>CAXIVR010000001.1:264701841-265301841 GCA_964035755.1 Teleogryllus oceanicus
ATAATCCATATTAGATGCATGATGCCACAAAGCTGTTCATTAGTAGGAGACACTAAAAATACTATAAAATAATTATTTTCTTTTTTCGACGAATCAGCAGTCCTGTTTCTTGTTTGCCCTGACATTCGCGAAATCCCAGGACTGCCAATATTTCCAAATCACGTGAGATTGATCATATAAGAACGTGGTATCAGTCCAACACCAGATCGTGCAATTGGATATAGGAGCAGGTTGAGGATGGATGAATCAGACAATGTGTCTCTAGAATTCTCATCAGAGAGTTACAGGTATCGACCCAGCTTCTTTTCTGGAGTCGAATAGTCGTAAGATGCGAACTCACTTAAAAATGCGATTTTACCTGTTAATAAAAAATAGAAAACTGTTGAATTTCTTATTTTTCTAGGATATCTAAGTAATAACAAAAAGAATGGGACATTAGGCCGCCTTGTGGTTGCTACGATGCTCCTAAAATTCTATCCCATTCTCGAAATTACATATGATGAGGTAAAGCTATTTGAAACTATCTGCATAGTTTATGAGGGGAATATTTTATGTTTGTCAATAAGTTTCGTTTATACACTCTTTGTTCCTCAATTCTACTCTGTTTAGCTACATAGTAAATAGTGCTGATACAAAATACATTTGATATAGAAAAATGATGGAAACTGGATATACAACTCGACCGTAATATACTTTTTAGTTTCTCGATACCGCTTACGAAATAGAGATAAAGTTATGTAATGCTGCACGAGAAAACGGCGAATTTGGTTTGGAAAAACGTATTAAAAGGTTCAGGTAACGAAAAAGTAAATAAATCCAGTTTCTAAATTTAGGGAGGGGGAATTCTCTAACTCGTGGTGTAGCCAGAATCCATGCTTTATGGATCCTTGATACCGAAAAATGACGGCAAAACGTCAGTCTGTCCGTCTGTGAACGGCGCTAGTTGCTAAACCCTTCTGTCGATTTTCTCCAAAATTGATATTCCCCGATCGATCTGGCTAATGTCGCGTTCCATTGAATTTGAAACCAATGTTTTAGTTTTGAGGGGTACTTTACCTGAAGGTCCTGGGACATTTTCAAAATTTAAAAAAATTAATCCATCGTTTTTGATTAAATTTTGTTGTTGAATAGTGTGAAGGGTGTTTAAGAGAATGGTGCTGGTCTCATCATTGATGAAAACTCTGATATTTGAAAAATACAAGTATTCAAATTTTTTTCGGCTTCTTCCTACAACCAAAATATTAAAGATAGAGATTGTTTCCTTAATGAAATCTGTTTCTGAAAGATAGATTTTCAAATAAGGTTCTGTACAGTTTTTAGGAAATTTGAGTATTTTTCACGTAAATTTGCGTGAAAATGCGGGCGAGAAAGTACGTGCTGTTTTAGCACCACTAGTTAGTTTTGGAATGATCCTTTTCTGCAAAATGAAAGAAAATCCATATCGCTTTTCGAAATGAACAATATTTTTCGAACGTATTGTGAATTTCTTTCTCGCATTTTTTCACCTGCATTTATTTTTCTGCCAAATGCTATTTCGAGTCTGTTTGCACCTGTTAGCGTTATTTATTAGGGGTCTTGCATGATTCCAAATGATGAAGTCCATTACTATTCATCGAAACAAAATGTGAAGTGAAAGGAACTAATGTCCAGATACTTGGCTGTTCCCTTAATTAGTAAAGGTGAAGTTAACTCGTACTTACACATTGATATTTCGCCTTATACATACAATGCCAGTGGTGTTGAAATTTGTATTCTTGCTAAAAGAAAACGATACAAAATTTAATGAAACTATTAGACAGTATCTACCAAAGGATTGAATTGAACGTAATTGAAATATCCAGGTGTTTCTTATCGAGAGTCCACTTGTATTGCACTCAAATCGTAAGCCTTATAAATAACCTAGGATGGTGTATTCAGAATATCGCAATTCCTGGCCGACACGCATTGTGAATGATTTCATGTTTAGAGGCCATTTCTTTATTCTCTAAAAAATTGAGACTACGCACGCACGCTGCTAAAGCACGAATGAGGTTGAACAACACCCTTCCTTAATTTTGCTCATTATTGGTGGAATGACGGAGCAGCAACCTTCTGAAAGCTTTCGATCCGCCTGACGAGAGAAGTTCAAGGTGCTTGTGAAAGAGACGATTAACTAAAAGCTAACAGACTTTTTCATACAAAGTGAAAGTGAAGTACAGTTCAT
Organism: Teleogryllus oceanicus; assembly: GCA_964035755.1. NCBI lineage: Eukaryota > Metazoa > Arthropoda > Insecta > Orthoptera > Gryllidae > Teleogryllus > Teleogryllus oceanicus. Next base: position 264,704,045 of record CAXIVR010000001.1, read on the forward strand.
ATAATGCAAGATAGTTTTTATTTCCATTTAACTCATAAAATTCATTGTAATTTTATCAAACCTGAAAAATGAATAAAGCGATAGGTTAATACATTTTGTCATATATGGACTATGTTAGGACTTCAGTTTCTTAAATACCACTACGTAACAAAATTGTATCCTTTAGAATGATTCTTTGTCTCCTTGTCTTTATTTACATGACCATAAAACACAGTAATAAAGCGAAATGTGACAATCAGAGGAAGGATGAAAGGTTTTTGTGTTCACATGCAACACAAGAGACCACCCGAGCGTTTGCTAATAACGTAATTTATTATAAAACTTTCTGTTAGCTTATTACCTGCAGCAGTCTACAGTTTGTGCAAACGAAAGGTATAAAATTTAAATTTAATAGAATCAATGAACATGTGCATCATATGTACATCAATTCATCTTCCTAAAATTGGCACTTATAACGCTTCTCAGGAATAAGCTTTTTCATTTGCAGTGATAATGAAAAACTGTGCAACTATACTTTTAAAAAAATATGATTATTAGAACAATACTTACTAGTTATTACATCAGACTTTTCCACCATTTTCACCTCTTTCCGTCCAAAGTGTTCTCTACTATCTCCACGCAGTGAAGATGATTGTTCAGTGGAGTAGTTAGGAAGTTGCCCGACAAATTTTGAGAGCATTCTCGCCTCTCCTCTCCCCCTCCCCGCCATTCCCCCCTGCAACCTCCGTCTGGGCGTAATACCTCAGCTGAGGGACCCTCGCACCTCTTGGAGGGTCCTCTCGAGTCCTCCACGTCCGATACACTCTTGACGAAACAGAGAGCGGCCCTCCCCGACCCCTTTCCCCATTTCCCCCCATGCTCGGTGGACGGCGTCGCGCCTCTCGCCGTCCGAGAAGCAGCTCAATGGCTGCGTCCTTACGAGCCAATGCTAGCGTGTTTACATCTCATCAGCTTGATTATTTCATTAGGAAACACGTGGGTGCGATCTCTGCAGAATCGGCGAGCAGCTTTTCGCCTCTGAATGCGAGTGTTCACGTTGCGTTTACTCAGAGTGGATGTTGTGGTGAAGAGCAAAAATTTGAAAGGAAGGCGGCGATTAGAGGGGCGACTAAATATTTCCTGTTAATTTACTACGAAGCAAATTGTTAGAATATTGCATTAATACATTCCTGTATAAAGAGTGTATGCAAAGTCAATAACAGCAAACTGTGTGTCTATTTATTGTTTTAATTCATATCAGACATGGAAATCACTTCACAAAACGACTAGATGAATGGAATAAAATCTATTTGATATTAAATGCTTAATTGAATGTAAAGAAGACAAATAATGCAACGTTTAGCGGTGAGGCTCTACAGTTACTGAAACGACTAATATTGTGTCACCAACTATTTGCGGTAGTGTCTTATGGGCTCCTCTTTATTAAAAACACGTAACAAAAGATCTAGATTAGCTGAAAATGTAATTAAAGTTATTGATGGAATATAAAAATAAAAGACAATTTAGAGTGTTCAGTGAAAATTAAGTTGTAAGTAATTTTCCATTTGAATACTTATTATATTTCTCTTCGATACGTCACATAGTGTTTATACTGATTTTCGGTCAATATATAAATTTAAATTAAATAAATCATTTGGAATGCTAATTTGTGGACGAAAGTAAGAAAATAATTCAACACGCATTGCCAAAAATGGTGAATGGCTAGTGATTTAAAGACAGCTTATATTTTCTCATATGATTTGTAACAAATACGTGGTAAAATACTGAACCGCTTGAAAAACGTTCTATTTATTATAAACAATCATAATATATTTACACAGTTCTTAATAATGAAACAATTTTTCATCTTGAATCGGATGGTCGTTCAGAAAAAAACTTTTTCGATATCACTCACAAACGCTGGTTTTTGACTTTATAATATGCTAGAGGAAGTAATTTACGAAGGGACATTATGTATCCACTTTTTCGCTGTCAAAGTCACTACGAGTTTTGCCGGCGAAAAATCGCCGATTTTCACAGCAGCAATACAATACTTCGTCTTTACTACGAAAGTACTTAGTATGGCGAGAATGTAAAATCTTTTTAAAATTATTTATTTTAGATCGCTTTATCATGTAACATCATTAACATCTAATATCATTAGCGATCACTATTGATTTGTACCTGATATACGTTTTACAAATTTGAATAAACAGAAATACTGTTAAACAGTAAGTACAGAACAGTATAAAAAGGACAATACAGTACAAAAGTACAGTAAAATCTTAATCGTTCTAACAATTGAAATATATTTTTCCTACTTGGAAGGTAATTTACTACGTATTGGTGTAAGAAAACTCCCCGTTTTCTAAATAAAGGACCCGCAGAACTTGTTGTTCTGTGAAGAATAGTGATCTGCAGGGAGTGTCTAAAGGCACTATTAAAAAATGTTAAATGATTTATTGAAAAGCTGTAACATAGGAATAGAAAAGATGAATTGTTTCCACTCCTTTTTAGACTTTCATTATAAATGCTTTACGTACAATCTTATTAATCGCAATGCTCTGTTTCACTCTTAGTACTTCGAGAGTATGCATGTAAGTTGTAAACTTCGTAACTCAAGATTTCAAACATTCTTTATTGGCGATTTTTGAAAATTTATTTATAAGTAAGTTTGGGAATAAATAAAATATGATTCTTTAAAATATTTATTTATATATCACTTTCAAAACTGAACACATTACTCAATCCTACCCTATCAGTGTGTAAGTCTTCGCCGCTCCAGCTGTTTGCGGGCTCGCTGTTATTTGGCTGCAGGGCACGCAGCACCGAGAAGGCGTGAGCGCTGCCGGTGATCCACTCGCGGGCCCGTGCCAGCGAGTGCTCGGATGTTCACTTAAGGGGAATAGGGGAGACTCGGGAGAAGAGGTGGCTCATTACAGCTCTGTGTTGCTCGTGGGCGGCTATTGGAAACTCCTTTATTGTTTTTAGGGATAGTAAAGTCGGTCGACAGTGAAATTGACCATAGTTCAGCAGACAATTGAAAAATGTGAAGTTCTATCCGCCTTTTTTTCTTCGGTCTGTCGGTCTCTCTGTCTCTCTCTCACTCTCTCTTTTTTCTCTCTTTTTCTCTTTCTCTCTCTTTTTCTCTCTTTTTCTCTTTATTTTCCTCTTTCTCCTACCCCATTCCATTTAATCCCATCTTCCTCTACATCTTTTGTCCTTGCTTTGCATTAACTGTATTAAGGAATGCCTTGTACCATTAATTGAATGGTTAAGATAGCTCATATTAAAAATAACTTTGTTTCAAGTTTTATTAAAGAAATTAATCTAAACATTGTAAAGAATGTTTACAAAACACTTGTATATTGGCAAATCTATGTTACGGCAATCTGCAAAATAGATTTCAGAAATCAACTAAGTATTTTAAAGAAAAAAATCCTGATATCTGAGAATATTGATTGAGAAATCGTTCATTGTTGACTTTTGATAAAAATAATTAAATTCTCGCCTATTTACATTTTATAACATTGGTATTTAGTAATTTAGTGAAATAATTGTGTTGGAGATAAATCAAGAAACAATAAATTGATTTATACACAATTTGAGATCAAAAATGCTGGCATAAAATAGTTGACGTATGTCCGTACTATCACCGTCCGAAATGATGCAGTTTAGAATAGCATGCGGCTTAATGCTCCGGCTTAATTTTTTATCGTGTTTCTTATATGGTGGCAAGCCGTGCGATCGGCTGATCCCCGTATCCAAGAAGCTCACAAGTTTGTTAGGATATCCGTTATGATTGGTATTACACCCTTTGGCGTGTAGAAAGTAACTGAGTTCGTCTCTAGAAATCCCTAAAAAGAAGATAAAATTTTTAAATTATTCCATAATTATAAAATCATGTCTTATACTGGCACAATTTTGTGACGGGTGTATAATACACCATCACTCAAAGAACATTCTAAGAATCTTGCATTATCTCGTAAACTTTTTAGTAAACAGAAGGCGCTTTTAAAGCTTTGTACTTTAAAAGAAAAGAGATTTCCCAACGGAAAGAGCTTTTGTTAGAGGGTTTACCAGAGTGAATGTAGACATCAAGTGAGGGTTGAAGTAAGCCAAGATACTCTAAACAGATTTGAAAATGAATTTGATTTTTTGTGCCAACCAAAATAGTTTATTTTTCAATTTATTTAACATTTTACTAGTTGACTTGAAATGCCTGTGTTTGTAAAACACTTTCAAGAACAACTTCGTCTATTGTTGTACCCTCCTTAAAATCTACTGTGAACAATATTTTGTCGTACATAACATGCACTAAAGTTTTGAGGCACCATTGTGCTTACAAAATTATACCAAACTACTACAAACTATTATTTACTTTTTCTGCACTATCGACACCGCTGTTACAGTATCCAATATATATGCGAAACTTTTACATACGAGCACTTTATGGGTTGTTAATACTAAAAAACTCTTTGAAACTAAAATTCCAAACACACACACACGCACACTACGATACAAGTACGCTAGAAATCACATTAAAATCAATTATATAGACTCATGTTCTGAAAGACGAGATAACCAAAACACTTAAAGACACGCGACAGCTATTTACCGACACTGTTTTAGTGTCTAAATGTATTCCCACTTGAATTTTGTAATCTAGATTTTCGAACTTTGTATCAGAAGGAAAACAAATATGATGAATACAAGTCTCTTGCATAAGTACTAAAATATGTATTGAAATTTGGAATTACTCACTTCAGCGCCATATAAATAATTTTACTGTATTGCCCGTAAACGTTTCAATTTGTCTCAATTTCTCTTGATCGGAAAATTGTGAACAATTAAAATAATTTTTAATTGAATGTCTAACAAAACCTTGCAATAGAAATTAGTTGCAGAAAATAGCAGTTTACTAGATATTTTGTGCAGTCACTAAAATTAAAGTGTCTTATTGCATTTCCTCTAGTGCTTACAGTTACCCTAATTTGTTACTGTGTCGTGTTTTATGTGTTGCCAACAAGGGCAGAAACTCATGCCATAAGGAATTGGCTCAGATTCACCATTTATAATGTCTAATCGTAAATCTCCATACAAACAATATTGTTTACATGAATCTCTAGTTGCGCAATAAAAAATATATTAATCCATTAATTCTGAGATCAGAAATACAAATAACGCATCATTTATTAACGCGATGCTTTCTTGTTAGTTCAAAAAAATTTCATGATGGTATGCACGTTTAATTAGCAAACACAATTCTCATGATTTTATATTGAATTAACTCTAGACGTAATTTTGGTTTCCATTCTCTCACTTTAAACGAGACAGATGCTAAAATACCAATTTTGAAATAAGTGAGAATGTCTACCAATCAGCACGAGGGTTCCATGCTGTTTGTCTTCCTTGCAGTCTAGCCCATTGCTTTCATACGGAGTATTTGCATTCTCAGATGAAAAATGTCATTCACAACATATCTGGACTTGGTTCTTCTTGTCTCGCGTAATAAAGACGTTTGCAACAACTTCTGAATACAGATGCCGGAATATTTGCATGTCTTCCTTCCATTAAATATCATGTAGTGCATAATGTAGCTAAGAAAAATTGCATGGCACAATTTCCCTTTAAGTCTGTCTACTTACATTTCTTTCCACAAAGTAACTACAGAAGAAATTCAACTCGTGAACAGAAAGAAAAATAAATATTATGACATAAGGTTGAAATGTATCCGCTCACAACTACATTAAAAGATAAAACATATGTTCTCAGACGCCATGCAAATTAAGCTTAAATTATTATTATTATTATTATTATTATTATTATTATTATTATTATTATTATTATTATTATTAAAGACAGAACTTAGAAATAAATTTTACGCAATTTATATAATAAAAACGTTTATTGAAAATAATGTGATTAATTGCACGTGTCCTAAAATAAAATGAGAAGTAAATCTTCTGAGAAAGTTCTGTCATCGGATAACTGATGACTTGCTATTGTGATTCATAATAGATGCACTTAATCAACTTCAGCACGTATTCTTACAGGCAATGGAATGAACTAATTGTTTCTTCAAATATATCCGGCGAATATACTTTTTAGATTTGAATAAGAATTTCTTTCATATGGTATTAGATAATAATAATTCTTTAATTTTATGGTTGTTTGAAGAATCTTTCTGGTCACGTAAAACCGCGCTTAGCACTTTTATATTAGGTTCACGTAATCTGCTTGATGTATTTTCTCTATTTCCTGTACTGTTTCTTGTTTGTTAAAAACAAAAACAAACAAACAGCTTTCCTTGCTTCAGGCCTCTTGGCGCTTTGTCTTTGCTAGTCCTTTCCGAACGATACTTCAACTTGCTTCCGCCACGTCATCCTTCAAAGTATTTGTGCGCATGAAAGCAGATTTACAAACCGTGATAACGTTTAATTTTTTGTGGGATACACAGGAGGTGGGTATTCTAGAATGATGATCATAAAACAGGCTTTTTCGTGGAAAGCGATACTTAGTATTTTGAATGTTCGGTATAGCCGTTATCCGCAGTTAGAATTTTGACGGAGTCATACGATTTTTCTAAAATTATTATTTTTCTTATAAGAAACTTCTCGATCTCTCCGTAGTGATTTAACTAAATATTTTAGTGACTTAGTAGTTTAGTTTTATATAGCCCAAATGTAATAGTGATAATGTTATAAGAAACGATGTTTCACAATTACTATTTTTGATGCGGGCAAAGTAATTCTTTGTGGCTGGTTTCACTTTTTAAAATGCAATTTACGCAAAATATTATTAATGGCAAAAATATGAAACCAGCTAGTATGTTTAGAGAAATATCGATGATTTCATAAAATAGTATTGTAAATTTGAACACAAAACTATTGGTAGCTTCATTTTGGAGAACAAATTTATCTAGTTCAATAACAGAAACGTAAGTGGTATACGTGTGAGTATTCTTTATTTACAAATAGAGCAACCAAGACAGCAAATGATAAAAAAATGATAAAATCATAGCACATTATAAAGATAAGAATATGTTTAAAAAGTGTACTTTTGAAACTATAATATAAAGAGTGGTAGCATGACGATAATAAATACACAAAACTGGCGTTTTTGTATTTAATAATAGATGCACACATATCCATCTCGGTACGTATTATCACAAGCTATTCATTTATTTAACGTCGAAAAACAGAAACTGGCTGTGACGTTCCAAGGGGGAGAACAGCAATCTGTGCACGTGGTGCTGTGTTGTGAAGTAATCGTTCTGTAGTAGCCAGATTGCTCCCAACAACCAGTTCGCTCCGAACAGCGACACAGTGGACATCGTACTCGGCAGCTCTCAGCTTATCGTCGCAAGTTCACATCGCAGTAGTTACTCCGCCGTTACTATGTGCGGCGAGTTTAGTGAAACAAGAGGAAAATATTCCTTTCCCTAGTACGACGTACACCATACGATAAGTGCCAACAATTGGTGCTTAAAGGTACGTTTACGCCCTTGCCTCGAGCACAGTATTATCCAGTGGGCAACAAATATGGTCGCATTCGTAGGTTACTGGTTTCTACGTTACAATAGTGTCGTGTTACAAAGTGCAGCCACGAAAGGGCAAGACATTAAAATGCTTTACAAATGTTAAGTAATTCTAATGCCAAAGTAAATCCAAGCATGGCAATGAAAGCACATACTCCAGATGCGTCCAGCAACAAATACAAGAAATATGGAAACTACAAAACCTTCTACAGATCGAGCAGCTATGTTTACGCTCGAAAGACGTTATAAACAGTTCCAACTCCAACTTCAAAAGAAACAGTTATAACAGTTAAATAAAATAGTTGTGCATAAACAGTATTAATTCTATCCGATAAAAAGTAAGTAAAGAATGCTTTTAAAAGAATTCGGCAAAAAGACTATGAACACAAGATATTCGTGATATACACAATATTTCAGCGTCAACTAAATATGATGTGGACGGAGGACATGAATCTGCAGGACTACCAAAAATTAATACATGTACAATTAAAATCCGACACCACCTACCCGAGGTAAAAACTCCAAACTACTGTACCACTAGATATCAAGTCATGGGATCGAAGGGGATTTTACAACCAGATAGCAGAAAAATGCGCTCAGGGTTTCTTTCACAGATATTAGGGACTTTGCAATATACCTATACAAACTATTCAATGTATATAATACCCTATGTACCGTATAGAGATCTTTCAAATGAATCGCATTGGGAACATTAAAAATGTTTGTGTACGAATTTTGGTTTCTTTTCTTTAATCCTTTCCGTTCTTAATTTGAATAATCACTGTACTATAACACAAATCGATAATTGTTATTAATTAACATACTTATCAATTGTAATATCATTTACAGGTTTTACATTTCGATTCACATTTTATGATAAAATTACATTTTAATCTTCTATTAGATACTTAGTTTTCGGTATAAGTATTTATTACTAAAGACTAACTATAACGAAACAAAAGTAAATATTTTTTGTTTTTCCGTGGAGGTGTATTAAGTTCATGCGCTCTTTACGACTCTATCTCCCCAGTGCAATCTCCTTATTTCTTCTAGTACCGTATAGTTTTCAACGCTATTTTCTCACTGCTAATTTTGTTAAATGGCTCTTCGGTAAATCTGAACATCGAAACGTGACGCGGAAGGGTAGTCATGGAAAAGGTACTTCCGGATTCCCAGAAAGCGCCACGAGGAAGCGTCACCTCGCAGCGCTGAGCGCGCCATGCGACCAACAGCTGGTCGCCGGTCGCATAAGCTGGTTTTCGGTGGGAGCGGTCGCCGCTGGTGCCATCTAGCTCTACTCCAAGTATGAGGTATGACCGAAGTGACGGTCAGCTATTTGTTTGGCAGAATGAAGAGGTCTAGGGGAAGTTACGTAAGAAAACCATTTTCTCTACGGCCGAGAAATTTACGTTGTGTTATAGAGAACGTGCAGATTCTCTTTTCAGCACTTTCTTTTCCCAAGGTATACAGCGTATTTCCAGTAATTCGCTGTAGAGAGTGGGTAAGAATTTGTTTTGCACATACGTAACGCTGTTGACTTTTCACGAACTACTTATTACTTTGCACAATGGTCATAATGTCTGGTTTGTTAATCTGGCAAATTTTCAGTTGGTACTCACATTTCACATGAGTAATATTGATCTTTTTAATTGGAGTTCGAAGGTGTGATAAATCAAAAAAATATCTTGATATTTTAGTGTATTTAAACTATCAAGGTGATATACTTTGAACCCAATAGAATACCATTTGTTTTCCACCCAGATGCATCAAGCTTTGATGATGATTGCATTTGAAAATATCTTAAGCTAAAAGAAGCTAATATGCCTAGACAATACTTGTTACATGGTTGAGCTTCTCATGTTAGTAAGCAGTTATCATAACCATCATATTGGTGTAAGTCTTACTCTTGAAGACATTGATACGAGCCATAGAGTAGGGCAAAGGACTGATGGCAAGTGTCGCCCAACTAAAGTTAAATTATCTTCTCTTGTAGGAAACGGGCTGAAATATCTAAAAATAAAAGAAAACTAGTAGGTAGTAGAAAATAATTAGAGATGACTTAACTTTATGTACATTAGGAATATTGAGATTCAAATTTCCACCAAAAATGTATGGTCGTTTGATGGTGCAATATATGTAAATACCACAACCAGAATGTGTGAAGTTGACTCGCTACCAGTTAATGGCGCGTAACTTTAAAATTTGTTGTTAGAAATGTCACTTACTCTTACATTATTATTTATTATATAATTTTTACCTTTAATATATATTCTTCAATTTCCTTCTGGCTGTTAAGTACACACTTTCAAATAATATGTCAGAAATTTGGCAACCAGAAGTCTTGCCAGAAGGAAACCGCGCCACTAGATAGCGCTAATAAAGCCAATAGATTTTATTACATGGGAGTTTTTTTTCCCCTTTCAAAATTCAAAATTTATTGCTTGTTTAACCTTGAAAATAGATTTATTACATGGGAGTTTTTTTTCTCCCTTTCAAAAATTCAAAATTTAAGTAGTATATGACTTAGTGTAGGGATCACAGAATTTTGAAAACGTGCACACAATTCACTTTTCCACATAGCACGTCATACGCAGTTTTTAACTGTTTTTTTTACATAAAATAAATACTAATAAATAATAGATATACTTGTCCGTGGCTTTGTCCTGAGTCCGGCGTTAAGCTTGCTACCTACCCCCTCGTAGCCCTACTACACTCAATCTCAACGCGTCCATTTCGCACATCCCTCGTGGCTTACCTGTCGTTCACCTTAACGCGCAATCTCAAAAGAAACATCACTTAAAAATTTGTCATGTTCTCTCTAAAGCTAGCTCATAGGTATTATTAATTGGAGAAACTTGATTGAAATCTACTGCGTTGTCTGATCTTGTGTGGATGCCTAAATATAAACTCCTACGAAATGATAGAAAAATAATAAAAGTTAATTTAAAAGAGAGATCCGGTGGGATTGTTGCTATGTATGTGCGTGATATAAATTGTAAAATAGTCAAAACTCACCGAGCTTGGAATATATGTTTGTTGATATAGTGATAAGGGAAAATATTATATTGACGAGGTTGTATATTGACCTTCAAATACGGGATTGTCAGAATTAGAGGAATCACCTTCCTAACTCACAGATAAGTATTAAGGTATTATTATAATGGGGAATTGTAATTGTGACTTAAAACATCCCATCACATCTGCCAATAATTTTATTCAACTTTTAATTCATATAATTTGCAAATATTAAAATTGAGTACTATTCATAGCTCATCCAAAACTCAATCGTGGATTGATCACTTGATTGTTTCAAATATGCCTAAAGTATTACTCTGTGGTCAAGTTCCTGATCCGGGTGTTTCAAACCATGATTTACTCTTTGTTGTATACTCGGTTAAGTGTACTAAATACAAAAATAAAACAATCCATTACAGCGATTACAAAAATTTAGATTGTACAGCATTTCAAGGCGACAGTGAACGTGCACCTTGGCACAAGGTTTATCAACAATACTCATTAGTCTCCAAAGTAAATGTGTTTAATGGACTCATAACAAACATTTTTAACAATAAAGCTCCATGAAAAAACTACTCGTGTTACGCGGCCTCTGGCTTATTTTTTCCGAGAACGCTTTTTGTATGTTCCTGTAGGAAGGGACTGCAAGAACAAAGAGAAAAGTAGATTTTGCACCCTGAGAGTTATCACAATATTTGGCCTGTTTTGTTCCAGAGTCTTGTGCGTGAAAATTGTGCGATCAAAATAAATTCTGACCTTTTCGTTTTTCAACACAGGTTCAGGTTTGTATGTATAGTAAGGGGCATGATCATCCCTAAATTTATGGTTGGTTGCAATTTGTTGGTGTATAATGGAAGCGATCTTGTTATGGTTCATTGTGTAATTTGTCTGTGCGAGGGTTTTACATCCTGAAATGATGCGATCTATATATTCCATCCACACGTTACATCTGTTTCGTGTTTATCACATCACATCGCATTTATTAGATTGAGCCTTGGGAACGTTTTGAACTTTTTTTTGTAGTTAGGGTGGGAATAACTTCATATAGAATGGCTAGTCTTAAACCCTCAGTTTCAGGATATAAATCTCCATCTGGTGGCCATTTTACACGGTCCATGCACCGAGAAGTCTGTGCATGGATTGTGAACAGCGTGAAAGATTTTACGGTGAATTTTTTTTTTCTGACCACTGGTCTTGCTTTTGTTTTTCGGTTTGAAAGGTTTCTTGAAGAGTATTTTGGTACGTGTGTAGAGGGTGATAGTTTTATCTGTTAACACAGTTGCTTTGTGTGTCAATGACAATATTGATTTATTGAGGAAGTATTATTTGAGTGGAGTTATTTGTTTTGAGTGTAGTTCTTGGATGGCAAGTATGTCTTTTCCCCTCAGGCTTCACGGCAGCATACACCCCTCTATACAAGATTTTGAATGAAGCTTCTTATATTTTGTACCAATTATCTTTGGAGATTCTGGAGGTCAGTTGATGACCATTTAATAATAACGTAGCCGTTTGCAAGAACAGAGTTTGCATAGGTATTTATGGCTTTTATAAGTATTTTCCCTGTGAGATAACTTCTCATCAGTTGATATTTTTGAATTCCATCTGAAGAGAATTTTTAAGAAGATAATCTTTGTTTCCCACAGCTTACATTATTCCCAGTTAAGTTCACTATCTTCTAGATTAGTTTTATTGATTCATTAAAGTCTCTTATACCAATTATTATTATTATTATTGTTATTATTATAATTATTTTATTATCTCTTATATCAATTCAAATAATAGTAATTATAACTGTAATAATAACTTCTCCAATCTGCTGAGTGCCAATAACAACCCTCTCGACGCTTTAAAAACAAAGTTGAAGATTTACAATTTTCGAAAATTTAGAGGTTTTGTTTGGTCTATCTGGTAGTTAGAACGAATGTGAGTAAAATTTTGCAGCTTTGAGAAAATCTCTATTATGTGATTTTTAAAACATGTCACTATTTCACTCAATATTACACGAAAACCGTTATTTTTTCAAACATTTTACATGTCGTTTGTGACGGATTTATTTATGAAACACAGATTTCATTAAGAAAATCGATCTTTATAAAATAGTTTTAAGAAGACGCCAAAAAAATTGGAACCTTCCGCAATTTCTGAAAATGAGTTTACAACAAAATTGTTACGCGCCATTTTTGTAAGCGTATTTTAGTCTATTCGAGAGAAAATCTGTGAATAGATTTGGAGCTATATTTGAGAAAATTTTGAAAATTTCGTTGAGTATCCCCTAAATGTAAAGTATCACCCAAAATTAAAATATCTCTTTCACCTTCTGGGTCCGTAATATAAACCAGGCGCTAGCGTTGTTGTCAAACACTTTTTGCTGTAAACCGTTTTTTCTATATCATGCACCCGTAAAACGTGGATTCTTGCTAAATAACGTATTAGATGAAGTATTTTTCTACATAAAAGTGGATGTCATCGCTCTTTACATATCCCACAGATCCTACAAAATCCGCGGAAAGGAAGGCAAGGCGAATTGTAATGTTTTCGCGCTTGTCCTCTTCTGTTTTCGGGTTTCTTCTGAATCCTTAATTTTTTATTGATACTCGGGGAAAAAACAGTGAGGTAAGATGAGGGCATCTGGGAAGTCACAAATAATGACTGATTGTTTCACCGAGGTACACGGCGGTTTCGCGTGATTTGGGGAGAGTGGTGGACATTGTGTGTGGGAAGAACCTGGTGTGCATTCAGGTTAAAAGCAATTGCAATTATAAAAGTTCAGGTATTACAAATGCAATTTCATAGTCAACTGGATTTAAGGGGCAGCGGATTCAACACAGTCCGCAGAGTAGGGAAGAAGCCAAGAAAGAATCCGCGAACTGCGCTTGTGCCGGCACCAAAAAGCAAAGAGTTCTCGACAGAAAGGAATTTGTGCGGTACCCGATCTTTTCGGCACAGCTGTCAATTGGCCGCACAGAAGAACTCGTAAACATTATGTGCGCTCGTTCCAGTGGAACTCACACCATTCAAAGAGTCGTTCGTATAATCCTCTTTCAAGCACTTGTTGCATAAATATACTAATATTTTTCAAATGCAAATGATCATTTGCAAGTCACAAGATGAGCTTGAGAAATGAATATAAACTGCATGAGGTAACCAAATTAACTTTGTAATACCGGAGCTCAAGACTCAAATATTCTCAGCACAAGATTAAACACCCACAAGGCACGAAAATAATTTTGCGAGTCATATTGGTTGAACACTTGACACTTTATCAATAATATTCTATTGATAATATTTTCTAATTGGAAAGAAGGAAACATAAAATTAGTAATTAAATAGAATGAGAAATAGAAATGAATAAAGAAACAACTCAATTTTCACATTGAACAGAAATGCAGTTTCTTTGGGTACTTTTAAAGAATGCTAGATCTACTTTGAGACCGCGTTAGTGATAATGTCCAACGAACAGAACATTTTCTAATTCCATTCAAATACTGACCTACTTTCGACTGTTGCATCGGCGTTTGTCCCTGATTTCTAGGCAACAAGCTACATCCTCTCCTCGTCTGCAGCGACGTCTCAGTAGGTTGTTCACCTGTCGAGTGGCATTGTTGTCAAGTTTCAAGCCCCATCACGTCGCGTTGCGTCGCGGCATGTCGTGCAAGACGCGCCATTCCATCTCTGGAGTCCTAGCTTCAGAAGTTCACCGCCAGCGCCACTGCGCCTTCACCCTTCGTGCGCCGCTGCGTCGACATGCACCCCCTCCCACGCAATGCGACATCTCGCACTGGCGACGCCTTGCGGAGACTTTCTGTTCCTCCTGTCAACAATTTTATGCACAGGGTTGAATCCGGGAAGAAGCGATGGTGCGATATGCTGTCTTCTCAGTACATAACAGCATCAATAATAATAATAATGTTAATAACGATAACGATAATAATGATGACGATAATGATGATAATGATAATAGTCGGCCCGGTGTCCGAGATCGCTAAGGGATGGAGTGTCATAGTGATTTCGGACAGAATGGTCGCGGTTTAGAGTCCCGTCTCGGACATGGTTGTTTTTGTGTTCATCCGTTTGTGTGTGCCGTCCATTCATTCTTTATTACCACCATCATTCCATCTTCCATTCCCCAGGACTAGCAATCCTGGGGTATAAAGATCGGATTCATTGTAATGCTGACTCCCCTGATTAGTTACATGCAAGTCTTGCAACGTGATAAAAATGATATTGAGACCGTGGTAGTGCATGCCCTGCGTGGTCCAAGATGACCTATTCGCGAGCAAACAAATTGAGCAGATGTTGTCCCATTAAGACTTCCTTCTGAGTCGCGCCTCCTCCTCTTCTCCTTTCCGAAGTTGTTTCCCCAGTTCCTTAGCTTTACTTCAGCGAAATATTAACTTCCCAAGACATTCTAATCCTACTTCCTTTGGTCTTTGCACGTCTCCCAAATCCAACTCTACCTGCCATCAAAAACACGTGTACCACATGCAAGGCTGACAAATAGTGACCTATTATAATGATGTACAGTAAATATGGAAATCAGGAAATATGGTGTAGAAAGACGTCTAAGAAGTCGTAAGCCCTCAGAAAGAGTCTCTGCTTTGGGACATGTCTGGAGTTTGCGTTGGACATGACAGTGAGCGATCTGCCAATGGCCGGATGGGATATCAGCAAACACCGGTCTCCGAAAGAGCTATTGCTAGTAAACGAACTGTCTCCATTAAGAGCTCCGCAAGAGTGCTGCCTATGTCCTTCACTAAGTCTTCATTGAAGCAGAATTGCCACGACAGTGCAAGAAATGGTCTAGTGACATTAATGAAAGCATTGTCCGCATTCACAACCAGGACACAAACTAATCCGTTAGTTTTAAAACCCCGTTCTTCACTGTATGTGTCATTTTCGTTTTATGCAAAAAAACTGAACGTTTAATGCTAGGTACATCATTCAGTGTGGTAAACCTCGTAAATCTGCTATATATTAAGTGGCCGTGATAGGACCGTTAATATTTGCTTGGGTATTAAAACTCGGTAAGTCAATGACATGCAAGATTTCTCATCGTAACAGTATAAATACTTAAATGAACAATTAAATATTGAAATCATGCATGAAATGTACAGGGGTAAATTTATGGAATTTTTAAATGTAAAAAAAATTCTACTTTTTCTGAGATTACTTTCTACTTAAAAAAATAATGAATTTTTCCCCGCATTTTGGTAGGCGTCAGGTGGATGCTTGTGACACATATTTAAATTTAACGAAAGAGACATACTTTGTTTTCGTATAGAAGTCACTTAGTCCATGAATCAAAACGAAGCATCTATTGGAATATTCTTAAATCAAAAGATTTTTACTTCATTGAAAATAACATTATATTTTCAAAATTACCTTATAATGGGCTCTGTCGCACTGCTCTAGATTGGTTATGTTTATACCTTACACACGATATCAAAGAGTAGAAATACGTTACTGAAATGATGATACATTATATACACACCTTTTGGATTCATTGCACATGGAGTCCCGCAGGGATTGCTTTTAGCTCCTATTCTTTTCCTACTATATGTAAACGATATGCCTTCAACGATTCAAAACGGAATCTTTGTGAAAAATACGAACATTCTTTGCAATAAAGAAACCGTAAATGTTACAATATTAGGTGACTCAAATTGATTCCGTAATAACAAATTAATAGTAAGTAAAAAGAGAACTGTTTCACTGCAGTTTTTCATTTGAAATAAACAATTCTGTCCTCTATTGAAAATGAACGGTGTGCCATTTACTGCTGTTAAATGGGTTAGGTCTCTCGATTCAGTCAAACCTGAAATGAAACGTCCATCTATATGAATTGAACTCAAAATTATTTCCATAATTCTTATTAGTGTGTTAACTGGAAAAGTATAAGAATTCAAATGGTGTACATGAAATATGTTCCGATACATTACAAATGTAAAGTTAAAACTTTTGTTCGATGTAATTTTACGCATTATTTAAAGACTTGTCCTTGAAATCCTAGCGATATAAGAACACGAGATCAAGAATAATACAAAGTTTTAAGTTTTTAACCAGCTCTTAATAAACGCAATTTCACAAAGAAATTCCGTAGCTTCTATCCATAGTTTTACATGACCTCCGCCAGTATCGCTAGCTGTATGCGCGCGCATTCCTAACTAGCCAAAAAACGGGTAGAGCTGCGCTACTGAATAAATATGTACATGTGGTACGATTTCAGTACTTTTGCACCGTATTATAGACAAATAACTTCTCTTTCAGTAATGTACAAAGTTATAAAGATTTCTTAAAAAGAAACGTGTTTGGAGATTACTGCGTACCCTACACTGTGTATGAATTCTGTGAATGGATTACCAGCCTACACTGGATATGAATAAATTAAATAATTGATTTGTACAGTAGTACTATGCATTCAATAATAGTGACAAATTGAGAGTCACTTGGGAAATTTGTTTAGGGTTTAAACAAAGCTTTACCAGCTACTGCGTGGATGTGGAGTTTCCAAGTTAACCTTATATCAAATTTTTCAATATTTATATCAAACACTCCTAGTTACGTCAGAGTTGGACATGTCTGAGGGATATATTTTACACTTAAGTTAAGATTCTTTTGGTGGGAGAAATGTGAATTTATTTTCTTCGCATTTAGTAAGATTAAGAGAGTGGCTTCTCATTTTCTGTGTCAATTGAATATTGTTATTTCGATCGTTTTGAATAGGCTCCTTCTCTATGATATTACTGTGAGAAAGTGAAAGCGCAGGATATAAGGCTACATTCCAGTCGTCTCAGTATGAGGTATCATGGCTAAAAGCGTTAGTTAAATAGAAAGTGACGCAGAACGGAATTTTGCGGCAAAAGTGTGAGGACTAGAAGTGTTAATGGTGACTTTGACTATGAACGAACTGCTCGTAGGAATCTTTCCGAAATATTTTATAGCTATTCGGATATACCCAGATTATGCATTTTAAATAGGAGAGAAATAGGATGTCAAGGAACACAATCGCTATATTTTTCCTTTGGTGAAAATTGTTAACAAATTCAGTTAGACGTAGGTGAGTGTTAAAATCGTGATGTTTGGATCCGAATTGTTCCGACGAGAGAGATTTCATATTGTTGATGAAGTTCATTAACCTTCAATGAAGTAAGCGTTGAAAAATGTTTGATAAAGTTGGAAGAATACTGGTCTAATGTTTTTAACTATCCCTGGGGTTTTCTCTTCTTTGCCCACTGGTAAAATTACAGTTCTTTCACTAGCTGTAGGGCAATTGTTGCATCGTAAAGAAGCACCATTATAGCCGCTAAAGACGATTTACTCTGTATTTTGATGCAGATATTGTTCATACAGTCGATACCTGGAGAATTTCTTAATTTGAGAAAATATCTCTGAAGCAATTTTAGAATGGGAATTAGTACTACGATAATTACGTCTTTTCGTAAAAAAATTTACATTGTATTGCGGGTGTTGTTCGAAGGTGTTTTCGAAACGTTCAGCAAAAAATTATAATGTTGCTTTGAATGAATTTTTTTAACTAAGCCGCAAATGGAAAATTTTCACTTTTCCTTTGGTAAGTCGATTAACAATAGTCCAAAGAATCTTCGAGTTAGGGTGGATTTCTGCAATAAATTCATAAAATTTATCTACGCGTATTTTATAATTTTATCAAGCGTTGTCTGCTTAACTTCTCAAATATCTAGTTGCCTTAAGCATTGCCAGAACCGCCGAAAATTATTTTTAGTTTTAATTAAATTTAATTTTTAAAGATATTACATTTTATTTATACAATTATCACTTTAGAAAAAATTCTATTTCTTTATCAATGTCCTTAGCAGTTTTAATATTTTTAGGATGTATTTGGAAAGCATTAACTTAGATGTGGTCAAACCCTGTCTCGTGTGTTAAACGTAACTTAACGTGGCTTAATCCATAATAAATGGGGCATTGCATTTTGGCGCTTTATTTTTTTAATTCGGCGATCTAACTGAATTCATCTTCATATTTTCCACACCAAAGTGATCTCAGTTTAAGTCGTACAGCCTTCGGTAACTACCCGGTGTTCAACTTCTCGGGTTCTGAAACTCAGAATGGAACTTGTAAGATGTTAATTTCGGCGGGTTTACAAACGTTGATTTTTTTCCGTTGTTATTGACGTTGAAACGTTATCGAGTTCCTGCTTAAACGATCTCAAACACCACGCAATAGCGACACATCATGTGTTTGAAGTCACGTGCGATTGAGCAGCAAGCGTTCGATGTGGTCAATCAGATTAGAGTGAGCCATCGTGGCGTGGAGTTTGAAGCAGTGTTTTAATGGGCGTGGGCGAGTAATTTTGTATTGAGAGTGATTGAATTACTCAGACGGACGGACGGGCGGATGGTCGGACGTACGGACGGGCGGTCGGACGGTCGGATGGACGGTCGGACGAGCGGTCGTACGGGCGGACGGTCGGACGGACGGACGGACGGACGGACGGTCGGACGGACGGACGGACGGACGGACGGACGGACGGTCGGACGGACGGACGGACGGACGGACGGACGGACGGACGGACGGACGGACGGACGGACGGACGGACGGACGGACGGAAATGAGATTATAAGAAACTTTTCCGTAAGTACTGACGGATTGCCATCAATGATTGGTAAATTTTTTAATGGCGATATAACTTTGCTTGAAAATTTATTTAAAACGTCCTATATTGAAATATCACTTCATTATGCACCAAGAGGCACTGTGTGGTAAAATGTTTTAATAGGCGCCACGTTATGAAATTTGGGTATAAGATTACTTCAAGCGAATTAAACAGACGAGATTTCAGGGAATAATGTGAATTATTAGGATTGGTGTATAATGAGCCTATCCTTCATTTTGAAGTACGTATCATTCTAGAGGACAGGTTCTGAGTAAAATTTGGTTGTTGAAAATGCCGTATCTAATTGTTTGGTACGGGAAAATGAACCAACTGATGAAAGGTCCCTATTATTTAACAATAACTTGCGATTTAATTAGCATTTTATTTGATATTACTAGCCATCTCAGTAATCTAAAGTTAAAACTACAAGATAATAAATTATTTCCTAGCCCAGTAAATACCATCATTCCTTTAAAATTAAATTAAAACCTTTCATCTCCACTTAGAAAATATAGATTTAAGTAAATGTCTTCATTCGAAAGAGAAGAATGAATGTGCTCTGGATAATAACAATTTGACTAAATATATTGAAAAAATGAAGATACTGCAAGAGTCATGTGAAAGTCGTTTTCTCTAAAGAAGGAGACTGCATGTTCTGATTAATAAACCCATTTCTACCTACTGAGCAAAACGTAATGGAGATGCCTAGTAACATACAAATGGAACTGTTTGATTTAAAAACAAATTCATTCTTGAGAAGAAATGTGATGAGATTTTTCCAGATCAAAATGCTTCTGAAATCATTAATTTCTGATATTCATTATCCATAGCATTGTCAACATTTATCATAGCAAAGAAAATATGCAAAATATGAGCTTATTATGTTTGTTGCTTGAAGCGACATACAGGTGTGAAGAAGCAGTCTACATCTTTTCAGGTTTGAGTTCCTTGAAAATAAAAATGGCAACGCAACCGGAGGTTGAGACATTCCATATTCAGTAGTTTTGATAGGAACTGTAATATGAAATCTTATTAAAACTGACGCCTAACAAAATGTGTATTTTCGACCAAGCAAAAACAGAAATAGAAATGTGCATTTTGAGACCAATCTCTCGCCACATTCTTCAACCAATATTTGCAACATTAGTCTAAAATCCTCCAGAGGTAAAAACAAGTGTCCACGATCCTTATAATTCTCCAAATACTATAATTACCGACCAGTGAGCCCTTAGGACTAACCACTACTTAAATAAAAAATCGTTCACATACACTCCCTAAATACATTTCTATCAATTTCTAGTCAACTCCGTTTCTACCAACAACAGACGTTTCAACATGTTTAGGAGGAAATATATGCAGATTTTTACTTTCTGGTATACGTACGTATATACGGAGTAATATACGTAGTATAGAGAAAGTTATGTAATGCTGCCGAAAATTTATTTCGAGATTTCAACGGAAATGCACGATATCGAAAAAGGTTGTTTTTTTTTTCAAAAAGTCTGCCCGTCCGTCCGTTTGTCTGTCTCTCTGTCTGTCGGTCGGTCGGTCGGTCCGTCCGGCCGTCTGTCTGTCCATCCGCCCGTCTGTCTTACTCTCCGTCTGTTCGTCTGTGAACACCACTAGTGAATAAACCATGCGCACAATCTTTTCCAAATTGAAGAAACTCCTATCCAACTGGCTCGTGTTGAAGCTTTGTAATTTTGAAAATCATTCTTTAAAATTTGGGGATACTTTTCATTAAGCTCTACCCGGACATTTTCAAAATTTTCGCAAAAACGGCTCCAATTTTTTTCTTTAAATTTCTTGCAAGAATAGATAAGGATTAGAATAGATAAGATAATGAATTAAGATAAGGATTAGAATAGAATATATTAATAAATAAGGTAAGGATTAGAATAGAATAGATAAGGAATTATAAGGATGGAATAGGTCAGATTTTCATGGTTAACTGTGAACTTTCGAAAATTGCAAAATTTGATTTTTTCGGCGTCTTTCTACAAATACAAAATTAAAGATTCAAAATTTTCCCTCAAATAAATTTTTTTATTCATAATTGGTTTTTTCATTAAAGTCATGTACATTTTTTCGAAACTTTTAGTAGTTTTCGGGCAATATTACATGCAATATTTGGAATTTAAAAACATACAAAAGCACGATGTTCTCGAAAATGGCTCCAAATTTTTTTTAAACTTTTATTAGGGATAGTGAGAAATGCACTCTATAAGATGACATAAACGCCATACTGCTCTATTCTTCTGTTTTTTTTAAAAAATGACAACAATGTAATTTTTGACTTGTCTGTCATAGTCCGGGAACCAGCAAGAAAAGCACTATGATAAGCCCAAAACTAATACTCTTTTAGAAGTTAGCCAGTGTTATGAGGAACAGAGAAACGCAAGTATGTCAGCGTTGCGCTGCACAATTTTTTTCATGTGTAAAATAACTCTACCATTGGGGAATGGGTACATATCTAATTCTTATTGTATATTATTCGTTAGATAGCCAAAGTGTGAAGGAGTTCTATGCCATACTAGTGTGTCGTCTCAAACTCCATATTGGATTCAAAGTGTAATTCTTTTTAATGCTTTCTTGTATTACGAGCTTAAAGTTAATATTTTGCTCTAATGGTAGAAACTTCCTTTTCATTGCCGATTATGACCACCGGAAAATTGAAAAAATGTCAAAGTAAAGTAATTTGGTCGGCGATAGATGGCAGCTGGCAAGAGGACGGCGAATCCACACCAAGAAAATTAGAAAACTTTACTACGGGAAAGTCTGTTCCATTCTTTAGCACCACTAGTTCTATTGAAATATCGTCACTATTCATGCGAACTGTGAAAAAATAGCTGCCTTCGCGCATTAGAATTACTGGAAGAAAACATTGGTCACTATTTTCTGTTTTCTCTAACGCCTGGACTACCTTTGCTGCACCGAACAATGTGACCGCGAACGACTTGTATTGCTACTTCATTAATCGCTAGAATCTCTACTTACCAGTTATGTTTATCAGTTTGCTAGACGGAAAACAGTTTCGGGGAATATTGTGTCCAGGTGAACTAAATCTGTGGATTTTTTAGGCATTCATTTGTAAGTTACTAGGGATTCATCGGAATTAGTACTATCGATTATTTTCTATTAATCGGGAAAATTAAATCAGTTATATTTAGGCCAATTAATCTATACACCAATTAAAATATATTGTTATTCGGTTCGATTATTTTAATTCAATTTAATTTTTAAAATTTTTAATATTATATTTCGATTTAATTAAAGAAATCGTGCCATTTTGCCACAAATGGAGATTAATCATAAGCACCACAAGCATACGCGGCGTATTGGTGAAGGTGGCTTTGAGGGCCTCCGAAGGCCATGTTTGGCTGATTGGTTAATTTTTTTTTAATCAGGAATTTTTGTTTTTCGAGCTAATTCACGTGGTGACACCAGCTTTGATTATGATCCAAAATTGGTATGACGGCTTACCGGAGTTTACAACAAACACATTTGACAGAACCCTTATACATTGATGCGGCAGTGTCAATAATAATCGAAGATTGTCAAAACAATGTTAACTGTATTTGCATGCCACGAGCACATTTCGGCATCACATCGGGTTTCTGTTCCTTCATGTGAAGTAGCTAGTGTCCGAAGGAAGAGAGGTCCTGCCGCGCGACATTGCGGCTTGTCAAATGCATGAGCAATGCCATTCGCTTAGTGTTTCGCTGTCCTGAATTGTAGTTCATGTCCGTAGGAGCGCTTGTTCCCTCGGGAACATTCTCTCACAATAGGCAGGGCTGCACGAACCCCACAC
The DNA here is from genome assembly GCA_964035755.1 of Teleogryllus oceanicus. Lineage (NCBI taxonomy): Eukaryota > Metazoa > Arthropoda > Insecta > Orthoptera > Gryllidae > Teleogryllus > Teleogryllus oceanicus. The sequence continues at coordinate 264,727,025 of CAXIVR010000001.1, forward strand.
GAACGGCGATATGCGTCGTGAAAACTTCAGAAATTTTGTATTTTTTTCACTTTCTTCCAGTGGGTTACGGCAGCAAATTTTTTCTCGGTACATAGAAGTCGTGAATATTTGTCTGCAGAAAAAAATCCATTTTTATTTTGACCTGCGTCTGTTGAAAGGTTCCTTACAAAAACCTCTCTGCCGCTACGTTGTAACCGCGCCTGCCGCATAGCAACGATGCAAACCTACAAACCAGCAGCTGTGGCCGTGGCGCCCCATGTATCCGCGGGCAGAGCATGTCCTCACGGTAGCGGTAATGAGTTGAAATCATCAAAACCAGAGCGCATGCCCCTAAGGCGAAAAACGCTGCTAACATAGAAAACAACAAGAGAGAAAGAAAATCCATATCCGCGCATTTCGCCCTAAAGAATGTCACAGAACGATGATCGCTACAGTCGCATCTGTGCCTAGGACGTTTTACGGACAGCCAATAATTCACTTGCTCGGGGTTGTAGTCTCTGGATTATACCGACACATTATAAACAATTTTACTTTGATCACTAGCTTTTCTTTTCTTATTTTGAAATTCACTCTCTGAACAATATTCACTTAATTATATATCTGAAGAAGCTTTTTGTATTTAAGCAGGCTATCTAATATGGCAGCAACTGCACCTTGTTGTAGATGCTTATCTGGTTGTTGTTCTTGATATCTGTAACAGAGTTTTGGCTGCATTTGTAGTTGAAGCTGATGATGGTTTCTGATCTAAAAGAATTTGCTGCTTGATAACCGTTTGGAAATATTGATGGATCTAGTAGCATGTTAGTGACTGTATTGTTTTGTTTATGCTCCGTCCGCGGCCAATAAGTAATAAGTCATAGCTAATCAACAAATACTCTGGTTTAAAAAGCACCGTTTCCTCACAAATGAAACTTAGCACTCGCGACAAGAACAGAAGTGCCAAAATTGCACGGTATGGCATCTTGAAGCTAAGAGATGGACAATATCCCAAAAGCATTAACAAGATGCAGATCAACAGAGATCAATCATTTACTTGGCTCTAACTGGGACAAATAAAATCAGAATCGGAAGCAGATTTAAGCTTAATGAGCTTTCCAAGATGAGGAATTGAGAACACATTATGATAGGGTGGTTCGGAAAATTTCTCGGGATAATTAACGCCATATTTGTCACGAAGAGGTAGAAACCTTTAAACATATCGTCTCAGCTAGTCCGTTACCAGCAAAGCTCGAATACATAAAATGGCACAATAGGCATGTATTTTCCCCAGTCATAAATCTCTAACTGCCTCAAAGTTCCAAACACATGCTCCAAATATTGTGTACAATATTGTATGATCAAGTCCACACTATCATACGATAACAGCAAACAAACATTTTGGGTTTGGAAAGAAAATCGTGGTTACTTGTAGATGTTGACAAGACATGCGACAAAAACGATGTAACCAAGGAGAAAGAGAAACCTAGGGATTTGGAAACAGGAAACAACCACACGATTGCGGCAATACGTGACACACAAATTTGTAGTTGAAGAGTAGTGAACAAGTTGTCTCTTTCAAGGAGAAAAAATCTAAATCTAATTTAAATGGATCACTGATGATGCCTGTTCACGTCCGTTACAAAGAGTATTCGCCATACAGAAGTACAAAATATCTTGAAACTAATATAGAACAGTTGGGGAATGTAGAAATATCCCTGTAAAGAGATTTTTTTACTTCTTTAGTTACCGTTTTATTTTCACACACGATTAACCATATTAACCATCGTCATACTCTCGTTACTTGTTCATTTTATTCTGAGGATGCATTAGAAAGTACAACATATTATTGTATTGATGCCTTATTTTATGTGTCGAGACTCAGGCCATGAGGCCTGCTCTTCCGTCTGACCACGCAAATTTCGTTTCACTCCTTTCACCTACTAGGGGAGAAAGAAGGTATTTCTTGGGCAACGAAACGCAATTTGAATTTAGCTCAGAGGCTTCATTTAGGCTTGAGGATCTTTTACATGCAGTAAATCTACTAACGTGGGACAGCCGACTTTACTTTCCCTTCGAAGGAAGGCGTACGTAGGATTTTTTCGTCCTTAAAAACCGACGGCTTCGATCGGGTTTGAACCCGCGAATTTGGATATAACAGTCCGATACGCTAACCATTACATCATCGCCACCGCCATCGCCTCGCCACCACAGATCGCATTATTAATACGAAGTGGTGCGGGTGGTCGAATCGGATAGAGCGCGTGCCAGTACAAAAGCCGTCGTCAAGTCATGCATTCAATTCCATTGGTTAGTGGTCTGACGGTTTGGCATGGCCATAGCTAGATTTGTCCAGTGTCCGGGTTCATCTTTCTGTACGGACATGTCGCGACGGGGAAGACTAGTATCATAATATCGTAGGGTGTCCTGTTTCTTGAACGCTCAAAACCACCCTCATTTTTCTGTAACTTTTTTCCATTTTTTAAAATAAAGCCTCTTGGGTTCTGTTGAGGAAATACTGAAATTGCTTTCAAAATCTTTGCTGTGATGGCAAAAATACAATTCATTCAGGACCGGATGTAGAGATATCTCCAGGAATAGTTATCTCTAGAATTGCTTTTTCCGAGAATAAAAACCTCGTCCAGTTGTACGACTTAATTTTATTGCGGGGATAACTATCCCGTGTTTATCAGAAAAGACGTCTGTGAAAGAGAAAGTTGGTACTGCATTCGATAGTGTTGTGTTGAAATATATATTCTTTACTTCTCATGTTTTGCTCATTTCTGCCTTGTTTTGGCCAATTTCGAATCGCCGTGTTTCCTTGTGAACGTGTGTGTTGCGTTTGTGCGTCCTGGTGGAATTGTGCGATATTATGTGTTGAAAGTTTCGATACGAAACCTTGAAGTCCCGCCTCAAAATTGCAATAGTTCCGAAGCAATTAAAGATATTAATCACTGAAAAAATAATTTGGAGTTGTTTTCCATAAATTAACATTACACAATATCACACAAATTCGTCTGTGTGCAAAAGTGTCATAAAAATCACATATTTTTTAATCAACCTGTTTTGAAAAACGAACACGTTGGGTTGAGAAATTCATATTTGAAATTTTTTTCTCCAACTGGTGACATGAAAAATACATTTCACTTTAAAAATGATTATTTTTACATTGTTTTCTGTTAATTAATCAACCACTCATTGAACTAAAAATACAAGAATGAAAAGTAGAGAAATATCCTCTGGTACATAACAATGTCTACTATCAACACTTATTATATAGTACAGTCATTAAAACTTTGCTAAAAAGAGAGAATTAAAAATGTCACGTTTTCATTTTTTCTATTTACTCATTTGGTGGTTAATATTTAAATTATTGAGCAATACTTTATAACAAAGTAAAAAATCTTATTTAAAAAATATAAAGTATCTTGTATGAAAAATATACTGATCAATAAGTATAACACAGTAAAAATAGATAATTTTGTTTATGAATCATCATTTCATGAAAAAAATGATTTTTTTTATTATACTGCAGCAAGTCCAAGTGGAATTGAAGCAATCAATTTTCCCAATTACTCTCATAAAATGATTCTACTATTATAGAGCACTAGGCAGCTAATCAAAAATATCACTTATTTATATATACAATCTACAATTATTAAATGTATATATACCTCTCTGTCTGATGATTCAAATCATCCTTCAGATGATCCAAAACCTTTAGCATAGTGGATTTGGATAAACGAAATCTCGTTAAAAGCTCATCATCGTATTCGTTCAATAAATTGGGCCTGAAACGAAACCTTCTTTGTTTTTTCTTCTTCGAAGACAAATACACCCAGAACAAGAATTCGTCATCGCTACCTGAAAATTCCATTGCTACAGATTGCTATACAGCTGCACACAGTACATGCGTTCTCACTGCTGCTTCTACTTTTGAGGTTATTTCACGCGAATCTCTGAATATCTCCCCAAAAATTGTGGAATAGTTCATCATCAGTTTATTCTTTATTCCGTGAATAAGCACTATTTTACCTTCTTACAACCGGCTTTTCCTTTATCGATGGAATAAAATTTATCCCGGCTTTATTTCGAATTCGTTCAACTGGGTTTCAAACCAATAAATGTGAAATGAAATAATTATTTAAAATTCTTTAGTATTCTGTTATAATTCATTATTATCATTGCTTGTTCTTTGAGAAAACATGTTCTTTCCACGCAAAAATGCAAAAGTAGCGCTGTATCCACACGATCACTTACCAAACTGTCGCCCCTCGCAAGTGGAGACGCCGGCCATTCATTGTTTAAAATAACTGTCTGAATGTCACAAGATCGGAAGTTGCTTACCCGACACCCACGTGCGAAGCTGGGGTTACACTCTCAATACCTTGCAGTAACGCGTCAGCTATTTAGTGCTGGAGCCCTCCCCGACGCATTATTCCCCTTTATGAAGGCTTTGCCAGATTTGAAGAAACTAGATGTCGTACTTTCAAATATAGACGCAGCAAAAAAGAATTAAAGAACTCTAGACAATGCTACTCGAGCTTGCTGCAGTGAACTTGATATGCATGTCAATGTAGATTCTAAATGATTTAAGTTAAAAATGAGATGAATGTGTATCCTTTCTGTTATAAAATATGTGACTTTTGGAATATACCATATTACCATTGTACCGACATTACTAAATTTATAAGACAAACATGTCTAAATATCCCTTAAAATTCTAAATATTTAGACTCAAACCGTCAGGACGTAGTGGCCAATGAGTGAATGACGTGTAGAAATCCCCTTTTTCTCCTAAGAATTTCGAGAGTACTTTATCAGTTGATACAAAGGTTCTGTCATCGTGCAAGATCGTGAGTTTCCATAGTAAGAACTGGCTTTTCCTGGAGTACTTCCGATTTCACTGTACATCCGCTCTTCTCCATGTGTTTATATTTTATAATTAGCTAAAGTACCACGCGCTGCTGGCTCTATTTATCACAATTATAGACAGGACAGGAATTAGACAGGAAGAGGAATTTCATCTATTCCCGCCCTGTGGCGGAGCCTACTATTTATTCTATTGAATCTCCCCTCCACCCTACCCCGCCCCTCTCTGCCTTGCTCCAATCTCGAAATACCCGATCTTCGTACTCATGAAAACACTTTATCACTAACATATCTTTTTTCTTATTTGGGTTCCCGGCCTGAAACTTCATTCCCTTTAAAACTGAAAAAAATGAAACAAATCTAAACTAAAAAAAATAACATACATGCACTACCGTATGTTCTTTTTGTGGAATTTTATACATTATTCCAATACTTTCAGCCGTGACATTGTAAAACTTACTCTTTTTCATATTTTTTTCATCGCATGTATTTATAAAGAAAAGTTTGAAATTGATTTTCGGCAATTGCCGTTTCTATATATTTAAAATAATTGTAATTGAATTCGCGTACGTGTTTATTTATTTACTTATTTATTTATTTATTTTACGTCAAAAAAACAGTTAAAAACTGCGTATGACGTCCTATGGGGAAAAGTGAATTGTGTGCACATTTTCAAAATTCTGTGATCCCTACACCAAGTCATATACTACTTAAATTTTGAATTTTGAAAGGGAGAAAAAAAACTCCCATGTAGTAAAATCTATTTTCAAAAATAAATAAGCAATAAATTTTGAATTTTGAAAGGAGAAAAAAAAAAAAATTCCATGTAATAAAATCTATTTTCAAGGATAAATAAGCAATAAATTTTGAATTTTGAAAGGGAGAAAAAAAACAAAAAACTCCCATGTAATAAAATCTATTTTCAAGGATAAATAAGCAATAAATTTTGGCTCTTATTACTTCCTGCCGCGACAACATGGAAACGATAATTTGAATAATTTTATTTCCCACTGAATTCTAGAAGACGTGCACAGAAAATGAAGTTACATTTATGTCCAGAAGAAAACAAGGGGCCATCTCAGCATTTGCTCAATGGATCAGGGAAACTGGACGAAAAACCTGATCGAGATGGGGGTCATTGACCCGAAAACTGTAGTACAATAGTTGTTACAGGTTGTTTATACTCATTTACACAGTTCAAATGGTAAATAATGCATTATGTATCATTGTTAAAATTAATGTTACTTTTCTTGTGATGCTCAGTATAGTCTCTAATTGTATAGAAACAGTTATGCAGCAGAAACGATTTCACTTGGGATTTAAACTTTTCTATTGAATTTAATCGTTTAAAGTCATCTGGCAAAGTGTTGTAAAATAATGTACATGTATTGTATGTGAATTTTTTGTAATGAGTGTTGATATGTCACCTGATGAATATGATTTCTACGTCGAGTGTTATAGTAATAGACTTCGGCATTTTCTGAAAATATATTCCCGCCCTTGAGCAAGTCATTTTTTACAAAAACCACTGATTCGTAAATAAGAAGACACGGTAATGGTAGAATTCCTAGATTAATGAAGAGAGGCTTACATGAATCACGTGGGTGGGATTTGGTTATTATTCGTACAATTCGTTTTTGTAATCTAAAAGTCTGGGAGCTATAAGATGTATTTCCCCAGAATATTATGCCATATCTCAGGCGGGAATGAACATTCGCGAAGTATACACAACGAGCAGTATGAAGGCTGACTGAACTTGCAAGAATTCTGAACGCGTAAGGGTCTTTGATAAATAATGTCTCACGGAATTGAGCCATTAAACACAAATAATTATATCTCCAAATATCCAAGATGAAAGTGGATACCGGCATGAGATATGTTTTTTATTTGCCATTACTGTTTTAATTCAATATACTTCTCGCCGAACTTTCATCAATTTATGTATTATTTCCTTCACCACCCAAAGGTACGCTTTCACTCTTCACTCTAATGAAATAGTTCCCTACAAAAATTCTTCCATCCATCACAGTTTCATCGTAACACGTAAATCACTCATAATATGTTTTCAATCGCACTATAGCTCGTGTAATTCACAAATACATGTTAATAATTCTTCATTTACTAAACTTAAACATGTGTTTATTCATACCCTTTTACAACAATGTTAATTACATCCATCAGAAAATGATTTCTTCTAATAATTGCATTTCTCTGGTACACTCAATACATTCACACCTAGACGCAATTAAAATCAACATGCAAGTTACTTTTATAAAGCGAAGAAAAACTTAGAATCATTTCGTTTTAGACAATTCACTGTGAAAATAAACCAAAATATTTCTCCTATACGCAATTTTGTGTATTGTTGAACTTGATCGCGGATCTCAGTCGTCGTCTTCTGGTGGCGCGCAGCTAAATTATTGCACCTTGATCCAGATTTGAATATGCGATGCAATGCTAGGCGAAAAAGTCCAGAATAGTAAATATTTTGTAAATACTTTACTGGTTGTATATCGTAAGTTTAATTGATATTAGTCCAGTACATTCAAAGATTACTGCGCCGTAACACAACACCCCTGTGTGTATATATTAGTATAGAGATATGGATTAAGTATTATTTTTAAAACGGGAAAATTTCTTTCTAAGAAAACTGGTAGAATTGTTATTGTGACCGAACTTAATTAAAGGGAAGATTTCCATAAAAACGCATCCAAATTTTCTTCTTTTAAAACGTCTACCATTTTTCTTTATATTTGACTGGAAGTGTTAACAAAATTATTTTATTTTATAAATTCTAGTGATTTAAAAGCAATTGTATGCAATTTAGGGAGCAAAATTCCCACAAAGATTATTTGCGTCATAAAAAGCAAAATTGTTCAATCAAACCAAAAACTTTTCTTCTTGAATGTAAGTGAACCAAATAGTTTTTGTTGAAGCTCAACCACGATATCATAAAGTCCTTTCACGGTGCGTGACAAGTAATAAGACCTTAAAAGCACCAGCAAACATAGTAAAAGGACACCTGACGCAGGAAAACAATGCACCATTTGACTCGCACAATTTGTACTAATTTCTGATGGCTTGTTTCCCCACGAATGGCCAAGAACAGCCAAACAACCGAGATTCTCTTCAACTAGCAATGACTAGATTGCGTATCTCTATGGAAAGCAATTCGATCCGAAGTGTGCCAATGAGTCACCGTGATCAGCAGAGAGATGTGTTGTGCTTATATTGGCGAATCCTTTGTGAGTTCATATTGTTTCAGCGCTATTCTCGGCAGCTTTTTTATCGCTTTATTACCTATATATTTTTGTAATATTCAACTCTTCCCTAAAAAATTGAAAATTCATTATTTTTACAATTTTGTTTTGTCATCGAAGACCGTGTATCGATGGTTGGACGACCTTTGCCATCCGTGGGTATATTCGTACATGCTTCCCGAAACGTGCAACATTTTGAAAAATATCCGTCTGCTTTGGTATATAGACGAGAAGTATATTATTTGTTCACTTAATTCTTACCGACATCCATCCAAATATTATTAATATTGTATGGTGTTTGTCTCTGGAAATAATGAGCGTGTGTAATGCGAAATAGTCACCTTTTTTTGTAGATATGCCATTAAAATACAGTGCAAAACATTTTTCTCTAGTTTCTCACTTTTTACGGAGTGAGAAATCCCTTTTAAACAACTCCAATCTCGTGGACGCGGCTTCTGAAACGAAAGTTAAAAGTTAATACATTTTTTAGATAAATGGCTGCATGAAAAGTAATTTTGACGCAGCCTTTAGTCAATGAAACATTTTAGGATGTAAAACAGTTCGCCTTTTCGCAGTGCATCCTGGGTAACTAAATTAATTGGATTTTAATTTTTTTTTGCTTTGGTTTCCTTGGTCAGGTCAAATTTCACCGCATGTGTATCTCACACACCGGCAGCAGAGAAATAATGTTTTTGTATTAAAAATTGACACAAATAATTTGATTATTAGAGACTATTTCCTATTAATATTCAATATATCAATAATATTAAAGTTTAGAAATGTAGAATAAGTGTATGCAAAGTGCACATGTTATAAAAGCATCCAGAGTTTACTAATAAATCGTTTGTTTCGAAAAACACAAATTTGGTGTCATTGTTGGCAAAGCAAACCCTACATTTTTTGAAATATATATATTTATTCTTAATAGTATTACATAAACTTAAAAAATTGTATGATTTTGAAGTACATACGAGTATTAAAGTGCATTTAAAGTATAAATTCATTAATACTGGCCAGGCCATGGTATAGCTAGAAATCACTTTCAATAAATTAACAATATCCAATACAGTATAATTCTAAAATTATTCCTTACTCCTTTTATCTGACTATTACAGTACAAGAGTAAGACAACCCGAGCGTTAAAATGTTTTTCAAATATTGAAATGGAAGGGCGATCTTGGAAGTACTGAAACATGAGCAAACTTGTCTGTACTGTGGAATAAAATGGAACGTGATGCAGTCGATCTGTGACTGTTGGGGTGATAGGTAAACGACTTAGAAGAAATTGATCGTGGGATGCTTTCAGATATGACCGTCCCTTTATTGACGCCAAACTTAATGGGAGCAATTAAATATATGCGCTCCATTGAAAACGTATGCTCCAAAAGAAATGTTAGTGGATGTTGCGATAAATAAATCAATTAGGTTTTCAAAAACTCTTGAAATTAAAATAGACAAATTCAAATTAGACCCATTAAAATATTTTATATATAACTTCATTCTTCATTTTATTTTCACATACTATCGTTAAACATTTGTTTTTAGTGAGTGAATATTGATACAGAGCGCGTCAACTACTTGATCATTAGACCCCTGGAGTGTATGTTGTAGTCTAGAGGGTGATGATGTTCCTCTCCCTCTGGAATGTGAGATCAGACGCAAGAGACGAGAGAGAGAGAGAGGAGAGAGAGGAGAGAGAGGAGAGAGAGGAGAGAGAGGAGAGAGGAGAGAGAGGAGAGAGAGGAGAGAGAGGAGAGAGAGGAGAGAGAGGAAGGAGAGGAGGGAGAGAGAGGAGAGAGAGGAAGGAGAGAGAGGAGAGAGAGAGGAGAGAGAGAGGAGAGAGAGGAGAGAGGAGAGAGAGGAGAGAGAGTGCGCGTGCGTGCGTGCGCGTGCGTGTGTAAGCGCGCGCGAAGGGTGGAGAGGGGCCAAAATATGGAAGTGAAGATCGCGCGCGCTCCAATAATCGTTTTGAAAGCGTTGTTCCCGCATGCGCTTGATATTCATGGAAGAAATCACGGAAAACCACAGATTGGAATAGCCTGCCGCTATGATTTTCCTCTAGACAGAATTCAACCTAGGTATTTAGGTAGTGTGGAAAATCCGCAACCGTTGGGGCTCCAATCCTAGATCCTCGCGATCATTGATATTCCCGCTTAACCATCGCCACTTGTTTGCTTTGTAATTATTTAATCATTTTAAATATTTTTAAAAGTGAAAATTAATGTTAATCTATTTTGTGGTTCTCCTGTAAGTCCAACAAAATGTAACTCGCCGCACGTATCACTAATAGCGAATCAGAATCATAATATTTAAATTATAGAGATTTTATCCAATTTAATTAAAATAATATTACTTTCTAGGATAAATAGAGTATGATTATACGATCGTCGATTAAATACTTAGTGTAAATATTCGTTGATAATTAAATATATATTCTTTATGAAACTTTAAAAAAATTGTATGAATATATCTACATTTAAAAAACTAATATATACACATACATACATACATTGAATAAAATTGTATGACGTCACTTTTTGTGACGTCACAACAAACAGAATCAGATATTGGCACATTTGTAAGAAAATATGTAATATTACTACTATGATTAGATTGAAGTGATACATTTCCCAGTTAATAAAACCTACCTACAAAATACTCGTTCATTGACATTTCTTTCTTTTATCAAATGATTAAGCAGATCAATCTTTTGCATCAAATCACTGTTTTTACGAAAAAAAAATAGAAAGAAAATCGAATGAAAAATGTAAGGAAATTCTATATTTTACTGGCCTAAATCAGGATTTCGGGTATGGAATTTTCTAGCCCAGATATATCTGCATAAAATGTGAAGCGATATTACATTCCACCCGTTGGAACATTACGTAACTTGTTTCTTTGCTTATCACTATAATTTCTGCCAGAAGATTTTTTAGTGTCAACAGCTGCAACTGAGACCAACGAGTTATGAGTATGAAGAATTTTGTTTTTGTTAAACCAGTCACAAATATGAGAATTCACTTACTCCACGAAACAATGTTGTTGCAACCACTGATCATTAAATCTAAAGGACAAAAGAAAAACTTTATGAAGGCTCAACAAAGCAAACAGACGTACATATCTTAATGATTGCATTGTTCACAAACAGATATTAATTTTTCGGCAATAAAAGTAATCGTTTCGTAATAAAATTGATTTTCAAGTATTGTACCATTTAATGAACACACTCTTGTCAAAAACAACGACCGTATGATTTGCACAAACATACTATCTGAGCGTGCGCAAGAGTATCCTTCTTCAAATCAGCAACGAAAACTGGGGAAATTTAAAATAAAAAGAAAACATTGTTACACTCCAGCATAAAAATAAGATTTAAAATATAAAATAACTATCTTCAAACATAAAGAATAAACACAACAATTTTAGACACTTGAATCTAAAAAAATGAATTTTATTCTGAACTCATATCCATATTCATTTTCTTTAGTTCTCCGTAGAACATAGCCTTGTTTATGGCTCAGTACGGGGTTTTACGACGTCGATAAACTATTTTCAAGTTCAAGCAACGAGAGCTGGCGTACTTTGCTGCCAAGTTCCGCCGAAGTACAGCGGACAACAGAAGGGGAGCAGAGCACGGAAACTTTATAAATTACTCCCCGCTTATTTGCTCAAAAGCCTGTTCTAATAATATCGCGATGCAATTGTCAACCTGGCGTCCATTTGTACCGCCCGCCGTTATTATCCGTACCGATCTCGCCGGGCTGGCCTGAAAGTGTGGACTTCGAGGATTGCCGGCGTTCTCGTGGCTGTTCCTCAAATTACATCCATCACGAAGACGACGTGGCGATTCGTCCTCGCGACATGAGCGCTCTAATGTGCTTTGAGATTGGGAACGTCTACACTAACGCGTCCTCGACGCTACGCCCTCATACAAACGTGATGAAGGAGCGTGCTTGCAGAACGCCATCTAATTACGATCCACAGGAGACACGCCAACGTCACGAGGCAATCTCCTATTAAAATTTGCCTCTTGCAAGCTTATGAGCATGCCTAAATTGCGTCTGTTAATATCCACCCAGATGGTACCGTTGGTTGAGACTTTTGCCGTTATCTATGTGGGACTAAGGATTTATTGTTTGAGCCAGGCATACATTCTTCATGACAATTAGGAAACGCAACATTTACCGATTGATGTCCATAAAGATTTTTTATACACATTTTAAATAGCGGTTAATTTTTCTGTATGTGAACATTTCATTTATTTATTTATTTATTTATTTAGTGTTTGCATACACATTTATTCTAACTTCGTTGAGTATACAATAATCGACATAATAACTTTTTTATTAAAATATATGTACACAAAATATTATTCCAGTGATAGAACATTGAATTAGAGGCGACTCTAAAAGTAATTAAGAATGGTGCAAGAGAAATTAATAATATAATGAAAACAAGTACGTAACAAATACACTACAAATACAATAACGCAGGTAATAATGACAGGTAAACGTGGTCAGGAAATTAGTTGCGAAATTAAAAAAAAACTAACATAAACACTAAAATTGTAAATGATAGAAATTACAAGTTGGCAACAATATGTTGACCTAGCTTGTTTGGTAGGAATACAAAGAAAGTTATTTGTTAGGTAGATATATTGTAAAACCGCAGTTCGAGATATCTAAAAGAGGATTGAAATGTTTTATGACAAAGTTAACATAAGAACTTAAAATAAAAACGCACAGATATTCCCCAAATCGTTCTAAAATCACAAGTAGAAGAGAAACGACTGAGAAAATATAAAGTAGTTACGGTTGATAAGATAGTGTATATAAATTGGTTGATTATTTTGTTTCCACGCACGACAAATATGTTCATTTGTCCACTAAGGGTAGTGTAGTGAGGGGATAATGGTAGAGTAGTGTAGAAAGGGTTGTAGTGGGAGGAAGCGGTGTTACTCCCTCTCTAGAATTAGAGATACGATTCTGAGCTGCACGTCGGCATACTAGGGATTTTCCTCTTTAGGTACCTGCGCCTGGGGGGACCGCCTCGGCTACGAAATCCTTGAGCTCCCTGGTCTCATGACATATGTGAAAGTGTAGTGCATGTAGGTGTAAATGTGTGTGTGTGAGAGAGGAAACAAGGATTATCGTCAACACTATAGCCACCATTGATTGTACCTTGTATGTAGCAATTATTCATTTCATATTGGTCCATATTTATTTTATTAGTATTTATATTTTTCAGTTTTCATATACAACTCAGCCTCTCAACATGCCTCTAGTAAATCAAAACATACGTGCCAGGCAAATTATATTTTTTTAAGATATTGCTTCAACAATGGTCTTGAAAATGAAGCACTTATTCGAATATTTTTTACATCTTTCGAAAACGTTTGACATTACTGACCAAATAATTTTACTTTAAAAATTATCTCCGTGTGGAATTCGTAACATGACCGGATGTCCTCGCACCTTAAACATTGATAGCAAAGGGTTGAAATACCGTACTTTCATGAAAGAACATTATTTACTCATCTTCACAATTCCTTGGCAATTGAGCGTGAGGTTCTGGAGGATTAGGACTTAAGTTCTATCTTGTATTGTATTGTTCTATCTATGTTGTACGTAAACGATTTGTCTTCGTCCACTAGAAAAGGAAAAATATTTGTTCTTGAAGATGGAACGAATACTTTTTGCATTAAAGGAACCAAGTGTAATACGATTTCAGATATTTCAAATTGGATTCTGAACATCAAATTAACAGTAAATGATAAAAATTAAATTAAATTAAACTCCTCGTGTTAAGAATTCACAATTTTTTCAAATTCAATCTGTCCACATCCTCACTCTTCACATGAACACTCTTGATTGAGATAGATTGAAATTTGTATTCTACAATTTTGTTTATGTTTTTTCGTGTCATAATATAGACTAGAATCATCCGTCGATCTCTTCTTAACATATGCAAATGAAGTTAAGATGTGCCAAAGCAAACACGATATTTAATTTCATAAATATATAAATTCATTAGGTATAATTTGTGCTGTTTAACTTCGAAGAACGCAATATGACTACAAGAAGTATTGTACTTCAACTTCTGGGTCAGTGGTCCCATCTCGAAAAGTTTTTCGGCTTTTTTTCCCATTGAGGGAGGAGGAAAACCAAAGGAGGCTTTGCAGTTCTGAATTCGCTGTGAAGAAAGTGTGAATTGTGAGAAACATTATACACTGACAACTTTTTTTAACAAACTAAATACGTTGTGTCTAATTATTGGGAAGAGACATACAGAGATACAGCTAGTCATACGTTGTAATTCATGATTATATATTTAGAAAGATTTATTATCAATACTGCAATTCAGTGTTGGAACTTCCTCACATAGTACCTCACTTTTACATTATCATTTTAACTACGGTTGTGTGTTAGTACTAAAGGTAATTTATCAGAGATGAACTTTGAACTAGCATGCACAAATATCTCTCACAACGCATGACACTCCAAACAGGCAAATACGTCTTAGAAATTGGGATACCCGGATCGACTACCTATTAATTGTATTTTGAAATAATGAATGGGTGAGCAACTGTGCCCACAAAGGTCCTTTTCCAACAAAATTGCAGGATAATTAAGAAAGACATTTTAAACAGCCCCAAAACTCGCCATGTCGTCCCGAATGATAAATAATATATCTTTCACCATCATCCATCACAATCGATGTTTAGAGAACCATTTTTCTCTTGTCCGCAGGTACATCTTCCTGGCCATCTACACCGCCGAGATGATCATCAAGAGTGTGTCGAAGGGCTTCATTCTCAACAAGTACACGTACCTGCGAAACCCGTGGAACTGGCTCGACTTCGTCGTCATCACGTCGGGCTACGCCACCATCGGCATGGAGGTTGGCAACCTCGCGGGCTTGCGGACATTCCGAGTGCTGCGAGCTCTTAAGACCGTCTCCATCATGCCAGGTAAGCCACGAAGCAGCTTTCTCTATTCGATATATAGTTTGGAGTGCCATTCCTCTTGAGATCTTGATAATTATAGACGCAAGAGTTGGTTGAAGATAGGAAGAAAATATTCATTTTCATAAATATTTCGTTATTGTCTTCATTCTTCGTCCTCCAACCTCCAGAAGTCCTGGGTAAAATTTCTATTAGCTTCTTCCGCCATAACAGGCAGATACCGAGATGATTCATTAATATCATCCGCTCTTAATGTAAAAATAAATTAAAATATTTCTGAGTGTATCCAAAATAGCGTGTTCCACACATTTTCAGAACAAGCATGTCAGCTCCGAACAACATTTAACTTTGCATTTCAGCTCCATAAAATACGAGTACCCCGTAATACTTTCAAGGAATATGGCACACTCAACTATACTTTTATTAGTAATGTACTTTATCTGTTTAATTATTTATTGGTAAACAATGAAATTGTCTTGACAAAACGAAGCGAAAGATACTTTTTGGTGGTAAAGTAAAAAAACAATTCAGCATTGTCTCTATGGATCGCCAGAAAACTGGACGCAAAAAGTATGAAGATAAACAGATTTGATTTGGAGTTTTGTGCAATATTTGCTACAACCCTAAATTTAATGACAATATAGATTCTTTAATATGATATACAATAATAAAATAATATATGATGAAAGCAATAAAAATGAAGATCATGTCAAGATTTCACATGATTTCTCATGTGCAAATATTGCAGTTCAGAGAACAAATCAAACAATTTTGTGCTGAAGCGCGCGACTTTTTTACGTGAGAGTTACGGATGCATTTATTATTTGGAGTTGCCGTATGCCCGTGTGTCCCCGCTAACCATAAGTTTTTACCATATTCTGAATATTCTATTCAATAATCGGTAATGAAAAACATAAAAACTCACGCAGCTGATGTTAGATTTGAGTTAAGTTTGATAAATTGTTTATTTTCCTTTCTAAATTCATTACTGATGATACCTATGATCCATTTCGCATCAACTGTTGTCCCTACATTCTATATGGTGTCGCTGTTACGATGCGATATATTATCTGGCCGCGCATTCGAAACAGAATACTCGAAATAGCAATAGGCGACAAATTAAACAGAAACACCCCTGTAAGTATCCATATGTAAGCAAAAGTTTTCATAAGTGTCACGTCTTTTTATGTAAAGTACATTGTAACCAGGAATCTTTACAAAGCAATTTCAATCAAGCAGGTCTCCTATGCTCTACAAAACATTAGTTGTCTGAATTAAACTGTTTCCAAAATAGTACAATATATTTCTAATGGTTACTGAGAAAATAAAAACCTGTAAATAATTTTCGTTTGCAAAGTTCTTAAATTTCACTCGCAAAAAGTCCTATTAAATTGCTTTCGTGTTCGATGTAGGTACGTAGCGTTGATAACGTTTTAGGATATACAGTCTTTGATGTTCATGTTATTTGGTTTATATATTCCTAAGTGGCTGACAATTTTTTTTCAAAATTAGAGCGATTGAATCTGTCTTTGTAAGCTGTGAATCTTTTAATCTGTCTCTCTACGTTCGCTCAAAATTTCAGCCCTCTGAAAATAAATAAGATTATGATTTTTATATACATTTTAATCCTCTCCTTTTCATTTTCGTATACTACAATTACTTAGTGAGAGAAAGTTTTGTGGTTCTGCAGAGAAGAAATCTCCATTTTGTTTTAGAGAAAAACGCATTTTAACCTCTCTGATATTGAAAATGTAAATTTATCTTCCTCCTATAAATTAGTAGATAATTACTTTATCGAACGTGCGTTGTAGTCAGAATTCACGTTTTGTGGTTCCTTGACAGCGAAAAAGTGCTATTTAGGTATTCGTATATACGTTCTTTCGTCCCAGCATTCATACGTCCGTACCATCATCCCCGTGTGTCTGCCCGTCCGTCTCCCCGTTCAACCGTCTGCCCAACCACCCATCTGCATTCAACGCTATTGCCTACACCGTTATGACGGTATACTCAAAAATGTCTATTCTCCTATCTATATGGCCGAACTCGAGGCATTTCGAGTATGAAACGGATATTTTTACTTTCGAGCGTACTGTATATGAAGCCTCAATCTTTTAAAAATATTCTTAAAAACATATTTTATTGAGCTGTGTTGTCGGATAGTGTAAAGACTACTTCAGAACCATAACCACTGGCTTTTTTGCTCTTTGAGGTCTGTAGACTATTAGTAAATACCCATGTTTCTATTCTCTCTATTGTTGTCTTTATTCATGGTTGGCCTTAAAACTTTCATATGTCAAAATATGCTGTCGGGAATTTGAATCTGAGATCTCGCATTTTTTAAATCAGATAAAAATATATCATAAAAACATATTTTACAACATATTTTTAATTATTAGAATCTTTGGGAATATATCAGGACTTTATTTGCATTATTGCCCAGAATAACTATTTGTTAAGCCCTGAACCGTTGATAGCTCTACGTTTTGATTTATTTTTCTTAAACAGAAATATTTTTTTAAAACTTCGCCATCTCATTTATAAATTACTGTTTCTTTCGAGTTTTTACGTTTTTTTTTACTTTTCTTGATTCTTTTTGAGAGATACTTTAACCTGAAAATGGGATCTTCATCTTTGTCAAATCACAAGAACACTTTTGGAAATGTAGCGGAAATATTCATGAGAAAATTGTCATTTGGACTTGACTTCTCAACTCCTAAACCCAAAGACGCGTACGAATAAACGACTTCCCTCCCGTGATTCCTCCTCCTTTGCTGCTTCGCTGTTGACTCTCGTTTCGTTCCCCTACCGGCCATCCAACATTTCCAGACACGGTGTGCCTCCTCATCTTCCTCCGCCTCGTTGTCTGTTGCCCTTCCCCGCCCCTCCCCGCACTTCCCCCCCCTTTCCCCCCCCCCCGGTTCCCCCCCCAAACGAATTTCTCGAATCCGCGCGCCACTCACTGCAAAAGGAGTGAGTGAGTGGGCGGGCGAGGCGGGGCGGGGCAGGGCTGGGCTGTGCGGGGAGGGGCGCAGGAGCGGGCCTCCGAAGTCAGGTTGTCAGAAGTTTCCTGCAGTTGGAGGCCAACTTGCCACTCTGCCCCGACGCCCTCGCAACCTTCCGCACCCCGCCCACGGCGCTCAACAACCGCCTGCCCTCGTCTCGCCGGCGATCCCATCACGGCCTGCTCCCCTCCCCTCCCGCCTCCACCCCTCCACCCCCTGTCTTCTCCCACACGGTCCCACCTCGGTGCCTCCAGCTGCGACCGACCCCCCCCCCCATTCCCTCTCTTTCACGGATCATCACGCTTTCGATGCAAGACGGAGCTCCCGTGCAGCTGCAATTGCAGCGTCTCTGGCGTGAGATATTTTGTTACTCATCACGGTTCGCGACGCTTTAGAAAAGACCTGACTCGCGACAGATTATGAATTCAGCATGCGGAATTGTCTGAGTTGCTCTCTTTGAACTTATGTATCTCATTAAAATGATATGAGGCTCCACTTTAGGATTTGGTTTTTCTTACCTGTTCACTGAACTCCACCGTGATTAAAGGGTACCGATGGCAAAAATTCTCCTAAACCAAATGACATATGAGTTGTTAGACCATAATTATCAAACAAATTATTCATTGACGAAATTTCATTCCTTGATGCTGATATGACAACGAGGGATAGAAGCCAAAACATGTACCTGATTTGCATTTGCAAATAGATTTTATTACACGAGAGGTAATATATTATAATCAATTCTTACCAAAAACCTCTCATTTTCACCTGTATTCATATTCCAACTCCGTATGCGTTAGTGTAGATCCTAGAATTTAAGAAAAAGTGCGCACAATACACTTCTCTCCATAAGGAATCACACATTTTTATCTGTTTTGATGTTCAATAAATAGAAAATGGATCTTTGACCGAAAAGAAAGCGCTATCTGGGCAAGGGGAGCCACCCGCCCGTCGGGGCTGATCATCCTGGCTCATTCGTGAAGCCGCGATCGCAATAACACAGTGTGCCGAGAGTGTTCGATTAGCGCGAGCGCGATGAAATATTTCTTTGGAACAAAGAATCTTTGTTTAGGGATCGTTCGTTCAATATAATTCTGCCACCATCGAATTTCTAAGCATTGTGTATGGTGATGTTCGAATAATTAGTCGAGATATGGCTTACAAGATCAACTGGTCTAAGCTTTGTAACATTTTAGTTTGAGGATAATTGAAAGTTCAGGTGTACGCAGGAAACCCTCAATCGGAGGAAAAGCTCCGGTTCTCTGATGAGGAGAAAATTGCCGCCAATGACTCATGATTTGTTACTAAGAGTAAATGAAAAGATGGTCTAGGCGCGCAAGAATGCGTTCGAGTCGACGAACACTACACTACCGCCAGCGTATAAGCGATTCTGACAGTTCAATACACTGTTGCCACACGTTACTGCGCATACGGCACCACTTATATCACAGGTAAATTAAATCTCAAAACATTAACATTTATTAACGGGCAATGACACGTCTTGATGTGTGATTAACTTTCGCCAAAGCCGAATCTTATCGCCTCCGCGACGTTCTGTGAGTCAGATAAACGGCAACGCTGAAGCCCGGCTGTGATAAAGGAAATATCCTCGCAATCTGATTGATTCAGAGCAGGTCATATGGCGTATCAGAGCACGTGGCGAGAGAACTGTCAAAGTCGCGTATACCCTGTCGGTACTGTACGTCAGTATGTTCTCTAAACTAGATTAGGTGCGGCGGATATGGCATGCTTCTCATCGAGGGGACCGAGTAGCACTTCGCCGTGCAATCGAAGCATGGTGGTTAATTTTGGTTCTGTAGATGGAAAATATAACAGAGCTTAATTATGAACTTTGCTTGGCGCAAAAACAATGTAAAGTATACTTACACAGTATTTTTCATCATTTTATGTTATTCGTACGACGGATCCTACACAGTTGTTACTGTCACAGTTACGAAAGTAGCGATTCCAATCATGCTCTGATAGTCTACATATGTGTCTCAGAATATTTCAAACATCTGAGGCATGTAAAGTGGTTGAAAGTGAATAACTTTTCCCCAATGAATATATAATGAGAAATTACATATAACCGAGTTAAATGCCTTTTTAGACGTGACATTTACCCTAAGTGTTAGGCAATCCGTATGCACAGATATTCGTCAGATCACGTTCTGACTCAGTCAAGGGAATTTCATGTATCTGACGAATACTGAGTATACAAAGCAAATGTCACTTGTATACATGCACATAACTCCGTTATATCCATTGTTCCACTACATTTTCGTAGGGAAAAAGGAATTTTTAATTCCTGTACGAACCTTTATAAGTTTGTAACATTCATTCTGAGGCACCCTGTTGTTTAGAATTCATTAGGGTAATGTTGTCGGGAAATGTCATTAAAATGTATAATATATTATGTAAAGCTCTCACTTGAATTTATTTGCTGAATTTACATTGAATCTACACAGACTTGCGCGAATGTGTATCTGACTTATTGCTCCTAATGTTCACGAATAATTCAAACTCGAGACAACAGGCCAGACACCTCTTCGCCAAATCGCCTTTAAATTTGAACATGAGAACCTTGATTCCTCTCAGAATTTGTTTTCACCCTCTAAGTCGTTATCGTGTGCTCTACTTGCTATGTGCGGCACTCTGTCTCAACTCCTCCGAAACTTCAAAGAATGGCCCATGTCTTCTGCCGCAAAAACTAAAATTGTATGCACCGTGCATGAGAAGTCAGTAATAAATGATCACATTTAAATGAGCAATTTCCTTTGCGTAGACACGAAAATATTCGGTAATTACGGACGTCTCCAAAGCCGAGTCACAGAGAAATTATAATTGATTGATTGATTGATTGATTTTCTCGTGTTTCCGGGCATGTCAACTGCTTTGGCCATTAGTCCTGTTAGTATAGTGCATGTTTTTCTCGGGAGATGGTGGTGATCTTCCCCGCTGGATGGAGAGATCCGGCGCCGACCTACCGTCGGCTAGTGGGGTTTCCCCCTAACCAGAACTCTCCCACCAGCGGGGCACTGCCCCAGCCGGAACAAGCTCTAAGCTCCCGACCGATCTCCCAGAATATGTGGTAGTGTAGTGCATGTTAGTGTGTGTGTGTAAAGGGAGACTATAGGACAAGGAAGAGGAAAGACAGATCGCGCGCGGTCCGTGGCCTGTTTGATAGGGTACTGCTCCGGCATTCGCCTGGTGTTGATCTGAGAAACCACAGAAAACTACCGATCAGAGCAACCGGCCGCTACTGATCCTCCAGACAGCGACTGAATTCGACCTAGCTGTAAAGCGACATTGGCGCTCCTACATTTGATGTACTTGCACGTTCCCTGATAATAGCGTCTGATAAATTATATTTTCCAAATATTAAAAATATTTATCTCTAATTCCTCTAATTAATCATTAACAAACTCTTTTTAAGTTGTAAAAAATGAGCGGAAAAATTTACTAGTTGAATGCAAAAACGATAATTGAAGATTGTCTCTTTTTGCTAACTTAATTGGAACGAATACTCTTACATAACAATCCAACTGTTTTCTATTCTGATTTTAAAATTAGGTATCATTTCGAGTGTTACAGTGTCATCGCTAATCCAGTCGTTTTGGAATGTGTAATTTTGAAATTATTTACGAAATGAGGGTTAAACTAACTTGCGCTAACGCCTAATAGCATGTAATATTTCATTCTAAGTATATTTACATTAAAAAATGTACTCTCTGAAGGGGCACGTCTGCCTTGGGAGCCCCGTTGGGGCCGCCCTCGCTGGGACGGCTGTCCCGTCTCTCACGCTGCCCCGACCTGAGGGCCGCGACCGCCCGGGGCGCGAGGGATGTCGAGCAGCGCAGCGCTGCGTGGGGGCGGGGCGCGTAGGACAAGCGCTCGGAAGGGGAGGTCGCGCCGCCGCGCCTCCGGGGCGCGGGACGGGTGCGGGGCAAGGGGAAGGGGGCGCGGGCGGGGTCTGCCCCGGGGAGCGAGGATGATCGAGGGGGGGCGTCGCCGTTCCGACAACCCCTCGCCGAGGTCACTGGGTCATGGGGGTCCCACGCGCGCTGCGCAGTGTTTCGTAACGCCGGGGCCACCGCATGCTTTAAAGCTGTCTTGATTCACAATCTTTAGTTCACGCCAGTGGAAAATTGTTTTGAGAGACTCTAAAACAGTAGATCATTGCCAAAGATTGTATTTCTCTGTCGTTGCTGAGAAATATGTATTGCGTATGATTATTGTTTTCGGGGGGGACTGCAAAATGCATTAGTCCTGGGAGCGTAGGGCAAGTTCTTGTTGCGGGAGGTGGTTGCGATGGTGGTGATCTTTCCCCGCTGGATGGCGCAATCCGGTGCCGACCTTCATGTCGTCTTCGGCGTTTTCCCCAACCAGGTATCTTTAACCACTGGGGCATACCGCCCTAGACAGGACAAGTTCGAACTTCCCGTCAGGTCTCCTGGGATGAGAGATGAGATTAGAACAAGGAATAGGAAGCTTCGTAGGGGACTGCTCCGGCATTCGGCTGGTGTTATTGAAAAACAAACACGGAAAATTACTCTTAAGGGCAAATGACTATTAGAATTCTCCTCCAGTCAGCGGCTAGATTCGACCTAGGTCTGCTCTTGCTGGTGTCGAAAATCGTGTCACTGTCGGGACGCAAGGTCACCTAGGACCTTCTGATCAAAGGCACTGCAATGGCATCAATTGAGACCCTGAGCGACCTAAGTCGGTATATCGCTCTGTGAAATGTTCCCCAAACAAATCTTTCGCAAGCCAGATGATCTGAACGCCAGCAGATGCATGCATTGGTGTCAGCTCTGCGAGTGAATTTAGAAGTTACAACGTCTCATTTAGCGTGTTCCGATATAGTTCATAAATACAATATAATATTGTAAAAATTTATAAAAATCATGTCGAAAAGGATGCGAGAAAATTAATGTTAATTCATTCAAAAAGAAATTCAAAATGGGGCCATGCACGTCGAAGTTAAGCGAACAACCCACAAATGCTGAATGGCAAAGGTACAAATTTAATAACTTTCAACACACTTTTAAATATATGCGCAAGATACAGAACTCTTAATCAGAGAATAATCATGTACTAAGTAATATTTCTTTTATTGGTGTAAGGCATTCATTCCTTGCATTATCGCTACATAAATATATAGAATCACTTAATATCTCTTGCATATGTTATAAATAAATGTTAATTAACAAATAAAAATTACTTGTAAATTTATTACGAATTAGAAAAAATGTTAAATAAACTGGACACTACTCCTAAAGCGCCCACTCATAGAAAAATTTTGATTGCCTCAATTCATAGGTGCTGGTGCCCCAAAAGAATGCACATTTGTGTATGTACGTAGCGCATCCAGAAAGTTCCCTATTTTGTGACAAAAGACAAAATATTTACATACAAAACTTTATTTGCACCAGATGCAGAAAGTAGTTACCAAACGAACTGAGTCACTTGTCATATCGTGGTATTAACTTTTGTTTACCGGTCTCGTAAAAGTATTACGACTGCGAATGGAACCAGCGTGACACTGTCGTCTTCTGCTCTTCGTCTTTGTGAAAACGCTGACGGGAGGTCAGGAATGTCTTCAGGTTCAGGAAAAGACGAAAATTGTTGGATGCTGGATCAGGAAATTATGGGGGATGATCAAACAGCTCCCTGCCCAGCTTGCTGCAAAACGAGTGCTGTTTGCCGCGCCGTGGGTGGGCGAGCATTGTCATGGAGCAGCAGAGTAAGCCTGCCAGTAAGTGCGTGCCATCACCTGCACTAAGCATGCCTGAAAAAGCTGACGATGAATTTCAATCGGCGCGATTTGTTGTGCATTAAGAAATTTTATCACAGACTGAACTACCCAGGCGGCGAGAGAACGATAAGCGCCGCTAATTCGGGCCACTGCTGTCGCCCTACAGGCGCTCGGCAAGACCCGTGCGGTCGGCACATGTTTTATACGTCAAAGATCTGTTACGCATGCGCAATTTCCCCGCCTAAATGCGTGCACGTCCAAAGCAAAAACGGGAGTCTTACTTTCTGGATGCGCCTCCTGTGTATTTAACATTTAGGGTCGAATTAATAAGCCAGCTAGGGCTCAGGCCATTTGCCTGTTTTTTTTTGTTATTCACGCCAAGAGGTAATCGAGACATGTGGCGAGCATGGTGTTTTTCCATAACCGTACATACCTTAGTTGACTTGCTTGAGCTTTCTCTTTCGTAACAACTGTAGAAACGGAGACGATTTGTATTATAAAGCTGCAGATTCGTTTTTGTCCCGGTCGGGAATCGAACTCCTGGCCTCCCCACGCCTCCCCTCCCCCTGGCCTCCCCCAAGCTAGCACGCTGTCCACGAGCCATCCAAGGGGTACAATGCGTAATATAGTTTCCTCAATTACTTTTAAATACACTGGAAAATGGAGGATTGGAGAATTTGGAAATGAAAGAAATTCCCGTCAAGGTTAATGCTTATATATATATATATATATATATATATATATATATATATATATATATATATATATATATATATATATATATATATTATATATTACATATATTTATATATAAAATATCTGTTTGTGGGACGCAACGTTCTGAAAAAAAACTCTCCCGTGGACTGGCGCCAATTCGGGCCTAACTCGCAAAAATAAAATCTTGAGATAAACGTGTATTACGCGGTCGCTGATCGTCAAATACACTCTTGCTAACCCTTGAATTAAGAAGAAAGTTTTGCCAAAAAATCCTCTAAAAGTTCTGATAATGATAATTATGAAATTGCTATAATCGTACATTATGAAACGATGATGTAATGATGGACATTAATACAAGAGTATGATATTACAATGCGAGCGAGGAACGAGCGAGTATATGCTAATACCGAGAGTGTATTAATAACATTACATCGAGTTTCATGCGGTACTTTTTCTACGACTTGTATGAGTTGAACATTTATATTGAATGGTTTCGTGGCAGTTGACGTGCAGGATTCAGCCAAGGCCACCTAGCGGACAGATTCCTACCCTACCTTCGCATGCTACCGCAAGTGGCTGTGGTTACCAGTCCGCCTGCGAGGGAGTACTGCGCTAGTCAAATAGCATCAAAAATTAATTTTAACTATTATTCCACGAAAAAATGCTAATGATAAGAGAAATTAAAACTGACAGGCATAATATAATATTAAATTAAATTTTAATTTACACAAGAGAACGAAACATTTACTAGAACGAATCTCAACGATTAAGTGTCAATACTTGGTTTGTAAACTTCTCTGTGATTGGTCAAGAACCTGTATCACAATGAAATCTGTATCGTTATGAGCATCATTATGCAACTGTTTGCAGCCATCAAATTACAGCATTATAGAATGAGAATAGAAAAAACAGTTATTACTCAATTTTACGTATCGTGTAATATGCAGTCAGTGTGTGATCTCTTCACACGATACTGGAATGATTTCGTAATGAGCTGAATATTCCACGATGAAACTTCGTATTGTCAAAGCGTTTTCTTACACATAAAAATACACGTAGAATTGCGCAACGCGACCAAACAATGATTCGATTCGCTTTGATTTATTTTCGTCAAAACACAGTAAACATTTTATGCGACCTGTAAGGGAGAAGTACAATCTGTGCGTTTTCTTGAGCCCCATATTCCCTACCCAATAACCATAAACAGTTGAGTGACGAACAAAACTAGAAAAAAAGCGAGGTTAGCAACATTCAAAAATTATAAATTTTTGCTCATGAGTTATAGAAAATGTATTTGCATCGGTAAGCAAACTACAGATTTGATTTTTAGTATTGCAAACAACATAGTAACCCGCACTCTGGGCTATTCTTATCACTTCTAGCTACTAAAAAGGACATGGGTCAACAAAACTTGCGCATAGTAAAGCTTCGTTCAGAAGCAAAACAAGGGATCATTTCAGCATTTGCTCAATGAACCAAGGAAACTGGACAAAAAATTTATCTAGGTGGAGATGTCTGTTAATATTATAAATATAAGTATTCTTTCTGGACATCAATTTTTTTACAGACAATATTTATTATTGAAGCTGCAAAATAGCTTCATCGGAGTTTTTGGGAGAGCCACAGACGAACGAATCGGTTGCCTACAAGCGTGACCACAGTTTCCTTGCTTGGCACAATGAAAATTCTGAAAGAATTGTTTCAAAACTACTGGTTTATCTCTGCGTAAGAATTATTGAAGAAGTTGTCAATGTTATCTTGTCTTAGGCGAAAAGAAGATCGTTTTTCTGTTGTAATGCCGGCGTAATACAATTTCATGCAATTGTGCGCGTCGAAAACTTCTGTGCATGGAATGTGTTCGGCTGTGAGGTAGCCCCCGCTACCATCAGTCACAAATCTAAATTTTGAATGCAGCCAAGATGTGAATTTCTTCTACGTCTTTTTACTGACGAGGCGATCTCTTGTGAAAACGCTCGGCTCAAAAATTCTCCAACAATCCATTCTGGTGGCGTCATATTAAGAAATGCATTTGATTCCCAGAAGTGCCAACAATGCGGGTTCCCAGTATCTGGCGAGATCTCGCGAGTGTATATGAAAGCATTTCAACTTTTCAAAGCAGTTTGTCCTTCCAAAGAATTTCATACGAAAGACGTCTTTGCCTCTTTCTCTGGAAGCCAGCCCGCGGTTTTTAGAAAAAATATAAGTCCAATGCGGGACGTTTAAAATGCATGTCTTGCTGTTAATTAGCGCCAAGGATTTTATAAATATAAATTCCAAGTACGCGCCAAATTTGAATTAATTTAGTTACCAATGTGCCAACATTTATTAATAAATGAACAACGCACTGCACATGTCATAGAATTCTTTTCATTTACAGTTCAGTGTTTTTATTACAAGTTCATTACAATTGTTTGTAAAAAATTAATAGTCAGAAAGAATAATTATTAGAATTATACCATACATATGTTAACAAATACATTATACATCATTGTTAAAATAAATATTATTTTTCTTTTGACGGTCAGGGTAGCCTCTAATTGTATACAAACAGTAATGCAGAAAAAGAGATTTTCCTTTCTACTTATACTGGTGTATCGGTTTTAATTGTCTAAAGTCATCTATCAATGTGTTGTTAAGTAACGTGTATGTATTATATATGGATTTTTGTAGTCAGCTGTTGATTCTGAAACTTGGTTAATGTGATATATACGAGGTGTGTTGTAATTGTAAACATCCGTGTTGCTTGGAAATATGGTCCCAAGTTTAATAAGTCAGTTTTGGCAAAAACAACAGATTTGTCAATAAGTAGTTTAGGTAATGAAACGATTCCTAGCCCAATTAAGAGAAACTTCTAGGAATCACATGGATAGCATTTATTCATTATTTGTACAATTATTTTCCTCCCTTACTTCCTCTGTAAAGAAAATACACCAGAAAGAGGATATTTTTCGACAGAAAAACTCTTACTTCCCTGCCCTGGTAACGAAAAAGTGGTTTTAAACCATGTTACTTTCATGTAAATTACTTCCTTTAACACGTGTAGTCAGGAACCGTTTTGTGGGCCCTTGATACCGAAAAAATTGTTGTCGGCAAAAGGTCTGTCTGTCCTTCTGCCTGTTGAAGGTGAACGCCAGTGCCTAAACAATTCAGTCGATCTTCTTCAAAATTGATATTCTCCAATCAATCCTCACTTTCGAGCTCCCTGAGAATTTCAAACGGATGTTATGTTTTTTGTTTTATGAATTTCAAATTTTTAAACAAAGAAAATTGGTTTTAATTTCTTTTCACTACCGTCCACATTGTTTAAAAATCTGAAAAGATATACGATATAGAACGTTATAAGACACATTTTAGAGGAAAATATTGAGACAGTTCTCCAACGTTAATACGTCAAAAATGAATTTTAAAAATTTATATTTTCTTTATGAATTTGGCGTCAAAATTCGTTGACAAAAATTCCTTCAAATTGAAGTATGTTGCCCCTACTCTGCAATGTTTTTCACTCTGATACTCACAATTGATGCTAATAAAAAAATAAAACATGAAAAACACGTTTCACATTGTGTCTTTGCAACAGATTGCCCTAGATAGCTGATTTTTTGGGAATCTTTGTCATTTTGCATTCTCTTTCATGTGAGCATCGCGATTATCGATTTGTTTGGGGGTACTTTTCACCGCCTTATTCAGATATACCCTTTAATAAAAAAAAACGATGGAGCAATTTTGTTTGCAAATTTGAAAAATGTCCCAAGGGCTTCATGTAAAGTACCCCCAAAATTAAAATATCGGTTTCAAATTCAAGAAGCCGCGACATCAGCCAGATCGAATCGGAAATATCAATTTTGGAGAATTCGGCAGAACTGTTCAGTCTCTAGCGTCTTTAACGGAAGGAAGGACGGAAGGAAAGACTCTCTACTCCGTAGCGAGAAAGTGAAAAGGACCTTGTGTGTTAATAAATTTTGATAATACAGTTAGAGAAGATTAAAAGAAACATTTTTATCGAAGAGACTTGTTATGTTTTTATGCGATATTTTATGGTATTTTCAAAGCACTTATTCGAAAATTTTAATTTCATTATGAAGCTTGTACCTACATTATCAGGAGCCCGTGTAGTGTGAGAGTCGCGTACGCGGAGATGCTACCTGGTGGTCATCCTTGCAACTGTTTAAACTTTGACTGTGACGAGAAGCTTAAGTGAGGATTGCTTCTAAGCCCTCAATGTCCAAACAAGGGCATTGCGATGCGTTGCGTCGACGAAGATGCAAGAAATTATCTGATAACTAGGAAGTTCATGATTCTTCGTTTCCTGCCTTTTCTGCTTCTTGCTTGGAGCAGTGAAACTCCGTCCTTGGGATTCTGCCCCATTTTTCTCGCAGTTTATTCGCAATCTTGTGGAGACCATAAGTACGTACTCTCTCATTCAGTTTATGTGTCCTCGTGACCTCTCGTTTGGAGCTACCCAGAATCCCCTCGCGCGTTTCATAAAGTCGAATATTCTTCCCTCTTCATGGAAGGACACTCGTGTCTCTCCACTTTCGCATCAAAATTCGGGTCTGCTCCTCTGACATCACGTACATGATCTTTCACGACCTTTCGTGCTCCAGATTGCAGTTTTATTTCCCGCATGCCCTCTGTCTCGCCTTCTACCCACTTGTGGTCATGTACAACGCGCCCTATTTCTCTCGCTCACTTCTGGCAGTGTTTCTGTGCTATTGGGTCGTCTGGTGCTTGTCTTTACCTTTTACGGCTGATATTATTATTATTATTATTATTATTATTATTATTATTATTTTATTGTTACTTTATTATTATTTTATCATATTATTATTATTATTATTATTATTATTATTATATTATTTTATTATTATTATTAATTACTGCAAATGAACGTACGCTCGATATCAACAAAGTAAAAAATAAAATCAAGAGAAACACAACATACAAATTTTTAACAAACAAATAAACAAACAAAAAATAATGAAAACACAAAAAAGATAAATAATACAAGCAAAAATAAAATAGAGACACAAAGAGACGTGTATAAAACATTATTAAACAATAGATTGAAAGTGCCTATGTCTACTCCATACTGTCTCTTCTCTTCACTTCCTATCGCTTCGCTAAATTTTTCTGTAACCAGTCATTTATATGTTAAAGGCAAGCATGTGCATCGCACTTTACCCGCACTTTTGTTGATTTTTCTTTTTCTTCAACAACACTGCACTTCACTGCCCATAACTGCACACATGCGCTCTTGAGAACTCTTGTACGCCTATCTCGTGTTCTTCTGGGAAGCCACGCCAATACTTCTGCAGGCGATTGTTTATTAATTGTATACATCTGGTGTCATTGTATCGTGTGTTCTTGGTACGTTTTTCAGTGCCGAATGTCACTTTAATTGATGTAAAGTGTGTACAGGTGATGTAGAATTACGAATCGTTGTCCACGCGCCCCAAAAGACGCAAACGTACATTAACTGGGCGCAGGGAAAGAGAAAAGTCAGCGTAGGTGTCGTGAGGCTGTTCTAGCCGCATATTAGCTGTATTTCAGTCGTAGTCTTCTAATAAAAAAATGTTCTCAATTTGCTATTCCTATTTTAAATATTGGTGCTTTATTTATCTGATTTCCTTTATGGCGTAAAATGTATGACACGATAGGCCGAGGTGAGTTAATCTCAGATTTAATCAATAAATTGACATAAATAAAATCAATCGAGCACACCATAGGAAACATCCAAGGAAACAAATTTTCAAACGATATTTTATCAATAAATAGTGAGAGTTCAAAGTAATGTGTTGTTATCCCTCTGAAAGTCATCACAGACATTTCACGTAAATTATTATTTATTTTCTAGGATCTGCATTACTTAGTATGAAAATATCTAAAGTTTCATCTTCACTAGTGTGAACAACAAATGAATGTTTCAGAAATAGAAAATCAAACGTTTTTACAAGGGTCACTTAATAAAAATCACATGTGTTCTTGTTAGCGAAAGACAAGTATACTACCTGATCAGTATGCTAACCTTGCATTGAAATAGCGGTTGTGGGAGAGTGAAATAAAATAGAAAACACAGGATGGCAAAACTTGCTAAAACTAAAAGGATTTAGCAAGTTCAGCATTCCATCAAGAAGGTTGCAAATTGTATACAAGATTGACTCGTTTTATTTTGCAACTGTAGTAATGAAACAACACAGGTGCACAGTCTCACAAACGTTATTTATAACATTTACCAACATTTACAAAAAACAAATACTACTGACATAATACTGCCCAGAGCTTATGCATTTGAAGCAATTCGAGTTTTCTGCTCACACATACACTCAGGGAGGCGGGCATGCGTGCCGAAAAAGATCACCACTGGGCCCAAACTTTATAATCGTAGATCTTTCGAAAAAATGGCAAATTTGCCACAAAAAACTGTATGCGCATTCTTTTCAGAAGCTCTGCACTAAAACTAAAAAGCAGTCGCACTTCGACAGAATACAACAGCAAAGAGGAACGGGGAGGTCTGCATATACTTGGATTGAAATATTTGAAAGATGGTTTTGACTGCCTCGGCTGACAATAGTGCAGTGTTGTAAGATGTACTCTCCGCTGGGCACAGCATGGGCCTCCTTTATTCTCTGCTTTGTGGCAAAGGGGCGCGGTGGAGAGATGGAGAAGAGAATGTTCTGTCCCAGGGTGAATGTCTAAACAGTCTTGCACCTTCGCGGGTGAAAAATGCACTACTTGAATAATCTCTGCGAAGTGAAACCACTTGCCATGAAATTAAATGATAGCCGACAGTTTGGGAGAAAATAAAAATAAACTCTCTTTGAAAGAGGCTGCTCAAAAGTGCAACCTCCTTGATTCGCGCTAAGCATGGAAGCTGACTGGACATTTAATCACTTTTAATTCGTGTAATATTATATGCTTATCTATATATTTAAAAACATAAGGTATTCTGTCATGGCTTCGTTTAGAGTTTCTACTAAACCGATTGTTGTATTTTTTCTTTTAAATGAAAGAATATGATCCCTACATGTGTTATTAGATATTGTTTGTGTTGATTCACCAACATATACTGTGTAAATTAATTAATTAAATCATTCTTTAATAGTACGCTTATCAATAGTCAATTGTTTTCTTTCAGAGGGTGGCACTTTCAAAATCGATATACATGAGTCCATGCAGCTTGATGTTTTGTTTTGATTGTTGAGATTTGTTTACAATTCGTCAAGGTTTTGTTTCAGTGTAATAATTGCATTGTGGTGTTGACAGTTTACATGTATTTGCTTCTGTGGTGTATTTTGTAGAGAACATTCGCACAGTGGGCTTCGCTCGGTTGTACAGAAGTAGTGAAGTTGTTTACAGCTGATGTCGAATTAGGAATCGTTGTCCACGCGCCCCAAAAGACGCAAACGTACATTAACTGGGCGCAGGGAAAGAGAAAAGTCAGCGTAGGTGTCGTGATAGTGAGGTCATTTCGTTTTCTATTGGGTCATTGTCTATGAAATGTCAGTTTTTTTCTTCTTTGTACTTTCCATGTGAGGGAAATTCTGCAAAAGGATTTACTGTGTGTTGCTTAAATGTGAAAATAAGTATACCTTCGAGCAATATGCCAGAAGAAATCAAACAGTTGTTTATAAGAGATGATGACACATCAAAAAACTTTAGAAATAATATCCTTCAGTGTAATAGTGCTATATCTTTTGTGCCGATATTGCATTGCCACCTGGTCATGGCCATACGTGTTCAAAATTTTGGAAACTCACATAATGTCTTCATTATACCCTCAAGATCCAAACAATGCAATATATTGTGAACATTAGTCTGGGTACAGTATTTTACATTTATCTCAGATTTCACCGTCAAATTTTGACAGGTTCTCACTAGTAATTATAAATACGTTATCGTGTGTTAGTGTCGTAAACATATACGTCTCGTAATCGGTGTAAAATTGAGTTTAAATTAGTTTCCGTCAGCTATACGCAACGATCTCTGTTTCGGCTTGCGAAGCCATTTTAAGTAAAGTGAAATTGAGTGATCTTTGCAAATATATAAGTAATAATGTTGGTAATTTTCTCTCAGGAGTGCGTGGATAGTTTTTACAAAGTCTGTTCTTGTTGATATACAAATTGTTATAACTAATCAGTTATTTAAATGAAAAATTAGACGTAATGGTGAATTAATCGGCAAGAGAATCTAAAGATAGGTGCGTTCGTACATACACTCATCCAAAGGTAAATAAAAGGGAGAAAAAATTTAACCACCAAAACACTGTCATAATGAATAATTAATTGATTATTTATTTTCATTGTATTAATTAATTTGAAGTACATACAAACTTTTTGAAATCTTCGTTTCCAATAACCCACCACTAGAAACCTATGTTGTTTCACAACTCGTTGGCGATTTCTTAGATTATTGAGGGTGCCATTGAAGAATGGGTAATCAGCCCCACCTCCCGGTTCTAAACATTCTCCTGGATATAATATGAGGAACAAAGGATCGTGATTGGTACATATTTCGCTGTTTAAGGTTGTGGACCTTACTATTCAGCTAGTGTCGATAGTCCACAATTGGGGGCCTCGAATTCACGAATTTACGGCCTGTTGGTGTTCGTCTGTTACTTGACTTTACCGCAATAGCTAAGTCACGAAAGAATATTTTTTAATATTCACTTATGACAGTAAAAAGTATGAAAGGAATAATTCATTTCAGATAAAATATGATCATTATCTGCTAGAGCAAGGGATGTAGGTTGCTATTTTGTTAGCAATACTATAAGATCAAATCTATATTTCGTTTACCAGTGTAAAAAGGTTTTTTCTCACTGGGCAGCAACAATTTTTTTTTCAGATAGTGCTAATCTCGCTTTGTTAGTATTTTTATTCATTATTCAACTGCATATAATAAAAGGATTAGGAAGGGGCTTTGAAGTTCAAGAAATCGTGCTTAAATTTATATTTATTTTCCGTACGTTAAATACATTTTTTACCGTTTTTGGACGAAAATTAATCAAATGAATACCAGACTAACATAGAAAGACATTTACTGCATTTAATTGTTTTTATTTTATATTCTGTATATTAAATACAAATAGAATGAAAAAATATTCGCACTTAACCACCATTTATAATACTACGTTGTTCTCTCAATTTCATGGCGAATTCCTCTCATAATCCCATCCTCAAATCACCAGCCAAGAAGTTTCATCTTTATTTCATCCCCAAAAGCCCTTGCGTCGCCTTCGCGTAGCGCCCTCCGCTCTTGCACGCGCTTCCGCCTCCGACCGTCTAAAGGGCGGATTCTTCGCGTGCCCCGGCCCCGCCTCTCCGGTCCTTGCGCCCGTCACCATTCCTCGCTTCCGCCCCTCCCCCCCCCCCGCCACCGCCACCGCCCCGGTCTCCCTTCAGTTCCTCCGCCCGCTGTCCCACTCTACGCCCCACTACTATCTCCCACCCTTTCCCCCTATACAGGATATTCGCTTCCAGCTCCAGCTTCACCGCCGCCTCTCATCGTGCACCCGCCCGTCCGCCACCCTCCACTTTCCTCTCTGTCTGGCCTCTGCCCCGTTTGAAGCGCCTCCTCCTCCGCGGCCTCTCTCCACTCGGAGCACGCGTTGTCGTGAGCGCGAATGCACCCCCGGAATATTAAGGAAGGCGTCGGAAGAGAGAGCGGCTGCGCTCGGGGGGCGCGACGGAAATGGGGCTACAGAGGCGACGCCGAGGCCCAACGACGGCGGCGTATTGTCGCCCTCAAAAATGGAGATGGGGCGATAAGGGGACGTCGTACCACCGCTTTCTAAGATGACCATCCCGTCCCCTAACTGCGGGCCACGCCGTACGAGGAAAAATATTACTATGGACTCGTGGAGATTGCACACTGCTCCCGGGAAGGTAATGAGTCTGATTTCATAACCTCCCCACCTGCCGGAGCGGCAATCCACAGACCCTGGGGACTGCAGGTTGCTCGAGCCGTTTGGAGAAAGCTGTGCAGTTTCAGATGTGTCCTTTCTACGGCGGGGTGTGTAGTGCGGACGTGAAAGCAATCAAATTAGAATGCCGCCCAAGAAGGGAGGTCGTGGGGTTTCCTGGATAAAGAAGTGCAAGCCACAGACAAAAGAATTGATGCTTTATGAGGAAAAATGTGCCGCTGTAGCGATGGGATCCATTCTGTGAATCTGGATGCGGGACGACTCCTGTTGACTTAATAATGTTGACTTAATAACTGACTGAAATAATGTGCTTTTAGCACAATAGACTTGAAAACTATGACGGTTTAATATTAAAATGAAGTTAGTAAATATAACAACTAAGAATAATTGCAATAAATATAACAACTCAGAATTGGAGTGAACCCTAATTAGCTGGAGACAATCAATTTATTTTTAAAATGGAATTGCATGATACTTGAAAAAAAATTAGTATAGTTACGGAACGTTTTGTGAATTGATACTTAATATTCTTCTTCTTCTTCGCCTTCTTCTTCTTCGCCTTCTTCTTCGTCTTCTTCGCCTTCTTCTTCTTCTTCTTCTTCTTCTTCTTATTATTATTATTATTATTATTATTATTATTATTATTACTATTCTTCCGAATTTTTCACTCTCGGCTATATGTACAGGAACGTTCACTTGGCCATTACTGGTCTAAGCTCGGTCGGTCACTCAGAGACAAGTCACGAATCAATGTTGCTCTCTAAACATTTCAATCAATCGTGTCCCAATCAGCACTATATCGCAGGAATTCTCTCACTATTGTGCAGCAGTCCAATATTATGCTTTTACATTCTCTCTACGCATGAAAGGAAAATGGTAATTCCAACACTTGAATTGCATGCACAGTTTATTATTATTATTATTATTATTATTATTATTATTATTATTATTATTAGTATTAGTATAAACATGGGTAAACTGTGAACTGTACTCTATCCGCGATTTTCCGTATCGTAGGCAATATCGCTTCCAATTACGTCCTATGATAGCGAGTTTACTGTATTATCCAATATTATGTGGACGATTGATATGTCGGTGTGGTCTTTTCTTACTACTACCCAATGTATTTCATAGTATTTGTTAGCCTTTCTTCGTTGAGTATGCGGCGCATGTATACAAATAACAAACTTTTTCGTATTGATATTCCGTTTTCAATTTTTCATTATTCTCTCTTGAACTTCTGATAATTTTTGTCACTTCAAACAGTTCGAAAATTTATCAAGAATTTAAATATTTTCACATTTTTATAAAGTGTTTGTTCATAATAATAAATTTACTCTGCAAGTTTCATAAATACACAAATAATTTACTGACTTTTCTAAAACATGAATTAAAACAATCTATTTCCTTACTGTCTTTTTATTCAAATATGTTAATTAAAATAGAGAAATATCTGATTTTATTTCATGCTACACGAAATGACCAGCATCCCAAATACTAAATCGAGGAGATCAACTAAAAATGAAATGTAAATCTTGCACCGCGCTCGCTCTTGGAGAAGGTTCATCTGTTTCGCGCAGTATTTATTTAATAGTTATTATTTAACGATAAAACATGTTTCAAGTATTATCGTATAAAATACCTTACGTAATAATGAAATGTACTATATTGTATTTAATTTGCTCATACTAACAAGGGAAGAATTCACTTAATAATTGTGTATGTATTGAAGCTTTTCTTCAGACAATTAGAAATGAGTGCTAGTAAAAGGAGAGGATCAACTCGAATATGGTCTGCCTGGTGTGGGAATATTAAATATATATTGACTATGTACTGAAAATAATCGTGTATCTAGAATTATCAAGAGTGTATGTGGGTAATATTGTTTATGTATTATATTTGAGGAGAATGAAGGAGTCTACATTTTCAGGTAGCATTTTTAAAGTATTTTTCTCTTTAACGTATCATTTTGCAATTCCATGACGGGCAAACCTCGGTACAATAAAACGAACACCTAACTATTATTGAGCGGATTGATTAGTTGGTTAGTAATTCCGGGCTCACCAACTGCTAATGTCGTTAATCCCGTAAGTGTAGCGCATGTTTTATCGCGGGACATGATGGTGACCTTCCTCCGCCGACTAGCGAGATCTGATGCCGACCTACGTCGGCTTGAGAATTTTCCCCAACCAGGCGGGCACCACCCCAGCCGGGAAAAGCTTTAAGCTCTTGTCTGGTCTCCTGATAAGTGTGATGCTGTAATGAATGTGAGTGTCAGTGCAAGTAAGGGGTGAGGATTTGACAAGGAAGAGGAAGGAAAATCATGCGCGGTCCGGGGCCCGTTTAAGGTACTGCTCGGCATTTGCCTGGTGTTGATGGGAGAAACCACGGAAAACTACCAATCAGAGCAGCCGGCAGCTAAAATTCCCATCAAGACAGCGGTTGAATTCGACTTAGCTGACCAGCTAGTGTGAAAAATCCTCTCACCGTCGGGATTTGAACCCTAGAACCTCCAGATCAGAGACACCGCAGTGACATTAGTTGTTGCCTTGGACTACTTGCCGGTCTAATATTAAAGAAAGTGTACTTTTCTGTTTACAAAATCATTCACACCACCAAAATTATTTAATTCTATTTGATTTATTGGCAAAGAAAAAAGTAAAACCTATATTTTCAACAATTTCTTTGCATGAAGGTCTTGCCAATTTGTGTATGTTATTTCTTTGCGTTATCCCGTTTCCCATTATTATGTACCCATTGCACTAATTTATTTTTCAGTCAATCATTTCGCTCTGTGTATTTCCCGGAATTTTTTCTCTCTTGTTAGTTTTTTATTCCTTTTTCCTATAATTCAAGTCACGAGGTTACGCAAATCGCGACTGAATATTTCACGAGTCGTATTTGCATAGTCCTGATTTTGTGGGGAGTAAATCTCACTGAATTCTGTCCCCGTCTTTTGCGCTTGACAAGCACGAGCTTTCAAACGCTAACCCAGGTTCCGTCAGCGACATTCTGGAGCGACGGCCTGTTTTGCCATTAAATCGCAATCAGTTTCTGCCGTTTCTCGCATTCCGGCCATGTACGTTGTTGTGTTGCCCGTCACGCCGGGGATTCTCGTTGCCCTCCCCGCCGTTGTGGCCACCCCACCTTCACAGTTGGTGAACTGGCGCGGCAGAGATGGGAATGTTAAATCGTCCTCAAAATTCTCGTATTGTATTTTTGATTTATTTTCTTTGTTTCCCGTAAGCAATATTGCGACCAACCACTCAGGCAAATTGGGACAGAGAAAACTATATGATAAAA
This sequence comes from Teleogryllus oceanicus, assembly GCA_964035755.1. Taxonomy (NCBI): domain Eukaryota; kingdom Metazoa; phylum Arthropoda; class Insecta; order Orthoptera; family Gryllidae; genus Teleogryllus; species Teleogryllus oceanicus. The sequence continues at coordinate 264,764,799 of CAXIVR010000001.1, forward strand.
AGGAACGAAATGTGGATAAGGAAAATATATTGTGTTATAAAGAATCCTGTTTATTAACTTGTAGGTACTATAATAGTACCAGTAGAGAAGAGCACGAGAGTGATGTTACTTTTACACTGTGTTGTATAATTTTCAGAAATGTATTCATTGTATGTGTAGAAGAAAACTGTTTTGGCAGAACGTTTAGAAAATGCATCTACTGTACACTCTGCTAGCTAAAAGCAAAACTTCACACGTTCTACATTCTTGCTACGAGCAACGTTGAAAATTAGGAGTCAGTTCGTGAGACCATTTGCGTAATGCTCGTGATGTCAATTCGTATAACGTCGTCAGGGCGCAGATCGAAATCTGAATGGGTGTTTGCAAATTGTGTTCCAACGCGTGTTTCCGTTTCTCTCTAACCTCGTTGATGTTTGCTGCTCCCGGCGTTGGTATTCCATGTCCCGATGTTTGGCAACAGCCTTCAGACTCGGTGAATCTCCTCAATGCCGCAATTCCTGTGGGCATAATTCTGCGTAATTTGATTCGCATGTCGTTCTTCCATTCTACACCTCCACTCCGCTCAGAATCAGCCACACGTCAAAGTGGAGGACAATGCTGTTGAAGATGAGAGATACTAAACACATTGAATTTTACGTTACGTCAAAATGTTTTCATTTTTTCGGCAAAAGGCGATGTCGTTGGAAAATAACAAAACAAATAATAGTGTTGAAAACGGTGAGGAATATTTTTGTCTTTCTGACATCTGCGAAAGTGACTGAAAATATATTTTTACAACAGAGGTAATGGAAAACCATGCAAGAAGACATGACTGCAATACGTTCATTTTCACAATTTTGAAACTCAGAGCAGTGATATATTTTTCTTTACAGCTCTTTTAAAGCTATGTGCGAGCTTGCGCTCCTATTGCGGTGTTAAGATACGTGGAGTAATCTGACAATAAAATTATGTTACTTTTCATTTTCTTTAAGTGTTTTGTTTATCAGACAAGGAAATATTTTTACACCAATATTCATTTCATTCTTTATTGGATGAGAGATTGAGAGAGCCCCTTGAGCAGTTTGATAGGAAAAAAAACCGTGTGAAACGCGTTAAAATGAGAAGTTCCTTGCCGGGCATCAAGAGCATTATAACTTTTCTGCGAGGTAGTTTGTTATAGCAAGGAACTGTTGCTTGAAGGATAATTAGATGTTGAACTGCGAAGTAAAGTTGCGGGTATAAGGAGTTCCTACGCTTCGGTGGCACGTACACGGACGCATTTGCTTTCCATACTGCGCATTCTGTCAATTCCAACCGCATTGCTCACCTGTGGGCAGAGGCAACACAAACGCACATGGGATGGGGAAACCAGACTCACCACATACGCGTGCGCACAATTTATTTATTTATTTATGTATTATCTGCTTATTTATTTATTAACGCAAAAGCCAGTAAAAAATTCATATGACATATGAGTGGAGGTAGAAAACCTATATCGACAATTTAACTTTAAACAAAGCAACATATTAGCATTCTCTTTATAAATCACCGAGAGACTGGGCAAAAATGTTTAATGGACACGAAACCACTGACTCAGAATTAATATAAACTTAATACGTAATTATGTCTTAGTCCTTTTATAAATACACACATTAACAAAGAGATTGGAATAAAAAGATTTACAATCTATATTCCAACAGGTTGACAATGAAACAAAGGATTATAAATAATTAGAAAATATTCAACAAATTGGAAAAATGACAATATTTTAGAGTTTTTTTTCGGGAAAAGTAAGAGTACAATTGAACTTAATTAATACAACCAGTACTACATCTTTCTCAAAAATTACGTACGATCATCACACTAACCACAGTGTCATGGATACATAATATTAAAGAGTTCAACAACGAATAAATTTTAAAACCTTTTCTTTAAGGATATTGTTAGTTCGGAATAATACACGCTTTAAACAAACACAGATTTACTAACAACACAGAAAGTACATCAGGTACACTTCCAGAATCCAAAGAATGTACCAAAAACAACAGCCAAAATCGAAAACCAAGAGTCCAGGAGATGTACCATAAACTAGCAGAGTTCAACCGATAAATATCACAGAAAAAACAATCTTGCCGGGCCAACGATCACTTTAACACGGTACAAATCTCCTCGCTCAACTTCACTCAATAACCAAACACTAGCTCTCTCTCTCTGGCTGGCGGCGCCCCTCTTAAAGCGGGCGGCGCTGCAGACTCGCTGCCCCGCTTCTGGCTCTCCGGCCAGCTCGTCTTCAGGGATTGGGCGGCGCCTTTTCTGCTCCGCCGCCTCCGCCGACTCCCTCGATCGCCGCTGAGCGCTGCCCCCTAGGCGCGCTCTTCAAAAGTTGCTACACAGCCGCGACAAATATAAATATGAAATTACCTGCAAAATATGTGATATTAATAAACCGAGACACAGTTCAAAACAGAAGTTAATTTCAAGAACTATCTTATTCAAAGCAATGCTAGACACCTGTACAAAGGGCCACGAACGGCATGCGATACTATCTTCCTATATTCTTCCCATCCATCTCTCTAAAATGTGATTGGGAGTACGTCTCGTACCTTCTCCTTTCATAACTGACATGTCCCGTCAGAGAAGAAGTCAGCATTCAACAGTGGATTGGATAAGGTCGATGATAACTAAGAAGTCGTATGAAAATAATTAGAATTAATAATAATCCAATTCCTGAGAAATGCAAAACAACAAATTGTGATATCAATACTCTAAAAGCTTCTATTGAACAAACGTTTTCTGTGCCAGAAATTAATTATTCATGTATGGATATCGCAGTGATATGACACAATACACGTTCACTCACAGATAATATATCTTATTGCTACCGTTCTACTGTTTTGCACTTCGGGGAAAAGAAAGTAATACACATGTGTTTAGAACGAAACATTCGCTAGATATGCGCTTACAAATATCTACAAAGAGCGGTAAGAAGAACTTAAGCCAAAATCCGCCGTTTTTACTTTATTGATCTACTTCAGTCCTGCACAACGCCTGCTTTTGCAGGTCATATGTACTTAAAGAGCCGGGGATCTGCTCGCGAGAGCGGCTAAAGTGCAAGTACTCGGTGTAGGCACCTTTGCGGGGAGGGGTACAACTTGCCATTTGTGCAAATGGGTCTTCGCGGCACGTAGATTGAATGCTTGGGCATCAAAGCAATGATCCAATCTATGGAATTATTTCCCCACTTATATTTAAATAGATAATGTCCCACATTTCTAACTACATGGTTCGTAATTCACTGTTTTTGTTCTTCTGTGCACTGCTATGTAACGACACATTTTCCTATTTTTAATTATTTTTAGGGTAACCAACCGGTCTGTGGGGTTGCATGATCAATAAAACGCATAAATAAGTTTCACAAAACATTTAATTAAAAATGATGATGATGATGATGATGAGCATGAGAATGAATGAATTTTACAAAAATTATCACAAATTTTTGATAAAGTTATCGCGGCTTCCTATCTTAATTGAAATTGTCTCTAGCAAAACACCTAAAAAACAATTAGTTTGCCACTGCAATAACGTGCCGTATTGGTGGCATTTGCGCTCTCAGCTTTCTTTGATAGTCTTTCCTCACCTCGGTGGGGAAAAGGAGCTGACGGTGATCCACTTATGGGTGATTCACAAAATGTCTTACTGTGTTGACGTGATGAATTCGTTTCTCGTCGGATAAGTGCCGGCGAAGAATGCAGCGCTGCAGGCGACGTTGAGATGCGGGCCCGACTCTTTCTCCTTCAGCCAGGCGGGGTGTCAGATGACAGCGCGCGACCATGGGGCACACTGTGACGCTAGCGACGTCACGCTAACGTGGCGATGATCTGTATTCGCTCTCCAACTCAGGCGAGAACGCGGTCAAAGTGTCGTCTCTGGACACATGTTACCGCGAACTCAAGGGAGGATGTTTCGCGCATAAGTTCAGTGCCGAAATTAAATAACATACCTAGGTAAATGCGACTTTGAGACATCAGTGGTCCCACGTTTTGGGTCGAGATGCAAGCCATTGTGAGTGCATCTTCGAAACCCAGAATTTATTGAAGTTCATCTAGAGCATGCAAAGTCTTATGTAAGAATTTTAAAGTCATGTTCAAGGCACAAGGTAGAACTTAGCTTAGAATCAGCTATTGGGAGCGGTGGTTGGGTATGATCGAAGTTCGAACCAATGGTGCGCTAGCCTATGTGGCACATAAAAAAATTACCCTTGCATTTTTGGTGCGAAAGTTTGCTGCATGGCCCCATGTGGGGGGGTGTACGCCACGGTCGGTGGAATGCATTGCAGCGAGGCCTCTATCATTGAAATTATTCTTTGGCCGAAGAATCCTTGGCCGGCGCGCTTGTGCGCGTAGCGAATCGCTGGCCCCTCCAATTTTATGAGGGGGGCGATCGGTCGATCTTTCGCACGGGCGTCCATGACAAATCCACAAACCGTGTAGTATTTCAAGACATCATGCTTTGCGCAAATATAAAGAGTACTGCACCCCGTTACTTGCCCTTGTCCCTACGCGCGAATGGCGGCTGCGCGGGCTTTTATTAGATGATGCATTTTCTACCGCTGGCGCTGGGCGGGGCGGATCCATCTTAAAAAAACAAAGCGGTTGCCTTTCGAAATTATTTCTTGGCGCCTTTGCGGCATGGCAGTTGGTCTGTACCCTGGGGCCTGAGTTGCAAAAAGGTCGCAGGCGGCCGGTTCTCTGCGTGGGGGTTGTGAACCATACGCCCGCTCTGACGCGGCGTCCGGGTGGCGGTCGGAGCGGCGGGGGTGGCGGCCGGGCCGTGGCGGCGGCGGTCGACGATGGGGAAGAGACGTTGACCGGTGGGGGAAGGGGGTTTGGCCGTGCGAGGTCGATCCGTTGCCGAGGGTCGCGCAGGCTAAGACGTGCCGAATATTTTGATTATTAGAATCGAGGATGGAGTTTATCTTGTTCGTTCACGGAGGATGTGACGTTACATTAGTTTTCGCTCATTGTTGCTTAAACAATATTTTAATGCAATGACCTTTTTTCACAAATATATTACTTAATTATAACTTACACAAATTTACAATTTAGTTAATGATTTTCACCGGTAATGTTATATTCTCCAAATGATAGCAAAACTATGAATATTTGAGAGCAATCTCTGATATTATGATTGACATAAAAATGAAATATAAGCAATTCCAAGAAGCCATGTGATGTTTGACAGCACATATATTGCGACCATTATTTTCCCATTATTAATTTTAATCAGAGATTCCAATGACCCAACCTCTATGACGATATATTATGTGAAATCATGAAATTATTATGGGTATTGTTTAATAGGAAGCAAAGGGCTTAATTTGTTATACGATGTGAACGATTAAGAAGAGATAGCGTTCGTTGATTTTGTATTATAAATCTACAATGCTCTCTTGACAGAAATTAGAGCATGAAGTAATCATGACGTTTTAAGAACTAGATATTTTAGCTTTGATAAAACCATCTCATTCATCAAACAAAAAAATTCAATATTACAATTTTTCGGTTAGCACTATACTAAATTTGTGATTACATTGCAGAAAAGTGAATTACATTATGAAAGTGTATGCGAACATTATCATAGTCTGCAGGAGCAGAAATGGTGCTGAACAAAACCACATAAAATATTTTTTCCAAAATAGCACGCTCACTGCTGAAGAACAGCAAATAGAATACTCTTGTATAACACTTCAAAAAAAATTTTCCAAACAATCTTTACGAATACTGCAATAAAATACTCGTATAGATCTCCACCTCTATAGTATCTCTCACGCTCTGACTAAATTTAATGCTTCACCGGTATTCATCTTATTAATTACCCATTCATCTGTCAACTCGGGATTCACAATAAACAAACAGGTAATGGAAAAACTCAACATTATTGGTAATTACATATCTTTGTGTGGCTCATTTAATAACATAGTACTCTACGTTGAAAATATCATTTTCATTGAACATTAACTGAATTCACGCTGAGCGAATATTTTGTAGTGAAACTGAATTAGTATCGATTACCCTGTTTTCAGAGGAATCAATATGTAGTGTGTGTATTACCTTTATTGAATTCGTTAATTATATTAAAATGTAATTCATCACGACTGAATAGCTTCTCTTGTGGTCTGAATAATATCCTGCAGCCCTGATTGTTCACAAAGTAATTAATATTTATAATAATGAACTTTTCATGTTTTACTTATCGCTTCCAGGTTATACAAGGATTCTCTTCAAAACTAAGATTGGGAGTGTCACTAGTGAAACAGCTCTTTGGAATACTTATTGCAGGCAGATGTTTATTCTTTTAGAATTACACCGTATTCAGAAAAAATTAATTTTGAAACTATGATTTATTGTAAGTACTCTAAAACCTCTCTTAAGCGATCACCACTGGTTCCGCAAAAAGCTGCCTTTGGCGTTCAATAAAGGTTTTAACATTACTGGGTGTGTAAATCAAATATAAGCGATCACCACTGGTTTCGGCAAAAAGCTGCCTTTGGCGTTCAATAAAGGTTTTAATGTTACTGGGTGTGTAAATCAAATATAATCGTAATAATTAAAATAAAGAACGTTCTTTTAATATGTTTAATTGAAATAAATGACAAAATTTCATTTAATAAAGCTATTTAAAATCATTTGTATTCTCTAGACTAATATCAAAACACTCTGTCTTGTCACTCACTCTCTTAGATGAGAAACTCTGTATCTATCCTCACCGACTGGAATAGGCAAAATATACTTGAAGATTCAATTGGCATCCAGTAGAAAATTTATAGCAGGGCATGTGACGAAGGACCTTCAGATTGAATTCGCCCACGCCGCATGCTCTGTGTGTCCTAACAGACTTTTGCAGAAGGGAAGCACGTGTTAACAAATCATAGGAGTGCTGTAAAATTGGTTAATCGTTTCATGAAGAAATATCTATTTAAATCATCTGTTGTCATCTGAAACAGAAATTACTCCCTTGTGAGATAGCGACTCAGGATGTCACTGTTTTACGCAATCTGCGAATTCCACCTAAGAAAGGACAATCTATGTAGTAACTGGCCCTCGGCGCCAAAAAGAGGCGCCAAAGAGAGGTAATACTTGTATATTCACGCGTCTTATGGAAATACCAACCGGTTACACAAAAATGGCCTATAATGCAGGTGTCTGTTCAATTGAGGTAGCTATTTAACCAGGTTTTACTGAAGATTATTGAAATGTTACCTCTGGGTCCTATAATTTCCGTCTGATAATCTATACTTTTATATTTCCACCGGTTGTGAGATTATTAGTAGAAAAGTAACTCAGTGTCTATTAATACATTGTACCACATAATAATAATAATAATAATAATAATAATAATAATAATAATAATAATAATAATAATAATAATAATAATAATAATAATAATAATATCGTTTACCAACAACGCACAACTCCAATCGCCTCAAATACTATTATGGGGTACGCAACCCGCCTTACCTTCAAGTATTGAGTGCGCCTTTGCTTTTCTGCCCTTATGATCGTGAAATATCAGCCGGAAATAGTATTACTTGAACGTTATCTCGGTCAAGTAAATAAAATTTCTCCAAGAGTGTGTCATAGCGAATGCATGCCCAAACTTGGGGGAATATGTACTTGACAACTATGTCCAAAACAGGACATAGATCAAATCTACATTCGCGAGAAAGTCATTCATCTATTAAACCTTGCAGAGCGTAGCGTAAACCATGATTAACAGTCACGTGACTGGTATAGTGTGAAGTTTAATACACTTCAATAGCAAAGGGTCCTCTAGTACAAAATAAAAAACTGGTAGCGTTCCACATCAGGAATTTTATACAAAATCCTGTTTCCTCTTCAACTATTCTAATATACGAAAATGCACTGGAGGAGTCAAAACAAGAAAGGTAATTGAGGCGGCGGAATGATGCCCGTTGTCACCTTCTGCTTATTCTCCAAGTCATCAAAATTTTAATATTTTGCAATCGCCCTTCATCATCACATGCCTCGTCACCACGAATTTCTCCATATTTGATCATTAGCGGGCAACTTTATCAGAAATTTTAACAAATGCAGAAATCACATAGTATTTCACCTCTAATGAATTCACTCAGCTCCCTGCCTCTCGAACTTTTTCCTCTCCGAGTATCCTAATATCCGAAATTCCGCTACCCTGCATCAGCCGGAACAGGAGCAGCAGCGGCGACGGCTGCGGTGGCATCTAACGTCTTAAGCCGCCGCTGCCATTCATTCGTTGCGCGGGCGCCGGGTGATTCGGATCCGATCGTATTCCTCCCGAAAAGACGCGCTGTTGTGCCGGCCGCCTGAGAAATGGCGACGTCGGCCTCTATTTCTGCCCTGCAGCCGGATATCGGTCTTCGAAGTGTTGGCCTTTCCCCAACCGGCCCCCCCCCCCCCCGGGGAAAACCCGACCGCCCAATTCACCCGCCCTCAGCCCTCTGAATAGGCTACCTTAAATTCGTAGGAAATAGTAGAGCGCGAAGTGGGAAGATTGAAATGACCATGAAGCAATACGGCGAGGTATACTGGAAGGTAACTCGCTGAGTCCTTTGTGGTTTGTGTTTGCAATGTATTGGCGATCCGAAATCCAGAATTCTACTGGATACAGCTATGCAACCAAGAACGAAACTAATAATAAATAACTAAAACAACTCATACTATTTATGGAAACATTCTTAAAAATATACTAATGGAATTTTCCATTAACAAATGTCGGACAATTGAAATAGTGAGAGGTAGAATGCAGGCTCCTGGATTCTAGCTAGAAAATGGGCAGTGTTTAATAACAATGCCTGCAAGTGAGACACTTAAGTACGTGCCTAAGAATGTTGATCATTCTACTGTTAAACGAGATTATCAGCTGAGTCAACTGGAAGAATTAGACAAGTTTTAATGGCTTAATGGGATAGCGGAAACCTGGTAAAACCAATCAACACATATGCTTTTCCAGTACTGGGATACTATTTTGGAATCATCAAATGAAGTAATACGAACATCGAAGACTTCGAACGAAAACTGGGCTCATTGATGACTAAAGAAACCAAGCCTCATTCCCAATCAGCTGTCGAGAAGATAACACTACCGCGACATTTTGGTGATCCAGACGCAAGCAAGCAAGTGAAAGTAAGCAACAGTGTCAACATAAAATGTCTACGATAATATTTTCAAAAGAAAGCAGCATCATCGAAGTTACATCGAGTCAATTGCCACGAAGTTGGATCCACGCTGCTGAAGTTAAGTCGATGGATGTACGATGGAAATAAATATATGAAACTACGAAAACTGGATGTGGGGATGAGCAAGAGTGCATGGAAAGCTTTTGTAAGCAATTAGTAATGAGCCTGTCGACATGAAGGCGTTTAACTATCGGCTAATGCCAAGTCAGATGCTTCCAGAGACGGAATGTACAATGTTGGCTGTACAAGGTCACGTTTTACCCACCAGAAGTTGTTTAAAAGTTTTAGTAAGAGAATCTGAGCAATATAATTTTCACTAAAGAATTTATTCCTACAATTCTCTGGGCATACTTTCAATTCATTATTGCTGCAATGGTAGGCGGGGAAAGTAAAATTCATTGATGGAAAGTAATGAGGGAAAGTAAGGAAAATTAATTTACAATTTATAATTATGTCAATTGTTATTGCAAATATGCTTATAAAATATACGATTATTTTTATTACAGCAAGGAAAGACAGGAGAAACTACATTAACTTAACAGTCACCTCCAAAAATTAAAACCGAAATAATTATCATATATCAAACACTTTTTCTTAAAAACTAAATGTTATGACGTAATATCCACTGCGGCATTTCTTACACAAACGATAATTTCTTTGAATGCGGAGGATCGTTAAGATGATTTATTTGTTACATAAATTATAAAGTTTCTTCTACAATCTTACAACCTAAATACTAACCATTACGTAGTTTTGAGAGTTTGTGTGCCGATGTAAGATATTTCCAATGCAGGAAAGTACCATTTTCAAGAAAATGATTCGGAAGATGTTTTGCCTTTCTATCGTGGATATATTGACTTTATCCACGTACCGTCCTTTTTTATACTTGTTTGGGCTATATGAAGAAAACACTGAATTATTTTATCGTTCAATAATATTAAATACATCTATTTTATGTACATATTGTGTAAACAACAGTGGATAATTTATATTAATGAATTTTTAAATAAATACTTCAGTTACAATTCGAAATTGAGACGTGCAATTAAAATATTTTTATGTTGTAACTGATAACGACATTTCTCATCCAATAAAATACAAACACCTTCATCACTTTTGGTGCGTGGAGATCATATTTAACATACTTGCGGTTCGTCTAAAAGTCTTTTTATTTCATGCAACGTACGAGCCAAGCACTAATAGTTGTGCAGTCTGTGATGGAATGGCACATTCAGATGAATTGAGATCCCGAGATCCGGAGGGTCACCGGTATGGAATAGGGAATTGCCGTCCTGGCACTGTTCCCTTGCCAATATAATATCAGCGCTGTTGCGGAATTGTGGTCAGAATAATAGCAGATCGCGTGCCCAGTGGATATCCACAGTCCTCGACCACCACCTCTGCTTGCACTCCATTCTGCTGGGTAAATAACTGGGATTAGTGGAGGGACGACGGTAGGAAGCGAGGGTATGGGAACAGGAATAATTAAGAACACGAGAGCTTGCAATACAGGGAGTCGATGTTTTCAATGTTTTGAAACCATTTAACAAGCTTTTCAGCAGTAAACGTTTTCATTTACAAAATAAATCCTTAGGGACAAAGCATGTTAAATTTTGTAGGAGGTCATAGGGAATAAGGTATTTTTAATCAATATTAAGTTGAAACTAGTTGGATTTAATTGATTAAAATTTTGGATTTACAAAATATTTCTAATGTATTGATATATTGTTGTTCTTGTGCATCCTTCCGGACACTTGTGAATATATTCCATCTTACAATACTAAAACGAGTTGCATTAGTGATAATATATCGTCCTGTACAAGCGCCCCTCGTCTGGCGTACATCTACACTTTTATGTTAATTTCTAAGTTCAGTGAACATATTCTTGTTTCTTCCTGAACCATAATTGTTAATAATCGTAATTAGTAAGGAATAATGGATGATAATGATATAACAAATTTATACAATGTAGAATTCACGACCATGATGAAATGAGGGATGATGTTCACGGGATTTGGTAGGAGTATAAACAATTGTTTAATTGTTGATACTCTGTCCAAATCCCGTGAACAGCATCCCTCTTTAACAAATTATAACAGATATTCAAGACCTACTAGCTCTCATCAGAAGTTGTGTTATGAACTTAGTATGCAAAAATAAAATTGGAAGTTCCTTTGTTTGAGATTTTTTATTGAAATTTCAATTGATGAGAATAAAATATTTATATAAATTAAACTGTATAATACCGTATTTAGTAAATTTACAGTGCGACAAAACCTTCTATCAACTTTCAGACTTTGAATGTGAAACCTATGCACTCTAATTCACCTATGCATTTAAATTTGTCGCGTAATTGTTTTTAAACTGCTAGGCATACCTCAATTCAGAAAAATAGCCCTAATTAATATATAAATGTTTTATTTACTTGAGTCGCTTTCGTTTTAATTGCTCTTTAAAAATAAACTTCTGACGAAATATTATACATTGTACAGCATTCGCGATTTTTATTGTTCCTGGATAGTGATCTAATACGTTCATACAAAGTGTTTTCTTATAAAGAAATGGCTGAATTGGTTCATTGTTTAAATAAAAACGTCAGTGATCATTTACCACACCACAAGAACGTTCTAGTGATTTCAAATGAATACGTAAGCTAATAATATTTCCAATTTAACAGGTTTAAATATTTAAAAAAATGAGTTTGTATCAACTCAACTTCTAAGACAAATTCTCTCGCCATTTGACACACAGTCCTCTCTTTGTTCTCACAGGCCTCAAGACTATCATCAACGCATTGTTGCACTCCTTCCGACAACTCGCCGAGGTCATGACCCTCACCATCTTTTGCCTGATGGTGTTTGCCCTGTTCGCCCTGCAGGTGTACATGGGGGAGTTGCGAAACAAGTGCGTGCGCCGCTGGGACCCGGCGAACATCTCCGCCAACTGGAGCGAGTGAGTACCTGCAGCATAAGCGCTGGGAGACGTCTAACGCAGTGACATGCTCTCGGGATTTGTGTCAGGTTTCAGGGTCTCGAGGGGTAGCAGTCAGAGCGCTCCCTTCGCTGAAGGATTAGTATACTTTGCTAAAATGGTCATTAGTTCCGGAAGTGTAGAGCATGTTTTGTCGCGGGATGAGAAGATGGTGCTAGTGGTGTTCTTCCCCCGCTAGATGGTGAGATCAAGGGATGACTACACGTCGATTTGCCAGTTTTGCCATCCACGTATCTTCCACTACCGGGGCATCGGCCATCTGAAATAAGTTTTGAGCTCGCGACTGCTTCCAACATAAGTGGTACTGTAGTGCGTGTGTGTGTGTGTGTGTTTAAGGACTGGACGAGATAGATAGGACAAGAAACAAGGATAGGATCGGACAAGGAAGAGCAAGGAAAGATCGCCCGCAATCCATATAGCGATCCGATAGTCTATTTGTTAGGGTACTACTCCGGCATTACCCTGGTATTATTTGGAGAAACCGCGGAAAAGAACTGATCAGAGCAGCCGGTCACTAGAATTTTCCTCCAGAGAGCGGCTGAATTCGACCTAGCTAGAGTCGAAAATCCTGTTGCCATCGTCGGGACTCAAATCCTAGGGCCTCCCGATCAGAGGTACCGATGTCACGTGAGATTATGCCCTGATTCATATCAGCCAGACAGATGCCAATCGATTGATGTGGAGGATTTAGTTGACAAAGCTTCCAGGATCCTGCCTATTCCATGTCTCACATGTCTATATCGTTCTATGATGACTCACCATCAACACTATCATTTCCCATTACCTGTCCATGAACCGTATACGCCAGACCTGGACGAAAAATGGTTAGCCTAATCATAATAAAGAAACGTAGTGGCTCTAAAACAGTACGAAGTTTCTCTCTCTTTGCCCGCTCTTTCACGCAAAATTATTCAAAGTTTCGAAAAATTGTACATGACCTTACTTCAAAATCTATCTTTGAGAGGCACATTTCATTAAGGGAAAATCTCTGTCTTCATAATTGTAGTTGTTAGAAGTGGCAAAAAAATTAAATGTTTGCAATTTTCCAAAAATCATTACTTTAAACGAAAATGAGACCTGCACTATTCTCTTAAACGACTACAAAACTCTAAACAAAATCCAAAAGAATCTCTAAAACTCTTCACACTATCCTGTTATAAATTTTAATAAAAAACGATGGAACCATTTTTTGAAAATGTAGCGCCTTGAGATCGATTGAGGAGTATCAATTTTGGAAACAATCGATTGAACGGTTTTGCCGTCTAGCGTTGTTTACAGACGGACAGAATGACGTTTTGCCATCATTCAATTTTGCGGTATCAAGGACCCACAAAACATGGATCTTGCTATACCACGTGTTAGAGAATTTTTTCTACAATTAGCGACTCGATTTATCCACTTTTTCGTTAACAAGGCTTTAAGGGGTTTGCTGCCGCAAATTTTCCGGTTTTTCACGCAGCATAACAACTTTCTCTCTAATCCGCAGCGAGAAAGTGAAAATGTGCCAGGTTTATATCTGTGCATGTTTGCGCACGTTCGTAGTGACATCTCAGTCGCGCCTACGGACGCCCAGATTTATCCAGCCAATGACCAACTGACAGTGCTTTCCGCACCACGCGGCCCATTCGTTTGTAGTCATTGTCGCAACGAGGTTGCCCCTTCGTTGGGGGGCGAGAACGACATGCTAACTGCTCTCTGGAGGACTATATCCAGAGCAAGACACAGACTTTGAGAATCGACAACCTTGAACCCCGAAGAAAATCAGATGTGGTGTTTAGTTCCCGATTATACTACTCCGGATCATGGCAGCAGCCTTCCCTTTTGCGTAATAGAATAAATCAGACGGGTAAATCTGTCACGTGTCCCAAACGTACTTACACTGTTTAATGATAAATTGTAGACATGGATATAGTAGCTTTTGTACAGCGATTGGTTGCTTCAGTTGGTGTCTTGGGAAGACTACGCATTCCAATCTCTCCCGTGGGTATGAGCGATTCCTCTGAGTTGTGCTCTCCTCGACCCTTTCGCGCTACAATGACCCTACGATGACTCTACGATGACCCCACGACGATGAGTCTCTAGATGTTTATAAGTGCCGTTGGCGAACCTGCATTGGGTTTTCTCCAACGCGTGCAATGTGTTTATTAAGGACTGTATATTTTGATTTCTGCCTCTAGGATTGCTCAAGGGTAGCTTCTCGCGGTGTGTTCCCGAATTCAATTCCCGATCAAGGCAAAAATAAATTTGTAGCTTTCATTTAAAATTGTCTCAGTTTCTTAATTTGTGTGACGAAAATGATCTTGGGCAGGCGTAGTTTGCTACTTACGATGAAGGAAATACGCCTTGGTCGCCACATGTCTCCCTTACTCCTCAAGCAAGAAGATGAAATTAGGTCCATGGTTAGAAGTCATCGTTAGCTAGTCGGAAAATTTGGACAATCGACCCACAATGCCAAATGCGACATTTTTTGGTTTCTGCAGTAAATAAGGTTGAATGTCGCCCAATTTGTAATTATATATTATTTGTTGAAAAAACATCTCCACAAGACTTGAGAGTAACATACTACGATTAGATATATGTATGGTATTGATAATAATAATAATAATAATAATAATAATAATAATAATAATAATAATAATAATAATAGTGATGACGAATCAATTGAAATAGCAATGGAATATTAAGTGTCATTAATGGTAAGAATGTATTACACTGATTTTAGAAAAGACTAGGTTCTTCCTTTACTGTGCAAAGCAGAATCTTTGGGACAAATATGATCCACAATTCAGAGATATTGAGGTTTTTATCCTTTTTTCTGCGGCTTAGGAACGCTCGGACATTACATTTTACTATGCGTCTTGCCTTCTAGAGGGATCATAATGAAACGAGTATATAACTATCATCTTTCGCGGATGGTTTTTAGCGTAAGAAAAAGGATCAAATAATTAGTTCATTGAAATAAATTTTCTAGAAACATATTTCACATATATTCTTAACACGATCTACTTTTGTTGATAAATCACTTGTCTGCCGCAAGCATCTCTTACGTAATTTAGGGATGCTCTCGTTCTTGTTTGTTTTGTTGATTCACGCCATGTGTAAAAACGAGGGCAGTGTAAGACTGTTCTTCATAATCTGCAGTTTCGCCACTCATGGGCTCTCTCCGAGTCTCCATGGAGTTCTTTGGAAACTTTAGAAATTTGATCATGCTGCCACTAGACAATGGCCGAATGTGCTTCTCTAAATAACATATGTGACTTCATATTATAATGTCCATAAAATACACGAGAAATAGTTAACAATGTTTATACTGCACTGTCTACAATTTTAAAATTCCAATTCGTACCGATAATAATGCCTTTTGCAATATAACCAGATGTACCAGTAGTCGAAAAAACTGTTTTGGACACCAGGAGATTTAGCAGTTTGTAGTCGAAGTAACTAAAGACCAAATAGATATCTACTGCTATCCTACTGCTCAAATTACTCACTAAATAACATCAATAAATTCACAACACTAGCTCAGGAAAGACTTTGTTGTATTTGCAGCAAATTTGTGTGCCGATAGCTCGGAATTCAACTTGGAAAACCCAATGATTGTGCTGTATATTGTAGGTTTGTTGTTTGACAACCTTTCCTCATGGTGGGGTAAATTTTACTTTCTCGCGCTTAAGAAGGAACTTCTTAAGAAGGAACTTCGTAAGAAGGAACTTCTTAAGAAGTAAAAAGTTACGTAATCCAGTTGCTAAATTTAGAAACAATCTCTAATACGGGGTGGAGCCAGAATTCCTGTTTTGTGGGTATTTGATTCCCAAAAATCGATTGACGGCAAAGCATCTCTCTGTCCATCTATGAAAAACGCTAGCGGCTAAACTGTTTAGCTGATTTTCTCCAAAATTGATATTCCTCAATCGATGTGGCTGATGTCGCGGACCCTTGAATTTGAAACCGAAATTTTAATTTATAATAATTTACTATACATGAAGCCCTTGGGACATTTTCAAAATTTTCGGAAAAATGTTGCCATCGATTTTCATTAAATTTTGTTGTTGAATAGTCTGATAGACGTTCAAGAGAATGGCGCAGGCCTCTTGTTGGTTGAAAATCCTAACTTTTCGATAATTAAGAAAATTAAATTTTTTCGGCGTCTTATACAACTAAAATTATGAAGATACATCATTTCTCTTAATGAAATTTGTTCGTCAAAAACAGATTTTCAAAAAAGATCATAATAAAGTTTTCGAAAATTTGAGTATTTTTAGGTAATTGGAGAGTCAAATTTAATC
Source organism: Teleogryllus oceanicus (assembly GCA_964035755.1). Lineage (NCBI taxonomy): Eukaryota > Metazoa > Arthropoda > Insecta > Orthoptera > Gryllidae > Teleogryllus > Teleogryllus oceanicus. The sequence continues at coordinate 264,781,290 of CAXIVR010000001.1, forward strand.
GCCCGCTCTGAAAATCCAATGCTTTGTGATTGTAATTTGTTGATGTGTTTGGAGGCTGTTGGTTGCTACGTAAGTTAGAATGTATATATTATTTCACATTTCTTTGTTCTTTTCTTACATTGGAGCTTTTGTTACAGGTTTACAAACTAATATTTTTGAAATTCTTTTAAACCTATTTGAAATAAATAAGAAATAAAATGAACAGATAAGGAATCATTATTGGTTGTTGTAACCCATTGTTGTAACGCCGCACTGATAACAGAAGGTGATAATGACGGGTGCCTTTCGTTCGTGGTAATATAAACTAATACTTTTATATATTTGTAGAATATTACAATACCATAGTGTTTAATAATTTATATTGTTATTTTTCGATCCATTTACATTTGTTTGCCAATGCTATCATGATCGTATTGTATATTAACTTTTATTTATTTTACTCTTCCGCATACTGCTTACGAAGAATATTGTAAGACCAAAAAACTCAGCCAATATATTCGTGAATACACTGCATACTTTATATAGTTAAGTCAATGTCAGAAATATATTTTCATTTAAAGTTCTGAATAAAAAAATCGATTGCTTGAAACTTTTTAATTTTAGCTTGAAGCTATTTAATTTCTATTACTCATGGCGAGAAAGTACGTGCTGTTATAGTTTACCAAAAAACATTTTAATTCCGCGGCTACAATGGTTTATTATATTTTCAGTAACTCTTAAGTTGATTCTATATGATTTGCGTATTTTACTCAATTCATATTTCAGGTTAAATTTTGCACTACTTAAAGATTCCTAAATAGACTCATAGATACATTTCAGATTTGCAATTTTATTTTCATCTAACTTTAGGTGACCGAATCAAGGGTTGCAAATAAAATTAATGTAAAAAAAATATTTTTAATCTAGATACACTCGATATTGAACAAGGTATTTTATTGTATGAACCTTGCCACATTATTATGGCCGGAATTTGGTGTTGGCCCACCGGTTGAAACCTAAAAGTAATTACGTCAACAGCAGATGATCTCCATATGATATTCCTGATGTTTCCGTACCAAAAAGGCATGTATACGAACCATAGGCACGTTGTTTTCTGTGGTAAAGAGCTGTTGTCCCACTTATGGACAATACTGAGACAACTTCATTTTCCTTCTAGATAACCTAGCTGGGTCAAGGAACTCACTCATAATTGCAGCAGAAGGCAGCTACAAAAGACAAAATTAGCATTGCCCAGTTAATTTGTTTTAAGCTAGCAATTAGAAAAGCCTTTTCTAATATTTGTTCTGGATTTTCGAGATTGTTGTGGCTGACGCGCCTTCGGAGTTTCGAGAAGGTCGTGGATCAGAATCCCGCCTCACAAGGTTGCTACGCTCAGGCTCATCCCGCAAGATATTTAGGATGGGTGTGGTGGCATGGTTGGTGCTTTTAGAAACCGGCTTTTATCGCCATATAAATAATCCTTCCTTCCTACCCGGTACTTTGCCCTGGTTAAAAGTAGAAAGGCGATTGTAGAAGTTGGTAGTCTGACTGTGAATAGGAGAGTGAGATTTAACCTCTGTCAACTGGTCCGCGAAGTACAACACGTGTGCCACCTGTTTGCTACCTTTTCTCTCCAACAACAGTTCAACCGGGCTGGGATCACTGGTGGCTGCGAAGGAGTACCTACAAGTATATTATGTATATCATCTCCGGGAGGCGTGTTGACAAAAACTGAACGTGAGGCACACCGACGAATTACTGACGGAAATATACCGACGTTAAAAGATCATTGATGATGACGATGACTTTTTTTTATTTAAGGTATCTTACGAAACTTTTCCAGAAATTGTTAGTTGGATATTACACTCGAGTTGAGGCTGAAATATTAGCCAATGTAAAAAAAATCAGTTTCCCCTAAGAGTGGAACAATTTAACGGGCTTCAGGATTTTTCACCAATAAATCAATCACACCAGAAATATAATGTGGTTGGGAGATATATCGTTTTCAGAACCTGCATACCAAGGAATTCTCAGTAGAACGTAGCAGTGTTGTCAGCATTCTATGACAATAGTAAGAAAGTGTGGAATATCTAATATTTTCCGACTTAAATTGCAATATACAGAGAATTCACATTTTTTTCCTGGCAAAACAACAGTTGATAATTCTGACAAACCAGATTCAAGGGTTTTTGTCGTAAAATCTGAGTAATGTAAATATACAAAAAAAAAAACTTTTAAGGAAAGTCGCGTGCTTCCGTGAATTGTAATTTCAAAAACGGTTTTAGCTCATTGTTGAATGATATTGATTCTAGATGAAGCTTTTACATTCCGGAAGCCAGAAGACATTAGCAACTGTGTGTTTGTATGTGTGTGCGCGCGCGCCCTGAATTGCCGAACTGCTTTGAGTGCTGGGTACCAAAGGTCGAACTGTGATGACGCGTTATCAAAAATGAAAAAGAACAATGTTTTTATTATTATTTTTACGTCTCAAGTAATGATTACTACTACAGAGAAATGCTATATATATATATATATATATATATATATATATATATATATATATATATATATCAATAGTTACGCTAATGCGTGTCAAAATACTTTCGGGCGCGTAAGCTGGTCAGATACCTACTTCCAACGTGTCTGGTCAGCATGACGAAATTACCATATCTTAATGTTATGTCAGAGTTCATTGAAAAAATACAATTAGGGAGCTGAATTATTTCAAAATCAGTATATTTAGCATACAATGATCTTGTACAGCAAGTAATGTTCTCAGCTTCTAAAGACTTCTTTTATCTTCTAATGTTATGCTAACATTCCGTCCAACATTGTGGAAATCTTGAGAGCTTATTTTACTCGTAGGTTATCTTCTTAACATTTAAATGAACGGAAACGTTATATACCCATGTTATTCTTTAAATGTAAATTTGAAACAAAAATGAAATGTAAGATAGGCATTAACTATTTTAGGTTCTTTTAAATTTTAATAGGTTTATTTTTAGTCAAATAAGCTCTCAAGAGTTACACAATGTTGAACTAAAAGTTAGTTTAACATTTTAAAAAAGGTTTTGAAAGCTGAGATAATATTATTTGACCATAATATAATTATTTAATATGAATTATTTCTATTATTTAAATATTTGATAGTCTTGATCTGCTTCCATACCTTCTGGCGCAGTATTACATTTCCAGAATTTGCACAGTGCGGACTGGGGGTGTTATTTTAAGGCGCAACTCCGTATATAGGCATAGCATTGAGTGCGAACATTACGATCCAGTTTGTGGCAGATATTTATTTTTCATTTCTTATTAACAGTTCTATCTGCTCCCTACAAAAGATATAAATTTTGTCACCAAGCGGAAACCACTTTCGTGAAATGAAATGCAAACTTTCTTATTTCGCTGCTACGTAGACTAGCCAAAGTCTCAGGGTACGTTTTAGAATATTCTATGAGGAGTGAATCGAATTTCGTGCGTAAATTTCCGTTATGTTTTAGAACGCCAAGAATTTACTACAACCGTCATCGACCATGTATAGTCGACAATGTTCCCTGAACAAAATATTGCGACCTTTTCAAAGATTTAAATTAAATTCTGTGATAATTTTTATGAGATTCTTCTAGAATTACACAATTTCTGTCATTTGCTATCACTTGAATATGTGTGAATTTTATATTATTTTTGAACTAGTTTATATCTTTTCCATAACTACCTGAAAATAAAAAAAAATTATATAACTGGAGAAACCTGCGATTGATTGTTGCTCCACAAATGAATCTTTGAGGTTTAATCGTAATGTTGGTAAGTTATTATCTGAATGATACGGTTAGATAGGCTTTATAAACTGAATATCGTCCATTGTATGAATCGAAAGAAATTTACATAGAAATTCGAAGTACAGTAGTAACAACAACAACAATGTTAATAAGAGTAACAACAACAACAATAATAATAATAATAATAATAATAATTATTATTATTATTATTATTATTATTATTATTAATTAAAACTATCATTTCTTTCAATGAAATAAATTTAATAAATTTTACTTACATTTTCTCCCTAGAGCATTGTTTTAAAATGGTGGGTTATGAATAAGTATTTATTACCAAAGTGTTGTAGATCGAAACATTTCACTTAAATAATACTATTTGTTTATATTATATTGTAGGGCATAGCTATTCGTTGGATATTGATAGTGTTTAATTTCATTAAGGGAAACCGTGTCGGGAAATGCTTCAGTTTTGAAACTTCATGAAAGAGAATATTTAACTAAACGAATTTTTTTCGTTGGACATTTTTGTGCCAGTCTGTTCAGAGCAAAGCGCTTTATAGCGGTGCATTTCATGATATCATGTAGCTGATTCTATGTTGCAATGTTTATTCAGGTGGATGATAAAACCAATAAATTCATTATGAGGTTTATGCACAGACCTATCAATTCGCAAATTTGCCTCTCTAATTATTTATCAAAAACGTATGTCACCATTATGGAGGATTTCCGCCAGGTGTGTGAATTTATGCCTGAGAGGAAATAGCACTAACTCAATAAAACAGAAATGAATATGGTATCAATTGAGCGCCCGGTTTGGAAGACTGTATGCTGATGAAAATAATTACTTCAAACTAAATTTTCTGTACAAAGGCTACATCGAGAAGACAATAGAACGAAACGAATAGGTTCAAAACGGGGAGACAGGAGGCACAGGAAGTGAACTCAATACGATAAAATGTATCTGATAAACCATCATCGAGGATCTTTGCAGTCAATAACAAAGCGTTAAAGCGTGGCTTCAAGTGACATCTTGAAGATGAAGGAGGCTCTACTTAATCTTGCTTACCACCTTGTAGGACTTGTGCAATCTCAACCACCTGTGCATCGTTCTGCTGGGAGATGAAGGTTCCAAGCAAGTACCATGTGTTGTAATGGATCATTCAATGATTTACTACAGAGGGGAGACACAAAGTACATAATGAGAGAAATGTGCTACTGCATGACGTTTGGGCAGGATAAGATATTTGTTTGGGACTTCGGAAAGTGCAGCTTTACTTTTTATGACCTTTTCACGAGATGTGGCACTCTATTTTGATACCTTAAAAGCATATTTTTAGTTACCAATGCTTTTTATTATGCTACCGATAAATGATTTAATTTTCTGCCAGGATATAAAAAGCATTATTGTGCTTACCACGTTGTTCCACTAAATCCATCACTTCATAACATATAAACGACATGATACTGATTATGCAATAATTGGATAAAAAATGAAATTCTGAACGTAATTACCTGAAAATAAGGGAAGTTCATATTAATACATCCACATTCATTTAACGTCCTCCTCTTTATTATTAATTGGTTCAGAAAAATTGATATTTTTAAACGTATTTCTTGTGAAGCTAACCGGACTTAACCATTATTGCGTTTTTGTTAAAATCATTGTCTTTAATTTAGATATAAAACTTCAAGATTTCAAGCAAAACATAAAGAAGAAAGAAAACAATGCAATAATGATTTGTCATTAGTTCTTTCACTATAAGTATCAGACATAATTGTTTCGTTCCCAGTTCGTTCCAGTGCTCCTTTAATTTTTCATTTCGTTTGCCGATGGAGATATCTACCAACGTCAAGTTCAACTCAAAGTTGTTCAATGTTCTCCACTCAATGGACAGACTCTCCCTTGATTCTCGGAGCGCCCTCACCGTTGTTGAGGCGAGATGTTACGGGCACAGGGTCGGAACATTTTCACGTGGAGCGGCGCGTGCAAGCTGGCGAAGAAAGGCGCGGCGTGGGCGAAGAGACGTCGCGAACAGCAGCAGGGAGGCGCGCGGATCAAACGGAGGTTGATGCGAAGGCGGGGGTGCGCCGCAGGAGTTCCGTCGCCAGCTGCGGCCGAGAGGGACGCGAGTGGCAGCGACTCGGTCGCAGGGGGCGGGATGGAGCAGGAGCGGCGCGGGGCGATAAGCGCTCGGCGGTGCGCCAGCCGCTCGCCGGGGACTGAGCGTCTATCGATTAAAAGAGCGATCGCCCGAGCTCATCCCTTATCTGCGTGCGGCGGGCGCGGAACGGAGCCGGCTCCCAAGCAGCCGGACGGGACGGACAGGCCGGCCGGCCGGCCGGCCGGCGCGGAGGAGCGGAGCAGAGTGACGTGGATGGGGTGATGAAGGAGAGGGCGCGGAGAAGCCAGCGGGGGGCCAGAAATGCACACGCACTCGCTATGGCCCCGCCTCGCTCCACCCCGCCTCGCCACGCTCCGCCCCGCCAAACCCCACGCTCCGCCCCGCCAAACCCCGCCCCACCCGCACCGCCCGCCCGCAACTTAGAAGTCAACGACGCCAGCCACCCACACGGCTCATTGTAAGAGCGACCCCGCCTCCCGGGCCCGCACCGTTCTCTGCCTCACGCTCCCCACTGCTGCGCTGCCTCTGGTGCTGAAGCCACCGTAGCCAATCTCCTCCGTTTTCCTCGTGTCTACTACAAGCGCTGGCGTCTAATTCATTGTAATCTCCCCGGGGGCGATGACACGTACTCAACTTTGCATTTCTCAAAAATGCTCTCTTTTTCTCAATATCTCTTTCTCTATATCACTTTCTCAATATCTCTCAATCTCTCTATTAACTCCCTCTCTCAAACTCCCTCTCTCTCTGTCTCTCTCAAAATCTCTCTTAAACTCTCTCAAACTCACTCTCTCAAACTCTCTCTCTCTAAACTCTCTCTCTCTGCTCTCTTTTTCTCAATATCTCTTTCTCAAACTCTCTCTCTCAACTCTCTCTCTCAAAATCTCTCTTAAACTCTCTCTCTCAAACTCTCTCTCTCTCAAACTCTCTCTCTCAAACTCTCTCTCTCTCAAACTCTCTCTCTCTCAAACTCTCTCTCTCTCAAACTCTCTCTCTCAAACTCTCTCTCTCAAACTCTCTCTCTCAAACTCTCTCTCTCTCAAACTTTCTCTCTCTCTCTCAAACTCTTTCTCTCAAACTCCTCCTCTCTCTCAATCTCTCTTTTTTAGTTTTCGCAAGTGTTATTTTCTTAATATAGTTTTCCGTTCGCTCAACTTGTACTTCCATTCATAATTCATAGTTACCCTTTGTTCCATTTGCATCTCTATTTCCTCTTCTTTGTCATCGTCATGAGTCATCGTCGTTCTTGAAATATCGACCAGCCCCGACCAGCTCCAACCAGCTCCAACCAGCCCCAACCAGCCCCAACCAGCCTCAACCAGCCCCAACATGCACCCGGGCCAGCCCGGCCAGCCGGCCAGCCGGCCACCCCGACCACCCCGACCACCCCGACCACCCTGACCACCCCGACCACCCCTGACCACCCCGACCACCCCTGACCACCCCTGACCACCCCGACCACCCCCGACCACCCCCGACCACCCCCGACCAACGTCGACCAACGTCGACCAACGTCGACCAACGTCGACCAACGTCGACCAACGTCGACCAGCCAGACCTTCGACCAGTCTCGACCAACCTCCACCAGTTCGACCAGTTCGACCCGCTTTGACCAACCACACCTGCGGTCTGGCCCCGCCTCGGCCTTTCCTAACGCGTTTGGCATACAAACAAAAGTTCAAGGAGTTTAATTCAGAAATATAGGCGAAAGAATTTGAAAACAGAACTTTGTCTTTTTGATTCACTTCCTGTTTAATAGTTCTGAATTTTGCGATGAGGTTGTTATTTCTCCTGTTTCATTGTAGATACGATAGACTTTTATGTATGGCTTCTATTCCTTATTCTATGAAGTGTTTTGCATTTCATATATATCTATAAAATACTTTACAGTTTTGAGTGCTGGAGATATGGAGAGTTTTAACAGATTAGCTTTCGGCAAACATAAAATCTTGTAAGTGAGAGTATCACCATGTAATAGTAGTTCTGCGCGATGATCTCACCCGGTCTTATTAAACGTGCATCTAAATCTTTCTTTTATGACTCCGACCGCCAGCGGCAGACAGGTTACAAAAATAACTGAGATCGTGGGAGCAAGAAAGGGAAACGGAAACATTAGGATAGCTGATGAGGCTCGACAGTGACGGGCGGGCGGTGGGGCGAACAGAGTGGCAGGCACGAACTATGGTGCCGCGTTGTTGGAGTGAACTCCCGTTCTCTCTCTCGCTGAGAAAACGAAGCGATGGCAAGGTCATTGAAATTTAGACATAGTATGACTTTTACTCATAGCAGTCAATAAATGTGCCAATTACCTACCGCATAGAATTGCCATAATAAATGAAAAGACATGACTGGTTCTTGATACTATGCTTTTCGCAATAATCGTTGTGGAGAGAGTTGTTACGGTCTTGCAGTTTTTCTCACAAAGCTGATGGATTCTTTGAATGAAGTTGGAGTTCAAATGATTTCAGAATCGACTTGTGTTTCAACTATAATCTGCAGAAGTGGTTTGATGATGTTGATAATTTCATCTGAAAGTGTCTGTCAACCTTTCCCCTATCCTTTAATCTTCTGAACCAGGCATGGCAACTTCATCCCATGTGACCTAAATGGGCCTAAAAGCCTCAAATTATCGTCACATTCCCTCATTGTTGTGGGGCGCGTGAACAAATTAATGGCTGTGATGGGCCAGCAGCAATAGATAGAATATGACGATAATACCCTGGTGCATCGCAAATATTGCAGATTTCAATTACGTAAGCTGATACTTCACTTCCGGCGTACTCCTGGGTTTCTTTGTTAACAATTACTACAGTCGTCTAACGAATCTATGGGTTATACAAAACAAAATTAATATATTGACCAAATGAATGTCAATAAAAGTATCTGCAACTCACTGTTGTTCTGTGATTCATAATTTGTACTATTCGGTCAGACTTTTTTATTATTTATTTTACGTCACTTTTATAACTGCTTGGTAATTAATGTCCGTAAGTAAATTCCAGTGGTGATACATTAATGCAGGTCTTTAAACCCGGAGGAAACACCCGAATTGGAGTTATATCGACTTTTCTTTTTGTGCACTCAACTCCCCTGTACTTGTCATTCTTCAAATTATCATTTTATTTTAGTTTCAATTCGATTCAGTTATTTAAAATTGAAAGATAAAGGTACGATATATAATGAACGAATTCCTTGTGTGTGGAATCTTACTTTATCCACACAAATTAGGAGCGTACCTCGAAGAATCAAACAGATTAATACTTCCTTCTCATGATACGCAGCAAAAAAACTCTACTTGAACTCAAATTCAGTTTTTAACTGAACAAGTTTGTCATTGCCATTTAATTGTATATTTTCTAGGATAATACCTCAAAATGAGAAATTAATAAGAATGTATTTTTCTCTGTTTATTGCGATCCTTCTGCTTTACATCCAATAAGATTTGGTGTAAATATTTCGCTAGACAGTGTGAATGTACGTTTTAACTCTTTATTCTAGTTATTTGCTGAAAATTGTCGAGTACGAATTGCGATTCCTAGGTATATATTTTAAATTATGGTGTGTGAAAAAATGTCTGACAAATATTGAATATTCAATTGTGCGAGACTTGACAAACATCAATTAATATATTAAAGTAAAAATTCCATTCATTCCACGAGATTCTGGAATGGAACAGTGTTTATATCAATCAATTTAACATTGATTTACAATTACCCAAATGCAACTTGGTTGTCAAAACGATTTTACAGATGGAAGTGTGTTTTGTATTTCCTATTACTGCAAATGTGAGACTTTACTCGCATAAAAACATTGATATGACATATATCACATAGGAGACATCGTATTGAGATAATGTCTTAATGTTCACAAGAAAGTAAATATATTTAGGTGTTTGCAAATTGCCGAAACCAAATTGAGACTGAATGTTTTTTTGAATAAACTATTTATGAACGTTAAATGTTTTTAAAAATTGGAATACAAGACGTTTTGTTTGAAATATTTAGAAATACTTGAATACACATTTTTAATAATATTCTGCGAATACAAAATAGAATTGTTGTTGGCATGTTACCCAAATTTGCTACTCTTGAGTCCTAAATTTTCATAATTTTCAGATGTGAATGTGAATCATCACATCATGCTATACACAAACTCTAATATTTTGAAGGTCGTTTTTAGCAACTTGGTCATGCAGTGACCATGTGATTGTTTTAATTGAAGGGGGAACTTATGAAGAACACGTATGACAACATGAACACCTACAAACATCCATGCTCGAGGTGGTATTCGACCCCCGCGATCCTTCGAGCCGAGGCAGTTACGGCCCTTCAGCCATAACGACCTCGGGTAAACAGGCCGGCAAACTATACATTTTATATGTCTTACAGGTCTCGTATTCACAAGCGAATTATTTCTTAACTAGCAAGCCACATACGACTTATAGCTTACAAGAAAGTTTACAAATTAAATTGAATATGTGAATAAATGCTATAATGGAACACATTGATTTGTTCATCACGAACTTGTACCTAAAAACACACACTGACGTTTTGTGATTCGCAAACGTTTGCTGTTCGGGGCAATTTTGACTGTTTTCTTCCGTGATTAATTTGTATTTCTCTGTGTATACTATTCTAACAGGAATTTTAATTCATATGGTGCAATTAAATTGCAGCGCTGACTTACTTCTTCATTTTATACAAAATATTCTTCCATGAATTTACCTTCCTTCCCTTGTGGTTATTCACATTCACTTTCTCTCGAAGCAGATTAATGCACCGTGGTAAATTGGTCTTGCGCTTGTAAACTCATTTACATCCAAGTTTGTAATTTGATAACGTGCTCCAGGAGCAGCTTTCGTGTATAAACGAATTTTGAATATCGAATTATCGACTAAACACCAACATTGCTTACGTTGATAACAAAAGCCATTGAAATTTCTTCATTAAAAAATGAATAAAACAGATAGTGTAAAACCGTAAAACTTTTGAAGCTTTAGGTACTGTACTTTTTGGCTATTTTCCTCACTGGTCAAGTATCTTTGTATACTCTTCAATTAACTAACGTCAAACCGTAGTAAGAAATTTAGCATCATTACTTTGGTAAATGAAGATGTGTTATGAAAATAACTAAGGATAAATAGAACTACCAATGCGGACTCGCCAAATATTGCTCAGTCAGAGAAAACATCAAATGTGTTAAATATCCTGATGGTTCGAGTATTCCTAGTTTTCTCTTCTATAAGATAGACTATATAAACATACTCTCAAACTTTCGATGACGAACGATCTGTGTTAAGGCATAATATTTCAAGACGTTTCAAATGTATTAAGAGGTCTTTTTCTAGGTATTCCTTCCATTAAATTGCATATTAAATCGTGTTCGACATTTTGTTAGAAGTTCGCAAACTGTAGCAGAAAGAATTAATCGTTTTTGAGAACTTTCATTATCGCACGTGAAAGCGCGATTTTGTATATTTATGGCCTGCTAAGCCCTAGGAGCGATCGCGTTTCGAAAGGACATTGACCCGTTTCGAAGTACCAGTAAGTTTGTTCAGACGTGGAAAGATCGATATCTCGGGGTTGGTTTCATCGATAGCGTTCAATATGGAAAGAGGCTGATCCTCGCTGCGTGCGACGCAGGGCGCGCGGCTTAATTTAGAACGTGCCTTGGGTTCGGTCTGCGTGCTGGCGGTATGCGTGGCACGTGAGATGTGACTGGCTGTTCCCTCTCCTACTTCTACGTGCCGCATATCCGTTTCGCAGTCGCCGCGGAATACATTAACATGAAGAGGAGGTGACGGTTTTGGACTTTAATGATATTACTCTTCTATGTCGCCGGATACAGCGGCTGTTTTATTAAATTGCCTTTCGTCGTTCGCGCGAGCAAACACTATTTAATGTTCGCAGTTGTATTTATTTAAGGTGTTAAACATCACTTGCATTTGCAGTTTTAGTGACTATCGTTTTGGAAAATACTCTTACATGAGTTGCATATTGCAACTCTAAAACATAGACCATGTCATATTCCCATCGCACATTGTCGTAGTAACTTTATATTCACACACCACTGAATAATTATGGGCAAGTGCATTTCAGAACTTTTTGCTGTAAATTTACCTAAAATAAATTACGTGACATGAGCTAATGGGAAAATATAAACGAACTTATTGCTGATCATGAACCATAACAGTTTTTCTAGCAAAAACGATGCCCAAAATGTGTACTTCTATATTTAACAAACACGCTGTAAACCGAAAATTCATCACTCCATTTTATGCAAATATTTCAAACATCAAATGTAATTTCTGTTGTATTCCAAAGGCTTACATGTATTACTGCATATATTTTTAATATGACGTATAATGGCTATCATTACTTGAAATAATTACTACATGTTCGAGTCGAATATTGTAAATTGTTCTCTAAAGTTAGACGCACGTATTTAATGCAAGTGTGTCAGATAGAATTCCATGCAAACAGGAGTTGAACCCAATACTCTGCGAAAAGATTCGATAAAGCTTCAGCTTTACTGTTTCCACATATCTCTTTTGGGTCTCGTAAAATTGTAGCCATTACGGGAAATACAGTGCCCAATATGAAACACTCTCGCGTACGAGCAACGCCGACCAAATAAAGCAAAGGCCTAAATTAACCCTATCGTATCGTCCGGAGCCCTCTGAGTTATCTCACGGTCGTTTGCACAGGGAAAGTGCGCTCATGTTAAGTCAAATATTTGGTTACGCTTGAGTTGACACCAGTTTGGATGAAGTGGATGTGCGTTAGGTTACACAGGCAGCAGAGTCTGGACATAATAAAGGACAGCTCTCGTGATCACCATTAGGTAATAAGCCACCACCGCTGCGACCGTTGGTTCCTTTAGTGACGGCCTATTCCTTTGCTTACATGGAATAGGTATCTTCTTAGTGACAAACGTGACGTACCGTTGCAGCACAGGAACCAGCTCACTTTACACACCTGAGTTCGAGAAGTAGTATTTTGTTTATCCCATATACACTTTTGCGGTAACGGAAAGAGCTTACTATAGGTGTTCTCGTTTTCTACAATTGCTTGATTGTTTATTCACATTTAATATTTAACATATCATTCGCCACATACGGCAAGAGACCAAACGCAGACTTATGTAGTAGAAAAAAATAAATAAGTAAATAAATATGCAAATAATAATAAATATCTAAATAAGCATTAAACGCATACGTCATGCTGAAATCGCCATTTCAAATATCTAAAAGGGCGCCGACAAAACTTTTACCTTTTCAATATTCAAAAATTCAGAGAATTCAACGAAAGTCGGACCTGCTAAATTTTTATAAGCGTATTTTGCTCTAACCGAGAAAAAATTGGATCTGTTTTTGAGAATATTTTAAAATGTCGATTAGGCTTCATGTAAAGTACCTCCCAAAACCCAAAACATTCATTTAAAGTAGCCGTTTAAATTCCATTTTCCATTTAAAATCCGTTTAAATCTGCACGTACAACAAGATCGATCGGGGAAAATTAATTTGGAGAAATTAGATGCCAGTGTAGTCTAGAGACGAACGGGCGGGCGGGTGACCAGGCAGTCGGACATTTCGCCGAAAACCAATTTGTGTCAATGACCCACAAAACCTGGGTACTAATTGCGCTATTTATTAAAGATAGTCATTTATTTGTACTTTTAAGGATAAAAAAATATTGCGCTTTCCTATGTAACATGAAATGTCAGTTATTTTCATTTGAGGGGTTAGGTGGAAAAGCAGGCCGTACGGCCTGAACCTGACCAACAATAAACAATAAATTTATTATTATTGTTATTATTATTAATATATAAGACAATAAGAGTTTTTCTGTCAAAAAAGTTGTCAGTTCTCGCAACATTTCAATACTTTTTCCTTTTTACATAAGTAGAAAATAAGCGAGAAAGTGGCAGGGACAGAATTTCTGATGAAACCAACGTCAATGACACTTCCGTCCGCTTCTGTTGTATTGTTGTTCACCCGTGTAGTGATTATAAAATAGGATAGGATTGAATGACCTGAACACAAATGTATTACTTCACACCATTATCCATGAATATACAATTGCCTTTTAAGCTTCAAATGCTGATTTGATGATAAGAAGATAATTACTATTTTCTGGGTGGAAATTTAAAGAATTTTGTTGATTACTTTTTCAATTATGGGGATAGCAATTTTTAAGATCGACTGCGCTGTATCCCGTTTACAATATCTTTTGTTCTAGTGAGTAATGTTCATCATAGTTAAAAAACAACTTTTTCATAACACTTTAGAAATATCTTATTATACTTGAAATTAAACTTACTCACCGGAAATTCTTATTCTTTTTATCGTTCTTGTAGACAAATTAGTGTGTCCTCTAGATCATGTAATCGGTATTTTTTAAATTTACTTTCGTCAACAACTAAACTAAACCATTAATGGCTATTAAGTATGTACTAAAACAACGTATTTATGTTATATATGTTTTATAGTTTCACATATTCATCACAATAGTAGTTATAGTTTTATATTTTTATGTACTTTAAAAATAGTCGATTTCAGAAAGTAGTAATTTAATCTAATTTATCAATACACTCTTATGTTCGTTAAAGACATTAATTAGTTTAGAGAATTGTATTATTTTTTTCTTGGCAGGTACATGAATGTAGCAACAAGTCTATTTTTTTTGTTAAATATACTGCCAGGGTTGATGGTGGACATTCCAAACATGAGAAGCACTTTGTTGTACTTGCATGAGCCAGTAATGGGGGAGGGTTTTCTTTATTAAGTGATTGATCCTTCTAAGTTCTGTTCTGATTGAGGTGAAGGAGTTTGTTCTTTGCGAGTTATTCCTTTTAGTGTTTGCAGATTCTACAAGATGTCAATTTAATGGAGGTTGCTAGGGTTGAAGATTTCCATTATTCCTTTGTTTTCAATATTCCGCGCAAGAGTTTCAACATTATCAGAAACAGATAATTTTGATAAATGTGTTGTATTTCAGGGTAGAACTTGTGATTGTCACTGTATCACAGCACTGTTATTTGTGATATTTAATTCTTTAAGTCTTACGGTTTATTTCGAGAGAAACTAAACCCTGAATTCAGCTTTCTATGTGTCTGTTGCATTGCTTCATGGGAGTTTGCGCTCTGCTATTATATAAAATCAAATATCTCAGTACTTGAAATATACAAGAGTGTTTCTTGTATGAAAGAATTTACTTAATTAATTTGTTGGTTAGATTTTATTGTTCTTCATATGTCAATCTCAAGATGGCAAACACTTTACGCCTGTTGAATTTTGTTCTTGCTTTTCACACTTGTGTGAAACACTCAATGCTGTGATTCGATTTCATACATGTTGATTTTTTATAGAAATTACTTTTCTTAAAGTTAAAACCTTAGAAGTTTCTTACGTTGCAATTCTTTTTCCTATGCTTCAGCTGGGTGCAAGACGAAAGCAACTGGCTTCGCAACGACCAGAACGAGTCAGTGCTGTGCGGGAACACGACGGGCGCACGGTAAGTACTCGGCAGAGGAGCGGCCAACTTAATTTTAATAAGTTTTTGTCATTCTTTTCCTATCACTATCGATATTTTCTAACTCTCCATTACATTTATGAAAAACGTTTACACCAATCTTGATCACCTGTACTTATTTTGTTCTTAGGGCTATATATGAAAAAATCATTATGATTTGGTGAATCATTTCCGCTAATATGACTTTGGAATGTACCTAGAAGTCGCAATTATGTTTAAACTTCTTTAAATAATTTAGATTAGTTGCTTTCAATATTTTGGAAAAAATATTAACCGTATTACGAAATAAGATACATAACTACCAGGTCCTTCTTGGTTTTTTACTCCTGTATATTTTTCTTATATTTCAAAAATATTTATTTATTTATTGATTTTACGTAAAGAAAGTTAAAAACTGCGTATGACGTGCTGTGGGGAAAAGTGAATTGTGTGCACATTTTCAAAATTCTGTGATCCCTACACTAAGTCATATACTACTTAAATTTTGAATTTTTGAAAGGGAGAAAAAAAACAAAAATACTCCCATGTAATAAAATCAATTTTCATAAATAAGCAATAAATTTTGAATTTTGAAAGGGAAATATCTCGAAAATAGAAATATCTCGAGTTTAAATCACGATAACTGTATTACCCCAACAAGATTTTTTTAATTTTCTAATCTACCAAGGTGTGTGCATTCCAGATCAAATGAGAATTGAGCGTTATTTAAAATAAGTTAACTATAATTTTAACGAAAAGACGGCATAGTATCCGTGGCAAATTCAGATCTGTAGGAAAATGTATTAACATTAGAACCTTATTGTATTTCCAACTATTTACAAACAAAGCTATGAATGAATGTCACTCTGATTTCACCGTACTTGCAAGTTAGCAGTATTGGACATTCCGTTCTGCCGACAAGTGCTACCTCACACTCGTTCTTTGGGCATTGCGATCTGTTGCGCGGGGCTCGTGTCGAATGCATGTGAATGTATTAGGGTCGAGCATCGCCCTTAATATAGTGTAATTGGATCAATGATCTATATTACTGTTTACCAGTGCGGAAGTAGCTGAAATTTCGTTTTAAACATACGTTCTCTGAAAAATCCCCCCCCAAGTTGAGGTTTTGTTTTTGACTGAAAAATTCAAATAGTTCATTGTGCTATTCTTATCCGGCGCTTACGAACTGAATTATCATACTCAGTGCGTCGCTTCTGAGGACACCGTTGACGGCATGTGACGTCAAGGTTCCAAGTAAGAAGCTTCCCGTAACTAAATATTTATCATTCACCTGTTGCTATATGGAAACACTTTTGCTGTTTTTGATATGCACATAACTGTTGTGCTGTGTATCTGTATGTACAATAATACCATATTATTGCAGTATTCATGAGGACTGAGTTAAGATATTTAGTTTCTTGTGGTGTTATACGAGGGTACGTTATGAGCTTATATCCACATTTTCTGTAAAGCACTTTGGGTGGTTTTGTTTAGTAATATTTTCTCAGCTGCATGTAGATATTTGTGCCTAATTTTTTAAATAATTGTTCTCTAACTTTGTCACTACGTACATTATTTGCTAGTGCATGCATTTTAGACATTAAATTTAATAGAAAAATTGAAACCCAAAACCTTGAAAGACCACAATCACTTCCTAAATTCACTCATATTGTTCAAAATAAAATGATATCGAACAAAAATTTAATTCTGAAGATTAAAAAGAACACGACGTGTTTTGTAGTTGTAATGAGAGTCGTTATCAGGTTTACTAAGAGCAAGAATATTAGTGCAGATTAATTTTACTGGCAAATGAGCAAGCATATTTTACATTTACAATATATTAAATCATTATGACAATATTGACGTTTGACGTGGTAACGAGAATGTTTACAAGAAAAATCAGCTTGCAAAATACGGAAGAAAAATGTATTTTTGAAACGTATAAATTTGTTACGTTCATACGTTTCTAGACACTAAAAATAGTCTTTTTACTCAAAGGTTATTAGTAGTTTAAGATGTCGCCTCATCATTGGATTCAATGAAGTGCCCATTGGGTTATTTTTAGAGCTTTCTAAAGCTTTTGACGTCACTGATCATGACATTTTACTTTCAAAATTACTTTCTATCTTTGGTATTGCCCTAGATTGGTTATATACCATAAACAACGATCTCAGAAAGTGGAAATACCTTGCTGGAATTCACTTGTACGTGGAGGTCCTCAGGGACCGAATTTTTACCCTAGTCTCTTCCTACTATACGTAAATAATATGCCTTCGACTATTCAAAACGGAAGAACAGTTCTCTTTGCGGATGATACAAACATTCTTTGCAATAAAGAAACCGTAAATTGTACAATATCACGTCCAATATCTGAGTTTCAAATTGGTTCCGTTTTAACAAATTAATAGTAAATGAAAAGAAAACGGTTTTAATGCAGTTATCCATTTCAAATAAATAATCCTGTGCTCCATTAAAAGTGAACGTTGTACCATTGACTGATGTTAAGGCAACAACATTTTTAGATGTCTCAATTTAGTCAAACCTCAAATCAAACTTCCATTTAAATGAATTGAACACAAAATTAAGTTCATTATGCTACGCGTTCTAAATTATTTCAAATTCAGTCAGTCTTCATACTGCTCGTTGTGTTTATTTCGCGAATGTTCATTCTCGCCAGAGATATGGCATAATATTCTGGGGAAATACATCTTAAAGCTCCCAGACATTTAGATTACAAAAAAGAATTGCAAGAATAATAACCAAATCCAACCCACGTGATTCTTGTAATCCTCTCTTTATTAATCTAGGAATTTTACCATTACCTTGTCTGTTGATTTATGAAAAAGAGATTTTTGTCAAAAATGACTTGCCTAAGAGCGGTAATATATTTTCAGAAAACGCCGCTGTCTATAACTAACAATCGACATAAATCATATCCATCAGGTGACAGTATAGACGGCTCATTACAAAAAAACACATACAATACATTATTTTACAACAATTTGACATTAAAGGATGACATTAAAGGATTAAATTCGATATAAATAATATTAGTATTATTGTTATTAGTGTTTTATGGCTGATTAACAATCGCATACAATTCGCTTTAAGTATTACCGAATAATCAGAGAGATATTAATACGTAAGTAGTTAAAATCCGTGCATAGGGCCTCCCCTAGATAGAAACGTCGAGTAACGTTTTTAAAAGAAATAATATTTCAGTTTTTGCCTTTCGGGTGACTCATGGACGGCGTGCTAATTTTCATGAGACGGTCCCGGGCTCGATTCCCAGTCGGGGCAAAAATGAAGATGTAGTTTTCTAATGCAAATTGAGTCAGTGTTAATTGCTGTGTGACTAAAGGAAAAACTGAGGCAGGCCAAGTACGGAAGCTGCGTTCGATGGTGGGAATACGTCATGTTCGCCTTATGTCTGCTTTACCCCCAGGCGAAAGCCTCGCTAGATAGATGCACAGATGTGTGGCGCGATCACGATAGCGCCAATGGCTTGTTATCCGACCACCCGCGGGAAGCGATAGAAGGAGCCTTCGTAATCCGTTTGACGCCCTCCACAAACGCCCGTCAGACGCTTCGGCCTCCCTCACTTGTTCTCTCCCCATTCTTGCTCGCCGGCTGCCCCATTCTCCGGCGGTCGCGTTAAAAGTTATATTTCAGAAGTGGCGCGAACATCGCGCCTTCAGTTAATTTCTGAACGAGCGAGCAGGCGGGGCGTGATCGGTGTCCCTGCCAAACTGCGGCAGCCTCCATTGGTCCCATCCCCGTCGTGCCACCACCGTCACCACCCGGCCAGCCGCCTCTTCACCAACTATAGATATCCCAGCGTCTAGCCAACCCGGAGACTCTTCCAACGTTGCCACCCGCACCACTGGGCCACCTTCCCACCTCTGTGACCCCGGCTAATCCCGATTCCTCCCCCCGCGTTCCCTCCAGTCCCCCGCCCCGGCTCCGTATTTTACGCAGCGGGGTTTATGTTTTATGCGGCTTATTCATCCTCTCGTCGGCGAACAACTCATTTTCAGGCTGTGGGCGTGTTCGCCAGCGGGTGGGACCGCCTCGCTCCTGTTGGGAGTAGCTTAATTTTCGCGAGAGCCCTTTAGCGACCGTTTAATATGTGGCCCGTTGCGGGAGGCGGGCAGCGTCCAGGCGACTGCCGGCCACCAGCCACCGAGGCGGCCGGTTGCCCGGACGAGCGGGGTCCGCCGCCCTGACCCGCTTCCCCTCCCGGCGCGGGCCACCGCGATCGAATGCGCGCCCCTGCACCTGGCCCCCGCGCGGCCGCCCTGAAAACAGCGGCCGGCCCCGGAGGACGCGCGTTAAACGCTGCGGTCGGTTAGGCCGAGATGGATGACCGGCGGGGAATTTTTGTGCGAGTTGCCCGCGGAAAACTAACTTTTACCTGACCCTGTTTGTGCAAATGGCGTGTGGTAGCAACACGAGGACTGAAGTGGCGAATATTGTTCAGAAAGATTTCAAAATTTGTCTATTTCCGTCTCTTTTTCATCCATAGAAATTGCAGAAACAAATTCAGAATAATTATTGTCCAATTTAAATATCGTGACGCCTCATTGTCAGTTGCTGGAAGGAAAAGGGACACTATCATCTCATTAGGAGCGTCAATAACACAAATTTAAGTCGTAACGAAGATCCAAATTGCATAATAGTGTCCTCTTCACCTTCCAGCTCCTGACCTTGAAAAAACTATATTTAAATCCAAAAATTGTCTTCGTATTATCAGTATCTGTTGTTCTTTGCCAAATTATCGCATTCTATTCATGTCACAAATAGTTCGATTAAATATTCGAGACAATGGGGTGCGGCTCAAACGGAAATGCGCATTATGGATGAGTTGTCATGGGAAAGGAAACAGTGCTAGCGGACCGTGTACTATCTCGGCTTACCCAAAATTCGATTGGAGGCTGTAACAGAAACGAACAATAAGGCACTACTAGCTGGTGTAAAAATTCACCCTCGGAAATCAAACTTAAGGCCATCTGGTACATGAAGATTCACCTGCAAATTTGCAATTACATACATATGGTGTCTCATCCGGCTTTATGGTATACGCCGAAATGAATTTCTAATTTATTGTGAAAATACTTATTCGTTACAATTGTAGCCTTCAACGTCTTCTTTGTTTTTTTCGCGACAGGATGTCAATGGAACAATTTGCCAGTGACACCTTGCAGGCTGGGAGCAGCTCTCGAAGTCCCAATATTTCCTCCTAAATCTGAGGCTCCAAGTAAATCTTTCTGGTTGTCGCTGTGGGTAGCTTCTTGATCAGGCTTGTTGAGGCATCGCCTTAAAGCCCCAAGGCCTTGCACGACGTGCGCGTTCCGTCCTTTCAATGGCAGCGTCCCTCCACGCAACGCGGAGACCGCAGGGCGCGCCGACCCTCCACGCTATCTCTCTCTCTCTCTCTCTCTCTCTCTCTCTCTCTCTCTAACGGCTCTCTTCCTCGAAATCTTTCTCCCTTGCGGCGAGGGAAAAAAGCCGAGCTTTATTAAATCTGCCGAGGAAAACGCTTCGAGGCGGAATGACGCCGTTTCTATTTGCGCTGGGAGGGGGCTGGCGGGAGATTCCGTGTTCGCAATCCGTTATAACACCACAAATTTCACAGCCGCCTCTTTCCCTTCGGGCCCAGGCCTTCTTCTGGCCGCCTGGTCCAAGCCCCGGCCCCGGGCCAGCCTCAGCCCAGCCCAGCCCGCCTGGAAAAATGGACCCTTCAGGTTGTTCGTCTTTGCAGTCGTAAACGTCAAGGGCCCGCGGTGCTCGGCGCCGCGATGCGGTGCGACGCGCCTGCAGGAGGCCTCCTACTCTCTTCCTCCAACCTCTGAATACCCACCCTCACCCCGTCCACCGGCACCCTTGTTCTCGCGCCTCAGGACGTAGGTGTTGTGCTTGGAACTGGTGCTGCTTGGGAGCCATAAAACACCTTCCCTAGCATCTTTATTCTTGATGAAGTATCCAGTGCGATTTGTAGTCTACGTCTAGCTCACTCTTATTCTGATTGGCAAGATTTATGTTCTATTAGTTATTTTCAACTTCATTTGATGTACCACCTTTCTAAACTACTACTTTTCAACGTCAGTCAAATATTTATTTAAACGTTTCTGAAGCCTTCATCTAACTATTAATTATCTCTACAGTACGGAAACTTATTTTCGCATTATCATTTATTTTTGCTCTATTTCAGATCTATATTTTTCTGTCATCTCTCCTAAAATTCTGTTTCGTTGTTAGCGAGTGATTTTATAGTTAAGTAGAACAGATAATTCCATATTCGCTATATCATTTAGTAAACTTTAAACAGTCATTGTAATTTTTATTAAATAGAAGACAGATTAAATAGAACCGTTTATATCCAGCGCCTTCCTTTACTTTTAAATTTATATTCTTGGCCGTTAGAAATTTCTTAAAGTGTTCCCTCAGTATTCAATATTGAATTCAACCAGTAGACAATTTGAAGAGAATATCAATTCATCAAAAAAGGTTGAAATGTCAACAATATTTATCAACTTTTTAGAAATCGGCATCTTACAATATGCGTTTTCCTGTAAAAAAATCGCATTTTTAGCCGTATCATTATAATGCTTCCACTAAACTACGTTACAGGATGCGAGAAAATAAAAAGTTGCGACCAACAAAAGAGAATTCAAAGTGTAATAAATTATGTGATGATATACAGGGTGATTCAAAAAGGAGGAGCAGATATCAAATATCTACCATCTATGAACGACAATAGAGACACATACGACACATCATTGAATAGAGAAAGATCCAAAGTTTCATTTTGTACATTCAACTTGAGCACCATTTGTTGCGCGACAAATCTAGAATCGATAATCCATTTTTCGCCACGCACGAATTAACTGGTTGCTGGTTATTTTGTTCACTGTTGTAACAATACGATCTCGATCTTTTACAGTAGCAGATTTAGGTGGTACATACACCATGTTTCTTATGAACCGCCGTAGATAAAAATCGCACGGCCTCATATCTTATGACCCGGAAGGCTACTACCGATATACAAGATCATGTCACCCACTTCTTTGAATCCATCGTCCCGGAACTGTGCCGTTCAGATACTGCCAAACCTCGTAGTGAAAGTGAGGTGGAGTGCCAGCTTGCACGAAGATAAAATCATCCTTGCCTTCTTGAATTTGTGAAAACAACTAAATCTGGAGCATCACTAGATACGTAATTCCGGAAAAAGTTATCTCAATAAAAAGAAATGCCCATAAATTTTGTTTATATTAATGGCGCTAAACACATTCAGTTTTAGAGAATCTCTTTCACGTACGATGACAATGCAGGATTTTCAATCTCCCAAATTCATTGACATTGTGGGGATTCAATTTATCACAAATATTCATGAAATATTCATTCATCAGAAAAAATTAGTCTTTCAGCAAAGTGTCATCACTCAACATTTCAATGCAAAACTTTGGTTTCTTTTAGATCTCCAAGACACAATGCCTGAAGTAATTGAAACTTATACGGTTTCTGATACGGACGTGATTTAAGCTCACGCCATACTGTTGGTAGCTGAATTCGAAGTTCTCTGCTTCCTGTTCTTATGGATTTTGTAGGGCTACGCTCGTAAGCCGATCGGATAAGCTCAAAATTTTCATTTGATGTGGGACGGCCACCAGTACTTTTCCCTTTGCAAATGCAACCTTCTACAAACTTCTTGTATGATTTGTAAATCTACTGATGACGATGGGGCTCGTTGATGACGAGGGGGCTCGTTGACGAAGTGCATGCTGCACTGAAACAATGGATTCGATCTTAGCATACTGCAGCACACAAAACTTATCGCGTGGTGTCACCATTTTATTATAAATAAACTATAACGCCTCTATAGGCACTGAATAGAATTAAAAGGTAAAAATTAAAACTTGGAACATTTCTCTATCCACTGACGTGTCGTATTGGAAGGTTTCAATTTTCTCACCACAAAGAAGAACTTTATAAAAATAATTATTTGTGAAGCAAGCAATAACGGCTCGTTCCCTTAAGAGTTGATGGCTCACAAAATAATGATAATGAGAAGAGGTGCTACCCAGATCCTGAGTCTCGCATATAACGAATTTAGAAAGATAGAGGCTTATTGATATATCCTGATTTTTCTTCGAAACATTCTCATTCTCACATCATCAGTTATCATTATTTAACATTCTGTAAAGATAGAATATATTAACTCCTGTTCCTGTTTTTTGTTATAACGAAAATTTTCATCACGATCCCTCCGTATACCATCAGTTTCATGTAATAATATTTTATTACTTGTTTTTTGGCTCGACAAGCCGCTATGTTCCTTAACCGGCAAAATATATTAATTCACCTATTTGTAAAAGAAATCTATATTTATTTTCTTGTTCGTAGTAAACTTTTTAACTATTCTCACTTCAACTCCAAAACTATCACAATCATCTCTCATTTATCACAGCCGCCAGAATAAACTTTTGCTCCAAAGATATTTTTCATTTGGACAATCAGAGTAATTTTAAGAAACGAGTGTGATCTTTCAAGGTGTTTGGTTTCACTTTCTTCTAAAATAAAGTAATTCACTAGCAACTAAATCACTTAGCGATTAAGTCACAGAACAAATATTTAAATATTAGCCACAACTAATTGACGTGCTACAGAAAAAACGCAGCGGAACAAAACCACATAAAGTAGTTCATTAGAAATGGGGGACATCTAATACATAAAAATCCATGTTTGTTGGTTCGTATTTTATGCGCTGCTGTGCCGTTCATCATATTGCAATAAAACATTGTTAATTTATTGCTTGCATTTGCTCAAAGAATATATGTCTAGAATGTGCGTATGTCTGTTGTATGTACACGCGCGTTGATGCTGACTCAAGCGCTCCTGAACAGCTCTATAACTCGCCGCACACTCAAGTATTAAGCGCGTCTTCTCTGCATAATCTGCCTCTGCGATTGTGAAACATCGGCCGGAATTAACGTCCGTATCTGAACGTTAGCTCTGACATCTATAAAATTTATCCAAGAAAATGTCATAACGAATGCATGCTCCAACGCGAGGAAGCACGTTCTAACAATACAATAATTGACAACAATGTCCCAACTTGAACGTATAACGAATCAAAACTCACGAGGAAGTCTTTCATCCATTAAACTTTTTGCTGAACGTAGCATAAAACGTGATTAACAATTAAGTGACCTTGAGCGTGTGAAGTGTAATACATTGAAATAGCGAGGCATTGCTGGGTCCACTAGAAACCTTATAAAACGATCTCTTTTAGTACATTACAATCAATTGAGTAATTTAAAAGTCTTAACGAATACTTCAATATCATAGTTTAGCGTGTTACATATTTCTACAACGGTTATACACATAAAAATAATATGAAAAATTTGCTTTTCCATGTCGCAACATGGGAAAGGCAAATATTCAATGACGGGAAAACTCTTCCGTAGAGCCTTGCTGTCGCATGACGTCAATTCTGTCATAAGCATAATGCACTGAGTAAGAGAATTCAGATAGTACGCACAGTATGAGAATAGACGGAATACCACAATGAAATATTTGGATTTTGCAGTCAAAACCGAAACTATTTAATTCTTTTTGGATTTTTTTATTGTTTCCGAGTTCCTGTACATCTAACAAAACTATAGACACATCTCACGTATCCAGAGGCTCCTTAGTTGTTTTACAATTTCTGCGCACATTGCAAATTCGTAAACTAGATGATTTGGTAGTTTTGCCGAGTTCCAGGGTGCAGACACTTCTCACGTCGACAGGCGTTTGTAGTATTTTTTTTTCTTCAGTTTCTGCAAGAATTGGAAATTGATACATAGATTTTTTGTATTTTTCCCCTGCCCCTGGGTATCTGATAATACAATAAACACTTCTTATATACAATGTAATACCCGGGGATAGTTTTCTTTCAATTGCTGCCGCATTGGTAAAGTAATATAGAATATTACCAAACTATATATACCAAAATATACTATATACACCAAAATCACGTTTTACTCTCGTACTAGGCAATTAACACACAAACCACTGGACACGAGCGACGGTGCAACAGAGTGCAACGCGAAAAGAAATAGTGTGAAATATCATTTGCCGCCTGCGTTGAATCTTCTACTACCTACCCACCTGAATCTACTACTACGGGACTACCTACGGAACTACCTACCTATCTACCTGAATTCCCTACTACTAATATGTACGTAAGGTGAGATCAGAGTGAAGTATTTAGAAATACATCAGTCCACAGATTCTTTCGAAAAAACTTACAAATGTAATGTGAAAATTCAGTGTGTCCACACGAGATTCAGTACTTACCTGGCTGAGATGTCTCAGGGCAGCAACTGTTGCCAGTGAAGCGTTTCTGACCGAGACACCCAAGGGTTTGAAGTTTGACGGAGTCTGCAGGAAAACTTTAGCGTGTGACTTCTCTGGTTGGTAGTTTTCCGTGGTTTATCTGATCAAAGGCGTTATATAAGACGAGTACCGGAGCTGTAAATGAACAAACGAGCTACAAATCGCATGCGATTTTTCCTTATTCTTGCCCCTTTTTCTCCCCTTACACTCACACACACACACACACACACACACACACACAAACACACACGTGCATGCCCTACGTTACCACACATTTCTGGAGAACTCAATGGAATTTAGTTTTCCCAACTGAGGCGATGCCCCTTGACGGTGATGGCTGGAGGGAGAACCCCTCGCAAGCCCCGATATGAATCAGCCGGCGTCAGATCAGACGTCCCTGTGGAGGATGAGCACCGCCCCTTCCAGGGGTATATCGTGCATTTCATTTAGGAGACTGAAGACCATAGTCGCAAACGCTCCTAGAAACTAAAAATTAACCAATCTAACATAATATCCCTGAGGAAAATAATGCTGGTCCATTTGGCAGGAGAAAACTCGATGCTCCCTTAGGAAAACGCGGGAACTAATAGCTGGGGAACGGACACGCGTGCTGTTACCTACGACACGTACTTCCGTCGAAAATACCCCATGCGGAGGGCGTGGGCGTGGACTGCCGCCTGGAAGGGGCGGCTGGCGGGTGCCGGAAGGCGGGAGGCTCAGCTCTCACTGACTGGGTAATATAATTTCAGTGTTGGCACCGCGTCGCTCCACCTCCCTCCGCTGGAAACCAATGGCTTGTCATTACCACAGACTGGAAGTTCATGCATTTATTTTATCTAAAATAGGCGTGCAAAAGCGAATTTATATGTACTAAAAAGGCACGCAAAACTGTGTTTAATCTTGCTGAAGTAGGGGTGTAAATAGGCACGTAAATAATACAGAAAGCACCGTTTAAAAAGAATTATTGTAAAAAAATATTTACAATTCTTCACACTTTCATTTTAAATATAAACAATTTTCCTTTGTAATTTTTGCGCATGTCCACCCGGTATAATGACTACGAGTGTGCTCTACTCGCGAAGCTGTTTCTATGAAATGCTGTTGTGAACTCCCTTTTGAATCTTGAAATAGCAGCAGTGAAAACGGGGTTATAGTTTTCGTTCTTCGCACTCGTGTACGTAATCCCCAGCCACGAGAAGCTTATAAGGTTATATCATATACAGAACGCTTTGTCCTCAGAGGGTTCTGTTGGTGGGTTGGTTGGTTGATTCCGGGCGCGCCAACTACTATGGTTATTAGTCCCGTAAGTGTAGTGCACGTTCGTCCTCGGGATGTGTTCTTTCTCCGCTGGATGACGATATCCGGCGCCGACCTACCGCCGGCTGGCGGGGTTTCCCCAACCAGGTATCTCCCACCAGCGGGGCACCGCCTCAGCCGAAAGAAGCTCTAAGCTCCCGACCAGTCTCCCAAAATGTGTAGTAGTATATTGCATGTTAGTATATGTGTGTAAGGGGAGAAGATAGGACAAGGAAGAGGTAGGAAAGATCGCGCGCGGTCCATGGCCGTTTGTTAGGGTACTGCTCCGGCATTCGCCTGGTATTGATCGGAGAAACCACGGAAAACTAACGGTCAGAGCAGCCGTGCTTTAGAATTCTCCTCTAGACAGCGCCTGAATTCGATCTAGCTGACAATCCAGTGTCGAAAATCTTGCCACTGTCGGAAGTCGAACCTAGGACCTCCCGGTGCAGTGACGTCAGTTGATGCACTGAGCCACCTCTCCCGGTCCGTGAGATCAGGGCCATACTGAAAAGTGGTATGGGATTCCCCGTGAATGAACTAAGGTTTTCGGCATCAATTTAAAAATTAGAAATCTTGACTGTTATCTTTCTTGCTCAATCAGACTTTAAACACCACCTGTCCTTAGAACATACGCTTCCAAAGAAAGATAAAACACGACCGTGCCTTCTTGTTGTCTGGGTTTGAAGATAATTTTCCAACTTGATCGAAATCGATGCCTAGAAAAAAGAAAATGACAGAATAGGGAGAGAAAGGCAAAAAAAGTGTAAAAAAGTCATCGGAAGCTAAAATAAGCAAAAAATGTCAAAATGAAAACCTACTAAAACAACTCCAGAAGGACAATTAAATGATTCTTGTAGTTGAAAGTCATAAAATCGAAACAGTACTAAAAGCATTTTGCGAAACTTCCTGTCTCTAGTAGCGAATGCTTCAATATTATGGCTGTATGGTAGCATCGCGGTGTATACTTAGAGGTCAGCATTCATCGCGATTGTATGGGCCAGCGCTCTCCCATAAGTGTTAGAGATACCTTTACATGATAACACTACTTTGGATCGAGAATTTGTTTAGTAAAGTGTGAAAGAGGAATTTGTTAATATGGGTGTCACCGAGCGTCGGCGCGAAGTCTGGCGATACCTGAGGGGTTGTTTTTGTCCAAATATAGAGCTCTAAGTATTCGTATACCATACCACGCCCGCAGTAGTGGCGCGGATCATTCTCTGGTATCTGATTTGCAGTTAATGAAAGAAAATTGTGATGCAAATGTGACTGTCGAGAGTAAATTTGAATGACACTAGTCTAAATATTACAAATACATAACTAAAAAATATTTGTTTAAAGCGAGAATTTGTTATTGTACGAACTGCCTTTGAATGCAAGATGAATTGCTTTTCTCTTGCAACTCTTAATCTTTGTATTTAAACGCGTTTAAATGGGTTGTTTGTGTTTTGGTTTTGGTTTTGTGTAGCGATATATCTAGTGATTCAATTCCATACATATGTCATTTGAAGAGTCGGAAAGCGTAGGCTTCCGCAGCCAGGGTCCATATTCACTTCTCTGACTGCGAGATGCCACGTCCTAGGCACAGATGGCGTAGTGGATAGGTCGCGGCGACTCCCGGATACTCAAAAAAACATTTGAGAAATCTCTCATCATGTGCAGTGGATACACTCTTTAACCTACATATTCGTGTGTATTTGGCATTTTGGGTCGATTATCCGACTTTGCAGACTAGCTAACGATGTCCCCCATGCCTGGGACTAGTTTAATTCCCACGCATAGACGTATGGGGGTAAGAGAGACATGTTGCGATCATAACGTATTCTCTACACCGTGACTAGCAAACTCCACCGGCCTGAGATTTTCTTCGTCACACATGTACAGAAACTGAGACAATTTTAAAGGAAAGCTACAACTATATTTTTGCCCCAATCGGGAATCGAACCCGGAATCGCACCATGGGAAGCTAGTACACTGTCCATTACCTTAGGGCTCCATACGCTTCGTAAGTTACACAAACAATTGACAGAAATAGTACTTTTTATTTTTGCGTATCTTGCAATGGAAATAAAATGTTAAGCATTTATAAACAAACGACGGCTAAATTTAAAATTGCCGTATGTGAATCCAATACTGTCGGACTATGTGCGAGCTTCACTATGTATAACTCAATTACTATGTTCAATTTGACTTCACTCTTTTTAATAGTGTTAAACATGGACGTAGTTCTCGCAATACAATTACGAATAGGCAAAAAATACAAAGTTAAAATCTAATAAAACAACTCCAGGAGTACAATTAGGTGATTTCAATTTTTGAAAATCATAAAATAGTAACGATATGAAAAGGCATTTTGACAAACTTCCAGGCTGTAATCTCATATGTTTCAGCATTATGGCTTTAAGTTAGAAACGCGATTTTTGGTAGAGATGTCGGTGAAGGTCGCCCCGCGTCTCACCCGTTGCCTCCGCGGGCCGCAATTTTACTAAGTCCCGTGCGACGCACATTTTCGTTCCGCTACACGAAATTCGTGTTCAATTACCCTAACGTTTTGGGCTTTTTGCAATTTCAGCAAGCGTGTGAGGAGGTCGTCAGTCTCCTCCCAGACCGGCTCTGCATTCATTTTATAAGTGTTAAACTTGGACGTTGTTCTCGCAACGCAAATGCGAATACACAAAAGAAAACAACAGTCACAATGGTAATTGACTTCACGATCATTAATAATGACCCAGCTATTTCAATTAAAATATGTCGTTTTACTGCAGTTTTTGGAAAAGAAGAATCTTAAGTAAATTAATAACATAAAATAATGTAAATATTTAAAGTATAGTATAAAATTCAGATGCTATCAGTTCCATGGACGCACCAGCAATTCGAAAAAGCGCCATGCGTTCAAAACAATATTCAACGTACTCGACGTTCACTACCAAGCTTCTCGCTGCACCAACAATTTCCACAACACGTTGTCCATGATGCGTTTGTCACCGCAGCTGTCCATCCACAAGCGACCACAAAGCGACACACCTAACACTGGTTGCAGCAGACGTTTACTCTTGCGTGAAATCCAAATTAACACATGCTTATACTGCTCGCTATTCCGCTAGAGATCAAATTAAATTCACTAATGAGGATTCGCATTACATTCTGAATAATTCAGAGGAAATAATGTTTAATTTATTGTTTTCTAGCTGCTGAGGATGTAGAGAGGAGTCCAGAGGTATTTGGGTAAATTCTGACCAATAGCTTTCGACAACGCTCGTGTGGCCGCTTAGAATTTCTGTGCAGCCGCGTGGCCACTGAGCACCTATGTGCTTAACCGAGCATGCTTCCGCCTTTGCTCGCCCGGGCACACGCTGTGAACGCCATTGTGGTCGTGTTTCGAAGCATATTATTCGGCCAGAAGGAAGGAGAGGCGATAATTTCAAGCCGTCAAGTAAACTAAGTTTCGAGCCCCATTGCACTTCATGCTCAATACTTCTCTTGACACGGCGAAAAGCAAGCATTATCTCTCCCATTCAGGGTAAAGGCCTTCGTGCAAAAAGTGCATATCGTTTCAATTTCGCGTTATTTCATCATTTTAATGGAAAATGCACGGGAAGCTAGGCGAAGTGTGTTATTCATAAAGTGAGAGCGTACAGCGAGGAGACCAGAACGTTTCCATTTGCTGTGAGGACAAGAGCGCAATTGAGGACTTAGTGGAGCTACAAGCTTTGTCATTTCATCCGTTCTCTGTGACAATCCTACACGTTGGACCCCCTTTCCCCCCGTTCGCTTCCATTCCTCCGTTATCTCTGAAAATACCAGGAACTCTCAAAATCGGGAATGTCGGTACGCTATGAATGTTAGTCTACTACCGAATGACGGATGGAATGACATCCATTGGGAGTTTTTTGAAGACAGTTGGTCTATTCACAACTCCCCGTAGCACGTCACACAGGTTTTAACTGTTTTTGACATAAAATAAAATAAATATAACTAATCGTCAAAAGGAAATTCCGTCTCTAAACCTAACATGTGGTCTTTCTCGCTTTGTTGCAGGCACTGCTCGCCGGAGTACATGTGCATCCAGGTTGGCGACAACCCCAACCACGGGTACACCAACTTTGATAACTTCCTGTGGTCCATGCTCACCACGTTCCAGCTCATCACGCTCGATTACTGGGAGAACGTGTACAACATGGTGAGTCTGCAGGAATGCCGCCAGCTTTCCCCGGCGTTCCCATTTCTTTTCTCCCCCCACAACCCCTAATGCCTTCCGCATGCGCCCCCACCGCTTTCCAGACATTATTCCCGCAGCAACTCTTGCCCCCCTCCTGCCCCACCTACCACACGCTCTCCGACCTGCCTCGCAGCTTGATTTCGGTTTATGACGCTCATTTGCTTCAATTTATTTCCTCACATTAATGTTTACGTCTTCTGCTGGTTTTATGTTATTTTTCTCTTATACCTTTCAATGCTATCTCTTCGCGTGTAAAATCTTGAAGCAACTTTACTGCAAGTTCCAACAAATATTCATTTGAAAAATATCAAGTCATTAAAGTATTCCGAATTTCTTTTCATCTTGTTTAATTTATTGTCATGTCTTGAACTTTTTAAGATTACGGTTTTTATGTAGGAGTATAACCCACTTTTGTATATTATCACAAGTTTGTAAGATCAAAATACGTTAAAAATTATTGTATGTTTTATTAGTGTTATATAAATGAATTTACTAGTCCCCAATGCATCACTAGAGTTTTAATTTTTAGGTGTTATAAATCCACGACCTATCAAACACATTTTCCGTTTACTTTTATGTGTTCTAAATCTCCAAAGAATGAAACAAACGTTTTAAAATTCATATTATTTCTGTATTAAAATTATGAACTTAACAATTTTGTGTGAGTTAGTATCTGTTGTATGTATTAAATTATAAAGTATTTGATATCTTGAAATATCGAAAACTTGGGTCAACAGAATACTACCCAGTGTGAATATCTGGCATACAAAACAACGTTAACATTAGAAATGATCTTTACAGTGTTGTACTGGAATAATTTCGTACATACTAATTCTATATAATGCAAAGATGAACAGTACATACATATTGATCGTAAGATATTCTCTAATCTTTTTTGACTTCCTACATTTAAAGAAATATTGAACAAAACTTACTCTGGGATCTGTTATTTCTGCAAATGACATAAAATGCCAAGAAAAAGTTTACAATGAAAACAATGTCTTAAAAAATCTATATTAAAACATGTATATTGTTAGTATATTCATTGTCTATTGAAATTTAAGAAATTAAAAAAATCTAGAATAAATTTCCTGCTTTAGAAATACTTAAATTTAAAAATGATGATGTATTTATAAATATGAA
Organism: Teleogryllus oceanicus; assembly: GCA_964035755.1. Classification (NCBI taxonomy): domain Eukaryota; kingdom Metazoa; phylum Arthropoda; class Insecta; order Orthoptera; family Gryllidae; genus Teleogryllus; species Teleogryllus oceanicus. Next base: position 264,813,718 of record CAXIVR010000001.1, read on the forward strand.
ATATTGATATTTCCTGGTATGTCAACCGTTTACGATAGTTTAGGGAATAACAAATATAATGTATAATTTTGTTTTTTAGTTTCTAAAATACTAAGCTTTCCATTTCCTGATTTTTTATTTACCCCTCTGTTGCGGGTACTATTATTTTCCACCTTTCTGTTGATAAATAGATCGCTGCAGGTCTAACCAGCGTCTCTCTGTTGCAGGTGCTTGCATCGTGCGGCCCCATCAGCGTAGTCTTCTTCACCGTTGTTGTGTTTTTCGGATCATTTTATTTAATCAACCTAATGTTGGCTGTGGTAGCGTTAAGTTACGAAGAGGAAGCGGAAATCACGCAAGAGGTAAGTGCCACCTCCTGAGCCGTGCCCGGCCGGAGCTGCGCCGTGCCCTTGTTTGGGGCGGCAACAGCGCGCATTCACGCCCGGGAGCAAAAAGGGTCGCGAAGACCCCCTCTCCGCATCCAATCCAATTCAACTCAATGATGCCTTATTTTCCGAAACGAGGCTGAGGCCATGAGGTCTGCTCTTCCGCCTGACCATGCACATTCCGCTACGCTGCTTTCACTGTCTGGGGGAGACAGGAGGTACAACTCGGGCGGCGAAACTTGCTTGTTTTGAATTTTGCGCAGAGGCTGCTTTTAGGCTTGATCTTGTACATGTTGTAAATCTTCGACATGGGACAGCCGGATTTACTTCTCCTCCGAAGGAAGTCGTACGAAGAGTCCTTTCGCATTTAAAAATCCACGGCATCGATCGGTTTTGAACTCGGAAACTTGGGTATAGCAGTCCGATGCACTAAGCGTTACACCAACGAAGCCACGATCCCAGAATCACATGAGCCCGCTTGTTTTGCTTACCCGCCACCGCTGGCCGTTACGCTCGCGCTCCGCGTTCTTTTGAATTCTCCTCCGCTCCCCAGCGCAGCGCACTCACTTTTTTCCGTTTCTGCCGTGCGTTATCTCCGCGGCAGGCGTATTGCGCGCAGGATTTGCGTTCAAAATATGCACGCTGATGACATTAAAAAGACCTTTGTAGGGCGAGTATGTCGCACCACGACGAGACGCTAGGGTGTAACGCGTGGAGGAGAAGAATGGCATGAGGAAGAATCAGTGAGAGAGAAACGGGCAAAAGGAAGGAAATAATGGGATGTGAGTGAATGTACACGGTTAGGAGTTAGGGGGGAAAAGATGAAAAGGAAAATGGGGAAGAGAGAAGGGAAGGAAGAAGGAAGACGGGGAAAAGGGAAAAAGGAAGAGAGGGAAGAATGAAAAGAGAGGGAAAGCGAGAAAGGAAGAGAGGGACAGTGAGAGAGAAAAGAAGTCAAGAAGAGATCGTGAGAAAGGGGAACAGAGAGCTGTGAGACAGGAAGAGAAGGGAGGAGCCCGGCAACATGACACGACGCAGCACGCGGCGGTCGCAAGTGAGCCAGGCTTTTAGGCGGTCGCTTGAAGGAAACCTCTTTACGAAAATGATATCAAAGTAATCGATTTAACATAAACTTGGTTTTGGGAAATGGCGTCCCCCGCGCCGGGCCTCTCTAACGGAGCCGCCGTATCTTAGCGTTTGCGTTCCAGGTCATTTCTCCGGCGCCGCGCGGCAGCCTCGTGCTAGGTTCCACTTCGGCGCGGGCGGCGAGGGGGCGAAGGCTGCGCGACCGGCACGCGGCCAGTGAGAGCCCCAGTGCTGCGCCGCCGCAGCTGATGAGACGCTCACGCCGCCGTCCCCCCCTCCCCCCCGCTCTCTCTCCGCCCCCCTTCTCTCGCCCCCTCTCTCTCGCCCCCCCTTTCTTTCTCGCCCGGTCTTGCCACCTCACGTTTTCACCCTAATGCGATCCACATTAGATATCTCGATGCGATGTCTCTCGCCGAATCAGTATTACGCAAATTCTTTTGAATTGGCAAGAAACTGTAGTATTCCGACTATGCAGATTTAGAACTTCTAAACAAGAAGACCAAAGGATGAGTTTCGCTACTAATCTTGTCATTTAATTTGTTAAATCACATTAGACATATGTCATCAATACACTAGAAAAGTGACATCTCAAATGTTGCAAAATGTCATTTGGCAGAACGCTTTTATTCTAAGGAGAGATTTTATTTCGCGGCCAAAACAACATAGTCTACAGTCTTATGAGTAGAGATCGGAAAAATATGTAGTATGAAACATCAAAATATGAACGAAAATATGTAATGAAAACAGTAAGAATATGTAATAAATATATAAAATTGGACATATGTTATATTAAAATTCATTAATTATAAAGCACATTTACAAAATACGAAATTACATTTCGTAAAAAGTTTCCTTAAGATTTTTTTTTCAAATAACACAAACGTTTTAAATGAGCAGGAGAGCAAATGTTGATAGGCACTTTGCACCGTACAACTTTCCCGTTGCAGCCAGACTACATGCAATAGAAGACTTCGTACAAACTGGCGTTATCTACGACCAACAAACAATCACTGCATCGTGCAGCACTCTCATCAACGTATTACACGACGGCGATCGACAAAATTTCTCGTAAATTAAGGTTAAAGGTCAAAACCCCGCGTCAGTGGTACTTTTCACACCTAAAGGTGAAAATTATCTCAGTTTCTGACACGCACATCCCGCTACTGCGATAACTGGTGCAGGCGCGCTGAACTGTGTAAACATCACACGTCTTTACATAAGAGTAGGAGGAGGAGGAGCCTGGAGTAGGCAGCTCGTAGTAATAGTGTATAGGTAACAATGCTGATTTTTTTAAAATACTGCTTTCCACAAAAAATGTGTAAGAAAATTGAACAAAATTGTGAAAATAGCAAAATACGTAAAATATGTAATATAATACTAAATATGTCAAAATATGTAACGACAAAATTGGATATTGTGTTAGGACGGCGACGATTTGTCAAGATTACAAATTTGAGAATGGTACGTAGAAAGACAAAAATATGCAATTGCATAAAATCCTTTCTCTACTTATGAGCTGACGGTATTCATTTTTTCACCAATAATTCATATGAATAATATTTATTCACACCTCATTTGAATAATATTTATAAATTCAGATTGCAATATTTTATATGGTTTTTTTAATAAAATGTGGAATTGTGGTCGTAGTTTTTAGAGAACAAGACAAATGTGAAGTAAACAAATATTTAGTCTCATCTGTCGCTCTTTTGGTCACTGTTTTTTCGGAGATCATTCCTCCCCAACAATCTTCCCAGTCACCATCCTGATTATCTATGTCAACAGACTGCTAACAACATCTTCCTGTTCAGTTTCGGCATCGGAGACTACTCCTGCAACCTTGTTAGCTAAATCCTGAATTCCTTCTAGTTGACATTCTATGGCTAGCTGTGGTATCGCATCGTTGAAGTCTGTACCAAAAACTTGAAATTTTATAAAATATTTCTGCATAGTATTACCTTTCACGGCATTACAAGATAGATGTCGCAATCATTTAACAATTTTATCAACTCAGTCATATATTCAGCATAATCTTTGGGGTTTCCTGAATCTTCTTCAAGTATTGCAGTTTCGATGTAGGGATTATATCCTAATCCGAGGGTTCCTGTTGTGTAAGGAACAATTGGATATTGGGGAGCTGCCGTGCAGGATGATAGAACTACTTCGTAAAAGAAGAATAAAAAGACTGATATTATTTTTAAATTAAATTCTTCTGTGCACTTTCATATATATACTGTCGTTCATGCCTTCTGGTTCGCAAACCAATTTATCAGTACATTTATTCCTGCATTTGCAAAGTCTGAAGATTTGTCGGCAATGTCAATGCGTGGCAAGCTGCACCGGAAAGGGGTTATTTTTCTCAGGAAAGCTCGTATTGTGAGGGTCTCATATCAAAAAATGGATAAATGTTGATCCTAAATGTAATAAATTACTTCTTCTAACATGTTGAGTAGTCAGAATTGACGAATAAAAACACTTATAAAAATGGTTCGTGTTTCATTTTCGTTGAAATTCTGAATTTTCAAAAATAGTTCGGATTTCAGTTCACGTAGTAATTGCATATTAGCTGTTAATTATCACTTCCAAAGATTCGATAAATTCCTGTACATTTGGCAATTTTTTTCATTGATTCCATGATCTTCAGGGAACAGAGTAAAACATTTCGTGTATCCCATCTCTATCAGAACTACTGCTCTTTCAAACGACTAACATCTACATAAGCGTCAGTAGACTAAAATCACGTGCAGTTTCCTCAGGCATGCACTGTGATAGGAATACGAGTGTGATGCACTAGAAGGCGTAAATCTTCTAGCAAGAGTCAATAGGGATGCGCAACGTGGAGCCAATGCGGAACGACGCACAGTGGGTAGGAATGGGCTGAAACGCGCACAAGGGATTTTACGAGTGATTCCGTTATAATGACACATACAAAATGTTGTTGAGCGTCCGATTCTTTCATTAATCTAAAATATAGAATTGCAAATTGTAAATGGTGCCACTTTCAAATGTTTAGTCATTTTTATATGGCGTTCAGTGGCAGTTTGGAATTAATTATAAAAAATACGATTTTTGTATTTCTTACGCGCATATTGTTTATAGATGACTCTTGTTGAATATTTTTATCTAACATTCTAAAATACAGGAATCGCTTAAATGTTTCGATAAATGCATCGCTGAGACTTTCCTGGAGGTGTTGAAACTTCTATTGTTCTAGACCTGAAATTTCCGAACATTTGGAAAAAAGAAAGTAATAGAATACTTCATTCATATTTAAAATAATCTGGTATTTCCAGTAAATTCGCTCGTTAAAAATGTCTTGTGAGTGTTTTAATGTTGGTGGCAAAGCCCAACGTTGAAGTTTCAATATTACGGGGCCGCTAGAGAATGTTTCAAGGGACGATTAAGTGCGCTCATGCTTTCAAATCTGACATTTGAACAGTTGATTTTCGGGAACTGACTTTTTACTTTCTTGCTTACTAGGTACTTACATAGTTGACTGAATGTGCATTAAAAATAGATTATGGACTTTCAAATAATTTATGCACACCCTGGATTCCTCCGTAGTACAGTAGGTCCAGTCCTAGCAAGTGTAGAATTTGAAGGAGATGCATGGTACAACCAGAGATACACTTTAAATGTACACACTTAATGAAAAAATGTGATTTTCAATTGTGTTGCTTGACTGAGAAGACAAAATACACTTTTGCAGTGAGCATCATTAAGTAACTTGAAAGAGACTACCAAATACGATGGCCTACTTTTCTGAACAATGAAGTTGGTCATGATCAAATGCATTGAACTAGATACCTGAGAAGTTCCGTAAATGCTACGCAGACTTGGACAATTGTCCATAGTTCTCTATGGCTGGTGAAGTTGGCACGCCTAATTTCAGTGCGCTACAGGAAACACATGTTGATACCATCACTCTCCAGCTGTGTGGCATAACACAAGTTGCATGTTGTGTGCTTACACTATATAGTCCACTCTGGGGAAACGCGAATAGCAGGGTTCAGTAGAACAGGTAATGCAGTGTGACGAAAAATCTCTACACGCAATTGTTCTGCGTAGGACTCGTTCATTGCACGTGAGTACGATGAAATAAAGAGGTGGGAACAGCTGAAATCACGCATACGAATCGTTAAGATAATTTCACAAAATTGTATACTTGTGCATAGAAAGAATTACTCGGCCAGTGCTGCACGTACGCCAAGGAGTTGCATTGCATACTCTGAAATTGCACACTCGTGCATAAAAAATAAAGAGGCAGAAAGCAACGTCCTATCGCCTCAGAGTTTGCTCTTAAAATTTTGGGGGTTACACCGAATGCCAGCTAAAACGCTGGCGAGTGGAGGTGATACATTATAGAGCATCTATGGCGCTCGGAAATTTATACGTGGCCAATAGGCAGCAATTCCCTCTCAAATATGCATTTAGGTGAGAGGGGAGGGTTACAGAGAAGAGTACGTATCGGTCCCGGCGTTGCTTTGACTTGTTCAATATCTAGGAATGGCTGGCTTGGTGTCCGTTCAGCAAACTGAAGACGAGTTCATACGAGATAATTTTCGTCTCTAGTTTCATGCAGAGCGCACTTGATTCTGAGTCGAGCAAGGCGAGAAAATCGGCTGGTTAAACACGAAAAATTCATCAAGTATAATATTTTGCTGTGCTGACATGACATGCTCCTTGGTTAAGTATTCAATATTTTAAATTATAACTCTGATAATATTCTGGTACATTGAGTAATCCTGTCTTGAGAGCTTGGGGAATTGTACACCTCTGGCCATTAATGACCATTCTTTAAGGGCGCTGGGAGTGAACTACTCTATTTATAACTTATTCCCATCTAAAGAATTCCTTGAGGACTTTAAGGAAGCACTGACGAGACTTCAGAAGGCGCAATTAAAGCATAGTCAGAAGTTGCCATAACTTCATACCTACATAATGCCACATTTCGTTTACCAACTGGTTTTATGGATACCATCTATATAAATGCTCAGAGAAGATAACGATCAAAGTACAGCGGCAGTCAAGGAGCTCCTACATCTGCAGATGAGTACTTCAAATCGTATATTTAATCTGGTCGAGAGAGATGGTGGACTGGTCTTGCTGTGTATCGCCCAACACTTTGGTAGGGTAGAGGTAAACCTAGATTTATGATTAGAAAAATCTGCGGATTCTATATACAAAAGGCTGAGCCCCTGCCCTGTTTTTTTACCGATGGAAAGCAAAGATCGCAAAAGTATTGAAGTTCAACGGGCGCTGTACTGAATGAGATGTAAGGATTTATGAGAATGAATATGCAGATGAAGCGGTAATCATCTCAGGGAAGATAGGATTGGGGAGGCAAGGGAGAACGGTAATAAAGGCCCATATAAACGATCCGTTTGGATTGCAGAACTTGTAATATAGTGATAGAAACCATGGACCACATCCTGAGTCAATGCACTTTTACTAACCCATCAAGAATCAAGTTTCATGATGAGATCAAGAACTTCCTAATTGGGAAGATGGTCCGGAAGTCTGACGTCGTATTACCCACGGAAGCTCCGTAGCCGAAGGGGGTAAAGTCAAACCTGACCTGGTATTAAAAAAGCTGGGAGTGATCCTCATGGTCTACGAAGATGGGTCTAGCCAGAGACCCACAAATTGATCTAGCCCTAGTTGATATATCAGCTGGCAAAACGGCCCACACAGTATTAAGTGGATAGTCGTTATGGAGGAGCGCCTTAGCGTAACTCGAAGATGGTGATGATAGACCTAATTAACAAGAGCTTGGCTCGGAGCTCGTGAAGTCACATCTAGTATTAAACTATTTGAAATTAGTCTTACCCATGTTCACAATATTCAACACGAATGTCATTAAATTGGTTTCCATGAATTCATATCTGCTTATGGGAATATGAAACAAAAAAATAAATTTACAATAATAATAAAAATAACTTCCTGGATAGCAACAAGATTAAACGCATTTCCTATTTGTTAGAGTTTCTCACGTTCATAATGCAAAAATATTCTCTTCATTCAAGTCGGAAGTGAAATGATGATGATGCAATCAACATTCCATAAATACGTGACCGCCAATTCCAGCGCGTTCTAGAGCGTTCTGAATCAATCAAATTAATTATGGGTAACGTCTGTTTGGTTACCGGCCACTTACGCAACGCTTCGCAGTTATCGGAACGATCAATCGGGTATTTCTGCAGCGCGACTGGCCTCGCCTCGCCCCACCCCACCCCGCCCGGCCCGGCTCGCTTCGGGGATTGAATGGCACTATAGCAATGTTCATGCATCGTTAGCAGCGGCCAGAAATTCCATCGAGCCGAAAGCGCTGAGAGGCAGCGCGCTTCCTGCCCGTCCGCCTGCCCGCCGCCCAGCTCGGGGGCGTGCGGCAGTGGGGTAGCGGGCCTCAAAGCGTGGCAGAAACTGAAACAATGAAATTATACCGTAGAAGAATAGTTATTTGTCTTACAAGTGTGTAAGAGATTTATTTATTTATCGTACGGAACTTTTAGCGGGGAGACTGCCCTTAGGCAGTTGTTCCGCACTCAGTCTTCCTTGGAAGCCTAACCCCGACACAAGTCCTTTAGCGAGCAGGCGCACATCGCGGGCAGTCTCCTAATTGCGCCTGGGATTTGAATCTCACTTTCTCCGCTACAAGTCGGTCTCACTTAACTATATCCGCAATGTAGGGTTGGGAGAAAGTGAGATCACGTTAAGAGGGGAAAGGTGTCGGCGGGATTTAATTTTGCCCGGCATTCCCTATGCTTATTTTGCATGCCACAAGCGCGACATGGCGACTGTGGATTTTTGAAGGGCGGAAAATCCACAGTATTCCACAGTTTTTCCGCCGTTCGAAAATCCACGCGCCTCGGACTGGATCGAACCCATGCACTGGGTGTTCAGAGGCCAATACGTTAACCCCTCACCCACCGAGAAACGCTTAGTCTAAGAGAGACTATTCGGTCGGTACATATTCTTTGGTTATTCTCGAGCGCGGTAGGGCGAGTACCTCAACTAGCGAGCACATATTAGACATTTACTCATGTGTAATATACCTTTGCATTTCATGCGATCGCCTTTTTAAAATTTGCATATATTTTCTAATTGTACACCTATGTGACTAACTTTGGTAGTACCCTTTACCATTCCAAAGTATAATAATGATACATTTAATATATTCCGAATACGTAAGTAAAAAAAACAAATAAAGGGTATTGGATAAAATGATATCCTTTTCTGGTACTGCTGTTTTGCTGTGAATCACTGTTCCCAAAGACAAGAGAAAACTGGAAAATAAATGCAGAGGATTATGATGGTGTGCAGAAAGTACAGAAAGGTCTGCTCAGCAGTGCCTCATTGTTCACAATGAGCTCTTTAAAGGGAAAAAGCCTCTTGCTAAATAACGAAAGCAGGTTGTGATAGAGAAAATATGCGATCTTCTGGTAAATTAGTCATTAGGTAAAAATAAACATAAGCTTCAATGAGATAAAGAAGGAAATAATTCTGAATATCATAAAAAAATAAATATATCCCTCACAGAAGATCACTATGGCTAATGGTCAAAGGAATTAACAAAGAAAAAACAGAATTATTTTGATAACCGCTATTCTTCTGTTCAGTAAGACAGGAAAACATCCACTAAATCCATCTCCCAATTAATTTACGATCTTCCCTTGGTAAAATATTCGAGAATCTAATTTTACGCGAAGTTAAACAAAGTATTACAGAAACAGGAGCTAAACCAAACGCAAGACGTGATGAGAACTTAGGCTGAGGAGCTGATCGGCCGGCCAGCTACTCTCCAAAGCCTAACGAGAGGCGGAGGAAATACACAGGCGCCACAAGCGTCGTTTTTTTGTGAAGGCAGATTAAGCGCCAGAGAGCCTCAGTACCATGTTTCTGTGCTGCATCAATATATTCTATTTGTTGCATCTTCTGTACAGAATGTATTTAAATTATTAAACAAGTATACGTTTATTTGATGGACGACATATCTTCTTTTCTTTTGAAAAAGTCTCTTGTTTCACTTTATCGTTTTGTTCCAAAGTTTACCAATCTGTAGGTTGTAACAAGTGTTTTGTTCTCTCCTGCAAACATCTACTTGCATCTTTGAGTACTGCTATTTCAAGGAAGATAATGGAATTTACATTTCGTATGTATTCCTTAATACAATAATTATATGGTATTAGATACATCAAAACTCCTGAACACGGTGAAATTTGTCTTTGTGAAATTTGTCTAAACATCTAACAAGTGGTGCTACAACAGCATACCCTTTTTGCATTTCTAAACTTGCAAAACTTGTAATGAAACTGCGTTGTTCTTTTTAAGGTTTTCTTGGTATATAGTTTAAATCTCTCGGGGCACTGGTGTATTAACCGATTGCGCTGGTTGAACGGGGCCCTTGTTGACAAGTCCCCGGGGAACCCAGGGCTGGATCGCTGAGGCAAGCTGCGCGAAATATTCGGCGAAAGATAAAATAATCAACCGGTATATACCAATATCCATGTGTGTGTGTGTGATATATATATATATATATATATATATATATATATATATATATATATATAGGCATACCAGATTATCACCAATATGAAATTCAACGAATTTCATTAAAAATAACACTTTATTAGCAAAGAGACGCTGGTTCCCATGGTACGGGAGTGCAACATATAAACAATGCTCATTAGTTCAAAAGCGGACGATAAGTAGCATCCGTGGTTTCGCCTACGAAGAAAGATAAACAAACGTAAGAGATGCTTAGTTACACGAATGAGAAAATTCCATTCTAATATACCGGAAGTGTCATGGGAATGTGAAAAAGTGAGTTATTGGTAAAAAAAACAATTACGTAGATGACGCGGCGAGGAATATCACATAATTTTGCTTTAAACAAGAGAGTAAAAAATGAAAAAAGTTGACATGTTGAAATAGGATACAAAAATATTCATTCGAGCTCTCTCATCGGATCAGGGTGCTAGATATATAGCAGTTTACTTGAACATAGAAAATTTACGAGAGTTCGGACGTAGTGATTTGTCGTTCTTAGTATTCAAAAGATACAACTCTAGAAATTGTTTTGTACTAAGTGAACAGTGAATGCCAAAAGTGGGACTTATAAATTTTACTAAGCGGACAATGATAATCGAACATAGTCTCCGATGATAGGAACCCGATGATAACTTGGTGAACTTATATACTAATATTTTAACAGCACTTAAGATTTTGCTTAGGTAATGAACAATAAGGAGTATTAGAACCTGTAGCAATTCAAGCAGGTGAATGGGGATGGAAAGCCAATGGATAAACAGTGTACATAGTGGTTTATGAGAAGAAACGACAAGATACGGATTTGGTCGGTAGCAGGAAAGAAGATTTGACGAGGCCCATTGCTGAAGTCTACGGGGGGACATGCATTACCAGGACAACGCCCAAGATTCTCATGGATAACAGGTTCTATAGCGCTATGGTAAAGGTCATGACCACAACAAATGTTATACTTTATTTCTTTTAATAGAAGTTACTAAAATTTATAAATAAATTTGTTATTTTTTATTGATGAATGCTGATTATCATTTGTAGTCACGTGCAATCCAGTAGGATATTTAAATTTTCCATGTCAGATTCCACGCTTCTTCGTATGGGGGGCGAATTAAGTAATCGTATGTATTCTCGATTATTTCGGTAAAGAACCCACCGACTCAGTCAGCAACGGAGTTATAATTAAATATCATTTGGGAGCTCATTCTCGTAACCATTTCCTGGGATATTTATTAGAAATTCGGAAACAGGTTACAGGAATTTGAAGGCAGCAAGACGGGTATATGGATGTGTGTGTGTGTGTGTATATGGATGTGTGTATTTATATGGATGTGTGTGTGTGTGTGTGTATTACACTATCTTAAGATTACTTCTAACAGATGTAATCCGTCTGCGGTCAAAGCTATCGCCGTAAACGTAGTTAATTTTCCCCAAAATTCATTTTTCTCGGTCGATTTAAAGGAACTTGAGGCCCTGCTATTTAAAAAACGAATATTTTGATTTTTAGGGTTCTCTTCATGAAATCTAAAAGGATTTCTATATTATTTTAAAAATGGCTCCAATTTTTTAATTAATTTCTTTTGTCGGATTTTGTAAAGGACGCTTAGAAGAATGGCCCAGGCCTCATTTACGTTAAAATCCCTAATTTTTCGGACATTGTATAAGTTTAAAATTGTTTTCATCGTCTTCTTGCAACTATAATATTGAAGAAAGATATTTTCTTTTTTAATGAAATCTGTTCTTCAAAGGCAAATCATTAAATAAGGACATGTTCCATTTTTCCAAAATATAAGTAGTTCTCTCATAATTTTGTGTGAAACGCAGTCAACTTTAAAAAAAACCAACTCATTTTTTAAAAAATGCTCTTCGTATATATTAAAGAATGATAAAAATTGTGCTAATTCTATTTATAGCGAACTCTACATTTTCGAAAATTGCAAAAAGGAAACGTTCCAAAACTCTAAGTTTGAAGACTGAGATTTTTCCCTTAAACATAATCTGTTCTAAAAACTCCGATCTTTAAAATAGACCATGTAAAATTTTTTTGATAAACAAGTAGTTTTTGGCGCAATTTCTGCTTGAAGTTAACGCAAATTATAAAAACAGAATTATTCTCAAAATCCACGCCAATTATTTTTGTTCAGTTTTTCCGCGGATGGAACAAAAAAGGATTAAAAATTGGGCAGGTCCAATTTTCGTTAAACGCTCTGAATTTTCAAAAATTGCTTATTTATATCATCTATGTGCCATTGTAACGTCACTAATTTTATTCTAGTAGTGTTTAAATTCTTTCTGTTATCCGACGAACCTTTTTGTTACAGACAAACCTTCCTATTACCGACAAGCCTTTTTGTAACCGACAAACCTTTTTATAACCGACAGAACTTTTTGTAACCGATAAACCTTGTAACCGATCAACCTTTTTGTAATCTACAAACCTCATTGTAACCTTCAGAAAGTATTGCAAGCGACTAAACGTATGGTAACCGATAAACACCATGTTAGCACTACAAGGACGGGGAATAGCCATACCACCCAATGCTCACGAGTCCGTCACTAATAGTGTATGCGGGCATCCCACGAAACTCAAATAAATAACCGGTGAGTTCTAGTGGTGGCCTTGTGTGATTTAGATCTTCACCATTTCTGCAAACACATGCGTCTGCGTCAAAGGAAGCCGATGCAAATAAATGTGCCACAAGCGACGTGCCATCTCTCTTCTCGCTTCCTCTCCCACTTGCACGCCGATCAGATACCTCCAGGCTGCAAGGCCGCCTTGCCCTTTGATGGACCTACGCAACCAGACAGCTATCTGATAGCGAACGAAAGAAGCAGCCCTCCAAAGCACTAGATGCTTTAGACTGGACCCCGTGCGAAGTCTTCAGTGTAAAGCTTCCGCGCAGTGGGGTTAAAACGAACGTAAAACAAGCATAAAAATGGAATGAAATAAAACGTTTCTCTGTATACGTTCATCGTAAATGATGTGTCCCCCACACACGTTAATCGACGTTTTCTAAATGTTTTGGATAAAGAAATCAGCTCAGTAAAAATAAGCGCAATATTTACTAACAGTCCCGCATTAGTTCTGTTGTAATGGTATATTCCTACAATCTATAGATTTTCATTAATATTGAAAATGAACGTAAAAAAGTGATATCTTATAATGCGACATCGTTATTGGTATAAGGAATGAATTGTTGGATATGGGAAACAGTACTGTATTCTTCACAACGGACAAAAACTTCGGACTGCAATTGTTTGCACAATAAAATGGACATATTACGAACATATCGTAAAATGATAAAACATAATATAAACAGTCCTTAAAGCGCGCCTCGCTGCAAATGTATCAGAGATGTCTGTAATCTGCTGACTGCAAATTAATGATAAATGTTGTTACATCGAGGTATCTCGAAAAGTATAAAAATATGATGCATGTGTATTAAAGAAGATAGCTGAATAAGGCGGTGAAAAGTGCCCCCAAACCAAATCGAAAATCGCGATGCTCGTATAAAAGACAATACAAAATTATGGAGATTCACAAAAAAAAGTCTCAAAGAGCAATCTGTTGCAGAGATACAACGATAAACGTGTTTTGCATGTTTTTCTCAGCATCTATTGGGTGTATCAGGCTGAGAAAAAGTTGCAGAGACGGAGAACCATAATTCAGTTTGAAGGAATTTTTGTCAACCAATGTATATAGTGAATGACATAGTGAAAAAATTTACAACCAATTTCTTCAAATTGGAAATTCGCGCCTAAATGTGATTGCAAAAAACGGTTTAACCAATATTTAAACACAGATTTAAACATGACATATGAACTGAAAATCTTAGGTGTTACATCGATTATGTATCAAACTCAATCCGAATATCCTTGGTGGAAAGCATGGTGGAAAGAGATGAGTGGCCTCTTGCGCATTCGACGTCTACTAATGAGCATCAGGCACCAATGTGCGTCATATTATTAGCGTGAATTCTAAATGCCAAAATTATCGCTGATAAGTCATTGAAACAGAAACAGATAAGCACTTATTTCAATATAACATCTTTTATTGCAATTACCCTTTCATCGTGTTATTTTTGGTCAGTCACCGTTGAGAATTGTCCATTTATGCCACTTAAAAAATGTTTCTCAACACTTCTTGCACTCCATGAAACATGAAGGTCGACGTCTTGTCTCGCTTTTCAAACGAAATGGTCACATGGTTCGTGTCGAAAACTGGTGCTGTGCCGAACGAGCGAAAATCGGTGCACTGGAGACTATTTCTTTCCACCCATCTCTTTCCACCACGAGAATATCGATCGGGAAACGATATCGTTAACGTGCGAACGGAAGATGCTGCTGCCACATAGCTTCGATCATTTAAAAATGCATTGGGCACACGCTAGTTACTTGGCGAAAATTTTTAAACAGGTATTTTTAAATAGAAATGTTGAAGAAAGTGAAATTTTGAGTAGATTGTTGGTAAAAAATGCGTAAACCGAGTAATTGAAAAAAGTGACAATAATCAATTGTCTATGATTGTCTAATTATGAATGATTAATCAATCTACAACTAAGTAAGTTTATTTATATTATAAACATAAATTATTAATATACCTAAAACCGAGCAGTTGGATTTATATTTGAAACAATAGATAAATCTAAAAACAAAAGTAAATAATATAAATACTGTTCACATAAAACAAACATTTGTCAGCAAAAAGTTCCAAATCATCCTGGTAAGCGAGACCTTCGTATACTAACATAAACTGTTTACAAATTGATGAAACACGTTTTCCCAATCACATTTTGGCACGAATTTCAAATGTTTAAACTGAAAAAGGTTTTAATTTTTTTCACTACTGTCCACATTGTTTAATAATCTTAAAAAATATGTTATAGAATGTTGTAAGACCCATTTTACAGGAGAAAATTGAGACAGTACTCCAACGTTTTCCTGTCGAAAATGAATTTCAACAATTTATTCACTTTCTATATGAATTTGGCGTCAAACTTCGTTGACAAAAATACTCTCAAATTGTACTATGTTTCTCCATCTCTGCAATTTTTTCAGCCTGATACACGCAATAGATGTTGAGGAAAAATAAAACATGCAAAATACGTTTCTCGTTGTATCTCTGCAACAGATTGCCCTATGAGGCTGATTTTTTTGTGAATCTACGTCATTTTGTATTCTCTTACATTTGAGCATCGCGATTATCGATTTTGTTTGGGGGCACTTTTCACCGCCTTATTCGGCTATCCCTTTACAATTGAATAGTTCATTCAATTGTTACACGTGTAGGTTATAGTCTTTTATACTCAATGGCTAGATATAGTGACTTAAAAGTAACACAACAAATTTATAACGTAGAAGTCTAGTGCAAATTAAAGTAGTGTTATTGCCGCTTACTATTCATGGTATATTGTATGGAATTGTCCCATTGAATATTTTTCGTTACTTACAATTACAAGTATTTTGCGGGAAACTGCCCAGGAGCCACATTCGCGCACCCGTATTTTCTACGCAGGCTTGCTTTGGAGCGTCCCTCTGGCAGGGGTTTGATGGATCTTAGGAGGGGAAATTGCAAGAGAAATATTTTTAGTAGTATTCATAACTAAGAAAGTGTGCAAAAAAGAACTTTCTGCTAAAGAACTAAGCAATACGCACTATGTCCAGTGAAAATAGTAAATCGTGTTTTCGTTAATATATAAAACCGTTTGTGCCCTTTTCTCTGTTTTTGACCCACTGTATGCGCCTGCCACGCGAGCCGCGTTCCGCGCCGGACGAATCGCTCTTCGCTGGGAGACAGCCTAATGCGCCATGATAGCGCCGGCTGGCATTAAGCGGGGTGGCTGCGGGGAGAAAACGGCGGAGGCCGGCGGCGACGGGCGGGGGGGGGGGGGGGGGGGAGAGAGCGGTGGGGAGGGCGCGGGGCGGGGGGGGGGGGGAGACCGACGGGGGTGGCGAGGGTAGCAAGGGCGGCGGGGGCGAGGGCGGCGGAGCGAGGGGCGGCGGAGTGGCTGATCGCCCCGCGGGAAACGGACGAGTTGAGCGCCAGGATGCGCTGTCTCGTGCACGACGACGCTGAGGGAAGCAATGGCGCGGACTGCCCCGCGTTTAAAAGCGCCAGCTGCAGATTGGGAGAGGCAGCGATATTAGGACGCAGTAGTGTTTGTTTTTTGAAGAATTTCCGTAAAATGAAGACGGTTGAAGTCGAAATAATTTGTATGATTGATTTTTCTTTGTGCGTTATGACGTTTTGAAGGTAAAAGTACAAGTACTGAATAGATAGAAAGCCTGTACATGATCGAGGCAAACAGCAATATTATTTTTGCATCTATCGTGGAATGAAATGTATTCTAAAGTTTATTGAAAAGGATTGAATTACATGAATCTATTTTGAATTATCACTTAAGGCATTATCGAGATCCATCCATTTCGGCAAGGTGAAGTCTACTTTCAGATGTATATGAAGCATTTCGTTTTTTATACTGCTTAATAGTGGCATCTCTTTTTCTGAGCTACGAATGCTTAAAATTAATGTCACTTGTTAATGAATATCTTA
Source organism: Teleogryllus oceanicus (assembly GCA_964035755.1). Lineage (NCBI taxonomy): Eukaryota > Metazoa > Arthropoda > Insecta > Orthoptera > Gryllidae > Teleogryllus > Teleogryllus oceanicus. Next base: position 264,830,263 of record CAXIVR010000001.1, read on the forward strand.
CATCGACTTTCTCAGTAATAACATAAAAAAAATTCCTATAAATGAGGTCACAAGCTAATAAGTGTCTTCAGTCACTAAATATATATTTTTCTAGAGTACTTAACGGTAAATCGGTTTAACGGTAGACTCATCTAATTTCATTCGACATTGCATTTTGTAATGATTAAGTTAGAAATTTAAAAAGGACGAGAAATTAATTATTTACAATCAACTTGAGAAATAAAATTGAAATCAAATAATAAATATTCTTGGCTTTTGAAGAAGGGAGTTATGAAAAAAAAATTAACTTGTGTAGCAAACAGTTGAAATGAATCCGAACAGAAAAAGTTCTTGTTTTAAAAAGGATAACGAGAATATTTTCAGGGACTCATTTGCAGCCACGGGCACCATCCACTTCGCGAGGGGTTATCGCCACGGAACGATGCAAGAACGTGCGGCGGCGTTTGCGATTACGTTGCTCTCTTGCTCGTATTCGCCTTCTCGAGGATTGATTGATTATTTCGTTCTTCCGGAAACGTCAACTGCTATGGTCCTTGGTCTCGTAAGTGTAATGTATGCTTTGTATCACGGAATGTGGCGGTGTTTTCCCCCATTGGAAGATGAGATCAGGTGTCGACCTACACGTCCATTTACGAGGGTTTCCAGGTATCCCCCACCACCACCAGGAAAACTGCCTCAGCCAGAAAGTGGTCGAAGCTCCCGACTAGTTTCCCGGCATGTGTAGTAGTAAAGCGCATGTAGATATAAATGTGTGTAATATGTGAGAATAGGACAAGGAGGACGTAGGACAATTTTCGTGCGGTCCATGGTCCGTTTGTTAGGAACTGCTCCGACATTCGTCTAGTGTTGATCGGAGAAACTACCGAAAACTACCGATCGGAGCAGCCGACGGCTAGAATTCTCCTCCAGACAGCGGCTGAATTCAACCTAGCTAGTACTCTTAAGGCAATTTTGAGTCACTAGTAATTTAACATTAACGGCATTCGTGGTTGCGGCCTGTTTTTCTATCACTCAGTTTGCTATAACAATATGAACTACACTAGTTTCTCAGTATATTTACTCCAAGAAATTACAAGATATGTCATTCACTTCGTTAACGAAGAGAATGTGATGTGAATTCAGTTATTGCGACACTTTTCGTGTAGTATGTAACATATGAAAGTTGACGAGATCGTCTTGCATGATGTACTCAAGACGACAGCAACACCAAATCACTCAGATATTTTTTAAATCTTATCATTTCTAACTTTTGTTCGGTCCGAGAAGCTATGCCGCATATTTTGAGTGCCACAGCTGATTGCTAGTGTGTTCATTCTCACCTCCCACTTCGGACATGAACATTTGCTTGTGTTATGGCATGGTGATGTTCTCTCAGCTCTGTATCACCTTTCGACCCTCTTCCTTCCGTTTGTGTAGTAGAACTGCTACACAAACTTTACCTTCTCGAAAACCAGTTAAAGTGAACCGAGGTGTGTCTGCGCGGTATCTCGGCTTCCAGTAAACTATAAATAAACGCTTATGGAAATCAGTACAGGGATGGAAATACGGTTCGTCTGCTTTGCCGAGGATGGGGAGTATTCCGCCCCGGAAAATGGTATGTGTAATGTGTAATGGTAGTAAAGGGAGTAATTACCAAAACTACGAATAGTGCGAGGAAGTATGTGTTATTGTAGCACCGCTAGTTTAGAGATCGAGGACCCACAAAAATTGAATTGACTACGCAACATGTTAAAGAAGTAATTTACATATAGAAATAAATTTATGCAATTTTTCGTTTCCATAAGCCGGCAATAAAAGTTTTTTTCTGTCGAAGAAATGCCGATCTCTGGCGCATGATTTCAATACTTTCTTTTCTCTTCTCTCATGGTGAGGCAAAAAAGTAAACAAAAGGCAGCTGTTTTTTCATCGCTGGGACACTCTCCAATTTTTCTTATATAGATTACATCTGATGTGAGTTACGGAAGTTATGTAATTAAACGAGTCAAGATTAAAAGAGAATTTCAGCTGAAACTAAAGGACAAATATACGAAATGTGTTAAACGTATTGAAAATTTCAATGTAATGTTAAAAGACCAGGCGTGACGAAAAAATCACACATTAAATCAAATTTCTGTGTAAAATCAACGCATCTCTTTGTAATCATATATCTTGAAATAATGTGTTGTACTTTTAACCTAATCACCTGCAACTAAGATGTTATGCTACAATTTCTCGATTTTTTAGGGGAGAGGGGAATAAATGTATACCATCTTTTAATGTATTTGTATTACGAACTTGAGGTAAAATCACAAGTATTTGATTATTTATATTTCGCCTTAATCCCGCCGTAATTTATTGTTCCCAAAGAAGCATTCCTATTCCTCCAACAGTCGCACAGTGGGGCCAGAGAAGGGAAAAATTGGCAAAAATTATTTTTAAGGGTTCTTCGGAATTTTCGGCAATAAAAACACATTTTATAATTAAATTATGACATTTCATTGTTCAAACTTTAAATATTTATTTACATAACCTAAAAGTCAGAACTTTCATCATTTGACTCTTCTTCAAAAAGTGAATTTGTACTTGAACCCATTAACTTTGCGGTAACTTTGAGATCCAATGCTTTTGTGTTAATTGTTCACCATTCCATTTTTGAAATCAGTGGATTATATTTAATGAACAGCCTGCGAAGCACTTTTTTCTTGCATGTTACACTTTTTCCGTTTTTTTCAATATGTTTAATATCACCATGGAGATCCCTCCTTGTTAATAAAGAGTTATTAGTATTACATCATGAAAGAAAAAAAATAATATTTTAGGTAGAAAGGCTAACAAAACTAGATTAACATCATCATAAACAAAGGACCTGAACGCAAAATGAGGCAGACATGGGCAAACTTTGATTAATGTTTTGAAAACTAGATGAATTTCAGAATCAGATTCAGTTAGTATCAAGGACTAAAAGACAATATGAATAACAGAATTTTAAGATTTTATTCCATTGTGACACGTGAAGTTTCTACTTGGAATTACTAAATTATTATTCAAGGAATATGTTTTTTAGAAATACAGATTGAAAGTACAAAAGCATCCAGGTATCGTATCCATGACGCGTACGATTCTGCTAGTCAAGAGAGCAAAAATATTTGCATCAAAAATCACACCTCTCTTATTTCTGCGCGAGAGATGTGCACCGCGCATCACGTGTGCAAGTTCAAACTAGCACTGTAAGGAATGGCTTGATTCCCCCTTCCTTTCCTGATCGGGGAACGATGAAGGAGACATTTTGCTACCATTCTCGTGTGAAATAGAGCTTCTGAAGTACTATATTTTGATTTTGGACTTTTTGCCAACTTTCCCCTCCTCTGGCCCCACTGTGAGTCGTTGCGTAGGCGGCCTAGGTTGCTGAGGCAACATCGATAGAATTGCGCCCTGGCTAGAGCCCCGATGCGACAGTTTACCGGCGGCACAAAACGGGGAATCGCGCAACGTCGCCTCAAGCAAGTCCGATACTGACGTCGGCGGAAAGGTCAAGGTCGTAGCCTTCTCCGCCTCGCGCGTCAACCCGCGCCTCGCTTGCGGTAAGCAATTGCCGAGAAATTCCTCAATCTCGCGTTTCCACGAGTTGCTGTTAAACAGTTTTCAGAGATTGCCATGTCAAATTTTTTGCTCATTTTTTCGCCTTTACTCACGCCCGTTTTCCGAGTACAAATTTACCCACGAAACGCTGATTATACTCTGATAGTCGCAAGTGATTTGCGGTTTAAGATCTATAAATTTGAAATATAAACAAAAGCACTTTGCAAACTTTCCGTAGGTTTGTTCCGCCCTCTACGATGTAAACTTTGATCTAGTACTGTTGTTGATGCATAGAAAGTATCTCCTGTCCGGAAAATTATGTGTGATTCAAAATGCATTCATGTAAACCGTTTGTGATGAATTAATAATTTTGTTAATATGATACAATTAATCAAGAGATCCCCAACTCAAAAGACTAAATGTATTATTCAAGAGAATCGCCCAAAAATGTGTTTGAATTACAAGAAGCAAAAATGCTATATCAAACAAAATTTGAATTTTCGTTTGTTTCGTTTGTTTTTTGCTGATTTTCCTTCATAAATTGTAAATTAATAGTGTAGACCTTACAGCCTATGTGGAAATGATACATACATTGACCCATTAAAGGTCAATTTTTACGTAATTTCTGACAAGGGACATTCGTAAAAATGCAGAATGGGTTATTTAACGTTGTTCTACCCTGATTATAATGTAGAGAATTCTGGGTAGAGGTTCACGGCCACAGTCAGTATCGCATTATGGTTACACAACCTACACACGGGTCATTCAACATTGTATTTTTTTCTTGAAGTATTGCATATATGTACAGGCTCGGTTTTTCCTCAATATGGTTCATAATATGTTCTAAATTATAACTCATTTTCCTCTAAGGGGATATTTACATTTTCCACATTCACTATCAGAATGACTAATACTGCTGATATACTTGTATTTAAGTAATGGTGACCAGGGAAGTATATAAAGACGATGGTAGTCAATGGTCAAGGGAGTGTAAAAGACGACTCAGATGAGACATTAGGGAGGGACATCCCAAAGAGCAAGAGAGTAAGTTTTCAGTTTTTCAAGTGAAGCTTTAGGAATATAAATAAGTTATAAAGAGAAAAGTTACAGATTTAGAGTGGCATGACTAGTTAAAGATACATTTTGGCTTAAATGTTACATTAAAACTCCAAAACTTCGCCAGAAGAAAGCATACCCCCTGGTACCGTTCCACTGCGCAAACAAAACACAAAAAAACATGGGAGGATCTTTAGAAACTTCCACAACACTCACCAGCAGCTTACAATTTATACCACAAAGGCCTACAACACACAGAGAGGGGAGGATTGTGAGTAAGATAAAAAATCTGCAAATTAATGCAGACGTATAGGCGTCAAATGCCGTCCATTACTTTTGGTTTGAGGAAATTTAATAAATATGTTTTGTCACTCATTAGAGATAAGAATTATAAGGCGTTTATAATAATTCCTTGTATTGCAGTATTTACATTGTTATGAATAAATGTGTGTCATTAATTTCGTGTCAATGAAACGATTCTAATAACATTCACGAGAAAATTTACAAACATTTATGAACATAAATAAGCATTATTCATATGTGATTGTGGGTCATGCTTGACACATCCCTGACATTAAATTTCTATGTATAATTGAAAAATTAATGCTGCTATTGTATCCTGTTTGAAGGAATCTGATATTACTACACATAAACTTGTGTATAATTCTTTCAGCGTTGTGGATACCGATTCGGGCCTTAAGTCTTGGTCACACGAGTTGCATAATATTGAGGTCAGGCAAAATGAGATGCGTTGGCCATAAAAGATGTGATACATAAGTGTTCCTTTTTCAAACACTCCTGAACAAGACATCGTCACCTTGATAAATGGCGTTCCATGCAAGAAACGCAAAGCAAAGAAGATCAGGGGTTGAACTCGGTCACTGTAGTAGTCAGTAAGGTTTTATAAATTGGAGCAGAATTTCCAACCTGTATGTTCTCGGTAGATGGGCAAAAATTGGATTCCTGTCAAACACAGTCTTCGTGGAAGCTCGCTTACATTTCAGAATTTAACTTTTCGCTAGCCAAAAATAAGTCAATACTAGTTCTCTGCATCTGCAAAACTGCTGCTGAAGAGAATGCAAACAAAACTACAAAAATATTTTCGAAAAAGTAGCAAGGGAACTTCTCAAGAACAAATTTTAAAATTTAAAATTTTTAGTAAACAAAATATTTAAAAAAAGTTGCGATTTTGTAATGCAACATGGTAGCAAATATTGAATGGCGAACGAACACTTCCGTAGAGCATTGCTGTCGTATGACGTCAGCTGTGTTGTAAGCAGTGCCGCGCTGAATGTGAAAATTCTGTCAGTACGCTCAGAATGGAAATACGCGCAATAACACAGTGAAATATTCGCATTTTTAGTCAAAATTGAAACTGTTTCACTGGTTTTAGATACTTCCCGAATCCTTAGATATCTTAAGAAATCATACACATGTGTATCATGGCTGAAAGCTGCTTATTTTTTTCAATATCTGCGCATGCTCGAAATCAGTAATATAGCTGTTTTTGTATTTTTCCCGCGTTACTGGATATCTAACAAAATTATATACACCTCTCTCATCGTTGGCTGCACAGTTTTCATTCAATTTCTGCGCGCATTGTAAATTAGTAATACAGATTCCATTTTAAGTACCAGCAAGTTTCATTATTCATGACTAGTTGAATGTGTTGAAAATTTCTTTTATACTTAATTTCTTTCGTGCGTAGCTTTTCTTCAAACATGTTCTTACAGTATCTGGCGTTGGATTTACCAAAGAATCGTATTAGCTTACAATGTTATACTCCCCTTCAAAAATTACCAACCTAGAATGGCCTGGTATGCTACCTCTACACGGTATATGAACTAGTAAAATTGCGACTTCAAAATTATAATCGCTTTAAAAAATACTTGAAGATATTGATTATGCAATTAGTTTAGTATAGCTAATTTTTTTTGTTTCAGTTTTGCTAATATGTACAATAATGCACAAAGATCACCTATAAGCTGTTCTTTTGGGTTATACTCTTTTCCTAATGTAAGATCATTCTCAATTAGTTCCGAAAATTCCGTCTTAAAATCTTCTACAAATACATTTTATTGTTTCCCGGATTTGTTTAACACTTCCATATTTTTCTCGCATAATTTTTGAGGAGATTAAAACTCCACAAAGTTGGTGTAATTTGTGTTCACTTTCATTTCTGCAATTGCTCTATTAATCATTTCCTGTGCGAATCTATATAAGCATTAAAAGGCGACTGTTTTGTATGTTTATGTGAGTATAATGTTGTTTCAGTTTAATAAGAACAAAATTCTGGTTCACATTAATTGAAAATGGGTAGTTGTGCACTTATGAAGGTAAAAGTGAGAAGTAGAACGTAAGAATGTTCATTCATTCTCTAACATTACTCACAGTTTTCATTTCTCTGTATTCGCTTGAAATTTAATAAGTTTCAAGGGAACTCTGTTCGTAGGTTTTTCTCAATTTATTTTTTTTAAATATGGTAATAAGCGTAGGAAAAAAATTAAAATAAAATTTCCGCGCAATTCACTGTTTGTTCAAATTAACTTCACTTGTTCATGGAAATATATCAACATCAGTGTTACGAACGTCGTGAAAGAAAATTATGGTATATTGAGCAAAAAATGCCGTTGGATAGTGAAGTTTAATCATCGCCATCTACATAGATCTATTTAGGTGGCGTTGGTTTAATACCCAACACACTCGCTAAGATCGCAGCGCCAAAATGCGTTTTTTTTTAAATTTCTTTGAATCTTCTGACCGAATGCAAAAACAAATTATCATTCCTCCATCTGGAGACCGCACATCCGCTCACATCAAATACGGTATAGGGGTATCCTAAATCGAGGGATATATTCATTACTGGGAGAATATTGTGGTTATCTCAGATAACATGTTGTTTCCATTTATCAACGAACGTGACTTTTGTGAACTCTGATTTTGCGGTTCTTGTTTATAGTATGCAAAAAGTAGAGGTGTAATGGCGTGAATTTCTCCGCCACTCTTCAAATGCAGTGTGTGTGATCTTGTGCAGGAGCGGCGCAAAGACCTGACGGAGCACCGCGACGACTCCACGTTCAGCTTCGACCCGAGCAGGCTGAACGTGAAGACGCTGGAGAAGAACAAGCGCAAGCGGCTGGACTCGCGCAAGGGCGTGCTGCTGGCGTCGTACTCGCGCAAGAAGACGCGGCGGCGCAAGCGCGGCCGCAGCGCGGGGCGGGCAGCTCGGGCGGCGGGTCGGGGTCCGGGGCGGCAGCGGGGCGCCGAAGCCCGCTCGCGCTCCGCCACGCCCAGCCCGCGCCACAGCAACACCCCGGGCCCCAACAGCGGCGGCGGCGGCGGGGCGGCGCCCGCGGCGGCGGCGGCCGCGGCGGCGACGGCGGGCGCTCCGGCGACGGCGGGGCGGGCGCGGGCCGCCACCCAACGGGTGCGGGGCGGGCGGGGCGCGGGCGGCGGGGTGGTGGTGGCGGCGGCGGCGGGCGGCGGGGCCCCGGCGCCGGCGCCAGGCACCGGCGGCGACGTGCTCTCGCCCCCTGCCGGGGAGCCCCCCGCCGTCGCGCTGGGCCCGCTCGGCACCCGCTCGCCCCCGCCCGTCGACGCCAACAACCCCGCGTCGCCCCCCGAGGCGGTGCGCGCCGCCGACACCCTGCGCCCGGCCGGCAGCCTCGGTGAGTGAACGCAGCGGCCCTGCCTCCTCCCCTGCCAAGCCTCCACCGACTCAATCAGCGACTAGTGGCTTCACTCTATTATTGTGGCTGTTCACGCAGTTATTGAGTCACTTATGTCATTTGCGGCCAGTGGCTACGCATATGTTAACACCAAAAAACTCGTCCCTTTTCCGTTCTCTTCGTTTCGTTTCCAGATTTAAATGTGACAACGTAACTGTATAGGCCTGACGTTGTTTCAAAATATTTGGGCGTCCATTCTCGTTTAGTTTAATACAAAATCTTATGACACGCGGAAGTAAAAGTTTAAACTACTGTATTATTGTGCTAAAATTTGACAATCTCTATGTGTGTGGAAGGCAATGTAGATTTCTTGTAAATGAAGTCAAAATATTTCCTCGCCTTGATCTATTCTAAAAGTGGTACCTAGAGATATAATATCATAGCCTCTTACCACACTGTGATCGGGCACGCTACTTACAGAACCTTGTGATATAATACAACAATATAATAGAATAACGTAATTGCACGGTCGTTGAATACGAAGTCCATACTCATGAGGCATTTCTCTAGATTGAAATTCCTTATTATCTCCGTGGTCTGCTGCTACAAAATAGTTTTCCCCTTCAAATATTCGTGGCCTCTATCCCTTCCGAATTCAAAAATTTTCTACCGACGCATTTCTGAGACGTGTTAAATGATGGGTTCACTAAATCTGGTAATAAAATGAAAACTTGTATCATATTTATTCCATCTTCATTTCTGATCTCAAACTTTTTTTTAATTCTCTTCTCAGTGAAATGCCGTTCTATCGAATATGACTTGTTAAGTCGCTACTATATTTAGTATCATTTTATTAAGGAGTCGCTTGGCAGGTGCGAATCCGAGTGCAAACAGATTCTGATGCGTCGCCGCATGGCTTTTCTCGTAGATAAGTGCCGCCTTGGAATCAGAGTTAACGCCATGAAATATAAAGCGTACATCTAGAACTGTAGATCACGTTAGCTCTTACGTGTGACATGGTGACCCACGAATACGACTTGTGTTGGCGACCCATGGTTCACACTGGCGCATGCAATTTTTTTCACAGTATTGAAGTATTTTATAAATATTATAAATTGATAAAGTAAGTATTTGACAAGTAGTGTTTATAAGTACTTTATAAGTGTAGTGTTGGTCGTAATTAATGTAAATGTATTTTTGATTAATTCCTATGGAATAGTATGCTCTTGTTGAAACAGGGTTGAGAAACGCTTTCGAGTTGCTACCTTTGTACATATTTTATTGGATGGCAAGGAATTTTATTGTGATAAACGCAGAAATATAGTATTTAAAAATGTGTTGGCCCTCTCGATATGTGTGTAAACCGCGCATTAAATTATTAAGTGTAGTTTAACTATTTCCCTTATATATTTTACTGATCTATGTAGTTGTTAAGTTAATAGATAGCAATTTCTCATCATTGTCGCGTCGAATTTTTTTATGTTAATTGATCGCATTTTCATCAATATTTCTCCCATTCTTTGTTTTGCAAATGTTTACTCACAATTCTGAAATATTATTCATTTCATTTCTAAATTTCTTCAGGCACAGTTGTAACTTTAACGTAGTTATGGTTAATACCTGCGTCGTTAATTAGTTTTGCGTAGACATCAATTAATAATAACGCTTCTTTCTTCATTTTTTAATACTTGATAATATAGAAAATAGTTAATAACCGTTGCCAAGTGATTTACTGCGGTTTAAATGCACATATTTTACCAGTTCACACCGATCTCATTGTGCGATCAAGAGTGTGGGAAGCGCCACGTGAAATCCAAGAGAATTGGCTGGCCTACTGTGTGCATTGGGATACCCTACGTCTATAGAAACGGAACGAAAACCAATATTTGCCACCACGGCAAAAGCAGTATTCAATGCGAGAATTGAATCATCTGCTTCAAAAACGGTTAATCTGCAAATAATGAGTCTTATTCAGAACAGTTGCCTTTTGAATGCCTCCCACTTTTTATTGGGTCACCTCATCCCATAAAAGTGTGTCAACAGTTGTAGCATTGTTAAGTGGAGGTATTAAAATAACGAATTCTCTTCTTGGCAACTCAATACATTACAAAATTAAATCATACGTTAGGGGTTAAATGCTATTATCTCAAAATATTAAGTTTAATAAAACTGAAAAACCATGCAATTTAATGTTATCGTTAAAAATTGTGGGGCAGTTCAACACTGAACATTCGTTTTTTTTTATTTTTGTCACTTTGTAAAATAGCTTTCGGTATTTGCCAACTGGCAAACAATGTTGTTACTCTAGGCCTGTATCGGAAAATACAGTCATTCACTTCAATAGTTAAAATTACCATTTATCGTACACACATTGCAGCTTCAAAGAATGAATGTTTCTCATAATCATTCCCAAATGAAACAATAGAGACCTTTTCATTTTAAGGTATTTTAAAGGTTTCCTTTATCCCCGTTTTCAATTCCACACTTTTCACATTGTTTGGAGGTACATGTTGATTTCTTTCGTTCATTTAAATTTATGTAGTTATATTAATCACATATGTTATAGGTTTCAGTTTTATAAAATAATTAATTCATGTGTCTACTGTCTACCTCAAAATGAGTGTGTTCATTGAGGATATTATTTCTCAGGGAAGGGTTAACTTCCACGTGTCTGTTTTCGTCTTGATTTTTCCTGCATCTTTTATCCTACTGTGATATATCACAACTTTATTTATGTGGTATTATGTTTACCATAGCAAAATTGATTGTAAATATTTTTCCCACCCTTCGAAAGATAATGCAATGAAGATAAGGGTTTTTAATTTGCATAGGAATAGGTAATACATGATTAACATTGTATTTTTGTGACTTTTTTCTTTAGAGACTGTACTTACTCAATGAAACGGAAACGAAATAGATTCAGTCTCAGGAGCAGTAATACCTACCTCCTCATTTTCATCACCGGAAACGTAGTAAATAAAAAGTGGCGCAGAGACGGTTTACAAAATTTCCATATTATTTATCGGAACTTGAGTTAATGTAACCTTGGTGAGAAAACTGAAAAGAATGGAATCAAATAATTTTCTTATCGGTAATAACTACGCATCATTTTATAATGTTATATGAGCGTATAATATTGTCTAGAATTTCTTCAAACTTTATTTTTTTACTATTTCCCGGGGATAAACTTGCCTAGTTATCTGAATGAGCAGTCTTCTTGAGTGTTTGAAAACTTTAATTACTATTCATGTATGTTGTATTCTAATTTCAAGGCCTGAATGAACAGCTGTTGACAACGTACTGAAGAAAATAAAACTTCCAGGAGCATCTGCCTTTTCCTGAAATTAAACTCATTGTATAGACCACATTCCTATTTTGCACGCACCTCCATGTACGCCTAATGCACGAGTATTCCTATGCAAATTACATAGCATGAATGTAATCCTTAAAAAAATTCCTTTGCATTGCTTCTCAAACCGTGACTCGCAGCGCACTGAAGTATAGTAGATGAAGTCCGAAACACATAAAAGTAAATTAATGCACAGATTAAATGAAATGTAATTTATAGATAATAAAGTAGAAAATGAATTGTAATTATTATTATTGATATCCTGCCTGCTTAGTTTAAGTGCTACAAGTAGTAGTCCCAAATCAATTAAATATGTCGCACTGCCTTGTGGGACTAAGCTCAGTGCAGCGAGCTTGTAGCAAGCAGCCTTTCCTACTTTTACATTTATATTGATAGCAAAGAAAAGAGACATCTCTTATTAAAAATTATAATGCATTTGTGTTTCAGTTTGAAATTAATGTTATCTTTTACAAAATTAGTGCTTATCATTTCGTAGTCAGTTTCGGAGGCACAGAAAGTTTGGGACTTAAAAGTGCGCCGCGAATTGATAAAGTTTGGGAAGCGCCATCCTCGCCTTCGCTGTCGCCCACGCCGCCGCGCCCGCCCGCGCCCTCGCCTTCGCCCGCGGCCGCGCCCCCGCCCCCGTGCCCCCCTCCGCGCCCTCGCCAACACCTCTTTTTGAAACTGGCTTCTGGCTCCTACTTGCTACTTGTACCGCATCGTCACAACCCGCTGGTTCAGCCCGCTTTCATGTCCACATCCAACACAACACCCAGTTGAATAATCACGAACCTCACTTTATCCACCGTTTCCTTTAGAGTTTCGCTCGCTACACTTCCAGATTCAATAACATGTATCATCCCAAATCTGCACCCGTTACGACAGGCCACACTTCACCTCACGCAACCATTGCCTCGCATTCTGCCCCAGCACTGAAACTCCCAGCATCCTGCTGCGTGGTTCGTGGACAGCGCCACCACCACTCCGCCCCCGCCAGCGCGCGCGCCCGCGCTCTGCCCCCTCCCCCTGCTCTCCGTACACGCCTCCTCACGTGCGCCCGCTCGCCCGCAGGCCCGCCCACCCGCGGGCAACTCCACGTCAGCCGCCACCCGAGCAGCAACAACAGCGACAGCAACAACCGCGAGTCGTCTCTGGACGACTCGGGCGTGGTGGACGACCACGAGGAGGGCGACGTGACGTCGGAGGACGTGGCGCACATCCCGGCGGCGCACGCGCTGCGGTCGGCCGACGCCCTCACCGTGGAGCCCGTGACGGTGGCGCTCAGCCCCAAGGAGATCCGCGTCATCCGCTGCAACGGCGTGAGCCCGGGCGCCGGCGGCGCGGCGGCCGCGGCGGCGGCTGCGGCGGCCGCCGCCAAGCAGCGCCTCTACACGCTGCCGCCCGAGTACCTGTCGCACTCGTCGTCCCCCCCTACCCCGCCCCTCCCCCCCTCGCCCGCCGCCGCCCGCTTCCCCGCCTCACCCGGTGTCCTCGACGCCGCGGTGTTGTCTCCGGGACGCCGCGTCCCGCGCGAAGGCTCGGGCTCGAACCAGGAACCCCGGCGGCGTGCAGCCACGCCACGGCGCGAGATCTGCCCTTCCCATCAACCGATCCGACCCGGCCCGACCCGATCTGCTCCACCCGCGAGCGATCCTGTGCGATCCACCCTGGTCCGCTTGGCCTGCCCCGCTTCCCCCCCCCCGCCCGGCCCCGCCGCCGCCAGGGGTCGCGCCCGTCCCGGGAGGGCCCCGCCTACTCACCGGTCGCCGCCCCGCAGCCCCTGAGGACGCTTGGCGCGTAGGGTTGCCCGACGACGCAACTTCGCGGCGAAGCCCACCTGGCAGCGCGCCAACTCCAACCCAAGGCGTAGTTAGAGCGTATCAGCACAGCGACTCCCCGACCGAAATGCCGACACGTGCGTTACGTGTTTACATACCGGAGCAAGTGAAATAGATGAAGGTGTTTTCGAAGTAGAGACCAATGCGATTATTTGAAGAAAGTGGATATTCCAAAAATTAATAAACACTATAGCAGTCAGTCTGAACAAAACCTCAACGGAATAATTGTTGTGCTAGTCCCCAAAAGGTTGAACCATGAAATTGGCTTTGAATAGGTCTTTGTAAAAAGTCATTGCTGGAGCGAAAGAATTTTATTGTCACGACTGCGCGAGGCGAGGGAAAAAACGATTTCCATTGTATGATGTTTGAATTACTTAAATACATATGAAATAAAACAAGAAATGTATATGAACTATAATAAAAATGACAAATTTTGTACTAAATGTTTCTAAACTAAAGGGATAGAATACATTCTATGAAAATTTGATAATACTATAAAACGTAAAAAAAATTTTGGTTACCTTATAAATATATTGAGTGTTTTGAATGGGGATTCAACAAACAAATCACGCTTGGCTTTCGAGTGTGTCGTCAAATGGGAAGAGCTTCTCGAATAAGAATATAAATGAGACTTTTAAGTTTCACTTTTTTGTACGCCCTCTGATTTTTTTAAAGGCGTTATGCTATTATGCCCTGTGCGGGTGATCCAAAAATTAGAAAATTTTTCGAAATACAATATTATGGTTAATGCGTGTTTGAAAAGTCCATAATTTAGTATTTGTATTCAGTCACCATTTCCGTTTATCTGAACACGTAATCTTTTTAATTTATTTAAATTATTTATAGTCCAAAGGAATATATAACGATTTCGTTCCTCATTTAACAAATCTTTCAATGTTTTATTCATTATTTCATCAGAATTCAATATAATTTTTGCTAAGTTGTAAACATATTTAATAGACTGCAATCGTTCTGCCCCTCACCAAAAGAGCGGACTGCATGTATAGAGAATTCTATATTTTTTAAGAACAAAAAAAGGAAAATCTAAATGTTTGTATCTTGTAAAAAATTTGCCATAGAATCACGATTTTTGTCGTAATGCCCGTAGTTCTGATGCTCGCTGTTCACAAGGCGAGTTTTTCTCACAATCGTGGCGGGGTTAGCGCGTGCATGGGCGGGGCGGGGCGGGAGAGCGTCCGGCCGGCCGCGGAGGGCGAGGGGGCGGGCGGCGCAGCTAGGGGGCACAGCGGCGAATCGACGCCCTGTTCCAGACGATCTGCCCGACCGGAACTGCGACCGCTGCACGCAGTGCTGCGTCGACTACGACGGCTGGCTGCGCTTCCAGAGCGGCCTGTACAAGGTGGTCCGCGACCCGCTCTTCGACCTCCTCATCACGCTCTGCATCGTCCTCAACACCATGTTCTTGGCCATGGAGCACCATGGTATGAGTGAGTCTGTGCGGCAGGCCCTCGACATAGGCAATAAAGTAAGAACATAACTTGTATTCACTTCGCTTCGCTAGCTACGCTGGTCGCGCTCGCCTTCCCCGGCTCGCCCGCCCGCCCCGGCCCGCCCCGTCCCGCCCCTTCGGCCCCGTCCGCCCCACCCCGACCGTCCGCTCGACGCCGAACCACCACCCCGCGCAGCCACCCATCCTCCCACCCTCCTCCAGCAAATCGCTTGTTGTCGCCGCTCGCCGCGCCCGCTCGCTTTGCCTGTCGCTGACGCGCCACGCCCTGCCTGTCTGCGCCGCGGGCGCCGCGTGCCTACCTCTGTCTCCGCCGCACTCTGCTTCCGTGCCCTGGCGTTCGACGTAGCCTAGTTTAGAAACGAGATGTTGACTTGGGGGATGGAGCTATGCTGGCATTTTATAAACATTATAAAGGCTTCCAAATTTGTTCGCAATTTGTACCCAAGTAAAAGTTAACAATACTTGAGAAAGATAATCTCGAGATTACTGATTCTAGAACACAGTAGTGAATTTAGAAATCTATTTCGATAATTATTAAATTTGATGCAAACAAGTCTTGTGACTTAATGAAATATTCTGTTATTTTATATATATCAGGAATTCTATCTTCACCAGATACAATAATGTTCATATTACTATTCACATCAGATTCGTGATAAAGTGAATAAAGAACAAATTTGGATATTTAAAAATGATCAGTTTCATTAAAGGTTTATTATAGAGAATAAATATATTTTCTTTCCTCATTACGCTTTTATACATTGAATTTGATAACTCATTCTGATCATATAATTAGTAAATGCATACATACAGGTCTCTAATACTTTATTTCTTTAGTACGAAATAATGTATTTACATGTTTCTCGGTGTAGCTCTTTCTGCTCTTTCATCTCTTTATGCCTTCCAACTGTGTTAGGTCTTGTCAAGGTGTGCTAGTGTGCAGAGGGAATGGTTGCAAAATGCGATTGCCATGCATGTTCGCTGAGTTGTACTGAAAGTGCTGTTGAAGCGTAGCATTTAATGCTGCAATAAATGTCCACTCATGCGTAATACTGATACACATTACATTAAACGTATGAATATTAGCATGTGAACAAGAATTATGCAACTGAGTGTATACAAAATTTGTGTCCTCTTGTATGTCATCTTTTATGTTGAGAGGAAAGGAAATTGCGAATGTCTTGCGACATTGAACAAATCCCTTAAAAATAAATAATTAAGTTTACAATGTTTATAATTTGATTAATATACTATGTTAGTAGCAAATATAAGAGTTAACTATCTGTATTTCTCCAGTTTCCTTGTGGCACATTAAGAATCAAAAATAATCCTTAAAAGCTTTTCCTACAAAACTTCTAAAGACCGAATTCTATACAATATTCCGACAATTCTAAGAGTATATTAATGTATAATTTACAAATACACCGAGAAAAAATTCCCCCTGTCGGTATGTATATTAAGACGCCTCAGAGTGCGTTCATTACTGTTTACGTCGGTTATTGACGAGCCGGCTTTGTTTATAAAGCTCCTTTGTATTTGGTCGGCTCGTTCTTCACTATTCAAGTTCACTGGGTGTTGGATGGCAGACTCTACCCTCAAGGGTCTCCTCCTCCCCCGCGCCGCATCTCATTTTGGAGCCATTCCCTCCGGCCGCCCCAACGCCCTCGCCTCCGCCCCCACTCTCGCCCTTGAGCCCCCCCTAACATCGTCCCGCCTCCCATGGCTGCCCCATCTGCTTCTACTAGCCGCTAAGAGCTTCGGATATTCATTCAAGATTTAGTGGACGCAGCATCCTGTAGCAGCGACCTTACCATATGATTCCCTCGACCTTTGCTTCTCTTGTCCAGCTTCATCAACGTCAACGCGTGCTCATTCGCGTATGCGGTGAACGCGTGTACCCTTATCGCCCCCAATCACCCACGAGGTACTTGACTTAGTCGCATCTTGTGTTGCACAATCTGCTAGTTTACTGTCGCATGAACGTTCCTTCACGTTTCCCGCTACTACGGTTAATGACGCATCTATTTCCGAATTAGTGGCAACTTACATCGTTATTCTTATAATCCCAGCTCCTACTTAATAATTTCATTTTTTTCGTCATCTCTATATTCATAAAAGAACATTATATTTCTTTCATCGTTATGGTTTTATTTATTACGTGCGTTAAATAATTATTAAAAGTATTACGTTTCTGATAGAGTTCTAACATATTGAGCCATACCGATTTACGAGTAGTATTTTCCTTCCATCTGTTCAGTTTTTGACATAATAAATAGGTTTTATTTTTTTACGTTTTTAACTTACTACCATTTACATCAATACTTTTTCACACATGCTTGTAACACATTCTGATTCACAAAACGTGTCCAATCTACAAAATTTTGAATGAGAAAGTTCTCTTTTATACAACTTCAGAGATAAATATTATCGCTTTTACGTTCTTATCACAGCATTTTTGGTTAATTATCCATGCCCCTTCCCAACAACGCATTCGCTCCCAAGAGCTCAACTCTTCAACGCATCATTTAAATATTATCTCCCGAACACTCTGAATCCCATATCACCACCAACGTATCTTCATTTGCTTATTCTGTGCTCTGTAAATTGAACACTCAAAACCGTCACATACGTTGCCGTTCAGATTCACCTTTTTGTTCTGTACTATTAATTTGTACAAAATCCCTACTCCTGCACGAACACAGACATCGTAAGACCTGTTCATCCCATCCCATTCGCTCCCGCATCTCGTTAGTTGCTGGCCATTTATTACCGACTTCGATCTTCTTGCAAGATGGTAGCGCATTTCCCGCACCCCCTCCCCGCACCTGGCGCCGCTCGCCCCCCGCGCCCGCCCCACTCCCACCCGCTCTCGCTCTGATTTATAGGCCTATTAATAACTTAATAGTCTGCTGTTTCAAGCACAGGCTGCACCGTGTCTTGAATCAATGTTTTATTTTGTTCATGAAAATGCACTCTATAACCTTCCAGTCGTACTAGAAGATGCACTTTCTAGCATTTTGTTCGGCGATCACCGAGATGTCAGCACCCCAACCCCGGCGATGGATTCGCAACTGTAAGCACAAGAACGACCTGCCCTTCACTGCTCTCTGTCTGCATGCTCATTTTGATGAAAAGTGTTTTTTTTTTTCAATTTAACGATGTGTAGTCGTTGCGTTTGGTCTTGACACTCAAGTGTTTTCGTGCATGGTTGTTTGTGTGTTGTCGTTTTGTTTTGTTCTGTTCATTTCATGTCTGTGTGCGGCTGGGCTGTCGTCGTCGATGTGTGTGTATGTATGTGTGTGCGCGGGCGCGCCGGAGCACCGGTGACGCCTTGCTCCCCGACGCAACACAGCCGCTTGGGCCCCCCCCCGACGCATGCCCCTGGCCCCCCGCCCCCGCAACGTGCGCGCTGCCGATGAATGCGGTGTATACGCTTGGCGGCCTTCCGCCGACCGCCGGCCCGTCACGGCGCTGCGCCCGTTGCAGGTGTTCACGTCGATCTTCACCCTTGAGTGCTTCCTCAAGCTGCTGGCTCTCAGCAAAGAGTTTTTCGCGTGCGGCTGGAACATCTTCGACCTCATCATCGTGTCGGCCAGCCTCCTCGATCTGTCGTTCGAGCTGGTTGATGGGCTGTCTGTACTTCGCGGGTTGCGCCTGGTAAGTGAAAGATATCCTAATGGAAGTGAACTTCAGAGATCGCTTATTACCTTGGCAATAATTGAACAAAATAGACGGTACTATATTATTATTATTATTATTATTATTATTATTATTATTATTATTATTGTTGTTGTTGTTGTTGTTGTTGTTGTTGTTGTTATTATTATTATTATTATTATTGTTATTATTATTATCAGGGGTAACCCGTCAAAAATGACGGAAAGAAATCAAAATCCTATATTAATAGTTAATTATAATGAATAGTATTTACTTATTAATATATAGTCTTAGTTATTTACTTTAATTATGTATAGAACTTAATTTTCTGTGAGATAATTATTTATAGAGACACATGCAAAAAACGTCTAAAAAGCACCTTCAAACGACCGCCTCATCCCCCACACTTCAAACGTTTTAGTATTTTATGCAGTAGGTACCAACAAATAATCAAGCTGAATTTCAAAACTCCGGGATAATTTCCACTCAATTTGTCTAATTTCACTGGGCTAATAGACCTTACACCCGACGAGAGTACCAAGCTAAAGTTCGAATGATACTTATCTAATAATACATATCTGTTCGTGTTATGCGAAATAGCCTCATGGACAAACGAACAAAAACATTTACCCAATCATCCTCTCAGGCGTGATGATAAAAAATATTTTATTAATCTCGGGGATCTTCAAAACGTACACCTTGTAAGCTCTGCCTTGAACTTTTGGATTTATTCCAATACGTTTCATCTGTACTTGTTTATTCGAGAAAATGTAGAAATAATGATGGTCTCTTCAATATTTACAGACTTAATGAAAAAGAATATCAGTCTCAAAGGCAACATTTTGGTTCATTCATTTCTACAATTGTCTTTTCTTTGAAATTCGTACATTTAAGATTTTCACAGCTTTTCATTTGTAGATGAAAAGAGAACCCTGTCCGTTTAGTATTAATTTTTATGAGTATTTATGTAACATTTCAAATGCAAACGAACGGTATTTATTGTGAATCTGGAAACCTTTTTACAGTAATAAATACTGAAATACTAACTTCAAAATAAACTTCAAAATGTTTATTCAGTTTCCAATTTTCATTAATGACACAAATGGTACATAAAAATATTCCACGACTTTGCTTTAGTAAAATTTTTGTCCAGTTTTAAAAATTAATTATTTTCACAAAAGTATAATCACTTGCGATCAAATTTCCAACATCATAAATATCGATGTTTTCTTATTTCATTATTATATAGATTATATTTCAAATTGAATCTTGCATACTAATTTCATTTTCATTTACTTTCAATAGAAAATGAAAGACATTTTCCTCGTACTCTCAACTTTTATTTAAACATTTTTTAAATGCCATTATTTGTGGACTTTTAAAGTGAGAGCTATATTAGTTTCATTCAGTCCAGCTTAGCAATATATTTCTTTTTGTTGATTGTAATGTGTTTCGTTGAGAAAAGGATGTCACAATGAATGATAAACAGAAACAAAAGCAATAATACAATTGTCAGAAATTAACTTTATTGTTGGATGCTATTCGCCTAAATTTCTTATGTACGAGTTAGGTATCTTCTAATTAGCAGACGTGAAAGCGCCATTTGTGCGCCTGCGAGGATCATTACCGTTAATGTTCCGTTGATCTGGTCTTCGGGAAATAGTATCCAGTTTATGGCGAGGTATTTAGCCTTTAAAAATCGTTTTGGGTGAACGTAAAACATATAGGAAACGACCAATGAGAAACAATTCCAATGGACTAGTCAAAGAATTGTAATGATGAATTATCGCATTCCACTAATCGTATTTCTCATTCTAATTATGTGCAAAGCTTTGGGACATTGTAGTGAAATCACCCACTTTTAGTTAAAAATTATCACGTTACATGTACAAAATGTTTACAATTTTAACTATAAAAGTTATAGCTATAAAGTTAGTTAAAGCTATAAAAGATTCTATTAAAATGGGTAAACTCATTCTATAATTTTTACTTTCCCGCATTTAATTCGTAGACATAAGGTTATGTATTGAATTGCTGCAAGAAAAAAAGTATTGAATTGGGGACCGAAAACGCGATTTGTGAGTGCATGATACCAAAAAAGTGGGTTTTTCTTATTCCTGTAAGTAATGAATTACTTTCTCGAATTCATGGTGAAGTCAGAATCTACCTTTTTAAGACACTGATAACGAAAAAGTATCCCATTCCTTCAAGTATTTGTATTATAATATTGCATTGCCCTTAAAAATAATGCGAGAAAGTAGGTGGTGTTATAGCATACAAGTTTCTTTATAGTTTCTTGAAATGATGCAGACTCAGTAAAATGTATGTACGCGCTGATGTGGTTCTTTAAAAAGAACTTATCAGAACAAATACATTTTTCTAATGTTTTTAATAATTTTATTTATTTAGTTCTAATAAGATTTCTGTTTCAGAAGTTTGAATCTTAAGGGGATCGCGTTTCAAGTTAGACAGAGGAGTTTGTAGCAGGAAATATTTCGCATCACGCTAACGGGTATATATTCTGGATTTGTGTGAGAAGTCTTTAGTTTTCTATCTTAGGTTTCTAACGATGATATAAAAATTTTCTCAAGTACTTTCTCTTGCAAGTAGATAGGTGCCTTAAAACCACATAAAAATTCTAACTACATCGCTTATGAACATCTGACGAACTTAAATCGATCTGCTCGTGGAGGTCTATTGAGCATAATGTACGTGTTTTAAAATGACTTCGCAACTCTTGCCTGCTCTTCGTAATGTTCAAGTTATTAGTTTAGCTTGATAGAACATATTTTACATTTCCTTAATTTAAAAAATACATCACCTGAATTTTCAAGGTCATGAGGATAATCAGGAATTATTAACATTTTTTACGACGAACTAAACTACGAGAATTACGTGCAAAAAATATGTGCAGTTTAGGAACTATTGGTGCTGGTATACAAAACATCCTCCTGGCCAAGAGAGGTCATTTCGGTTTGATCAATGTAATTATGTATCTATGGACTGATTTCATTCAGGGTGACACATTAAACATAATGCATTTCTGAACTCGTATACATTAGGAAGGATAGAGTTGTTGTACCTAGCATCTGTACAGTTACTCCAAAAGCTAATGTGAAGCTACTTAAGCGTTTTGTTAGTTTATGGCGGCGTCTAGTTTACGTTGATCCGCAACCACCTCCAAATCCATAGTTTTGCTTAAGTTCCCGTCTGCCGGTGACGTCCTTCGCCAAACTCCCTTGAGGCTCTTTTGGATGTGGAAATTTTATTAAATTAACGTTCAATTCATAAGCACAAATTTCATTCACAGTATTTTTTAAATTTGGAAATCTCTCTATTATTTATTGATTCCACAACAATCATCACAATCCTAGTATAAAAAATCAACATTAGACGAGGTATATTGTTTCTCATAAATAGTTTGACAATCTTCAATCATTTATGAGAAAGAACCTTCAAAAAATGTACACATAGAGCAATATAAAGGCTGAGTAAAATTGAAAGAATTCAGCATTGGCAATACCGCTACATATTAGGTTTTTCTTCCTCTTAAGTCCCTTTCGCCCCTTCCTGACGTGTTGGAAACGCAGACGGAGCAAACGCGTTGATACGTCACTCTGACAGCCGTAATCGCTGTGGAATGCGCTTCTGTCCAGCACTACAATTGTCATGTTGATCGGGTATGTCGTCGTCAGCAGATGGTTACAGACAAGTAGACCTTAAAATCTAGAGAACAGCTGGATAATTTAGGCTATAATGAAAAATAAACGAAAAACAGGATGTCATACTTTTGAAATTATTTCATATAACGAAGTAAAGGCACCATGTTGTTTTAAAAATAAATACGATCATACTTTGAGACAAATACCAAACAATGGGTTTAAACATTTGAATGTCAGTTGCAGTAATGTAGTTATAGAACTTAAAAGGTCTATAATCTTTTCTAAACGAGTGCTGCTAATACAGCACCAACTTTTTCGCATTATTTGTAACATTTGAAATTTTCAAAATTCAGATTTCTACGCAAAGGATAGTTGCGCCATTTTTTAAACATCTTATGCTCTACAGAAGCAAAACATTACAGAGAAATGTTGAACCAATTTTGTGGTGGAAAAATTACAAATTACCTAAATGAAGTCGTGGGCTTCCGCGGCCAGAGTCATGTAAATGATCTTGGCTGTCCAGGTGACGCTGCGTTGAAGGCTGTGTTGCCAAGGCAACGAAGCCTTCGACGTGGCGTCACCTGGACAGCCAAGATCATTTTCATTTAAATTACCTAAACTACTAGTTTATTAAAAAAACGTGCAGCATCTTATTTAAATATCTAATTTGACAGAACATATTGCTTTAAAAATACTATATTTAACTCTGTTGTACGAACACGCCGAAAACGTGAGCATGCAATTCTCGTTCAACAAACACTGGAGTTCAACAAAAAACATTTTTAAGCATCACCTGCGCCATTTTTAACCATCATTTGCTCTTTCCGAAGAAAATATTTAATCAGAAAACTTGGAGGGATTTTTGAGAAAAAATTAAAACTCCAGTTGAGGCTTCATATAAATAGTGCAATGCACATAGTAATAGTGAAAAATAATCATAAGTTAAACTAAGTAGCATGTGTATTAAGTATTGTTTAAATATATCAAAGTGTATTTTATTACAAAACGCACAATTTTAGAGTATTAAGGAGAATATCGAAAGTTGCCTTTGCCCAATCCCTTGAATGTACTATAATATATTATAAGTAATCCTGTACTTTGGTCCGTGCAGCTCCGCGTACTGAAGCTGGCGCAGTCCTGGACCACCATGAAGGTGCTGCTCAGCATCATCATTTCCACCATCGGCGCTCTGGGAAACCTCACGTTCGTGCTCGTTATCGTCATCTACATCTTCGCCGTGATCGGAATGCAGCTCTTCTCCAAAGATTACACGTGGGAGAAGTTTTACCCAGATCCTGTGCCAAGGTGTGTGTTGAAACGCGAAGAGTTTTCAGAAAATGCTAGCGCCTGTTTAGATGCCTGTATATAGACAAATTTTCTTGATATTTAAATTAACGTCTAACATTATACTCTAATGAAAATCTTTAATTTTTAATATTACTCTTTACATAAAAGTGAAGACAAGATAATCCAAATTGGCATTATACCATGTTCATACTATAAATGTAAATGGAACAAATGTGTATCGAAACTGGATTGTGAAAGGAAGTGATAAACATATTAATGCATGAAAATAACAAATCTACACAAACCTCAAAATTCTCTTCATTACACATTCTAACAATTCTTTCCTGCAAATTCAGCGAAAAAGGATATTTAGAAGAAAGGTTTCATTATAATCTCCATTACAGAAAAGTTGTCCAATAAATATTATTTCATTCTATAACTGTGATACAAAATGGTTGGCCATAATGCATTAAGTATTTTAATTTTGACTAGTTATTTAAATATCGCTCGAAAACATTTCGCTTAGTTTTGTGGAACTCAATATTTTTTTATTCAATGCAATATTCGTTTATCATAATTATTACATGTTCAGTGATCCATTAACTTAATCTATTGGGAGAATCTTTCTCAGGGCTGAAAATTACATTATTTGATTTTTGGTCAACGATTTTAGCTCAACGAGCTAGAATTTAATGTGCATTGAATTCTCACACCGACCATTTTCTAGGTGGTTTATTATTTTACAGTTTACTGGTAAAATCATTTAATAACAGGAGGATTCATTCATTCGAGACAGCACACCGTTTCAAAAATCTGTTTCGGTTGTTAAAATATTTCAAAGTAGTTTTTCATCATAAATTATTTCGGTTTCAAATTCCAAAGAGCTAAAAATACTATTTATTATCTGATTTAGTACTAAATTAGTCGACGCGCCGCCGCTGAGTGAAATTTAGATAAAAAAATAGCTATATATTTGCGAGTCGTGCCGTTCATCATTGCCGGCCGGTTATTTCAAGGTACCAATATAAGGAAGTTAACTTTAATTTCAGGAAGGGAAACTAGTGTAAATAAATAATGCATAAACGTAATATTGGGAAATTAAAAAATATTCAAAAATATCACCGTGTTCCCTAAGATTTAATATCTGCAGTTATTCTTGGGCATGCATTTTAAAAGTTAAAAAAATATATAAGAAATATGAATCAGCAAATGAATTAATAAAAACACTGTTTACATGCCTGCAAACATTGTAAGGTGTTGAAGAAACTTACAAAAATATCTCATTTTACTTAATCAAGAAATCGTTTTTAAATAATTTTGGTTCATTAATACAAATAAACATGATCATACCTCATAATTGACCGTTGTTTTAAAAATATCAAAAATATTTGTCTTATTCTAGAATTTTAAAAAGAAACAATAATTGTTGTTGGAAATAAAGGCTAAGCAGAGAAAATATCACAACTTAAACACAAACTAAAATTTTAATTTTAATTACGTTTCTTTTCCAATAATATTGACTTATTTTTCCAGGTGGAATTTCAACGACTTCTTCCATTCTTTTATGATGATTTTTCGGATCCTTTGCGGAGAGTGGATCGAACCGCTTTGGGATTGCATGCGGGCTGAGAAGGACAAGGTAAATGCCTTTGAACAACCTCAAAGTCATTAGCGTCTTCTCTTTTTGCCGAAGCCATTGATGGCAAAGAGCCTCCCCAGTCTAAACACAAAGGACATTCCCCCTTTTTGTGGCGCAGGGTCCCGAGGCCTGCTTCGCCATCTTCCTGCCCGCTCTCGTGATGGGCAACTTCATGGTGCTGAACTTGTTCTTGGCGTTGTTGCTGAACAGTTTCAATTCGGAGGAGCTCAAGTCGAAGAAAGAGGTATGCAAGAGCCTAAGGCATTCATTTTCTGCTGTTTCTTGTGAGTAGTAATGGGACTTTACTTTAAGTGTTGGCAAAAAAGAACCATTTTCCATAATCATAGCAAATGAATAAGTTAATGATAAGTATTCAGTCGTTTTGAAAAGAGGCAGTTTTGGTTAAATTTATTATTTGCAATCGTAAGCTACGAATAATTAATATTTCAAACATGTAAAAAATAGGTTGGAGAATGTTTCTTTAACATGACATTCCTTTAAATGTATTGATACTACTTCCAAATTGAAACAATTAAATAATCATAGGGATAAAATTTAAATTACTTGACAGAAAATTATATAAGAGACATTTACAACGAATATATTGATTTTAATATTCATTGATCTGTTTGCAAATTTACAGATCAGTGTAACCCGCCTTACCTGCAATGCGTTACAACAAATAGAGCAAAAATAGTTTAAAAAAATAGGTATATACGTTATAATGGCTTGGTCTGGACTACACTTTCTGTAATTTCATCTGCTCAGCCAGTGGAACAACACCTCAGTGCATTATAATTTTCCACCTTTCATTTGTGTGGTTGTTCGATTCATAATAATACGCACATAATATCACATTCTAGAAATTACATTGAAAATGCTAACCCTCCCACTTTGTGTTCATTATCATTCAGTTACCAGGGTTCGCATTTGGACACAGCCATGTACTTTACATGCTTTCGGAATTACACAAACGTGCTGAGCTATGCATTTAAGCTGGCCCACCTACATAGAGCGCCTACCGTGCCGCATTTAAATAGCGAGCCCTGTTGCCAACACTCATTAATTAGTAGCCACCGGCTCTGCACGTAGCGCCGCCGGGTCGGGTCGGGCTGGCCCGGGCCGGACGGGGGCGCTTCTAGCCGCCCTAGGCGACACGCGACCAGGGCCTTCCGCTCTCTTGCAGGAAGTGGGGGAAGAGTCGAAGCTGGCGCGCAGCTTCGAGCGCATCCGCTCGATCGTGCGGAAGAAGCGGCAGAACCGCGAGAAGGCGGAGAACGAGAAGAACATGCGGCTGGAGGAGATGGTGCGCGAAGTGATGTCGCGGCACGCGGCCGAGAAGCTGGCGGCGGGCGCGCGGGCGGGGCGCGCCGCGGCGGCGGCGGCGGCGGCCGCGCAAGCCCAACATCCCGACGGCGGGGCGGCGGCAACGGCGCCGGCGACGCTCTCGGCGCGACCGTCATCGGCGAGACGGCCCTGCGCGAGACCGTCGTCGCGCTGGCCGAGCGCAGCCCGCGCGCGCAGTCCGCCGCGCCGCCTCTCGAGGCCGCGGAGAGGTTGGCGCGCAACAAGGTCAACCCCATCGATGCCGCGGCTGCGGACGCCAGGGCGCTGCACGGTGAGTGCGCCGCCCACAAGCCTTCCGCGCTTCCCCTCCTGCCCGTGCCATTCTGTGCCTTTCCGCGTCTTCTCGCCCCGCCTTCTCGCACTTTACCCTTCGCCTTACTCGCGCTTCCTCGCCTTCCCACGCCTGCCCCACGCCTTCCCCACGCCTTCCCCACGCCTTCCCACGCCTTCCCACGCCTTCCCACGCCTTCCCACGCCTTCCCACGCCTTCCCACGCCTTCCCACGCCTTCCCACGCCTTCCCACGCCTTCCCCCACGCCTTCCCACGCCTTCCCACGCCTTCCCACGCCTTCCCACGCCTTCCCACGCCTTCCCACGCCTTCCCACGCCTTCCCCGCCTTACTCGCCCTTTACCGCCCTTCTGCGCTTTCTCCTTCGCCTTACCCGCCTCTCGCGCTTATCTGCCCTTTCGCCATTTTCGCACATTCCTCCTTTCCACGCTACCCGCCCCTTCCACCCACCCTTCCGCGCTTGCACGCCTTACCGCATTGACCTTCCACGCCTTCTGCACGCCTTACCCATACCTTTCGCGCTACCATTCCACACACCGCGCCTATCCACGTCTTCGCACGCCACACCCACAGCTTTCCGCGCTTTCCTGCGCCACAGAGGGGAACGAGGGCGTTGACTGCGCTAATTTCATGTTCATATGGAGGAGAACTAGCTGGCATAAACGTTTTCTTTCAGAGTTTACGTTGGGAATTTTGAGACCTGAAGAACATCACTACCGCACATATCCTTCACCAAAGGAATAGGATTTGTTGTGGGTTTTCTACCTGACAGTGATTGATTTAGCCATTACTTTCTTCTTTCTGTCACGTTTTCCATAGCCTAACCCGTGAGCTAAATCCCATCAAGGTAATGGACGGTAAAACTATAAAACTTTAACTCTAGCCGTAAAAGTAAGCAGTTTGTGCAGCTCCTTAATTCCTTGGTAAGAATATTCGCCAATGCGACTGGATCAGGAAACGTAACCAAGAAGTGATGACAGGCACGTAGCCTCGTAGTCTATAGCTGACGTCGTCACGTCTGCTGAATACAAGCCCCCAATCGGCTTGTTCGGTCCTTCTGCACAGTTGAATTAAAAAGTGAAAATGAAGTTCAGGATTTTGTCAGTTTTCTGTATAGACATTTCTATTTCACATTTGTGTATACACACGACAGTCAGAAATGCGTACACAGAAATCTCGTCACTGCGTCTACTCTGTGAAACTTCTGTTACTTCTCTGAACACATTATATCTGAATAATTTTACTAACTTTTGATAATTACATACATAGTATCTCATGTTTTTTAGACTATCACTGACTAAATAGTTAATATTGTAACTTATTTTTTTCATTTATCTTGTTGTGACAAATGACGTTTCGTGAATCCGGGTGTGTTCCCATCTTCTTCCCATAATTTTGTAAAATGAAACGTGAAATATTACAATCTTGTTAAATTTTAAAACTTCTATAAATTGCATAGAATATTACTTTTATTACTAAATATATGATATGGATTTTACTTTGGCAAAATCGATTATATAATAGTGTGCAAGAAATACTAAATCATGCACAGATATATTTATATTGTGACATGGATATTAATTTGGAAGATCTTGTTTGGCCGAAAGATGAGTGAAATATTTAGAATGTTATGTATGCATTCGGAGAAATGAGCAGAGATCATTTCTAAGAGGACAACAAATTGCTGTGAGCGAATTCTGATGACGTCGTGGCGATAAACCCTTCACAGCCTATCCCCTCTTTTGCACAAATGCTAAATACGCCAGATGTCATAAACTTGAAGACCATGGTATCAACTTCAACACTTTACTTTTGAACTTTGTTTCTAAAATATATTTTTTATGATCTGGGCTATCCGGGTGACGCCGCGACGAAGGCTGGGGTGCTGACGTTTCGACCGACATATCGCGGTCCTCTTCAGGGCCCTGAAGCCAAGAAATATAGACAATATAAGTAATATTACAGTAAAATAATTATCAGAAATGTAGTTAAACATTACTGAAAATCACAAATTAACCGTTGAAATGGAACGTACGATGGAAAACATTCGTGAAATAGAATACATTAAGCAAAGAAAAAAATTAAAATATTAGGGAAATAAGCCAAAACTAGGTTAAAAATTACATTCATTTTTTCTCTTAAATCCTAGTTCTAAATGTATTATATTTTTTTATAATTTTCGGCTGATTTTTACTTTCTCGCTACGGAGTAGAAAGATGTAATGCTGTGCAAATAATTGGCGAATTTTCGCCGGAAAAACTCTTTTATTTCAGGGCCCTGGTAACGAAAAAGTGGATAAATCCAGTTGCCAAATTTGAAAGAAAATCCTCTAATACATTGTGTAATGCCTTGATACATTTCAGCCGAATTTCTCCAACATTGATATCCTCAATCGATCTGATATCGTGGCCCCTTGAATTTAAAACCGATTTTCTAATTTTGGGGCGATACTTTATATGAAGCTCCTGAGAGATTTTCCAAATTTTCAAAAAAATGGCTCCAGCGTTTTTATTAAATATTTGTTGGATAGTGTAAAGTACGTTTAAGAGAATAGTGCAGGTCTCATGTTCGTTAAAAACCTTGATCTTTCGAAAATTGCAAATGTTAAAAAACTTTTTGGCTTCCTCCTACTAGTACAATTATGAAGATAGAGATTTTTTCTTAATGAAATGTTTCTTAAAGATAGATTTTGAAATGAGGTCATGTACAATTTTTCGACAATTGTACTACTTTTCGCGTAATTTTTGTTGAAGTACGAGCAAGAATGTACGTGTTGTTTTAGCAGCACTAGTTCTTACGTACCAGCGACGATTCTGCTTTGGCAGCGGCATCAATAGTTTCCGTGGCAATGAGTCCATTTCCATACGATCACGCGTATGAACAAGTAACAACTGACTATCAATAGTAACGTATCCAAGAGCATTAATATAACTTGCATGGTCTCATGCAATATTGCGCATTGTAAACTACTTTTTTATAATTCATAATATTTATTATAGTTCATAATGTTCTTAAACAAAAAAATGGCGTATGGTTTATCATAATGCTACTCTCGTACAAATTTGAAATCTCTTTCCTCATGCAGCTCATATTTCAAACACGTACTTAAGTAATATAACGTAACGTAAATTGATTGCATAGTATATTTTCAATGCTGAAAGAAGTTTTATTGAAAAATACTAGTTCAACTAGGATTCTGTCACAAACCGCCACTATCAAGCGTAGTTTTACAACTCCGAATTGCGTTCTACCCTTGGACTGTAATTGTCATGAAGTGTTACTTTTTATTTATATTGAAGTAAAAACTATCTGAGGTATGGAAGGAAGAAATATGTGTTCATCTTAATTACTTCACTGATGCGCAGTGGATTAAATAAAAAAAATATTAATAAAAAATCTTCTTTCTAAACGAAAAACATTCCATTTTTATATAGGAGATTTATTGTTTTAAATAGTTATTAGAAGTGGGTAACGTTTTGCCTACTTTAGCCATCTTCAGGCCTGTGGGTTAATAAATCAATACTTCTTTTTGATTGTCAATATATGTTTGCAAATAAATGTATCCAAAGTTTTTAATGACAATCATTTATTTCAGCAAATGCACAACGTTTTGTAACTAGTTTTGTTACATCATCAGGTGCTTAGTGTGGGAACTACTATCCCATTGAATTACCTCTGAAGTAGAACCATCTAGGAAACATTCGAAATTAACTCACTCAGTTGATATCACACACCTAACAGTTACAAACAGACACTCCATTCCAAGGAATGAATGCCACATGGTGCCAGGTATGTCTTATGTGCATTTTCAGTTAAACGACACATTTTCAGTTCAGTTAATCCAACATTTTTCAATTGTTAAACCGAATGCAAGGTTTATTAATTTATTTTAAAATAAATAAATACACCTTGAATTTGGTTCTTAGAGTTATATCGCTTTTGTTAGATCAATTTTACATAATTTTGCAGTAGTGTGAATGTTCTTCTGGAACAGCGACAAGTCAACTCATTTTTTTTCAATGTAATGTATGTAATAACAAATAAAATAATCATTCCAATAAGCGTACATAAATACAAACTAAATATAATCATTTAACTGTAGAAAGCGCGTGTGTTAAATTGGTCATCTCCCTCAGGAAATTTACAAAGAGTCGATTTGCTGCTCTTGTGGGTTCTAACTGAGCAGCTAACCACGAATAGCATCGTCAATTAAATCCCAACGATAAGAACTGACGAGCTACTACTCATAAATTGAAATTAATGAGATGTTGCGGACGTCCCTCTAGATATGTCAGCTAGGGTTTAAAGTTAATTAAGGGCATCAGATAAAAATAAACTATACCCTTTTCTGACGGAACTAAGTGAATGATGACATTCTAACAACACATCCTGTTATGTTAATCAGTAGGGTTGGTCAGTGTAAGTGAGTGCGTTTGAGAAGTAAGCGTATAGGCATATCATAGTGAACAACGTGACTTTTGTGACTTATTCCAACGTTGAAACCAGAGTTGTAACATTTCTTGAGAATAATGCGTCTTTTGAAACTGACGCCGTCCACAAATAAGATGGAATAGTATGCAGAAAGTTTTGTTAGCCCATAACATCCTATTCGTGCTAATGCGTGTCTCCCTTGCTAATTTTGAATCTAGTAGATTTATAGTGATAGAAGGGCCGAGATCGTCCGTCCGTCCGTCCGTCCGTCCGTCCGTCCGTCCGTCCGTCCGTCCGTCCGTCCGTCCGTCCGTCCGTCCGTCCGTCCGTCCGTCCGTCCGTCCGTCCGTCCGTCCGTCCGTCCGTCCGTCCGTCCGTTCATCGGTCTGTCCGTCTGTTGTTGATATTTTGATTATGGTTTTCTTTTACATGAAGCCTCAGAAACATTTTTCAAATGTTCTCAAAAAATGGCTTCAAATGTTTGTATTAAACTTTGTTCTTGGATAGAATAACGTCAAGTACGCATAAAATAAAGGTGTAGGTCTCATATTCGTTAAAATCCCTGAGTTTTCAAAAATTGGAAACGTTAAAAAATTTTTCAACGTCTTCCTGCAACTACGATATTTAAGATAATGATTTTTCACAATGAAATCTATTCTTGAAAGACATGTTAAAAAATCCTCGTGTACAAATTTTCGAAAATATTAATTTTTGCGTAGTTTTGCGTGAAATATAGACCTTTTTGAACAATTTCTTTGTCAAATACTCTTCCAATTTATAAGAATTTTATTTTATGTATCAAAAGAAGTCATATACAGGGCTGGTGATCTCATTTCCGGTGATGTGTCTTTTTTTAAATTCAAAAAAGAATCCTCAAAACTGCAATACTGAGATTTTTTCTTACATAAAATATATTCTAAAAAATCAGATCTTAAAACCGTTATGTACATTATTTTTAAAAACGAGTAATTTTCACGTAATTTGAAGTTAATGCAAGTTATAAACTGTATTATCTG
This sequence comes from Teleogryllus oceanicus, assembly GCA_964035755.1. Taxonomy (NCBI): domain Eukaryota; kingdom Metazoa; phylum Arthropoda; class Insecta; order Orthoptera; family Gryllidae; genus Teleogryllus; species Teleogryllus oceanicus. The sequence continues at coordinate 264,862,532 of CAXIVR010000001.1, forward strand.
AAAACCGTTCCCATTTTTTCTTCATTTTTTTTCTACGGATAGAACGAGAGGCCCTTCAGAGATTGGATAAGATCTCATTTTCTTTGAACTTCCTGAACATTTGAAAATTGCAAATTTAGATACAAGTCGAAAAAATATATGGTGTTGTGGCTCCTTTAGATTGTTCACGAAACTCCTATTAGGTATGTCTTTATGATCAGTAACTAGCGTAAATATTATGAGATGAGTTCAATTTTACAATAATTTTACGTTGTTTCCTAGTTCTCAGCTTTACGCACTACTGCCTACATATGGATTTTTATAAGCCGTCACGTAGGTGTCTGTTCTTTGTTCATTGAACTAACTTTTTTTAAGTAGAATTAGAAAATACCAACTACGATCGAAAATTCTATTGAAGCAGTTCACGTTGTCAACATAATCTACAAATGTACTATTAGTTAAAGTAATAACATCTTGAAGGAGACATTTGCGAATCATGTTAACCAAAAAGATGTTCTAACAGAAAACCTTAGAATGAATCGTACACTATGTGACTAAAAGAGAAAGCAATTACCGGTATTACAATTAAGAAGACATCAAGAGAAAGCGGTTTTAACTCGGTCGATTGTTGTGTGTTTGGTGTATTTATGCGGAAAAGCAGTGTAGTGCTAACAGCCCGCCGAGGTCGACAATACGTGACCACAATGAGGCAATTCAAGCCCTGTGGGCTGTTCTTGTTACTTGGCATTTAGATGTAAATAGATGTACGCGCAGCTCCAGAAGAATATGTGAAATTCTGAAATGCAAGCATGTTTCCATTTCTTTGAGCTAATTTGTGTTTACATGGAACAACAAATCACGTATACCTTAATTTCGCGATATTAAAATGTGAATATAAATATGTTCTTGGGAGAAGCATTCAATGCAGCAGCTCCCAGAGTTTAGAGAAGAAAATAAAAGTGCTCCATTATAAATGGTGGAATTAATAAAATATACATGATCAATTATTATACTTTTTTACTGCCTCATAATTTTTCTTATAGATCTCTTTTCCTTCCCAAAGGGACCTTTGATGTTTCAGTTTGGATAGAGGCAACTGTATCTGTTCCCTGAATGATAAATCCGCATGTGTTAGAGACACAGCCCTTTGGGACTGGGATGGTGGCGTATAAGTTGTTTTTTTTAATTCCATGGTTAAAAAACATTTTATCTGTATTTACGTTTCTTTGAAGAGGAGTTCTGCAAATGCTTCGCAACGAACCCCAGGGCTACGAATACCAGCACTTTACAAAACAGTCCATGATTAGGGTCTTGAATTAGTTTACGAAACTTCTCGAAACAATGTTAGTAATTTAAGTGTTTACCAGTCTTTCACTCTCTGAATATGTTCTGCCTCCTATTGCGTGAACCTTACTCCACCTTGTACAATAATAAGCAGTATCTCCTGTGTTCACATTAAGTTCGAATACTTTTTTCACTGGCGTCTAGGGTCTCGCATTATCCATAACGTTGCTTTGAAACGAAACAACGTTGATTCTCAAGTATATTTGATGTACCGAACTGTTGGATACAAAGACGGTTTTGCTAGCTTTTCTCTGCCTACAACAACTTTTTAGTAATTCGCTTTATAATTGTTTATTACTTATTTACTATTTAAAATGTCCAATCAGTGGGAGCAGCTGGAAGCAAATACACAAATTGGTGGAAAACAGAAACGAATGAAACTTTTGTAAATATATCTCACTCTTCCGTACACACGAAAATAAATGAACTAAATCAATGTCAGCAAATACACAACTATCTGTTTCTTCAACACCTTCATTCTGGAATCTTCAAATTCAGCTTCACACCATGCACAAATTCTTACATTTATAAGAAGTGCGAACATTGATACATTAAATAATACATTACGTGTAATGTATTTATTAAAGGTAAAATAATTTATAGTCTTCTTACTGCAGGAATCATGTAACGTGGTTTACAATGCTGTTGATACAAACGACAAATATAATTGAGTTTGATACATAATCGATGTAACACCTAAGATTTCCAGTTCTTATGTCATGTTTAAATTAGTGTTTAAATATTGCTTAAACCGTTTTTTGTAATCACATTTAGGCGCGAATTTTAAATTTTAATCTGCAAAAATTGGTTTTAATTTTTTTCACTGTCATTCACTATATACATTGGTTGACAAAAATACCTTCCACTAAATGTGGATGGTAGTGAAAAAAAATTAAATCTTTTTTCAGTTTAAACATTTGAAATTCGCGCCAAAATGTGGTTGGAAAAACGTGTTTCACCAATTTGTAAACAGTTTATATTAAAATTATTGGAAGATCTCGCTTACCAGGATGATTTGGAACTTTTTGCTGACAAATGTTTGTTTTGTGTGTAGAATATTTATATTATTTACTTTTGTTTTTAGATTTATCTATTGTTTCTAATATAAATCAAATTGCTCGGTTATAGGTATATTAATCATTTATGTTTATAATATAAATAAAATTACTTAGTTGCAGATTCATTAATCATTCATAATTAAACAATCATGACAATTGATTGTCACTTTTTTCAATTACTGGGTTCACGCATGTTTTTTTACCAATAATCTACTCAAAATTTCTATTTTCATCAACATTTCTATTTAAAAATACCTGTTTAAATATTTTCGCCAAGTAACTAACGTGTGCCAAATGTGTGTTTAAATGGTCGCAGTTATGTGGGAGCAGCATCCGAGGGTGTCACTTCCGTTCGCACGTGGACAATATCGTTTCCCTCCCGATATTCCCATGATGGAAAGAGATGGTTGGCCTCCTCCAGAGCACCAATTTTTTGTCGTTCTGCACAGCACCAGTTTACGTCACGAACCATGTGATTACTTCGTTTGAAAATCGAGACCAGACGTCGGCCGCCGTATTTCATGGAGTGCAACAACTGTTGAGAAACATTTTGTAAGTGGCATAAATGCATAATTTTCAACGGTGACCGACCAAAAATAACACGATGAAAGGGTAATTGCAATAAAATATATAATATTTAAAAACGTTCCTATCTGTTTCTGTTTCCATGATATTTAACTGTGATAATTTAGGCATTTAAAATTCACGCTAATATTATGTCGCACTCTGGTGCCTGAAGCTGAATGGCTGAAGTCGGATGCGGAAAGAGGCCAGCCATCTCTTTCTACCATGCTTTCCACCAAGGAAATACCGATTGAGTTTGATACATAATCGATGTGACCTATAAGATTTCGAGTTTATATGGAGTGTTTTTTCTTTTGTGGTTAAATATCGGTTAAAGTTTTTTTCATCATATTTAGGCGCGAATTTCAAATTTTTAAACTGAAAAAATTAGTTAATTTTTTTCACTACCGTCCACATTGTTTAAAATTATGGAAAAATATATGTTATATAATGTTATAAGGCCCATTTTAGACGGAAAAATTGAGACAATACTCTTACGTTATCACGTCGGCAATGAATTTCAAAAAGTTATTTATTTTTTTCTGTATGAATTTGGCGTCAAAATTCGTTGACAAAAAATCCTTCAAATTGAAATATGTTTCTCCGTCTCTGCGATTTTTTTCAACCTGATACACGCAATAAATGCTGAGAAAAACATAAATCATGGAAAACCCGTTTCTCGTTGTATCTCTCTAACATTACCCTAGGAGTCTGATTTTTTTGTGAATCTACGTCATTTTGTATTCGCTTTTATATGATTATCGCGATTATCGATTTGGTTTGGGGGCACTTTTCAGCGCCTTATTCGGCTATACCCTCTGTGATACTGCTCTAGATTGGCGATATCCTAAACAACGATCCCAGAGGAGAGAAACACCGTACTGGAATGAAGGGACGTTATTTATTCGCCTTCTAAGTCTCATTTTATTCAGCTAATAACTATTGTATTATCTTGCCTTTTGATTGCTAATCAGTAGTTTTTGTTAAAAATATCAAACTCGAGGATGGGAACATTTGTTTTGGCACAACCACCAACTTGTAGTTTCTTAAGTGTTTATAATTTAAGAAACCTTTTAAAATTTGTAAATTGCTTGATCGTCTCTTTTATAGAAGAAGTAACCCTCAAATTTACTTCCAGTTTATCTCCATCAAGTAATTAAGGCACTTAAAGAAAAGAAATACACACAGATATGTGAAATAAATGGATAAAACTCAAAAATGCAAGGAGCGCATGCTGATGTGTCTGTCTCGTGCGATCGCGTCAACCAGTCCCCATTTTTAGTATTTTCAGACAATACATTTTTTCAGGCAATACGTCTGTAACCATGACACCTGACGTAGCAATCGTATTCATAAGAGGCCCGCGTCAATAGCTTACAAAAATTTACATCAATACTGTACAACACTTAAGCAGATGATATTAAACAATTAAAATTGACACACATTACGCCAAGTAAAATATCCTCTGCTGCTTAATGTTTTCAGTACAATTATAGAATATACCAAGGTTCCAAAATGAAACAAAATATTTTTTTAAAATGATATTTAGTGTATTTGTTACCAGTATTGTACCTCAGCTTCTGGGTCAATGACCTCAATCTCGATCAGTTTTTTTGTTCAGATTCCCTTTATTTATTCAGAAAATGCTGAGATGGTCTTGCTTGTGCATATAAATGTAGCTTCACTATTTGTGCACATTTCCTTGAGCTCAGAGGGGATTATTATTATTGAAATAATTGTTCCCCATGTTCTCGAGGCAGGAAATAGTTTCTTTTACGTAGGGCACGATATGAGATAATAGCCAATTTCTGTAGCTGATTTGCATTTTCCAATAGTTTATTATACGTGGACTAATGTATATATGTAGCGCATCCAGAAAGTAAATTTCCCTATTTTGGGAAATACGAAACAACATAACAAAACTTTATTGGCAACAGGTGAAGTAACTATTTTTTCGACATAGTTTCCAAACGAATTGAGACACTGGTCAAATCGTAGTATCAACGTTTGTATACCAGTCTTGTACAAGTGTGGCGCTTGCGAATGGAACCAGCGTGACACAATCGTCTTTAGCTCTTCGGCGTTGCGAAAACCCTGACGGGAGGTCAGATGTTTTCAGGTTCAGGAAAAGATGAAAATCGCTGGGTGCGAGATCAGGACTGCTTGGGGGATGCTCAAACAGCTCATAGCCGAATTGCTGCAGATCGGTTGCTGTTTGCCGCGCCGTATGTGGACGAGCATTGTGATGGAGCAGCACAGTAAGCATGCCAACACCTGCAGGAAGCATGCCAGAAGAGCTGACGATGAATTTCGATCGGCGCCATGTGTTATGCATTCAGGAACTTTATCACGGGCTGAACCTCCCAGGCGGCGGGAGAACGAATAAGCGCCCCATTTCGGGCCACTGTTGTCGCGCTACTGGCACTCGGCGGGACCTGTCCGGTCGGCACACGATTTATACGTCAAAGATCTGTTACGAATGCGCAATTTCCCCGCCCAAATGCGTGTTCTTTTAAAGTAAAACAAGTAGGGAAACTTACTTTCTGGATGCGCCTAGTAATTAGGAAACCCGATTTTTCAGTACATTTCGTGAGAAAAATTGGCTGAACAGAGTGATCAAGAAATTGTCGTAAATTGAGTGTGTGGTCCTCAAGTGTGCTGGAACTATTGCAATCACAAATACTTTTGCTCTGAATATTAAAAAATTTATTCTGAAAAAAATGAAATTTCGAAAGTGTTGTGCTGCATACTGTGGCAAACAGCGAATGCTTCCCGCCTACCCCAGACCAATCGCATGCCAGATGACGGGGTACGGTCTACGCACATGTGATGCGAGCGGGACGGAGTTGGGTCTCTGGAGACTCGGGCCGGAGGAGGCGAAGCGACGCCCGGGCTGGGTGCTGGGATGAGGAATGGACTCATGGGGCTCGCTGAGCCGAGAAATACGCTTGCGAAGCCGAGGGCCAGGTTGTCACAGAGATGGACCCAGATAGTAATTTAGGTGAGGAGCAATTTCAATTCGAACACCCCATTAACACCTTTGAAATGTTTTTTTATCTTTAGCTTGAAATAAAAATAATATAAGAGTATATTCATAATGGGATACTGTTTTGAATGTATTGATATCTATATATGGTATATATTTTGAATAAGTAAAGTTATAGAGTGTTGTTGGCTTGGGGGAGCAGGTTCCCCCTTCTCTCGTATCCGACGATGGGTAGTCATATGACATCGCATGTGTGAAGATGCGCACAATTTCGGCAACCAGATAGGGCCATATCCGTTTTTCAGGTCAGTTTTTTATCTGTAAAAACTGTATACAAGTGAACAATAGTAGAGGCTAACCGTGTTCAGGTTTCTAAGATAAATAAATATTCCCCGATCAATCTGTGTTGCTGCAGATCCTCCAATTTGATAAGGAGCATTTCGTTTGTAGGTGTTGTTTACCTGAAATTCTTATATATTTGTTAAAATATTTTTCACTGTGGTAATTTTTTTAAATTTTGGATTTTTATTAAATTATTATTTAAGACATGTACTTTTTGAGAGAAACATTAGGGCTATTAAACTGTTGAACCACCTGGCGTCTGAATGTTTGGCGAACTGAATGCAGAAGCCTACGTTGTCTATTTAAGATGCCAGCTCGATCAAATTCTTTACTAAATGGAACGATTCACGAAATCATTTTTTGGTCAGTGAATTGATTCCCAAATGAGGTAACCCGTCGTCCGTCAAAACCTGCAAATGAGTTTCATTATGCGAAATTTTCGCACGGGTTCACCTAATTTCTTACAAATTCTTACCAGAAAACGCTCACTGTTACCTATATTTATAATTCAACGTAATACATGTATGAGTTTGAATAAAACCTGCACAGATCCTTTCCAACTTACATCACTCAAAGTTTTTAATCGTTTTTGCGTTAAATAAATTAAATTAAATTAAACAAATATTTTTTCCTTTACTTTCTTTTGAAGTCAAGACACGTTTATGCCAACCTTGATGGCCTTGGTGGCAAAGAGCATATACTGACTCAGCGCACCGACCCGAAGGATCGCGGGTTTGAGTTCCGCCTTGGGTATGGTTGTTTGTCCCTTGTCTCTCATGTACGTGTTGTCGCGGAGGGCCTCGCGTTCTGCTGAACCCAGATGAAAGGGTCCTCAAGCGTGTTAGTGTCTAGCGTATTGTCGAATATTCGTCCCAATGGGACGTAAAGGGTAGCCGGCAGTCGGCTGGACGAAGCACTAGGTGAAACAAAATATTTCTTTTGATTCAGTAGTTTATTTTAAAATGTATTTGTTTATTGCACTCATGATATTGACACCAATGGCGTTTAAAATACCTCTTGTAAGCCCCAATGAGAGTGACATATCTCAAAAAATGATCGCTCTTTCTCTCCAATTTGTTTTCTCATGGCTCTCTACAGACCAAGCGACAGTTTGTCAGTCTTACGCGGCGACCTGCACTGAACGGACGGCTTTCATTTATAAAATTAATATTTTAAGCATTCTCCCACTATGGTCGACATAATTTCATTAATATAGTAATCGTATTAAATATTTCTCGTACATGGGTAATTGCCAAATAAATTTCCAACGCAGTCGTAATACCAATGATAAGCCTAGCCTTCATTAATCCTACTCCTTCATTTGTCTCTGGTAGTGGTCGGGATTCCTGCCGAAGCGCCGCGTCCAACGTCCCGGCGGCGGCAGTGGAGGGTAAATACTCAGGCGTTGTCGCTGAGAAATTGGTTTCTGCTGCCAGTAACGTCCGAGCCGCTAGCCTCGTCAATCGAACGTCTACATCTGGCGTTGGTGGAATTCGAAATGCATTGAAATCTAATTGATGCCAAAGCAAACCACATTTGCGGTCACAAAACCACGGAATCATGTAACAATCTTTGGAATATGTTTTGTGGTTTTGACTTTTAATTTTCGTAACTTTAATTACGAATTCTGTGTGTACTCATAAAAAAAATGTCTTCTTGAAAATAGTGTTCTGAAGACCTTCACGATTAACAAGAAGTACCTGGATTAGTTTGTGAATTGAATAATTTCCACACAAAATTTGATCTATTTTTCAGCTCTTTGAAATTCGTATATTACAAATGTAAAATATCCTCATGTTCCACCCACTTAATATGCATATAGACTCAACTTGTTGGGATTGTTTCTCATATGCCAAGACCGTATCAGTAGCCACCCGTCTTCCTTACTCATGTCGAATCCGTGCATAACGTAATAATAATAATAATTATAATAATAATAATAATAATAATAATAATAATAATAATAATAATAAAACAATGTAACACCCGTCAAAAGTGGTAGGTGTTGGATTCGGACGTTTCTGAGTTAAATGTTTGCAGTTATTTTGTATTTGGTTGATTGAATGAAAGTAAGAGTAGATTTAATCGATGTTTTAAATATCAACATTATTAATATGTTGATATTAAAAAATTACGATCTTTCGGCAGACGACGTTAATGGTTTATTTAAAACTTGTATTAAACTATTATGCATATAGTTCTAAAATAAAATCGAAGTAATTATAAATTCTACATTGAAACGAAGTTAATTTATAATACATACAAGTCATACAATCGAAAATACGTTTTATTGTGAAGTCTAGGTTTATAAATTACTAATAAAATTTGTTACAGAAGATAATAAGGAATATAAAATGACGAAAATTCTCTGGCTCTCAAATATTTTTGCATGATTTAGAAAGGCACCCTTAAGATTTTTCTGTAGACTGGACGGCTATAGTCCAGCAGACTTAATGTTTTGGTATAAAAGAATTATTTATTCTGAATATAAAATGTATTTTTATTTTCTTGTATACGTACGTATGTATGGAGTATGTACGTAGTATAGAGAAAGTTATGTAATGCTGCGGAAAATCGATTTCGATTTTTCAACGGAAATACACCGAATACCGAAAAAGGGTGTTTTTTTTTTTTCATGTCGTCCGTCCGTCAGTCCGTTTGTGAACATCACTAGCGCCTAAACCATACGTAGGATTTTTTCCAAAATGGATATTCCCCCGTCGATCTGGCTCGAGTCAAGGCAGAGTGATTTTCAAAAATGTTCTTCAAAATTTGGGGATACTTAAAATGAAGGCCCGTGGACATTTTCAAAATTTTCTCAAAAAACGGCTGTAATTTTTTTCTTTAATTTGCTTGTAAGAATATAATATAATACACGTATGAAGGTGGCATAGGTCCGATTTTAACAGTTAACTCTGAATTTTCGGAAATTGCAAGTTTGAATATTTTTCGGTCTTCTTACAACTACAAAATTAAAGATTGAGATTTTTCGTTCATATGAAATTTGTTATCCATAATTGGTTCTTTCGTTAAGGTCGTGTACCATTTTATGATTTTTTGCAGTTTTTGTATATTACGTGAAATATTTGTAATTTAAAAAATTTCGTAAACAAGATTTTCTCAAGTGTTACAAATTTGTTCTCTAAACATTTGATAGGGGTAGTGCTAAATGCACTCTATAAGATCGCCATATTTCTCTATTCTTTTAATTTTTCAGAAATTACAAAGTGTAGTTTATTTTTACTTGTCTCTCACGTCGTTTATGTTTACATTAGCGGCAATTTGTTCACATAATTGTATTTGCGAGTACATGTACTTTAAATAATGTCCTATAAAGTTTCTCGAAAACTCGACAGTTTTCTGTTAAAATGAGCTCAAAATGACGCATTTTCAGAAACACTCAAATGCCATTTTCTCAAAAATTGCTACAAATTTTTTCTTCAAACTTTTCCGACGGGTAGTGCTATTTACACTTAAAAATGACATAAGTTCATCTTTTTGTATTCTTTTGTTTTTTCAAAAATTACACTAATGCATTTTTTTAATATCTCTCAAGCCGTTAATATGCAATTTTCCAGCAATTTGTAAATACTTTTGCATTTGTGAGTTAAAGTGCCTCAAACGAAAGTCCACACCAAGGAGATCAGAAAACTTTACTACGAGAATGTCTGTGCCATTCTGTAACGCCACCAGTTATTTGTTGACTTCTAGTTAATATTTATTAGTAAAGGCTGTGTATTTAATGTATATCATTGGTTCAGAGAGGAGGTCTATAGCCCCATGAGCTTCAATCCTGTGTTGCGCTACTGCAGATATTTATGTGCTCTTCTCAAAATCGGCTTTATAAGCACACATTCTATGTTTGCATCGACTCGGGTGAGTGCATATACTACACCAACGGCGGTGTTTCACGAGCTTTGTTCGATTCCCAAGGTGATAACGATCGCAATGCAGGTAAACATACAGCTGCACTCTTCGTACTTCGCAAAGCATTTGAGTTGACTTTCGTGCTTCCGTGTCAGTATTATCCTCCTCCTCAAATCTACTTTGTCCTTGCTTTCTTTTAAGATCTCATAGAGATAGTTTTCTCGAACTTTACTGAGATATTTAAATTATATTCAAAGCTAAATTTCACGAAATATACTTTATTGCATTGTGAAAATATTAGCCAGAGAGAAAGCTGAACTTGTTTGTAAATTGTAATATACTTCAGTTTTTCTATAGTGGCCAATGACAATAGGTCATTGTTACGCCTTTTGCCTTACAAAATGAATCTTTTTATTTAATTCGCGAACGTTCTTTTCAATAGGGCTCTTGGCCTCAGAAATGTGCTTACCACTATTAAAAGGATTCATTTTATAAGGCAAGAAGTGTAACAATGACCTAATGTCATCAGCCACTGTAGAAAAATCAAGGTCTAGGTAACACGTGGACGTATTATAAAAAAATGCCGTTCTTCGCTCTGTATTCCATTTTGATACATTGGACAACAAAATATTAAATAAATACGTAGCTGTTATAGTGATACAAGCATAAATTGTCTTCAAGTATTATGTACGTTCTGAAGTACTACGTTCCTTAAACATCTAAAGAGCACTATGTACTCAACAGGTGCGCCAGTGTTGCTGAGTAGGTTCACGCATTGATAAAACTCAAATATTACCTTATACTTTCATTTTCTTTGTGAGTAATGTACAACCGGAGGATTATCTTGCTTAATTTTGCGTAAATATAGCAATTGGAGTTGGATTTAAAGATAGTTGTGAAATTCTGCTGCTTGCCTTTATTTACGCGTCGAGACGGTAGGTCTCCACATACAAAACAACATAAGCATCTTTGTGTTGCAGAGTTGATCAAGAGTAAACTGGTGTTGCATGTCTCTTGTGTGGTGTGACCTATATATTGAAATAAATATCTTCATTAATTCATGAACACGCATCGCGGTTATTATTCGACAGGTGGAATTAATGAAATGTTCACTAACAGAAAATGGCCAGAGTCCCTAGAGTTTATAATTTCCTCGTCTCTCGTAAATCGGGTTGTTAAATGCACGTGTGAAATATGTTGAAAATGGATTCATCTCTGTTGTACAAATCCATGAAATGTCTCTATTTATTTCATCTCTGGCAAAACAGAAATCAGTACGGTTATTAATTTCAATTAAACTGATAATACAACTTGAATTTCCATTTTTTTTCTTGCGGATTATCATTCCACGAATTCAAATTATGTAATTTATACAAATATTTATTTTTTAATAAATTTTAACGACTTCAATATTTCGACACTCATGTTTCACTTTCTCGAAAAATATATTACTTAATACACCAATGCTCTTTGAATTGGAATTAGAACATAAATAATGAAATAAATTCACAAGTTAAACATTAAAAGAACAAAAACAAAATATATTTTTATTCTTAGAGGCTGCGATTAATAACTTGCGAGCTATGTTACACAACTCTTAAAATTTTGTTAGTATTTATATAATATAGTTTAAAATTTATTGATAAAATAACTTTTTACGTAAGGTTTATGAATTCCTGCTGCTTTCTGTTAATCGCTAAGCAAGAAGCAAGATACTCAACGCCTTCAGTCTTACTGATCATCCCTTGCCACCTCTAGGAAAAGTTTTATTGATTGCTTATTTCACGTTTCCTGGCGCGTCAACTGCTATGATTTAGGAAGGGTTTTGTGCTTTTCCGGCGTCGACGCACACGTCCATTTACGGAGTTTTCCCATCCAGTTATCTCCAACTTTATCTCCAGTTATCTCCAGCCAACTTTCCAGCCGGGACAAAGCACGTCGGGCTTAAGCTCCCGACTCGTTTCCCGACATATGTGATAGTGCAGTGCATGAACGTGTTAGAGGAAGGAAAGATCGCGCGCGGTCCTTGGCCCATTTGTTAGTGTATCGCTGTTGCATTCGCCAGGTTTTAAGCAGAGGAACGTAATGCTACCATATAGAGCAGACGGCCACTAGAATTGTCGACCTAGCTATGTTGCTATAAAATCCTTCCAGTACCAGGATTCGAACCACAGGACCTCTCTATCAGAGGCTCTGCCATAACCTCAGTTGATGCCCCGAGCCCCCTCAGCCGGTGAAATGTTTTCATTCTTCCTAACCCACGAAGGTCTATAAATCATGCACAGCACACCTGAACCTTCAACGTCTCCACAACCAGTCGAGCGTCTCGTAAAGGCCATTAGCCGCGTTTCCGGGCGGGGTCGTTCTTTGCGCACGGTGCGTGTGCTCCATTAGAATTAGCCGGCGGCGTCGCCGCGCGAGTCATGAAATGCGGTTGCGAGTGCTGAGCGGGCCCTGGGCCGAGCGGGAGGCGGTCGGGCGAGCAGCGGGGCGCGACGGGCCGCTCGCAAAGGGGAGCGGCGCCGCAAGGGGGCGAGAGGGGGAACGCGTGCTGGTCGCGGGAGGAAGAATGGGAGGGGGACGGGGGATGGGTGGGTGGATAGGGCGGAGGTGGATAGGGCGGAGGTGGATAGGGCGGAGGTGGAGGGGGGAGGCGGATAGGCTGGAGGCGGATGGCGCGGGGCGGATGCGGTGTTTAAGGTGGAACGGGGGCGGGGGGCGAGGGCGTGACGCGCACAAGGGGAATTCGGGGGGGGGGCCGGGGCAGCATAGGGCGGCGGGAGTCGTCGAGTGGTCGGCTCAATTAGAGGGTAGTAGGCCGTGACCGTCCCCAGCGCCAGGCGCCGTAGGATCGACGAAGATCAGATACAACTGCCAGCGGAGACGTACTGTGTTTACGTAATCATGCAAATAGGCATATAAGGACTATTTGGGAACACATGTAGTGCAATGAGGTGGAGAGCTAGGTTGCGTGTTCAGTAATCTGCTCTCCTAGGGTGAGCAGGTAGCCGGATCAATTGTCGACGGGATACGAAAGTTAGCGCCTCGCCTAACGTTTGCGAAGGTTTTCTCACGTACCCACTACGAGTATAAGGTAGTGAGCCCTTTGGGAAGTATTTCATATTTTGCACAAATAGAAAAAAGATGCTGTAAATTGCACTTACGTTCTTATCGTGTTTTCTGTTGCCTGTAGATCCAGAACTAGTGTACGTCTCATTAAAGACTGAATTCTCGTGGAATCGTATAAATATAGGATAACTGCTGTAATAAATTATCGAGTTAACATTCTTGGTATTCATAGTGTTATTTAATAACCCCCATTACAGTACATTATTCATATTCGTATGTGTATACGGCAGATACATTTACATTTTTACATTTAGATGTTTTTAGATACTTTTTTTGGAGACACACACAAATCGAAAGAGTGAGTAGAAAAACGCACACATTCCCAAAACCTTAACTTTTGAAATATTAAAAAAAAGTTTCGATCGTCGGTATTACTGTGTAATTTTTCTTCAACATTTTTCATGTCTTAAGCTATATTTTGCCAATCTTCACTTTCGAAAAAAAAATTTATTTAATTATCACAATGCTTCACACATTGAAACTAAACACGAATGACCAACAATCACTTTACTTATTCCATTAAATAAGGTTAAAATACGATTTACATGTTCATTCCTATGCTTTTTAAAGATAAATTTTCTTTGTTCTTTTTAACCTATTTAATTGGCTTTCGTTTTACAGAAGTTGAATTCCTTGTACATTGGTATGTTCGTGTAGTCGTATTTCGTATTTGGAAGCGTATCTTCTGATTTAAATTCAGATATAATGAAATTCTAAGACCACGATGTAGGACGTTTATTTCTGATGTACGATGTTGCGTGTACTACTTTTCGCAGTACTTTATACGTAAAAGGCTTAATATATTTTATATTGCACGATTTTGTTACTCTAGATAACTGGAAATCGTAACCTTGTAACTCAGACCACCCTCCTTATTGAGAATAAAGAATTAGGATAACATAAAGGAAACTAAATATAATAAAGCATATATAAATTCATTAAAAAGAGAAATTTTATATAGAGGTTATTCACTTTCTCATCACCGTTTCAATTCATTTTCTTTCACACAACATCGCCTGATTCCCTGTGGTGGACTTTATATGAGCTTTAAAATTAAATTATGATGTCAAATTATTTGAAGATTTGAAAAATTGGTTTCTTGTTTAATACGTTTTCCGATTTTTTCGCTTTTTTGTTTTCACTTCTTCTTTGCCCCTCTATTTTAATATTGTTATCAGTTTGTATCCCTCTCCTCTTCTATATTTGCCTTCAGTATCCGGACTCTCAAGCAAATTGCAACGTCCTTTGATATTTAAATCAAATCCTGGCATCGAATTAGTCAGTATCCACCTGCACAGACGGGACTGAATAATACTCGCACCCGCGCGCCGGTGCGCAGAGATTAACAGCTGACCCACCAAAGCAGCAGGCGCGTTCCCGGTGTGACGCACCGCGGATCCTCCGCGAGGAAGCGGGGCGCGGCGAGGCGGGGAGCGAGTGTGCATTCAGCGCGGCTCTCGAGCGTCTGGCCCGCACTGGCTGCCCTTTGCGCGCACGCCCTCGCGTGAAAAGCTTGGGGGAAGTTCTCTGCAAATTTCCAAGTCGGGACCAAATGCCTGTTTCCCCTGCATATTTAAATTAAGAGCTGTGCGTTTCTCCGAGTACGTAGTTCTCTCCTGTGTTGAACTGCAGCTCTCCTTCCTGCCCGCGATGCAGCGCCCCCTCTCGCCCGCGCCCCCGCGACCAACTCCCGCGCCCCGCCCGTGCCGCGCTGCAGACGGTGCGTACAACGTTTGTTCCCGCAACTCCACAAGTTTCCCTGAGGGTGAAGAGAGGAGGAGTTCCTGCATGGGCGGACAACGGTTGGGAGGATGGGGTACGGTGGGGTGCGGTGTAGTCTTTTGGGATGAGTTGAGGCAAGGTGGGATCGGAAGGAACTCAGAGGTCGGCGGGGAAGGCGGAGCGCAGAAACGACGCGCTCGCTGCTCCCACAACTGTTCGAGAGCGTAGAGGGACATCAAAAAGTGAGTAACGAAAGTGAGCGGTCACTTGGGTCTTGAGAAGAGGAAGAGCCCAACATGAAGAGGAAGACTGTAATGCAATCTTTTATTCGGCTTCGCGCTTGAGTAACGGAGGCAGGAAGAGCTGAGTAGCGAGGCAACTGACCGGCGTGCACGTCAATGGAGCACAGGAAGAAAGAGACAGCAAGACACAACAATAGTATGTTAGTTGGGCAGCAGAACCACAGTGAGGACAACGAGAGAGCAAGGTCAAGGAGAGAGCGAGGGCAACGGGAGAGCAAAGCGCTGGAACTTGCTGGGTCTGAGCGGTGGAGTGTGTAACCCCAACCTCGCTGCTGATTGGGTGTTACCACAGATGTTCTGTCTGTGAGTAACACTACCGTCCAAAGCATACAAGAAAATGCTTTTCACCGTAATGAATACTCTTCAATCGATATAATAGATGCCGCGGCCCCTCAAATTTAAAATTGATATATTTTGGTAATTTACGTAAAGCTCTTAGAACATTTTCACAATTTGCTTCAAAGTCGCACAGAATTTTTTCTTAAATTTGTTTCCCTGGATAGAGAAAAGAACGCTTATAAAAATGGAACAGTACCGGTTTGAAATAAAACCTATCCGTTTTTGAAAATGACAAAAATCCAAAATTGGCTAAACGACCTCCTACAAATCCGTTATTGAAGATAGATTTTCTAAATGAAATGTAATATTCAAAATATTACATCTTTAAATAATGCCATGAAAAAATGTTTGAACGTGTCGGTAGTTTTCGTGTACTTTCTAGAAAAAAACTACAATTAAGAACAGTAGAACATATTTTCTTTAAAACTGCTTCATGTTTTTTTCTGTAAATATTTTTATTCCAACAGAGCATAAGTCTCTTAATATGACTCATGTCTGTTTTTCATCATAACTTCTGAAATTTCAAAAATTACAACAGATTAACTGTTTTTGATGCGTCAGGAGCATCGCTGTTTTAAACAGCATTTGGTGAATAACGGGAAAAACAACTGACGACGGATGCGATGTGTTTGTGTTAGCCTTTCATCTCCAGCAAAGATATTAGCGGGTGGGAAACATTTTTGGTAGTTCTGGTATTATAATATTACGCAACAGTTTCAAATAGAGAAAGTATGTGATATTGTAGCGCCCTCCAAAATTTATATGTCTTGTACTTTTTTAACTTAAATAACAGACATGTTGGCTTAATAAAATGTACTGAACTGTTTTTACGAATGTCATTAATGTTCGAAGTTTCGTAGAGGTAATTTCGTTGTGTAGATTACGAGTAATTATATTGTGTAGATTATTTCCTGATTGATGAGATACGAGTACTTGGTATTGCCTCATTAACAGTGCTTTTCGGACAGTTCTGGCCTTTTATTTAAAATTTCTTAGTGAATTCCAATACTGAATATTCCAAATTAGTGAGCACCGCAGAAATGTACTAATTTGTTTCTGAGCAAATCAACATTCAAGTAATTTCCGATTTTCTTCGAAACCCAATTAATAATATTAGAATTCTCGCTTTCTGTTTCTAAATATTACGCTCTAATTCAAAATGTCTTTGCAAAATTCTCTTTACAACAAATCTGCAGTAAGCATATTATATAAGTCTTTTATATGAGCTTAATGAAACCAACAAACTAAAAAATTGTGTTCGTTCTCTCGTAGATCTCTCATGCGCGTAATTTCATCCAGGTCAATTCCGTACTACTCTAAATGCGGCTAGTGTCGTAATTTGCAATGGGTGTGGTTCAGAACTCCTGAATGACAGCAAATTTTCTGCTCCGAGGATTGATTGATTGGGAAAATTCCCAATCTGGCTTCCCCTGCCGCGCATATTCACGATTTTCAGGTGCCCCTCGGCAAATAATGTGGTAATTCCTCTGAAAGTGCACATAACTGTCTGCGATTAACCGTGGGGTCGCGAACTTTTTTGCTTTCAGAAACTTTCTCAGCGTAAATTTTATCGTGAATCATATGTTCACCTATAACTCATTAATGGTGTGGAACATCATCTAAAAATGATTGCGTAAGTAGAATATTGAACTTCCAATGAAAATGTTGCTGACACTTTGTTCTGTACACGATTACTTACATCGTATGTGCGATTTGTTGAGGGGAATTTGATCTAAATATTATTCACCCCTTGTGAGTTATGGGCATGTTTTAATCTTAGAACTATTAGTATTCAAGTGTTATGGACCTTATCTTCTTAAAAAACAATGATTGAGAAAAAAGTAGTTGTTTAATTGAAATTAGATGATTAAATGGAATTTATGTGAATGCAGATTTTCATTGTTAATAGTTTTACCCAATTTAAACAAATTTCCAGTACAGTGTTTACACTTTTTGAACCATATATTTAATTTGCTACTTAATTCAACTGGTTTTAATAATGTCAGTTCTAAATTAAAACCAACTGACCAATATTATCTGCATATACTTAAAACTAAGCCAACTTCTGTTAGTTTTCACCGCTCGACAATCTTAGCTAGATCAGTTGCTTTGGATAAAATAGTTCCGGGAACGGTGCAGCAGAAAACGTAGTTGCCTATGCACGTAGTTGCACCACTCATAACAAAATTCCGAAAGACAAAGCATTATTTTATGAGAACTGCCATACATCTCATTTGGTCAAGAAGAGATTGCACAAGATAATTCAACTTAATATGAGTAAGACGAAAGTCCAAACATATGTTCGGAACAAAATTTCTTCTCATAAAGCTCGAAGTGTCTGTACCGTGTGCACACGTTTACGTTGAGTTTGTTACCGTTATGCGAAGTTGTTAACGTAAAGTTAAACATGAGAGGATTAGGTGGAGGCGAGTAAAAAACCTCATTGCTATGTGGAGCGGAGGTTGCAGCGCAGTGCAAAGCGATTGAATTCCTGTCAAGAGAGGGTGGGCCGGTGAGGGGACTAATGGAGGTCAGGGAAACTCCGCATTGCAGTGTTGGTCGCGTTTCGTCTGGCCCACGTCAGCACGAGAAGAGCCACAGGTGGCGAAGGAGAGACTGTCTAGCCCTAGCAACACATGGTGTTTTCGCGTGTGTACGTTACGACACATACTACTTCTAGTCGCAGACTAAGAAGCGTCATATCGCAGTTCACTGAACCGTAATGAATTCACCTACCAATTTAAGAACTTGCATATTCGATACCGTATGTTCAATGACCCTTCTTTTACACCGAAGTACATATTAAATTATGGCATTATTTTTCAAAACTAAACATCACTATTAGAATATTAAAATATACTTATAAAGGAGTACAGAGTTTGATGGATTCAATTTTGATTCGTGGTATACTATTGTCAACGTTAGTTATGCAGTTTACCTGCACCTAGTTCCGAGTTCATTTCAAGTAATTCAATGATTGGTTCAACAATTGAAAAATATATCCCCTTATTAATCAAATAAGTTATTCTCCGCTCAGAGTTACCTGCTTACCTGCCTTACCTGCTTGTGACCAACTTTCTATCATTTTCCTTATATTTTCAGGTGAAAAGGACGTAGTATTAATGAGAATATAACTCGTCATGCGACTAGAAGTTTTTATTACAGTATTCGTTTCAAAATTCCTGTCCCGAACTCTTTACTATAATAATACTATAAATAGTATTATAATAATCCATTTTCAGTGTTACAAGGTTTTTATTCAATTCTTTAAGAGTCTCAAAACAGTATCATTTTAATATTGTCTGGGACATACCGTCCTGGTTCTCAGTTTATTTTTCGTGCTTTCTATGTTTGCGATTGCGTTTCCATTTCCTACGAACGAAAGTATTTCTGACGGATGTGCGAGTTTGTAGCCCCGCCCCGAGTTTCCCACGTTTCTTCACAATACTTTCACCGTAGTAACACCTCAATTTTCCAACTCTATCACAAACATACATGCTCTACACATACGTTCATCTTAAACTCCCAAGGTGGTGCAGAAAATCTAAACAAACAACGGCTGCGCTCAAATATCCTTACAAGAGTATCCAGTGCCACAAAAAAGGGCATAGCATGTTGCGAAATTCATAAACTCCAAATAATTGTATTTCAGTGACAATGATTCTTAAACTTACGACCGTGTAGTCCGATTACGCGACTTCTACTTGCAGTTGTTTGTGAAGTTTGTCGAAAGGTACTCTGGTGCTTCAGACCATATGAAAGTTGAAATTACATTTTGTATTGTCTATGATCGTTGTACTTATTTTACATTTTTCACGTTTGAGATATTGTGTACTGTGTATCATATACGTACACGTACTACATACACTCTCTCTCTCTTTCTCTCTTTCTTTCTTTATTTCTTTCTTTCTTTCTTTTTTCTTTCTTTTTTCTTTCTTTCTTTCTTTTCTTTCTTTCTTCTTTCTTTCTTTTCTCTCTTTCTTTCTTTTCTCTCTCTTTCTTTCTTTTCTCTCTCTTTCTCTCTCTTTCTATCTCTCTTTCTTTCTCTCTCTCTCATTCTCTCTCTTTCGATCTCTCTATGTAAAAGTTCGAACATTAAAACATACTTTACAACATAATTTTTAAATATTATTCCCTGTTATTATTCGATTACTTGAGGGTAATTTGTTCTTTAATTCTACAAAATTATATTTTAAACAAAGATCAACATTCGGTGTAGAATGATGTATTTTTAAAGCACCAAACTCCCGCCCACAATTCTGATCACTTTACAACAAGCAGTTCAACAAATTGTGTCAAATTAAAATCTGCTAGCTGCAGCAACAACTGATATGCAAATTACGCCATTTGTCCAAATTAGTTCGTTAGAAATTTTGTCTATTAAATTTCAAAATATTATTTTTGTCTTTATGAATGTATTAATAAATAATAATGCTTTTGAAGACACCACATTTTAAGGACATGCATCCCACCAGACAGTTTCCATGCAAAATCAATTTTTAATTTAATTTTGTGTATTTTATATGAACAAAATTTCGTAATAAATAGCTTCCTCAAATGAAAAAAATTCTTAAACATCTCTTTTGAAAAAATCTTAAGAACTGGCTGTTTAAACACGTTTAAATACGTTCCAGCGCCTGTGCATATTAAAAAGAGAAACGAAATGTAATAATGATGCTTTGAAATTTTTATATTCACCGCGCACTCCGTGAAATTAGTTTTATATTTATGTAGAAAAATAAAATGTGTAATTCTCTCAACTCATGTGCCGTGTCTCTGAAATTTCGCTTGGCAAATTTTTAAAAGGATCACTTCTCTGGCCTACGTGCATATTCTTTCACTAGGTCATGAACCTCTGAGATGAAATTTAATGAAATATCAAGGTAATTTAAATGTGTTGTACAAAACTAAATGTTTTTTCTACCATTTCTTTACCGAAGAAGATAATTGTTTGAATGCCACTGACGTGTTCACTGATAATGGAAGTGGTCCAGAGCCGGGATAGAAATAAATTTCGGTGGTTTTCTTTACTCTATTTTCCCAGCAGGAAAATATAATAAAATCAATATTTAATAATCAGTCTTCGAAAGTTGTGCTCCTTTACCTCTGTGTAAATATTCATTTACGATTGTTGTTTCTATAGAAGAATAATGCAATGTTCGTGAGAAAAGTAGAATAGTAATGCCTATTTCTACATGAGGCCCGGTCGTCGCCGCCTCTCCGAGTTGCTTATATTGTGGCGTGCATTGGGTTGCCTCTCCTGCAGACTCTGCGTCACTGCTCGTGACGTCACGCGGCGCCTCCGGCTTTCCAGCCCCGCCCCGCCCTGCCCCGCACCACCCCGCCCCTTGCCCAGCCCCGCTCTGCCCCGTCTCACCCTGCCCGGCGCCGGGCGGATTTCTGCTTCATTTGCCTGGGATGCCGGGGCTTCGTAGAGTAAACATTGTATCAATGAAGAACTTTGATTAAATCTAAATTTATTTTCACAACATTAATAATGTTAATATGCATATGATTTATAGTTGTACATACTTTCAAAATAATTAGAAATTAACTAGTGGCTTTCAGCGTCAAGAATGCTGCTGAACAAAATCACATAAAATAGTTTTCCAAAAACCAACTCATACATTTTACAAGAACAACAAATAATATTTTCTCGTATAGCACTGCAACAAATTAAATATTTTAACAAACAGCTATTAGTTCAGGCTTGCACAACGCCCATTTCTGCGGGTATTCTTCATTCTAGTGCCCGATGTCTGCGCGCGAGAGCGGTGAAAGTGCAAGTAGTGGGGGGAAGAAGGCAGGTCGGCGAGGTGAGGAGCAGCGTGCCATTGCACTGTGGGGACGACGCGCCGTGTAGATTGAATTGCTGGGCGTTCAATGGATCCCTTTATTTTATCTTTTAAATTCCTCGAAAATCTGTTTTGTGACAAAAAGTGCCTGAGTAGTATGTAACAGTCTGCCATCTTCTCGACGTTTATTTTTTAATTTACGGCTTTAAATTACGGTTCGAATTGCGCATTGTCATTGGTAGTCGCCACTCCTAGAAAAGGTCTCTTTCCCATTCTTCCTTACTGAAGCTATTCTCACTTAAGTGGTTCGCGCTCGAACCCCCACGCGGACCCCACTGAAAGTGCAAAATGCTATGCACACCTAAATTAGTACAACAGTTCTTTTTACTTACCAAGAATAGCAAAACACTTTGCTCTTCCGTAATTCAACACGTGAATACCAAATATTTAATGGCGGCTGGTCACTTCCTTGGATTCTTGCTGTTGCAAGATGTCAGCATTGTCGAAAGCAATAACGCATTGAATATGAAAAGCCTGTGGATACGCGCAGAATAGGCGGAATATCACAATCAAATATTTGCATTTCTCACTCAATATAGAAATTATTTAATGGATTTTGTCGGTCTGTTATTTCAAAATAACTGCAATTTTAACCTTTATAGGGTTACATAGCTGACATAAAACCAATTCAATTATTTTTACGATATTTTGCTTGGTTTGTCCGAGGTAATCGCTGAAACAGCTAAAACGATTTCGATGTTGTTCTCGCTGAAAAGTGATGGGTACTGTCGGAAATATCTTATGCTCAGTTTTTTCAAATTTGTATATACTCTTATATAAAGAAGAACGGTTGATTGCTTTTTCCATTTCGGTTGCTCAATTTTTTTTCATTCTGATCTTAATACGTTCGTGTAGATTTGGACTTCGAAACAAGTGAAAAGTTACTGTGTGTATGACATTTCGGAAGTATTACTCCTCCCTCTTTTTCCTGCACCTGAGCAAAAAAAAAAAATAGTTTGCAAATTTTTCGATTTTGAAAGTATTTAAAAAACAATGTGTAATTTCACGTAATTTCACGAACTTGAATTAATTCCTTCTGAAAGCTAATAAAATTTATTTCGATAACGCAATTATTCTCTGAGTAACCCACCACATACCGTGATAAAAACTTACACTACACCTACTGGTCTAATAACCATAGTAGATGACGCGCCCGAAAACACGATATAATCAATCAATAGATACCTGGGCAACGCAGAGTATTTCAGCTAGTATTTTATAAAATACTGCTATTTGTTCTGCCGATAATAGATATCCGCTGATATCTTAGGTTGGTTGTCGAACAGAAATGTCTCATTTTGCGTTTTGACTTTTTGCTTGAGCTTTGAAATGGAGGTTTTCCAGAGAGATGTAAATTAGTTTCCCGGCGAACTCGTATAGAGCTTACGTCCATTTATCTCGCAACCCACCCACAGTTTGTACCCGGCGCCGCATATCGATGTGATAACATGGAATGGAAATAAATTCTATATGGTCACTAAGAGGCAGCGCTGTTATGGACGCGTGCTTGTAATTGCTTCGAGAGACGCCTCCAGCCTGTTACTATTCGTATTCTACTGCAAATTCAGTGGTATACGTCGTCACGGGTGTTCCCTGTATCTTTACACTTCAGACTTTACTTTTGATTGGCTGAGATTCAAAACAGAGGGGTTTTGATTTTCGCGGCGCGGCATTTATGTATCAAGATATGTCGATGCAGCATATGTGGAAGGGGGCTGGCCAGAGCCGAACGGGGCCCGGGCGGCGAGACGGGAAAGTGAGTTGAGGTGGGGCGGTGTAGGGACTGGAAGGGGTAGAGAAAAATTGCAAATTTCTGTGTTATGGATGTTCATATTTTGAAAGTTATGAGCTGTGTAAATGGTCGCTGAAAAATCATTAAATCATTACACGTCATTACATGCATGGAGGGTGACATCGGTGCGGCGTTTTGTAAGTGAATGAGTGAGCGATTTTTATTTTACAGTTCTGAGAAAATTAAACATGCTAAATACAATGTTTACAAAATTCTTAATCAAATTGTATATTATTTAAATATATGTAAAGAACAAGTGAAAATTACCCCCAACGTAAAAATCAATATCAAATGAAATAATTTTTGAATCAACACAGCAAGGCCTTTCATTCTGTTGGTTAAAATCCATGAGTAGTACTACGAGAATTCTGATTGAGGGAACTTAACGGTGGGTGTACCATCTCAAAATCACTCTGCCACGTATCTTCTTTTAATCAACGTGCGGAGAGTCGCTAACAGGCGACACCATCACAGTGTTAGGTTACTTTTTTAGGTTCCCGAGAACTAGGTGAAGAAATGTTTACTCCGTTGAATTTTTTTGGTATCAATGAACAATTTGCGTTTTAACAAGGTTTGCACAAAACGAAGCTGTGGATTACATTAGAAGGGACCGAACAGGTTGAGTACGCAAAAGACGTTGAAATCACTTCGTGAAATGATTAAAATGAATCTTTTGCGTCAGCAAAGAATTCATCTTAGTGATTGAAATATTTCTTCATAGACTCAGGTATTTTGACGGGCGACCTAATCGATAGTTTTCCATGGTTCCTCCGAACAATACCAGATGAATTTCAGGACAATACCTTAGCAAATAAGCCACGGAACACGCGTGATCTTTCCGTCCTCATTTTCGTACCCACTATCCACGCTTACATTCCCCCATACATGCACTACGCTACAACACATAGAGGGAGACCAATCAGCAGCTTAGCACTTGTCTCAGCTGAGGTGTTGCACCACTGAGGGAGATATCTAAAGAGAGAAAACCCCAGAGGCCGACATGTAAGTGGGCGCGGGATTTCAGAAACTAGCGAGGGATGAACGCGGCTACTTAGTGGAGTATAACACGCATCCCACTAACGGGACGTCCACCTTAGCAGGAGACGAGCCCGAAAATACAAAAATAATCAGTTGCAAGACCATTTGCACATTAGAGGGAACAGCGTACTTGCATAGTTAAGTAACAGAAAAATAACACGACGCACGCCACAGTCAATTGAATCTGTCTTATTGCGTTGGACGACCGGGGAGGGTGGGCGGGGCGGACTGGAAAATTGCGGGGCAGATAGGGAGGATTGAGCGGGTTGACGACCAAAAAGTGTTAGATAATGCAAGGTGAGTGTGACGCAAAAGTCTTCCCAGAA
Source organism: Teleogryllus oceanicus (assembly GCA_964035755.1). Lineage (NCBI taxonomy): Eukaryota > Metazoa > Arthropoda > Insecta > Orthoptera > Gryllidae > Teleogryllus > Teleogryllus oceanicus. The sequence goes on from CAXIVR010000001.1 coordinate 264,887,175, forward strand.
GCTCTCACGAGCGCCACGTGACTTGTCCGCAGGGAGCAATCGGCACTCGGTGAACATCCCGACGATCGTTGCGCGGCCGGCGGGCGCAGGCCCGCAGTTCCTCAGCGTGCAAGAGTCGCTGAGCCGGCACGCCGCTCCCGACGCCAGCAAGCGCGCCTCGCTGGGGTGCAGCGCGCCGTCGAAGTGGAGGACGCCGACGTGGACGCCGTCGTAGGCCGCCTCGAAGCGGCGGCCGCGGCGGCGGCGGCGCCGGCGGCCCTCGACCAGCAGCCCGACGATGGGCTGGGTACGTATGCTCATCGCGCAGCGCTGTGACGCACGGCTTGGCTTTTCGTACTGGTCTTCCTGATGATGTGTGTATGTGGTGTCCAGGGAGGAAACAACGAAACTTTGAAAACAAGTTCTAAAGGCATTTTTTAAATCGCCATTTTTTAAATAAATTTAAGTCTATTTTGTCTAATAAACTCTTTCGAGATTTCGAATTGTTTATTATGTACAAAATAAATTAATATATTTGTTCACAAAGAAAAATTAACACAGAAATAGAACACCCAATTTACACAACTAGATGGTTTTTATTTCCTCCCTGGATATATAATTCGTTGTGTCGTCTACCCAACACGTCTCTTTATCCTTTTTTTTGGGCATTCAGCGTTATTGGTATAATCCTCTGTTATTTGTTGTGTCACGTAATATCGCCCTCAGTTGACGCTCTTTATCCCATTGGCCAGGGGCTCGGCGCCGTTAGTAACCGAGACGGTCAACCGTCCAGAAATCCTCGCTATCTCGAATTGCTTAACTTCCGACTTCACGGAACGCAGTTAAGTAATTCGGTTAGCGACGCCGGCCTTTTTAGTTTCCCTGTTGATAATTACTGACCTGTCCTATTATTCAAGTTTGTTTGTAACCGTATCAGTCGTTCGTTCATTCATAAAACAAAGCGTCCATTTGTCGCTTTTGATAAAAATATGTGATTATGAATCAATTCTGATTACATAGGTAATTTTAGTTTTTGTCTCATAGCATTTTTATGAAATAATAAATGTTGAGAAATATATCATTTAAATCTGTGAAATGTGATCTAAACTAGCTGAAATCACCCAATAGAATTAGAAGAGCCGAAAAAAGGTTGTTCACAGGTGAATAGCAATCCTCGACAGGAAAAATGTTTGTTTGGCTTGCTAGCGCGTCACTTGTACAGACAGTATGCGGTATGTGATATCTGGTCGTTAAGCGATGATTCGGTCTGCATAAACCACGTGAAAGAACTACAATCATCAGCAGGAACGTTTGTACAGTTTACAGATATTATAGACCCAGAGAGATGGTAAATATAAAATAAGCAGAAATTAAGTTTACTTGTGTATTGATTTCACTGCTTAACAATGCTATTTTTACAGAAACTAAAGTTCCACTCTTATAGATTTATGGTTACTGAGCACAAAAAACACACCGAAAATTCTCTCCTGACTCAGGCTTCCGAGGAATTTCATTTATTACATTTTTCTTGTGAGCCCCTTAAAGCCGAAATGGTGTAACTCACATTTTTCTTGTTCCGAAATATTTGTGTTACTAGTGTTATTGTAGAACTTTACTAGTGAGTCCTGACAACCGCTCACATCAAGCTCGGACTCGTGAAGGCATTTTTGAAAACAGTTGACAAAAATTGGCATGCATTTGCTTACTTGTGCACAACGTTTCCTCGTCTACAGAACAGAAAAGTTCAAGCAGGGGATTTGTATTAGCCCTCAAATCGCAAGCTATTGCGTGCCAATGAGTTTGAAACTATTCGAAGTCCTGATGTCGAAAGATTGCTGTGCATGTACATGCATTTCTTGGCTGACTAACGTGCTGAAAATTACAAGCACTAACTTCTGTGTGGCTATGAGAAAATTGAATACAACATGTCACAAAAAATGCACGTTATCTAATCGTCTCCGCACATCTTCCCTCAGAATTGTCGAGATTGTAGTGATGAACAAGATGAACAATTCCATCGAGATATTTCTGCGATGGAACAGCATTACAAAAAAAAGTATGTCCGGTCCAATGTTAGTAGATTTCTGCTTGATAATCCTGAGAGATTTTCCAGACGTTTCCTACATGCGTCAAAGTGACGGTGTATATAACAAAGGTTAAGATTGAACCATAAAATTGTGTTCCCTTAGCCTTATAGGTAAAATGTGAAATTACTCAGAAACGTTAGACAGAGGAGAATGTTTAGTGTGATTCTCGTGCTCAGCAACCGAAAATCTAGAAATCACGGCTGGTTTTGTTTTTGGCAAACAATAGAAAGTTATAAATTGTTGAACAGTTTTTCTAAGCTTGATCTTCTAAGTATCTTTGCGTCTTAGTTGCTCAGCCCGAACTGTAACCATGCAGTAAGTGATTTCAGGTCGTTAGAAGAAGGTTCGTTCTGCATAAACCGCGTGAGAAAACCACAATTATCAGCAAGAACGGCGCGGAAAATTAGCTGCTCTACCAACTATGAGAATTAAAAGTTTTCAGTTTAAATACACTCGCTTTTGCTCTCTCCATTATTTATGATACTCGTCGAGCTCGCAAGCAATTTATCAACACTAGCGAATTCGCTCGAATACTCGCATAGGAAAAGGCTACTCCCGTTCCTTTTCCTCGCCACATCGTATGAAAGAGTACATTTAGCGAATCGAAGATGTGTGTAGAAAATTCTATAAACCTATCTCTAAATTTATTTATAAAAAATGTTAATTCGTCTCTGATAATCATTACAATTCTGTAGGAGTTTCACCTCAGTCAAATCGATAATATAATGAAAGATTCTCAAAGCTATCTCGAAGCAAATGGTCTATAAAATCTTATTCAAATCCCCAGAACGCATCCTTTTGGAATTTTGCACGATCGATATGTCGAAAAAATACCTTTAGAAAGGCATTGGGTCGCGGATTGCATTTTCTCTTGCCCTTTTTAGACGGTTTTTTCAACGAAACTGTAATAATTATAAACTGAAAGTGCAATTCGCCATCTCTCCTTGATATTCCCTTTCCGACAACCCGGTTGCAGAGATAGGCTAATTGCGAGAGCGACAAGAGGGATCTATACGAAATAATACTGTGCATTATTATTATTATTATTATTATTATTATTAAATAATGAAACTTGCCATGGAATAGTATATTCTGCAACGAACGTAGAATGATGGCTATTATTCACGAGTGGATGTTTCTGATGCCAGCGACGTAGGAGCGAGTATCGGAATTTCTACGAATGAATAATAGCAATTCTATGCAAGTAGAAGACTATACTTTCTCTACGACTTTGACATTGAAGTTTTAAATTATGTGAACTCGCATACTGTTTCGTGGTTCACTTGTCTTACGATAGTTGCGGAAGAGCACGCAGCGCCTCTGTAGCCGACTGCGAGAACCCTAAGTCGTTGTGTAATGAACTAGGACGAATGCGATTGGTCGACAGGTGTGTTAGAATAATATTCTCGCACGGCTTGTGGAATTGGCATGATTACTGCATCCGATAACATGGAGAAATGAATACATTCTGCTATAGTCGTAGACAAACATTATACTGGTATTATGTTCACATTATAGTAAGATATTTAAAACCTGCAGTTTGTGTAATATTATTCAACATTTTTTTAAGGTTTTGTTCATTGTGCTTTTATTTACACATGCGAAGCCTACGCAAATTTAATGAAAGTTATCATGTGTGTGTGTGTGTGTGTGTGTTGCAACGCAAATCAATAAATAGTTCAGTATTCATTTTATAGGATTCTATACATATAATAGGTATCTTGATTATTACATTCCTAATTCAATTAATTATATGTGGTATCTTATTTTTAATATATCCAGTTTATTGAGATGTCCTTTGTAATTTTTGTCATACATCGCAGAGAATTCAATTATAAACAGTGTATCATTGTCGAATTTACTGTTAATTAAAACAAGGACATAAAAACCTTTTAGTAATGTGATTCAGTTATAATTCACGAAGCGTAACCTTTTGATAATAGTTCTTCTTAATACATTATGAGGATTTGCCTCTTGCGTAAAACGCATCTCTTTTATATTAAGTGAATAATAATGATAATAATATATTTTTTTTTTTTTTTTTAGATATGTGAATGACGTATTATTTTACTTTCAAGTGCTGTACATTATTTTATTCGTTACCGCTGAATAAACGATAGAAAGAATAATAAAACAAAATATATTAATAATCATGTATTCTAAAGTGGAACATAACTTTCTTTAAGTTAATAATATTATAGTAGACAAGACGTAAACGAAGGTGTCTTTTATATATGTCAATTATATAAGCAGTGAAATAAAATTACAAAAAAAAAAAAATTAGCTGAGTATTAAAAATTACCTGGCATTTATATTGTTGACAATTAAGATAAAATGTCATAAACTGAAAAATCATAAGGTTTCATTATAAAAAAATATTTTTTTTGTTTATGTATAAACATGAGCTCCTCGAAATTGATTGTTTTGTGGACACGGTTACACTGATAATGACAAATACGCTGGCTATATAAGAATAAGCAGACCGAAGAAGTACTTAAACCCCGCGTAGATGAGGGGCGGCGCTCTAATTTTATCAAGTTTCATGTTACTAGATCATGTAAGAAAATAATTCAATATTATATAATTAATAGGGGATTTTAATGAAATACCATTTTGTTTCTTTTCACTTTAGAACATTTCCTTTCAGTATAGACATTCATTTTATATTATGACACAGGCATGGCCCATTTTTATATGACATTTGTTGCATTTTTCGTCGATTTCGATTAACAAGTCTTTCCTTTTCCCATCATTTTTAAAGCATTTTAGCTGATTTCATCAATTTTAACATCATTTTAATGGTACTTGCTTCAAATAATATTTACGAGATGCAGCAAATTCTCCATAGAATTCCTGAATAGCCGATTCGATTTCTTTGCTCAGAAATTGTGGTGTCAGCCGTTGTACGCAGTCTCAGGGTCCTGTGACCCCTTATCAGCGCTACTGTCGGTTTGACCATTTTCGCGATTACTAAAGACAGATTTCCTGGTAAAGAACAGTCCAAACCAAAAGTTATGGTAACAACAGGAGCGCAGTAACATTGCATTGCTTTGTAAGAAAGTTGATACCCTTACATACATAGTAAACGTGTGTCTGAAATAATTCGTTTCGACGTTTAAATATATTAAAATGTAACGAAATATGTAGTAATACGTAAGATATGGAAAACTATGTAATTATACCAAAATATGGAAAAAAATATAAAATAAAAATTTTAACGTCTTGTAGAATACTGTAAAGAATCTTAGAAAATACAGGTATGGTTCCAAAAAAATTAAAATGAAAAATGTAATGGATACTGTAAAATTTGAAAAATAATATTCCTTACTCATCAATATCGTCTCCTACATATGGTCGTAGAAGCAAATAAAAAGGCGGGTTCTGTACTACTTTTCTGATACATTGCTTAATATCGTACGTCACTATGTAGTGAGAATGTGACATTTGAAATTGTGTTCGTATATAAAAAGAGCCAACTCCGTTGTTTTTCCTCTCCATTTTTCTTTAAAATATTCCTTACCGTGCTGGAGCTTCTTCACAAAGGAATATTTCAAATGTTCTCTTGCTTTTTTTAAAAGTTATATTTTCTCGCCCCTCTCTGAAAATTATAACCTGAAAGAACGGTGCACTCTCACGCTTGACGTCCAGAAGAGAGTTCAAAATGGAAAAGTTGTATTTTAAATATTTCCAAACAAAGGTTATTTGATGTTTATCACAGATCTCAAAAATAATTCGTTCCGTCCGGTAAAATTCGTTTGCGTCATTAATATCCATGTACCTTACACGTTAAACGAAAAAAAGAATAATAATATGAAAATTACTACGTAAGAATGTCGAAGAGAGTACAAGATACAGTTAAATCTTTCCATCTAAGACTACGTAGTGTTCACACATACTCGAGCAGTAATGACTTCTACACCACTAGAAAACGTCGCAGATTCTGTAATTCGATGTTTTTTCTTTTTGTTTTTGGAGTCGTTGCGAGATTCTGCTTCGCACGTTTGCCATCTTTTACGTCATCCTTTTCTTTTTGCGCCATTTGATTGTCGAGTTGCGAACTCTCTCCCTTCCAATACTCGTCTCCCTTCTCCACACCCTCCGTGCGGATTGTCTGCGTCGGCGGGCGAAGCCGGGGTGCCTCTGCGATTGGCCGGCGAGTCGTATCGCGCAAAATCGTTTGTTTTCCGACCTGTCAAGCGGGAAGTAACGACTTTTTCGGAAAGAGCGGGTCCCCGGGCCACGTGGGAGTCGGAGCGCGGGAGGACGGGCGAGGCGGGACTCCCGTGAATTTGACAAGCGCCACATTCGCCGGAGCAGGACTTCAAGCCGCCCTCGCCGCCACCCTCGCGCCACCCTCCCGCCACCCTTGCCGTCCTCGTTCTCGATGAGGGCGCGGCGGCTCGTGAGTGCACGATCCTGGAATTGATGGGGGTGACCCTCAAACGGCTCTCTCGGGCAGACGGCGGCGAGGTGGGCCACGCACGTGGCTGTCCCCTGTCCCCTGCCGGAGGGCGCTGAGATTTTTTCAATTGAATGGGTGGATTAGGGTCACGTCGCTACGAGGCGAACACGGGATAAAATGAAAATGAAAATTAAAACAGCCTCGGGGAGAATTTTTGTTAGTGACAACAAAATTCGTTCACTGCCTGTTTCCTTCTATGTGTGCAGTGAGCAGCTTACGCTTTGAATCATTAGACCTTAGTAACGTGATTAATCATGATGGAAAAACTTTAAAAACTTCATTAGCACATATTTAAAGCAACTTGAAAGCAAATAATTATATTTTCAACCCTTGTTAATATAATATACTAAAATATTTTATTACGTCATCTATTTATAAACGTATCAGTACATGAAATGATACAATTTCAAAACAATATTGCTATTGTTTTTACATAACAAGAATGAATATACAAAACAGTTGAGTCCTCAGAGAATCACCCGCTGGTTAATGAATTTTATTTTAATTATCTCGTTCCTGCTGATTTCGCCTTTATTCTCTACATGTTTTGTAGTCGAGCTCGCCGCCTGTCCAGCGGAACATCTATCTTGATACACTTCATTTTGTCTACTACTAATACCGAAGCTTATCGATCCGAACTTTCTCACCTTCTCCGTACTACATTTATTTACGTCTACACATTCTCCTTTCTGTAATTTTAATCAAATTTATTTCCTATTTCGCATTCCTCACACTCGTGCAAGAACATAATGAAATTCTAAACTGTAAATAAAAGACAAGATACACACGATTTTATGATTTCTTAGTACGTTTTGAGTCATAAGTTCTTGCAGGATGAAACGAATTGCACAAATAATTCTCACTCATGTTAAACAAAATTGTAGGAAAGTAGGGAGAGGTTCAAAAATTATATTCACGACCTTTGAAAATCACGACCTCGTGGAACAAAGAAAGCTGAGGAGAGAGTCACAGCGGCTTTAAGACTATAGATTCAAATAATGACGAGGATTAAAAGTACACTTGCATTAATTAAATTGTGTCTTAAAATACCCTCTAACATTAAAGGATATAAATAGTAAAATGTGCCACGCCACACGTGACTACAGATCGTGCATTATGCATGGTAGAATAATCGATAATAAAAATCCACCCAAACTAAATGAATTATTCATTCATATCTGCCTTGTTCCTTCTCGGATCCGACTGTGAGTAATTTTCCGGTAGATGGCTCGTTAATCTCGTTCTTCAGCTGCCAAATAACCTGTTCCTTCCGATACGACTTTACGCTTACTCGTATACGACTTTTTCCTCTTCCTCTTTCTTCAACCCATTCGTCACGGCTGCTTTCATCGCCCCCGTCACCGGAATTGTTTTTCTCTTCCGTATGATTTCTGTCAATTTGATTCTCAGTCGTCCACTGTTCTTGTCATTATTTCAACCAAATGACCTCACTCCCTTTGACCGCCGTAGACACTTCAGTCTTTTCATTGAAAGTCGCCGTCCCATACCCCACCGTCAACTTTACTATGTCCACTTGGATTACCGTTACTTTCACCACAGCATCATTTCACAACTACCATTGTTACCACCACTACCATAAGAATGATTCCTTTACAAAAACGACACACTAGCTACATAGCTGGATCGAATACGACCACGGCGCCGCCAGCCGAATTCGTTTACTACGCTTTGTGAAATCACGGAGGCGAATAAATGACTCGTGGGTTCCTGGTTGGGTGACCGGCTAGGAACCCCGGGATCTAACGGAGGGTCCCTGGCCGAAGGGATAAAAGGCACTGACTGACTGCGACGTGACGAGACTTGACAAGTATAGTAATTACTAATGATAGTAATTACTCAGTAACTGCGGATTACTCCAGAGAAAGCGCTCAGCGCCCAACAACGGTTAAGAGACGCGTTGCGTCGACAGCGCAACAAATTAAAAAAAAAAACTCCCTGGGGGAGAATCCCAGCGATTGGTTGCTTCGATCGGTAGTTTTTCGTAGTTTCTCTGACTCTCTCCTCGTTCCAGCTGGAGATGAACACCACCACATCTCAGAATATAGCATGCACTACATTCAGGACTATTACCATAGTTATAGTTAGAGACCGGAATCGATCAATAGCAAGAACGTCGCTACTAACATATCAAACTTTTATCACACTCACCATCGTCACTCTCACTATCTTCATCATTATCACTATTACTACTCTCACCATTACCATCATCACTCTCGCCATCACAATAAATACATTCACTATAACCCTCACAATGACCACTCTCCCAATCGGCATTACCATCATCACCATTAACACCCTGACTATCATCATTACCATACCACCCTCACCATAACCATTATTACGCTCACTGTCATTATCATCAAGTCACCATCATTATTGCCCCGGTCCTATCATTGCCGCTACCGTCACCGCCACTGCCACTACCATCACTACTTCTACTACTTTTGCCATCGCCACTTCTCCGCCACCTCCACAGCCAACACCATCAGTCACGTCACCAACACCATCACGTCCACCACATTACCACTACCATCATCATCCTTATCATTATCTCACATTATATCGCTGCTATCGTCACTGGAGCAATCAACGTAAGCTCCCCCCCCCCCGTCTTGCTGCCACAAGCCTCGATCGCTCCCGTTTCACAGCCCACGCTTTCCGCCCATTTTCCCTTTGCCTTTCTTGTTTTTCTTACTTTCGGCTCCGCCTGTGCCTTTGTCCCAGGCCAATCGATGGCGTTGGCGGAATATTTCTGATTCTCGGCCGCTGTTCTTTTGCTCGGAGCTGCTCGCGCCGTTCCGCACTGTTTCGGCCGCAGTCGCGCTCGCCCTTTCCTCCGCGCAGAGAGATGTCAAGCACTCGTCGCTCCACAGCGCGCGGCGTCGATACAAGACTTGTGGACGGAGTTTATTCGGAGAACTCCACGCAGTTTCGTGATATTCCACTCCAACTATCGATTTGTTTCTTTTCTGTTTTATGTTCATCAGCGAACAGAGGTTTATAAGTATCGATTTGTTTAAGGCACTGATCCATTCGAAACCATTAACATTAGACATATGAAAAAAAATATAACCCGCCTTAATCTATTTTAAGATATCGTGTACTACTTACTTTTTGAAGTTTAACAGATAACGTAACATTACTGATTTTCAGCAGTCGACCAGCGTGTTCCTCAGCAATACTTTGTGAATAGATGCGTATTTGTTAATTTATTAAACTTTTAATTATTTAATAATAAGTAATAACTGTCTTTGCATCATGAAGTAATGCCCTATGTTAGTTTTAGTGTTCTCACGAGAACACTGGTTTCCGACCTACATTCTGGGAAAAGCTTAAATTTGTAACGCTCTCGAAAATAAAATTGCATTTTAAACGTCGTGCTCTCTCTAGCTGATATAAAGAAAGTTCATTTGCATAAAATATGTGGAAGAATGAAACTGGCTCAGATCCAGATAGCAGTAATACACAGAGGCAAAGTTAAAGTTTCATGAATTCTGCTCTCAAATTGTTGCGCGCATAAAATCAAAAAACCGAGCTGAGAAATGGAAGAATTAATAAAGCGGGAACTAGTGACAATTGGTTAAATGAATGGCAGTGGAGATATTTTATTGTTAAAATTTGTTTATAAAAATTACCAAAATAATTTAATTATGTTTCTTTAAGAGTATACAAGTAAAACAATTTTAATAATAATTTTAATTTCCAATGTGATTTACAGGGAGTGCCATATTTATCCTTAAAGTTAAAATATAAAAGAGCATTGTAACATGTGCCAAAAATGTTGAGTGAATTATTCGATATTTTTCGTTCTTATTTAATATGTAAGCAAAACTAGGGGTTAATTCATGAACAATTTCTCATTTTAATCTTAGTGTCAATTTTGTAAGTTAATTTTTTTAGAATTTTAGAATAGAAAACATCTGGAGGACAAAACATACTTAGTTTTTTTAATTAAAGTTAGGTGTGGTATAATTCAACCTTTTTTATACTTCCTAGATATTTCGTAATTTTCTAGGTAGGCATTTCTGATATAATGTATTGACAAATTATTCGTTGTTGACATATCGATGGTGCATAATTCGGAAGTGCTACGACCTAGCCCGTTAAAATCTAGGTTTTGAGGCCAGAAAGGTTTGAATTATATTTCTCACACTGTTCATGTACGAAAAGAGCATTTTCTTGAGCGTGTTTTATCGTGATTTCACATTGTCTTGAGATGTGAAATGTTTTGATCTCAGAAACCTATCACGCTTATTAGTACTCACACTTGAGTTTGAAAATAGTGTGTTGTGTGTCGAATTCACAATTTTTATTGCATTTTCGAGATTTTTTGTGATTTTGAGCGAAGGAAAACGTTATGTTTGAATGCAAATTTGTTTTGTCATACTTTTAAAATTTTGTGGTGTTCAAAGTATGTGCTAATTAATTCCCCATTAGAATGTCTAAAATGTAACAGTAAAATAGGTGAATTCGATTTTCCATTACATTTCATTTTATTTCATTTAGTAGTAAATCTTTAGTAGCTAAGCGAGTAAAACGCAAAAGCGAGTAAGTAGAGAGCTAAGCGAGTAAAACCTATCAAATTAGCTCCAAAACTATTTCGGCATAAAAAGCTTCGGAAATAATACATTACAGAGTTTCCAGATTGTTAATCGCGGAGCATCGCCGAGAACTTACAAGTACGCGAGTGAAAATAATCAAATTGGACGTATTTAACTAATAGAATAATATCATATATTAATAATATATTACGATTGTTTATTATATAAACACCATTTTTTTCGAGTTGAATGTGAGTCGATTTAGGGCCATGTACATTACAGAATCAATAGCTGAAGGAGTAAACTAGTTGGACGTTTGCACAGCGTAGTGTACAGAAATCGACAGTATTATCTCGACTGCTCTATTCAAGTTTTGAGAATCGGCACTTGCAGAACTCGAACTGCGCATGCGCAGAAAGTTCGATATTGCTGTGACTTGTGGTAGCTATGCATTTGCTGAAAGTCCCTACTAACAGAGTCAAGATTGAGTGGGCGAGATTTACGATCAGCAAATCTAGTTTTCCAGATTTTCATGTTGTTTCAAGGTTCAAAAATGAGATATACAATGTGCGAAATGTTCGCGAGTGTCATTTCAACTCAAATTGTTTTTAACGTCCGTCTATTAATTTATAATTCGTCAAGCAAAATTTGCCACATTTCTGTGTTGTTTGAATATTTTATTTATCTTTTTCAAAGCTGCACTTAAATTATACTTGGTTTCTACTAACTACTTACAATCTTAAATATATTTTACATTTGTATATAATATTACATCTCTTTGTATGCATCTGACATGTGGTTAGGCGGAAGAGCGGGCCTGATGGCCCGGGCCCTGCCATATCAATAAAGGCATTATTATTATTATTATTATTATTATTATTATTATTATTATTATTATTAATTTAGTTATATTGTAAATCTTTCATGAGATAATAAGATGTAATTAGAAATATTATCGCTACGCATTTTATTCACGTAAAATACTTCAATATTGGGCCAATTTGCAAACAAAATATATTTAAAATTAAATTAAAATAGATTATTTTTTGTTTCTTTACGAAACTTTATTTTAGAAACATACGCATGTAGAAGTAACCAGAAGAAGAGCGGAACATTCTTTTTTTAATTCAAAATTCATGTAGTATATGACTTAGTGTAGGGATCACAGAATTTTGAAAATGTGCACAGAATTCACTTCTGCCCATAGCACGTCATACGGAGTTTAAACTGTTTTTGACTTAAAATAAATAAATAAATAAATAAATAAGATTGTGTATTGGTCTTAATTTTTCTTGCCCATTGATTATTGGCCATTGTAATAGTATTTACATTTTAATTTACAGTTTTTAAAAAATGATTTTACGATGCTCATTTCGGTGGAAAAGACAACGAGGATCGATTCAGTTCATGAGATATTCTATCGCGGGCTACATACGGCCTGCCGCGTGTTTAACGCGCCGGACTTGGAAGTTTCGATTATTTCATCCCCTAGATACACATGCGCCACACTGCGGCGGACCTCTTCGTAGAAGTTCGTCCGTTCGCTAAGAGATGGCAGCGCTGTCAACACTTGCAGCTCCAGGTTCAAGCGACTACCACGCTGCTGCGTTCGTGTAACTGACCGATATTTGAAGTTTGTGCGGCAATTTTCAAAGTTTATGTCATCGTGCGTTAATGACAGTCATAGGGTAAATAAATTTGCGACAAGATTCTAAGTGAAGAAACAAGAGATTTAAAATAATTTATCATTAGACCATTAATTTTTCCTAGAAATGTAAAATCCTGAATAAACATGAGAAGTTTGATATTTTCGTAAATTGCAAAAGTTTCGACGTTTTCCTACAACAACAGTATTTTAAAAACATATTTTTTCCTCAATAATATCTGTTCTTCAAGAACATCATTACATAAATGCATGTATAATTTTTCGAAAATATTTTTAATTTTTAAAAACCAAATTTTTTAAATTCTTTCCTGCAACGCTTAAAAATTGTGCTGGTCGTATTTTAGGCAAACTCTGTATTTAGTAATAATTTCAGAATTCTAATTAATAACTTTAACTCTGTCATTTTAAAATTAGAAACAAGAAATTAACGCTGCCGAACTGCAATATTAGTGATAGAGTATTTGTTCCTGAATGAAATATGTTCTTTAAAACTAGACCTTGAAATAATGTAAACTAAAATCTATGATTAATTGAAAATTGCAAATGCAAATATTCAACTTTTTTTAAAGCGTTGGAAAAGTTAAGTTCAGCTGTGAGGCTGATGATGTAGTGGTAACGTGAATGGCATGCTGACTCTGAAATCCTGAGTTCGAATACCAACGTGAAGAAAATTTTGCTTGTCTGAACTTTTGCAGGTTCATATGGTATTATAAATTCCATAGCCGTTACAAATAATGCGAGGAAGCATGCGCTGTTGTTGCTCCAATAGTTTATATATTTGGTCTCATTACTTCTCTCTTGATTAAAGTCGGATTAGAGAACTAAGGTTCAGACATATTTCATACCACAGTAATAAGGGCCTCCGTAGGATATGAGAATCTCTTGAAGAGAAATAAGAGCAGGTCGCTAGAAATAATATTATACAAGCTAAAATGAATGAGTCGTAACAGTTGTTAGCGCCTCGTGTTCATTGCAGAAACTGAACTCACAAGCAAATTACAAAACAGATGGATGCTTCTCTCACAGATATACCACAAGTGCAATCGGAATTACCGATAAATTCACGAGCCCTGAAACTGCGATTAGAGTCATCTTGGAATTTCGAAACCACGAAAGGCATTTAGGTACTAATATAATTTCAGGAGCGTAAATAATAATAATAATAATAATAATAATAATAATAATAATAATAATAATAATAATAATAATAATAATAATAATATTCGTTATATTTATATTTAAGAGAGTGTATTTTACGAGTAAATATGCAATTTGTGACTGGAATATCATAAGAATGCATGGGTGTTGTATTATGTAACGATGTTCTCTGAGATTTTATTCACATCAAATGAAATTTTAAAAATGATAGCAAGGATGTATGTATTCTTGTATGGATTGTATGTATAGTTGTATATATGCTTAATATACTATGATATTTTACATACTTCTCCTATGCAGACATTGTTTGTTTTTTTTGTACTATTTTAGATTGTTTGATTCAATAATTTATCAATTTCAACTATTGATATTCATTGAGATCGTCTGACTGTTGATAGCTATAACTCCATTTTTGCAATTCGGGGCCTCGAACATGTATTTTCGTAAAAATATCGTCGACTTTTTACAGCATTATATTACTTTGCTCTATACTCCGTGAACGGGAAAATTAAAAATTAATCTCTGAAAGTAATATACGTATACATAAAAATCTATACGTATACATAAAAACTATCATATGACCATAGTAAAGCACTTACCTGTCCAAACTTCGAAAATCGTGTGAGAATTACAAAGAAAAAACAGTCGATGATGCGGCTTACCTAACGTTTTGTGAATTTACACCCCACACCCACACGCGACTACTACAAGTTGATTCGCTCACTCATTCGCTTCAGAATGATTTATAGGAGAGATTGGACTTGTCTGTGACGAGGACACTTCTCACAATTTTGTAGCCTTCAATATTTCCAGCACGCCCACCGACAGATTAGGTAAGATCGGCCCTCTTTTCCGTCGACAATTGTGGCGTAAACAAGTCTCCTCAGATGAAGAAGATGGACCACAAGAAGTTGGTTTCCTTCTCCTCCGTTGATTTTCGATTATGGGGAATGCAGCGAGAATTTTCAAACTTGTCGAATAATAAGTGACGCATTGTGAACCCAAATCGGGCAGACGGGTGCAGCGACATCCACTCCGCGGTAGTTCTGTAAGTTTTGATTGTGTAAAACTTGTAATTGACTGAATCGTCGAGTATTCAATAAAAGCATATAAAAACTCATTCTTCATATCATAATTGCCCAGAAAAATCGTGTGAGCTCTCTCCACTTGGTCGTCAACATCCAGTCAGGAATAAGGTAGAAGAAGAAAAGAAGTCATTCGTTGTCGTCGCTTAGAAGGTAACCAACTGGATTTAAACAAATTCTAAAATTGACGAAAGTTAAAAGAGAAATAATCAAATTAATCAATTAAATAATTCAATAAATACACAAAAGCCGTAGTTGTGACTTGTCTTGTATTTTCTTTCCCTCAGAATTATTTTATTCCGCAATTTGCTGTTCTCACGTGAATTTGTTTATGCAATATTATATATCATGGAATCATATTTATCGTACGAGTACCTTAATATTTGAACGTTAAATCAAATTATTCACCGGGAATTAAATTATCATGTTTCATTTCTCTTTTACTAAAGGCGTATGATGTCTCGTTACATTTCCTATGAAAATGACAGTATTAACTTTCCATGTAACGCCTAAATTAAGGCTGGAATGCAATCTTAATTTACAAAGGTAGGAATGTAGCATTTATCTCACGTAAATGAGGTTAGCTGTCTGCAATATTTTAGTAATTGTTCTATTGCAGACTCGCACCTTTTGAACAGGCGAACAGAGACTCTTGAACTACCTACAAATTGTCAGAGGAAAATACAAAACAAGATTGTAAATTTAACACTGTAATTTGCAATAGCGGATCCAGCAAATAAAAGAAGAAACATTTTTTGTGATCTTGAAAATAAATTATTAGATACACGTATATTAATGTATTTTATAAACAATTCATAATAAAAATTAAATTATAAAGATTGGTAGAATCCAATTGCTCGTTTAGAGAGCGTTGTGAATAGCTGCATAGCAATAGCAAGTAGACACGAATAGCAACAGATTAAAAAGTAATTACTCATGAATAATGTAGTTTGAAGTCATTTTACAGGATATAAATATTTTGTTGTGATAGTTATATTCTCTTCCCTTTTTTAATGAACTTAATATACTTTCAATGAACATATTTTAGATTTACATTTAGAACGTTTAAAGCTGGTGAAGAATTCGCTTAAAAGTGACTTAAAACGTATTGCGAATTTAATACTTTTGATCTGTTGCTCCACATATAGTTGAGTCATTTATTCATAGTAAGACTATGTGTAAAAACATACTTTAGTGAAATTAATGTTAACTGCATGAGTAATTGTTATATCTTTGTGTCGTCTGGTTCTAATAATCTTCTCGCAGAAGTAATTACTATCTATCTTATCGTGAGAAAAAATATATGAGATACCTGGAATTAGCCAGAGCTACCTAGCATTAAAAAGTGCTAGAAACGTTTATTGTACTTCATTCCGAACTCACAAACAAGACCACAATAGGTGCTCAAAGAACGAGGTGATTAGATCCACCATTTTCCGCCATCTTTCTTACATGCAAGCAGGTTCGGCTTCGGTTGCGTAGCTGCAAATTCAGCCCTGTTCCGTTTCGGGCCGCGTCCGCCCCGACGGCCCGCGAGGACTCACGTCCGAGTAATTAATCTGCCGTGGGTGCGGCTGAGAGCCGCGAGTTGGAAAGGCCCGCGTGAGGTCCAACTTTCTCGGCTTCCACGTCAAACACTGCGTGCGGAACGCTGCAGCCGCTCCGAATGGCGTAATTTACGAGAGCTTAATTTCCCGGGGCGAAGCCCTTTCGGACGGCGAGGTCTAGGTGGGCCACACGTCGCGAATTTCCCGCGTCTCCAAGTCAAAATGCTGACCAGCTGGGATAGGTCAGTGGCAATGCTGTTGCTTCTACAATATCGTTAACCGGGAAGTTCTAGGTTTCGAAACATGACGGTGGTAAATTCCGTAGTGGCAGCAGAGATATTGTGGTACTCCATGTTATAAATTCAGGATAGCAGAGGTATCAACCACAAGTAGCATATACAATATGAATTTTAATATACAGAAATTCAGCCATACACGTGTTTCGGGACTTCATTCCATCATCAGTGGCTCCAAGTACATACGAGGGGCTGGTCAGGAGAAATAAAGATTTATATTTGCAAAATAGAACTTTTCCTACTTTTCAATATACTTCTCACCAGCATTTATGCACTTGTGTCAGTGGATTACCAGCTTTTTTATACCCGCTTCAAAGAACATTTTATCTTGGCGTCGGAACCAATTTCCCATACATTTTTTGACATCCTCGTTATCAAGGAACTTCTTCCCACATAATGCCTCCTTCAGTGGACCAAACAAATGGAAATCAGATGGTGGTAAATCCGCGCTGTAAGGGGGACGAGGCAGTACCTCCCAATCCCTTTTGTCGATGGTTTCGCGTGTGGGGACGTGTGTTGTCTTTGCTGGAGAATCACACCTGTCCTTTGATATCCACGACCCCCCCTCTCTCTGTCTCTCTCTCTCTGTCTCTCTCTCTGTCTCTCTCTCTGTCTCTCTCTCTGTCTCTCTCTCTCTGTCTCTCTCTGTCTCCCTCACAAAAAACGCACCTACAGCGTCACAAAACTCCATCAACAGGACTTTTCCTTCTGGTACGGCCAGAACGATGTTCGTTAGTCACTGACTCTCGACCACTTTTAAACTGTTCCACCCACTTGTGAAGATTCCCGCGGTTCATACAACTTTCATCACACACTTTCGTTATTCTAGAGACATATTAGTTGGTTATTTACCTTCTGTAAATTAAAAAAGAATCACAGTACGTTATTCAAGCAATGAGGAATTTTCAAGTGGAGTTGTCATCGTTCAACCTAATTTTGAGGTAATGAGCACAACAATTATGATGCTCTAGGTGATCAGGCTCTTCCCAGTGATTCCAATTTAAGTACTAAAATTACCAAACTTGTTCTACCATGTGGTCTTTCTCCAGAGTTGTCTCTTTAATTATTAAATGACCTACGTAGATTAAACACGTGGTAGGTTCTAAGATGGCGATATTTTGTGTGTCGTTCGAAGTACAGAGACAGTCTGTCAAGTGTTAATCTATGTTACTTGGATCCACTGATGATGGGATGAAGTTCCGCAATATGTGTATTGCTGAATTTTCTGTATATTAAAATTAATATTGTATATACTACTTGTGGGTGATACCTCCGCTCTCCTGAATTTATGACGACGGTGATAAATTCTGGACACTAGCTACGCAACTGGGTCCCTGCCTCAAGAAGAATTCTTGCGGAAGGCTGCTCTAGTCAGTAGTTTTCCGTGATATCTCCAATAATTACCAGGCGAATATCGGAAAATTTCCTTAACAAACTGACCATAAACCGCTCGTAGTCATTCCTTCCTTATATACGGCCTCTCCTCACACCTTACACAGTTATACTATACTTACAAGTCCCTTACTATCACACATTTTGGGACACCGTTGGGAAGCTTAGAGCTGTTCCCACTGGGCCATCTATCCCTCCCGGGAGGGATACCTGATGAAGGACAAAACCGTAAACCGAAGAGAGGAATATCACCTCCAGAGAAATAACATTCACTGCATTTACGTCGTAATCACATTAGTTGACGCGCCCGTCACTAATACTCACTCGAAATGCTTCCTGCGTACTTTACTGAAGACTGAAATAAATCGAATTTTAGTAAGTAATGCCCCACTCACTATAGCTGTTTTATTCATATTTATGAATCGTCAATACCTGGGAGATTTCGATTACGTCAGAGAGCAGTTAATAATGTAAATATTAATAACTTATTTTAATTCTGTAAACTTAGATAAAAATAAACAGAAATACTTTAAGAGTTCTTATTAAAAGTTCACAAAGAAAGATCCAACCATTTTGCTTAATTAGTGCTTTGATGTCTTGCCTTTCTACAAGGTGGGCAGGCAATGCAACTGCGTTTTTCAAGCTGAGATCTGCCTAACATGTTCTCTTACGCAAATTTGAAAAAGAAATGATAAAGAGTAATTTCTGCTGAGCACAATTTTTTATTACATTGTTACGCGTCTAGTGTGGCTGATGTATTGCTTAGCAAGTTCATGCATTTCTGAATGTGCTTACACATCTAAATATCTAAACTTTAAGTATAGTGGTGCTAAGCATTCAAAATTTTTGCAAATTCAGTGAGCCAACATGTAGCTCGGAGTGTATATTTCACCAATGTATTCGCCGGCGGATTGCTTTTAAATCACAGTTATTAGATGTGTAACGAATAAGATACACCCTCGTGATCCTTATAGGTCTCTTGACATACAACTTGAAGCATTACCGCTGCCGTGCTTTTTCATTCACGAATTAGTGGTTTTTATAAAAACTTATTAACACATTGCAGAGCGAATATGTATATACTATCGCAAGTATTTATAACTGCAGTACACCTCGAAATTAATATATTAGATATCAGTTTCAACAGCAGATCATCAAAAAATGCACTGTCTCATGTCCACTTCATTATCATTCTTTATTGTCGATATTAAAAATACACATTACATACTTTCACAGAAACAAATAAAATATTTTGTTCTGCAAAAATATGTGCATACTTTTCGGTACTATATTGACTCAGTAAAAGGACAATCGCAAATGAAATTTATTTGAAAACTTAAACAGTACAAACCAAACTTTAAATGTCAATTCCCGATTTCCCCCTGATCCATTAAGCTATATGAGATGTCTCTTAGCTTTGCTTCCGGACTAAAATATAAATTCACCACCGATGCACATTTTCTCGAGCTCCCATTTTGTTGATGCGAGAAGAGTTGGGGTTATTATTTTCTCAGCAGCATATTCAAATCAAATTGGTAGTTCGTTTGCCGATGCAAATGGTCTCTTTGCATGGAAGCGAATATTGTTTTAAGAGAGAAAATGTGCGGAGATTTTATCTGCCCATGCATCATACCAGCTCTAACAGTTTTTTGACGTCTAAATAAGCAAATAGCTTCAAAAAATGTAATAGAGATTAGATTAATTTACTTGAAGGGTGTAAAAATGAATAATTAAGAACATTAAAGAATTTCATTAACACGAGCAGGATCTTACAATGTAACACATGTTCTGCACCAGTTTTTAACGCAGAGACCTTGACGATGAAGTTGGTATGCCTCAGGAATACATCTTCTGTTGTAGCTCTTTAAAATCAGTATTTTGTTTTCCAACTATGTGCTCTTTAAGAGAGTTGTTCTACATTAGGTCTGATTGCACGATCGTATTAAACGATCAAAATTAATCACGCCTATACAAATGCAGTTGAACACCTTGCGTAACTTCACTTTGGATCATCATTTTTTGAATCGATTATTCTCGTGATAGACGGCATACTTCCCCTTATAAATCTATTTACTCTCTCAGGGAGTTGGGAGAAGACTCGTCTTCTAACAAACCATTACGAAACTTCCTAGGACACAAAAGCAAGATTTGAGTGACACAAAAATGACCTGAGTAATTGCACACTAATTACGATGTTCTATCATGATGAATCGTACAAAATACCGTGTAACTAGATTTTGTGAATCACCCACATAGTGTGACTATCCAAACACATGAATCCTCATACAACGTAAAAGATATTATAGGAGTCCCCAAGAAAAAGATCTTAGGAAACATTTATTGGCCGGGTTGACATTTTGTTCGATTGGTGTTCGATGTCGATCGGATTTCTCGACGAATTACAATCGTCCCATTGAACTAACGCGTAGATTGTCCCAGCGTTTTTCTTCTGGACAATTCTAGCAAGCTACTTGTATTTCTCTCAAAAGAGAGGTATTTTTAATTCATTGTGATGTTAAGTGTATCGTGTGTGTGTGTGATGTGCGAGTGTGTGTGGTGACGGGCGGCGGCGGCGCTGCGCAGGCGGCCCGGAGGAGAGCGCCGAGTTGGAGGCGCTGGAGAAGGGCGAGACGGACAGCATGCTGCCCGGGGCGGAAGCGCCCGCGTGCGGCGCGGGGGCGACGGCGGCGGGCGCGGCGCCGGGCGGCGGCGGCGCGGGAGCCGGCGCCGACGCCGCGGGTCCGAGCCCGGGCCCGGGGGCGAACCCCGGGGCCGATGCGGGCTCGGGCGCGGGCGCGGGCGCCGGCTCGGGCGGCGGCGCTGGCCAGCCCAAGCACCCGTGGCACGCACTCGTGTCGTACGTGGACGAGCTGACTGTGGGCGGACGCCGCGACTCGCAGGGCCGCTACATCGACGGCATGAGCAGCTTCCCCGGCTTCGGCCGCAACAAGACGGTGAAGGTGCCCCAGGATTGCTTCCCGCGCACCTGCTACGAAGGGTGAGTAGTTCTGGCATTTCTTTTTGACCTTATAGAAGCAAGCTTGAAAATGGGTCACTATCATGACGTTTAAAGTATAACTCCACAGCTGGAACCAGGTTTTCCGTTCAACAAAAGCTGATCCTATTCCTTATGTCAGCGGGTGTCTAGGAAGGTGAGATGGGGAGGGAGAGAACGGAACAAGGAGTGGGAAAGTAAAAAACAAAGAAAGAAAGAAATGAAGGACAAAAGCGGTAGAGATAAGGGCGTAGAGATATGGATGAGAATAGCGATATAAACTGAACTGCAGAGCTGGGAGAGAGGGAGTTGTTGGACATAAAATTGGCCATTGATAGATCGGAGACAGTTTAATGTCGCCTTCTGTAAATATACGAAGTGAGTCACACAACGTTAGCACCTTGTCGTTTTTAAACGGTTGAAGATATTACGATGCAGTTTTCACGAAAACGCATGAAGAAAATGCAGGAAGGAATAATTAAATGTATTTGTAACGTTTTATCACTAATAGTTTATGAAATTTTGAGGTAACTTCTTGTTTTCAAATTGAATTAGACCGACGAACAAAAATTAATTAGCAAATTTTTTATACTAAATAATTGTTTCTTGACTAATTTTGAGTGATTTGGGACTCGCGATTAACGGAAATTTTGAATGTAGTGCATAACTCACTGGCCCTCTAGTTAAGGTTAGCAGAGCCTTACCGGCAAAAAAGCAATCGGTACATGTACTTAGGAACGCTCAGCGCTGTCTTTAAAAATAGAAAACAAATTTCAAGACTTCACAAAACTTGATTTTATTTATGAATCCTCATTTTCAATCTTCCGTATTTTCTGATTTCCTCATAGATATAAAATGGATTGAAATGAAATTGTTTGTTACTTCAACTTCGTAAGATTATGTTAATAGCCCATATGTTATTAATGAGATATTTAAGATATTTAAAACAAAATACAAGAAAAGTAAACAATAATATTAAACTAGTGATGCTACATCAGCACATAATTTCTCGCATTATTTCTATTTTTTATTATTCAAAAATTCTGTGAGTTCAACAAAATGAGTCCTGTGCCATTTTAACCTGCTATGAGGAAAAAAGTTGAAGTAAACTTTGGAACCGTCTTTGAAATTTTTTATAAATCGCATTAACTTCAACCTGAAATTACGGAAAAAAGTACTCTTTTTAAAGTAATTGATTTTAATTAATTGAACTCCATTTAAAGATCTAATTTTTTTAGAACAGAATTTATTAAAAGAAAAATCTCCACCATCAATTTTGTACTTTTGCCATGTTAATATTTTGCATTGTTCGAATGTGTTTGTGTACAATGTGTTTGCCGTAAATAGGACCTATCCCCTTTAAGCGTCAAATGCTCTATACAAGGGAAAAAAATAAAAAAAATGTGTAGAGGTACTTGAGAAAATAATTGTTAAAAATGCCTATATCACACAAAACTATGTGGACATTTCTTATATTTTTGAAAAATTGTACAACGCCTTATTTAAATATCTGTCTTTGAGGAAATATTTTTAAGGAAAAATCTCTACGATGAGAATTGCAGAGCAGAAGTAATCACAACTACGGGCTTGCTTCGGGATAATGAAGTCCACTGTAACTTGATCGAAAGCGTATAAACGTTCCTTTAAGTCATAGTTTTAATGCGCTTCCCGCACCGCGTAAAGAAATATATACACCTATGGCAGGAACACAGCAATGGAATCTGTTCATGAAACCCCGCCCACAGTCTTTGACTTATTTAATCAAAGAATAGTAAAAACTATGTGTGACGTATGGGAGAGAACATCTGCGCACGTTTTCTTCAACTTTAGAATCCCTTCACATCATTTTCATTATAAATAGATAAATGATGAATAAAACTTGCATAAAAAGTTTCCCCGAATAATTGCACTTCAGAAATTTTCAAAAAATTTGGTATTTCAACGTTCATGAAATCTTCACTGTCCCCTTAAGTGTCCTTTAGACTATCCGGGAGCAATGTTTAATCAAAAAATTTGGTCTCATTTTTGAAAAAAAAATTGAAAATGTTTTGATGCTTCATGTAAAGTTCCCTTCAAAATCAAAATATGTGTTTGAAATTCCCGAAGTCTCGAGTTCATTTAGATCGATCAGGGAATATCAATTTTGGAGAATATCAATCGGCTAAACGGTTTAGGCGCTAGCGTTGTATATAGGCGGACAGACAGACATACGTTTTGTCATGAATCGATTTTTTGATATCAGGGTTCTACAAAGCAATTTTTCGGCATCAAGGCCATTCTGGCTAATCCACGTGTTAGAGTGAGTAATTTACGAGGATTTATCCGCTTTTTCGTTACCGAGACCCAGCAGTAAGAGTTTTTCTGGCGAAAACTTGCCGTTTATCGGCGCACAATTCCATAACTTTCTCTTCTTCTCGACATGAGTCTAAAAGAGTAAAACTATTTCAACTAGGAATTACAATATCTTTCAACTAGGAAAAATTAGTTCGTTGTTCGTAATGTTAAAACAAGTCCTTCGTTTTGTCTTCCATAAAAATATACATGTATTTCCATTTCAGTAATGGTTCTTTATCCACGATTTGCATAATGGGTTTTAGCCAACTTTTCGAAAAAAATTATATTCTTTTGTTCCGAGAAAGTTTTCTATAATTACTTATTGTGTTCATTCAAGGAGAATTTAATACATTTGTTTGGGCAAAGGCGACAAAATAACGTAGTTTTTTTTAGACAATATGAATGCATTATCTTATTTTTTTGTCAAGAATTTTTCTGAACTCGGCACACTTTTGAGATTGTATTTGTGAAAATTATATTAGGAAATGTTAAGAATGTTCTGTTGAAATGATATGAACTACAGCACTAAAGAATTTTGGATGAGGGTTGCTTTCGCTTAACAACCTAAAAATATTGTTTATATTCGAGACAACTGTAATGACATGATTATTTTTGTTCGGTGTTAATTCTATTTCGTAATTCATATGACATCTTTAAAATAATTTCATGATATTAAGAGTTATTCACGTGCAAAAAAGGATGTTTCTTTCGTGCGTAAATCTGTATGTATTTAACATTTAACTTGGCAGTAAACAAGCTCTGGAGTACAAGCAGAAATTAAAACAACTTTGTTCATGAACATGTAATGCACAAAGCATAATTTCCATTTAATACGTGGTATTACACATGTCTGCGAAGTAATAAAATACAACATAGTTCGTGCGTATGCTTCGTGAATTCTGGGTAGCCATCCCAATCGTTAACGCAAGAAAAAATTGTGGCAAGTATTTCATTCTTACGAGAACATACTGTTTTTTTTCTGATAGAATGAATCACAACTTGATTTATGTTAATTAGTAAACGAACAAGCTATCTAGAACAATGAATTGGGTTAGACGAGGTAAGTCATTTATTCATTATATAGCAGCTATATTTTTGTACCAATTTTTAAAATTATTTATTTTGCCAATATTTATTACACGTTATTTTCAAGTAATCAAAAGCAAGCAAAGACGTGTCATGTTAATTTTAGAAATTTTCAGAAGTTTTATTAATCATTTCAATATCAGTTTCTCAACTAGTTACGACAACGGAGGAGCAGACACATTGGTCTACAGTTTGCAGGATCTTTTGGATTTTTCCATTGTATATGAAAGGGTAGTACGGCTGTAATTTTCCAATCGCAGGGAATTATCCTAATCTGAGTGCTGCGTTAAATATTGCTGTAATGCCTGCTATCAGGTTGTTATTTATTTCTTTTAATACATTGTTTGAATCTGCTTATTTCTTAGTTTTTGAATTCTTTGATTTCAAGTTTAACTTCTGATGCGGAGGTATATTTTACATTAATTTGTGCTAGTTACATTAATTGGTGTATAGTGATTTCAGATTAAATTTCATCATTTCTTTATAAAAATGTTCGTTTTTGATTGGATTTGGGGTCAACGTCTATTATAGGTCATGTTCTTTCTAGATGTTGAACATCTGCTAGAGATGACTTTTCTATGTCGGGATTTGCCTTTTCTGAGCCTATAATAATTTGTGGGATTTCTTGTTTTATTTATTTATTCTCTGGATAGTGGACCACATATGCTGTGATGATGGGTGAATTTGTTTTAAATATGTCTGAAAGCTTGTATATTTATAATGGGGTAGTTTTAGTTTTACTTGTCTCGTCAGTTTGTTATCGTCGTAGATTGGTTTACTTTTAATTCGGTTGAAATTTGTTTTGGAATTAGTTTCGTTATCACGAACTCGCTTAACACGAATTTCGTCCTAACACGAACAAAAGTTCTTTAATACTACTATAACATGACTTTTTATAACACGGACCCGATTATTTTGATCTCTTGGAATTCGTGTTAATGAGGGTTTACTGTGTAGAGTACTGTATAGAGTTGGTTATGTATAGAGTTTGTTCTTTTGATGTATGTGTTAGAATTTGTGAGAAATCCTCGTACGTTGCTGAATAATCGTTTGATTTCATGATCTAGATCATTAGCATATTGAATGGTGAGCGGATGTTAGCAGTCAATTTTTACATTCTCCCTGAATTTAAACTTTTTCTTTTTTGGAAAAAGACGAAGATAGGATATTAGCATGAAGTTAAATTGAGGTCCGAGTCAAGTTCTGGAAATACGTTTTGATATATTGGAAAATGAGTATGTTTTGTTATGAGGATATAGAATATATCCGGAATTATATTAATGCATGGAAAATGAATGGGTTCTATTCGGGCCAGAATGCGCAAATTGAGGGTGCTAGCTAGATTTAGTAATATTTCTCCTGAGGAATTATTGAGTTGCATTCCTAAGGCTTCTTTTTGCTATTAAGGTCACCTGTTGTGGTTGTACCTTTGTTATTTATTTTTGTGTTTATTGCTGCAGTTTCAAGCTTGTTGCTCGTAGGACACAAACAATTATGTTTTATATCTTTGTACACTAGTATTGCCACTTCCCGGCGGCCGTCGCTGAGAAACGGTCATTGGGATAGATCATATAGCATGGTAATGAAAACTTAATTAATGGTGACGGACGCGTTTCTGTAATACAAGCTATTTTTATTTTGGCTGTCGTTACAAAGTATCGTAATTGATTTTCTTCCCTTTTATATCGTTTACGTTCCAGTTGATGTTTGTTTCTAAGTCTTTATCGAGGGCCATTAGCGAGGGCTGATTATATTAACATTTGAGTTTGTGGAATAAGTTTGTGTAAAGTTGGCATAGGACTGATTTTCAAGGTTAACTCTGAACTTTTCGAAAATTTCAAAAGTTTTAATTTTGTTGGGCGTTTTCTTACAACTATAAAACTGAAGATAGAGAGTTTTCCTTCATATGAAATTTGTCGTCCATAATTAGTTCTTTCTTTAAGTTTATGTACTTTTTACGAAAATTTTAGTAGTTTTCGTGCAATATTCGCAATTTTAAAAAATTACAAAAACAAGATTCTCTCAAAAACCGCGAAGGTGGGGGGAAGTGCCAAATAAACCCAATAAAATGACATAAACTCCATATTGCTCTATTCTTTTGCTTTTTCAAAAATTACAAAAATGTAATTTTTTGACTTGTCTCTCACGTCGGTAATATTTACCTTAGAAGCAATTTGTTTACAATATTACATTTATGAATACATGTGTTTTATATAATGTCATATAACGTTTCTCGAAAACTCAAGAGTTTTCTATGAAAAAGATCTCAAATTTCCGCATTTTCACAAACACACTGTCATTTTCTTAAAAACGGCTCTAAATTTTTGAATAAAAATTCCTATTTAGGATGAGGTTGTACTCTCAATTAATATTCTTAAAGTAATATTTCGTTTTTACTATTAGAAAACCGAAAGGTTGAGAAAATTTCAGAAAAATGTCTTTTGGCGGCGATAGATGGCAGCTAGCAAGAGGACAACACCGTAAAGTCAGTCCACACCCAAAATATTAGAAAACATTACTACGAGAAAAAGTGTGCCATTCTGTAGCTCCTCTAATTTATACTTGCGTGTGTAGTGTCTGAAGGTCCTGCAGTTGCTATTGGAATTATTGATGCCACTTGTAGATTTTCTGCTGTTGCTGATCGATGTTGAATTGTTGTTGATCATCTGATGAATGGCGCATGTTGCATGGGGTCAGGTGAAGTGATATTCTTGGCCTGCATAGCTGTTTCGACATTCTTTCCGAGGTCAGAGCAGGTTAAATCACTATTATCTATATTCACCACTGGTTAAAAAGTTCCAAATAACTAACGAGTACACTAAACCCACTTCACAAACACTCGCAACACACTGAGGTCGACTGGACTAACGAGGTAACGCTGCGGACACCTCTCGCCACTGCTGCTAGAGCTGGAAGTTGGTGGTTGTTATGAGTTTGTGTTTTATGTACGAGTAAGTTTTTTCCTGGGTCGATTCGTAACAAAAATCTTAACAATGCAGGCAAAGCCACCATCGTAGGAGGAAAGGAAATTTGAACGCACTTAGGTTTCCTTTGTATCGCGCCATTCGGTCATTGACGTAACATTCTTTGCAGATAAATGAAAGGAAAACTGATTAATCATTCACTACAGTAATGAACTGGTAACGTGGTTTGAAACGCTTGCGCGAAACCGTTCAGACGATTTTCCCCAAAAATTATATTTCCCGATCGATCTGAACAGCCACAAGGGACTGTGAGTGATAACCGGATATTTTCATTATTTTCATTATTCAGAGGTGCTTGGTGCTTCAGGTGAAGCCTCATCAACAATTTAAAAATATTCTAAAAAATGGCTTCAACTTTGTCCATCAAACTTTGTCTTCGGATAGCGTAAATTACGCTCAAATGAATACTGCAAGTCTCATTTTCGTTGAAATTCCTGATTTTTCGAAAAATTTTTAAGTGCAATTTTGACATTCTTGCTCTTATTCAGTAAGAAGATAAAGTGTTGTAATCGTGCACAAAAAAAACTGCGTGATATATAGGCAATTGTTTTTAAAGCGGTTCCAATTTTTTCTTCAATTTTTTTTCCTCGTATCTATCAAAACATGCTAATCTAGTGGCGCTACAAAATGGAACAGACTTTCTCCTAGTAAAGTTTTCTAATTCCCTTGGTGTGAACTGGCTTTACGGTCTTGGCTCCTCCTCTTGCAAGCTGCCGTCTATCGCCACCCAAGTACATTTTTTGACATTTACTCAATTTTTCGGTTTCCTAATAGTACTAACAAAATATTACTTTAAGAATATTAAAGACAAGTAAAACCTCGTCATAAATGGCAATTTTCATTTTAAAAAATTGGAGACGTTTTTAAGAAAGTGTCGTTTAAGCTTAAAATGTGAAATTTGGAGCTCTATTTCACCGAAAGATTTTGTGTTTTCGAAAAACTTCACTTAAAGACATTTGAGGCATAAATGCAATAAGGTCAACAAATCAATGGAAACGTGCATATTAACAGCGTGATATATATATATATATATATATATATATATATATATATATATATATTAAAAAAATACATTTGTGTAGTTTGAAGAAAAACTTTGGTGTAATTTTTTAGAAATTAGCATTTGATTGTTCATGAAAATGTGGCACTTTGAGCTCATTTTAACAGAAATCTATTGAATATTCGAGAAACTTTATATCGCATTGTTTAAAGCACATGTACTTGTAAATACAATTATTTGAACTAATTCCCGCTAATGTAAATATTAACGTGAGAGACAAGCCAATAAAATTAGGTTTTTGGTACTTGAAAAAGAAAAAGAATAGAGTTGTATAGCGTTTATGATATCGTATATAGGGGTTTTAACATTATCTGTACCAAAATTAAGCGAAAAGTTTGGAGCCGTTTTTGAGAAAATCTTGTTTATGTATTTTTTTTAAAAAATTGCAAATATTGCACGCAATATTGCGGGTAAAGTAGTAAAAATTTCAAAAAATCTACGTGACCTTAATGAAAGAACTAATTATGGACAACAAATTTCATTTGAAAGAAAAATCTCCATATTAAATTTTGTAGTAGGAAGACGCCGAAAAAACTTTTGCAATTTTCGAAAATTCAGTGGTAACTGTGAAAATCGGACCTACGCCACCTTTATAAGTGTATTTTTCTCTACTCTTACAAGAAGATTAAAGAAACAATTTGGCGCTGTTTTTGAGAAAATTTTGAAAATGTCCGGGGGAGCTTTATGTACCCCAAATTTTGAAGGATTTTTTTAAATCCCTGTGCCTTGTGTCGAGCCAGATTTATCCGGGAATGTCCATTTTGAAAAATATCCTACGTGTGGTTCAGGCGCTAGGGGTGTACACAGACGGACGGACCTTTTGAAAAAACACTTTTTCAGCGTCAGGGCACCCCAAAACGTGTATTTCTATTGAAAACTTAAAATCGATGTTCCGCAGCATTACATAACTTTCTATACTACGTGTATTACTCCGCATATACGTACGTATACGAGAAAGTAAGAATGGAGCTAGTTTCATTTCCGATGAACTGTATTTTTGAAAATTGCAAGAAGTTAATATTTCAGAACTATATAGTTCAAAATATATATTTCGCCTTAAACAGAATGTTTTTTAAAACATTCTGTTTAAGGCGAAATATATATTACCTCTTTCAAAACGGTCGTATACTTTTTGTTGGAAAAACGAGTCGTTTTCGCGTAATTTGTGCTTGAAATTAAGGCAATTTATAAAAAAGGTTGACCAAAATTGCTCCAAATGTTTTTTCAATTTTTTCCCCACATTGAATGAGGAATGCTTAAAAGAATGGCGCAGGTCACATTTTCGTTGAACTCTCCGAATTTTCGAAAAGTTTGAAAATTTAGAAATAATGCAAGAAAGAATGTTTTCAGGGTCTTCATACAACTACAGAATTGATGGTACAGGTGTTTTGTTTCATAAACTCAGTTTACAACATCTCTTGCAATGAGATCATGTTCAATTTATCAAAAATTTGAGAAGTTTCTGCGTAACTTTCCCTGAAATATAGGCAATTTGTAACAATTATTTTCTAAAAAACTGCCAATATTTTTCGTCCATTTTTTTAAATCTCTGGTTTTTCTAAATTCTCAAAACTTAGAAATAATACGAGAAAATATGTATTGCAACTTAACGAGTTTTCGCCTACAAATGATACTCTAAAAAGACGAATACAATGATATTTAATTTGTAATATTTTAGACGTAATGTTTCAGTAATACATTCAGAAATGTTTTTTTTTAGTTCTTGTAAAATCACGCAATATTCGCCACTTGTGCTGCCGGGGACTTTTTCCTTTTTCGCCCGTCACCCGCCCGTCACCCCGTCACCCGCCCAACCCCTTTCAGGAACACGAGAACCTGGTTTTAAGAGCTCAAGATGCATGGCAATAATAATAATAATAATAATAATAATAATAATAATAATAATAATAATAGAGTTTATTAATGACAATGATATGTGTTGTCAATTTGATATTATATTTTATATTCTGGTTGCCAGAGATTGTTGTATGATTTTTTGTGGGGAATTATGTACGAATCCTTAGTAATGACATTGCGTTTTAATCCAGATCTCTCGTTGATTAGTGCGCATGCTAAAATACCATTGTTTCTGCCTACCTTTTCGTCTAGATTTTAAGTGTATCCGTTTCCAACACCCACATCCATCTAAAACCCGTAGCGTTTTCTGACGCCGAAGTCAAAGGTGAGGGCGTGGTCGACAGGTGCCTGTGCTGCAACGTCGACCAGTGCTTGGCGACGCGCATCGGACAGCGCTGGATGCGCCTGCGCACCTCAGTGCTGTCGGTGGTGGACACGCAGCTCTTCGAGTGGTTTATCCTGGTGCTCATCTTCGCGTCGAGCATCACCTTGTGCTTCGAGGACATCTACCTCGAGGACAATGTGGTGCTCAAGAAGGTGCTCTATTGGACCAACCTGGCGTTTTGCGCGCTCTTCTCCCTTGAAATGATGCTCAAATGGCTGGCACTCGGCTTCTGCAAGTACTTCTCTTCTTTCTGGACCATTTTGGACTTCATCATAGTTTTCGTGAGTTTGTGTAGTGAAAGTTTTTTGTTTTCAAATGCTTTAAACTAGTGGCCCAAAACAGGAGAATCGTACCACAAAGAGAATGCGAAATATAGCTTTATAGCAACCATATGTCTGCAAAAAAATGCTGGAATTAAGATTAAGAGATTCTTAGCTTCAGGATTATTCTGAATATTTCCAAATGAAGTTCGCATAAAAATATTGTAATTTTATGATGAAAATGTACTTTTTTGTATGTTAGGGATTACTTAATTTGTGTAATATTTATCACTCTCAAAAAGGAGTAAGTGGTCAGAATTTCCCGTCCTTTCTGCAATATATTTTGTTTTTACCGCCAACATGCGTAACATATCTTCCTACCAATCCAGTTAAACAGAAAGTTCTTTTCAACATTTTACAGTATCATATACCTCAGTATAAAGGTTTATTAACAGTCGCATATAAATGCCATCTCGGTCCCCGGAGAACACCAAGAAAGGTGTAAACGGCGGAGCAAAGAATGCCAATAAAATCGAACGAAAATGTTATGTAATTAAAAACTAATTCTTCATGTATTTATCAATATTTAACAATCATTTTCGGAATTTTTTTGTTAAAATATATTCAGTTTTTAAGGCATGAGAGGGCATATATTTTAATTTTTACACATTTCTTTCTTGCTGTTCATCCAGCGGTGACTCGGATGGCCACTTCCATTCTTTGAAGACGTAGTTTAACATTCACGATTATCTATGTCGTCAAGTACTAAAATATGATTTCAACGTGTGTATGGTCAGGCCTGGCTTTAATAGAACGCAGAAGGGTACAAGAAGCGATTACGCAGAGCGACGATTTCTAGTTGATTTTTAAACATATGAAAAGCGTTGAAGGACGAAACAATCCCTTAGGTTTAGGTATGGTTCTAATTATAAGCCGTAAATGATGATACAGTAAATCTTTACCTAAACGAAATACACTGCAAGAAATATTACGGTGCGTTCCGTTGTTGACACTCCCTCTTTTGGTATGCGACTGTGAAAGTTCCTCATTCTGTTTTCTTTATTAAAATTCTCAGAAGGATATTTTAGTTGGTCGTAAATGTGAATCAGTTACTTTTTTTCTCGTAGACAGTTATTGTTCGTATCGCACTAGTAAATTGAGGTTTAAAACTTTTCTCCCACTTAACTTTCCTCAATTCTTTACAAATCCAATGTTTGGTTTCCTAACGAGTTTGGGTTTCTGAATGTTATATTCCACATTGTGCTTTTTCCAAAGTTTTGTATTTCCACATAGCAATATTTTGGATACATTCATAATTGAGGAGTTTCCATTAAAAATCAGTTTACTTGCAACAAATTTTGCAAGAGACAAAAAAACTTCTCACACCCATGCGTAGTTTGTTACGAACATAATGTTCTTTCCATATGTTAGGTCACAATAAGCTGGATTTAAAGAAAAATCCTTCGTCAGGAACCTCCTAACCGTCTCACAAAATAGCACAAAAAAGTGCATTTTGGCCAAAAATGTATCGAGCTGATTTTGATAGCAATCATCTCAATTTGTTCGTGGCTTTACCCGTGTCTTTGGTGTGCGCAGGTGTCCGTCTTCAGTTTGCTCATCGAGGAGAACGAAAACCTGAAGGTGCTGCGCTCCCTGCGCACCCTGCGCGCCTTGCGACCGCTGCGCGCCATTTCGCGGTGGCAGGGCATGAGGGTGAGTCCGCGCCGCTCGCTGCGCTGGTTGGTTGTCTCTCCAGAACTTTTTCAGGCCGTTACTTTCCTCCATAATGCACAATCTTCGCCAATTCTTTTTTTTTTTGCGTAGGTCTTGAACGTTATTATTAATATTAAATACTCTTTTGCTATTTCTCTGGACTTATTTGTGAACTCAAATACTATAAATGTTATACTATACGGCCTTTACCCAGTTCGATAGTACATTTTTGAGGTAATAAAGTAATGTGAAATTAATAAAAATATTTGACAACATTGCGCGCAGCAGATAATTATAATTTATTGATACGATTGGTGAGATTTGTATTCTTATTGGCTCTATTTTACCATTCGATAGTAAAAAATAAAAACAGAACTTCAGAATCACGGAAAAGTTCCCAAACAAGTCGTACCATGGCACTGTTTGTATGTTTCTTTTAGTGCACATTAAGCATTAACAATTTTATCTTTACTAGAACATGGTAGTCGTAGTATAAATGATTGTAAATTGGCATGGTACCTTTCAGGAGTTTAATCTTTCGATAACAGTTGTGACTGCGAAAAATTATTCTGATCATAAAATTCTTTTGTTCCTGGAAAAGAGGATAGAATAGGTTCGTCTCCTGATCGAATGTAGCGAGATAACCAAGTGAGGTAGGTGCGCGGTTTCCGCACCTGCCCCTTTTGGGAGGTCTAAGGTTCAAAATCCCGGATCAACTTCTTTTCATGGTTTCCCATGGCATTTAAGGTGAGTGCGTGAGTAGTTACCTGAAAATTGGACTCAGATCTTCACGTAGTTATTTCTTGAATTCCTCTCTTTGCAGTTTGTCAGTAGTTTTTCAGATGCATCGTTAAAGGTCGAATTTGGGATTTTATTTTCTGTTTTTGTTATATGTTTACTTGGTGGAAACATGCAATACTAATTTCCTATTCACTATAATAAAGTTTCCAATAGTTCATATATTTTTAAAACATTTGTAGATGTTATAGGAGTATACTTTTCATTTATGATAATTTGAAGGTATTAATCTACTCCTGAAATTATCAACAATAGCGTTGAACTAAGCATCAATACACCAATCAACCGAACACTTGATATTACCTCTGAGAATTTCAATTTACTACTTTATTTTTATCGATTTTAAGTACCACTTACCAACTGAAATGTAACAAACTTTTATCAGTTTTTATGTAATCGCAATTTAATTTTAGAAATTTATGAAGAAAAGTAAATTTTTTGTAAAAGTATTTTTAAATAGACAATGTATTATAAAAATCTTAGTATTGTTGTTCCAAATCAAGTAAAACATTTTATCGAAATAATAATAGAATTGACAATACTGAACACTAAGCACCAACAGACGAGTGTGTGGTTATATTTTTTTAATTTCTTTTACCTTTTTTCGTCAGTCCCGACTTTTGCGAACCACGTACTTTTATCGATGCACAGGTATTTCTTCTAGTTCATCTTGGAGAGTACTTCGCATGATTGAAATCCTCTTGAGTCTCCTTTAGCTGTAGTGTAAATGGAAGAGAGTTTGACTTTTAAGCGACGCAGTCTCCCCACCCGCCGCCTCCTGTCCCCGCCTCTCTCTCCCCGCGCCCGACCGCCGCTGCGCCGCCCGCGTGGCGCAGGGGCGGGGGCGGCCTGTGGCTGACGGGCGGCCGGGCGTCGCATCTCTTCCGCAGATTGTGGTAAACGCCCTCATGTACGCCATCCCCTCCATCTTCAACGTGCTGTTGGTGTGCCTGGTGTTCTGGCTCATTTTCTCCATTATGGGAGTGCAGTTCTTCGGGGGCAAGTTCTTCAAGTGCGTCGATGATGAAGATGAACTTCTACCGCTCAGTGTAAGTACAAACTACTTTGTCCCTCTTGCCACCTTTCGTCTCGTGGGTAATTAAAGGGAGTTGGTCTATTATTCACATAGCCGTTTTCCACTCTCCATAATTTGCTGCTAATAAGATACTAAAAACAAACATTTATAGTAATATCAAAATATCTGCAAATCTATAGGTTTTCATTACAAGAAATAAATCATGCGCTTTCGCAAGCGCCAGATGATGATTATTACGTGTAATAGCTTTGGGTCGAGATTTGAAAATTAAAAAAGGCATAGAGGATTCAGAAGAATGCAGATGGTGCTCTTTCCACGTTTTACCAACTAGACGCATGAGTTACTTCTTTTCCCTCTCATTTTGTGCTCTTTTCGAAGGAATTTGTTATAAAAAGTTTGTGGTGACAGAGATGGAAAACAAATGGCAAA
This sequence comes from Teleogryllus oceanicus, assembly GCA_964035755.1. Taxonomy (NCBI): domain Eukaryota; kingdom Metazoa; phylum Arthropoda; class Insecta; order Orthoptera; family Gryllidae; genus Teleogryllus; species Teleogryllus oceanicus. The sequence continues at coordinate 264,922,346 of CAXIVR010000001.1, forward strand.
CACAAGATAGGATATGCCTTATTTGTTCAAATAAAACATGTTATTATGATTTTCACTTTTAGTTTAAGGAGAGAGAACTAAATAGCGTTCTAAACCCTTTTTCGTGATTTCAGTTTGTGGTGCGTCATATAACAGGAAAATTTATCATTTTTAGCTATAAACCTGAGCAGTTGACCACGAAAATGAAGAAAATACGTTATTTTAAAATAATATAACAGAAATATATTTTACACATCTAAGACTTCAGGGTTATTCAAGTAGATAATCTGTGCAAAGGAGATGTGAAAACATTATCGTTCTTCGTTAATTGAGGCGTTTTCTGAGAAAACCAACTTATTCTATTTGAGACAATTTTAAGAGACAAGAATCTTCTCAGATTCACGCGTGCTTTGATAGGAATGGGACGTCCTCGCCACATTTTAGAAGAGAATGTGCTCACCATCGGTGGTTATGAAGAATCTCCTAAACTTTGCAAAACTGCCAGTAAGCATACTTTGGTAAATAATGAAATATGTTGATTTTGATTACAAACGCCTAAAATTTCAATGTGAGTGACCTTTTGAATCTCTCATTGAATCTTGTGTACTGAAGGTCCGAGTAAAGGTAACTTTGCATTACGCACTATAATACAAACCAAATAATCTTAGCAGGAGAAAAAGTCGTGAAGAGTTTCAACGTTGTAAAGAATAATAGAAATATCTCGGATTCTGGGGCAATGTGTGGCATTTTTGCTTATGGTTCGTAGGATTTTCTGTCTTTTAATCTCTGAAATAACGCTTATTTTTCTGGCATTATCTCTCCACATTCTCTTCAATACATCCCCTCAATACCTTAAGTCTGTATTGAAATTGACATAGAATTCTGTGGTTACAATTGCTTTGGCCACGAAACAAAGATTGGAGTCTATGTTTGAAGTGGGGGTGAAACTAAAACTAATTGGATTGCAATCAATGTGATGTAAATTATTTTTAATCTTTTGAACTGTAGCCGGTTTTCTTAGGTCACTTCCACATGACATTTTGCAAACCTCATAAGTTGGCGTCATGAAGTGCTTGAAATAAACCTTGTTGCTTTTGGTAATTTTATTTGTCGAATTTAATAACGGACAGGTTTGTTCTTTCTGCACCGTTAAAAACTTAACCTCAAATTTATTTGAAACAATTTTTATTTCAACCGAACTGAGATATCTTAAGTTTTCCATAATTCACAGCAATTAATAAATTCTGATAGCAGAAACTCTTCGCCGTTTTTACTCATTCATACTAAAAATTCGAATGGCGCGTTTTACCATGCATGGCCAGAAACAGCTGAGCATATTCTCCGAGCGCAGCGATGAGTAGGAATCATCCTATCGGCGTACAAAATATACGAACAGCTGCGGTCGATTAAGTCGCTAAGAGCGAACGACGAGCTTAAATGTTTTTGTATTTTTGTAAGTAAAAACGGCAAATGGACGTCTGATGTTTAGAAATGAAATAGAGTACATTTGTTTTCACAAGTTCTTCTAATCCATCCCGTGTGTTATCCAAATATTAACGTTACGTGAAATGTTTACGTTTCTTGTCTTAAGAGGTAAATAATTTTTTATGTGAAATGTAAACGTAGAAAAAAAATTGTATTTTTATATCAACAGAAATTTAACTGTGTCATATGATTCCTGCTGCAAGTAATCGATAAAATATTTTCCTTTAGAAAAACATTCGTGTATTAATTAATGTGACATTGCTTAATTATTGGTAATTGAAGAATTTGCGCATCTAGGTCACTCTAACCTAACCCATTTGTATTTCCAAATATAATAGTGGTTTTGTTAATTATGACTTATTCTATTGCCTTCTTTGATTTAAGTGTATTCCGTTCAGGTAAATTTCAAAATTTCACTGTAATTTCAAAATTAAAACAATGAATCAAATTGATAAACTGCTGTTTTTATTGAGATTTAAAAAAAATCAGCGTTAAAATCTCCGCATAGATCGATTGATTCAAAAAGTGACTACAGTAAAAATATGACTAAACTGCAACCTGTACAAGCCGGAAACCTGCCTGCCGGAAATTTTCTCCGGCTCGTGAAGTTAAATGGCATTTTACACCGCATAAAACGGAACCTCTCCAACGCAGAAACATTATCTCTTGATTTTCTAAGAAATTCAGTGAATCTAAAGCTCGCTTTGTTGGAGGTCTGTAGATGGAAAGTAATAAAATTTGAGCGTAGTAAAATGTTCGACTGTTTTTAAAAAAAATTTCAACTGTATATAAATTGAATTTTGACAAGAAGGTCAAGAAGAATCAATATTATTTCTTACGTAAATACGCGAACCTCCGTGAGCTGGGCTTTTATTTGATTCCCTCGCACTACAATAAGATACTGCAAGGTAAAACCTATGAATTTAGAGTGTGTTTAGATCATAAGATAACCAGTGTTCTGTAAAGCAAAAAACATCTATTTGACTCAGATCACTCTGTTATGCTGCCTCGATAAATTCAATTTTATTTCAAAGATATTGCGCATTATGATGCATTATTTGAATCTTTTGAATGCACCTATACGGATGCTTCTCTGCTGCATCTGCAGCTGCAACTGTAGTTGCTATTTATTTATCTCATTTTTATTTCGAGTTCGTGATCGAAGGAGGTATCGTGTCCCAGCAGTGTTAGGTGGTGAAGAAGGAGGGGTTACAGATGTAGAGGAATGAATAATGGGAGAGGTAGTACAAGGATTAAGTTCAGGGAATAAGGTAATTGGGTTCATAGGGGTTCCCGAGGATGGAAGAGAACTAGGAGATGTAGGTGGGGATGAGCCGTGGGCAGGATACTGCTGAGGTATAAGAATGTGTTTCGCAAGCTCGCTACCGGGTGCATGTGTGCCTCTCAGATGCAGTTTTAATTGGTTGTTTGCGTGTCTAATTTCTTTGCACAGTTTTTGTTTGTTATACCAGAAGGGCAGAGTCGAGATTACAATGTTCGTGTTTTGGGCGGCACGTTGTAGTTTATCAACATGTTGTTCAGGTGTAAAGTGACCTCCCAAATTGGTGTCATTCTGCCCTCCTAGGATGATGACTGTATCCCGTTTTGTGAGAGCTTTTGTGTGGGTGTCCAACTCGCTGATCACGTGGGAAATTGTATGAGAGTTTCCCACTGAGCATGGAGGAGATTTGTCCCCCATGGCTATCTGCTAAAATTAGTACATGTTTGGTATACTTTCTAGGTAGAAACTTTATTACCATAAGTGTCATAAAATGAACAACCTTGCATAAAACAGAAACCTCCCTGAACCGAATTTTTTGTGTCTAGATTGACTCCAGGCTAGACAGATTTTACTGTACTTAGTTCCGCGTTATCTCTAGATTTTTTAAGAAAATGAAATAATCTATAACTCGCTTTGCTGGAGATCTGTAAATGCGAAGGGAGATAATTTTGAGTGGAATAAAATGAACGAATGATATTTCAAAAATATTTTCAACTAAATATGGATGTCGTTATAACGATGTATAAGCAATATCATTTTTAACGTTAATATACGAACTTCATATGCAGGGCCCTAATTTGATTCCCTCGCTCTACAATACGAGCTTGCAGGATAAAACTAGGAATTTCAGAGTATTTAGTTAATTTTGAGATAAAATTGACCTCAAAAGTAAATTAAACAAATTTTTAACTTATATCTCTGTACTCTGCAATGCTGCCTCAACAATCTCAATTTTATTTGAAAGACATGGCACGTAATGATGCACTATATAAAAATTTGGTTGTACCTACTCGAATATTTTTCTTCTACATCTGACTAGTTACTGGAGAATTTCATTTTTTATACCGGGAGCGTTGTCAAAGGAAGTAGCTTGTCCTTGCAATGTCATGTAGAGACGTAGACGGGGCAATGGATGGAAAGGAATGTATAATGGGAGAAGTAGATCAAGGAATATGTCAGTGTTATGACTTGTGCTCTATCTACCTTGAACCTTATGATATACCAGGGGTATTTATCCCCCGGAGTGGGCACCTTGGTGTTAGCCTCTACCCTCACCCCCGGCGGTCCATAAATACGCCAACATGCTGGTATCTGTATCCCGGGAGACCGCAGTTCACCGTCTCGGCAACCTTCCCATAGAATGCGTGGGTGGGACCGTCCTTTTCACTCAGAGCTCCTCCCTATCCAGACTAGTACCGGAATGGCAACAATGCGCCACTCGCATGAGTCCAAAACTAGTCCTTCCTCTATACGCAGAGTATTCAGCCACTGCCAGGACGAAGTCAAGAGTCCAACAGGGGACCATTCGAACTAAGGTTCGGGCAGCTCAGGGTCCCCTTTCCGTCTCCTCACTGCCTCCACCTTGAAGCTATGGACGTGAGTGCCGCCGAAACCTAGACAAACCGACAGGGGGTATTTTGTTCCCTCTCAACTTCTACATGCGGTATCCGGAGCATTCCGAAGAAAGTCCTTCTCCCAATTCCGCCTAATGGTCGACGCGCCAGGGGTCCAACTGGTGGGTTGCCGGGCGAACTCGGCAACAAGGATAAATAGCCTACTTACTGCCTCCACATTGAGGCTAACGACGTGAGTGCCGTCGTGAAACTTAGGGTCCGAGTGATGGTCTGCAACTCTCTACTAAAGATCATGCCCGCCTTCGCGGTTACAATCCCCCCTGCGGGGAGGAATAGGTCAGGGTAAAAGAAATGTGGACCTAAAAGAGGTAAGGATGATGTAAATGAACTAGATGCGGAAGAGTACGGATCTTTAGCGGGACACTACCAAAAATGTGAAATGATGGGGTCTGCGAGCTTGCTACCGCGAGCATGTTTTCCGGCAAGATTTAGGTGAACACAATGTTGAATAAAGTGCTAGGTAAATTATCTCGCGTTCTATCCTTGTCATCTTTTATTAATTTCGATTGGGAATTTTCTTATTCTATTTTGTCCTAAAATCAACAAAATTTCCCATAGAAAATATATAATTATTAGAAAAAAGTCCACCCGGAATATTGATGAGTAACCGACAGTGTTCATGTTAAAAGGTATCCGAAAACTCTAGAATCAAAAATTCAACTGTAACGTTGAATTTCTCACTTTCCTATCTTGAAAAATAAATTCTTGGAGATACATCACTTTGGAAACAATCTCTTTGATTATGAAGGGATTGCTAGTCATTTATTTCGTTTCGGTTGCTTTACATTGTATGAAGTTATGGAAGAGGAAAGATGAAATAATGTACCTAACTATGCATTAACTGTTCTTACGATTAGTGAGTATTATAGAGCAGAGATTCATTTTGAATGAATTGCTTCTCAAACGGCAGGTTTATCTCTGTTCGGAATTTTATTTTCTTCTTCGGGGAGAATCTCTTTCCTACATCCTACATTCCTACATTCCTAGATTGCCAACATGGATTTAGAAAATCAAAATCAACGGAAACAGCTATATTTTCTTTTCTTAAAGATGTCGCCTCATCATTGGATCAAAACGAGGCACCTATTGGATTATTTTTAGATCTCTCAAAAGCTTTTGACGTCATTGATCATGACATTTTACTTTCCAAATTACCTTCATATGGAATTCGTGGTATTGCTCTAGATTGGTTATGTTCGTACCTTAAACAACGATCTCAGAGAGTTGAAATACCTTACTGGAATGATGGAACATTACGTACGCACCTTTCCGACTCCTTGCCCGTTGCATTAGGATCGATTTTAGGCCCTACTCTGTTCCTACTTTACGTAAACGATATGCCCTCGACGATTCGAAACGGAAGAACGGTTCTCTTTGCGGATGATACGAACATCCTTTGCAATAAAGAAACCGTAAATAGTACAATATCAGATGTTTCAAATTGGTTCCGAAATAACAAATTAATAGTAAACGAAAAGAAAACGGTTTTAATGCAGTTTTCCATTTCAAATAAACAATTCTGTGCTCCATTGAAAATGAACAGTGTACCATTGACTGATGTTAAAGCAACAAAATTTTAGGTCTCTCAATTCAGTCAAACCTTAAATGGAACGTCCATTTAAATGAATTGAACACAAAATTAAGTTCATTATGCTACGCGTTCAGAATTCTTGCAAATTCAGTCAGCCTTCATACTGCTCGTTGTGTATACTTCGCGAATGTTCATTCCGCCTGAGATATGGCATAATATGCAACAAAATTATAGCTCCCAGACTTTTAGATTACAAAACGAATTGTACGAATAATAACCAAATCCCACCCACGTGATTCATGTAAGCCTCTCTTCATTAATCTAGGAATTCTACCATTACCGTGTCTTTTTATTTACGAATCAGTGGTTTTTGTAAAAAATGACTTGCTCAAGGGCGGGAATATTTTTTCAGAAAATGCCGAAGTCTATTACTATAACACTCGACGTAGAAATCATATTCATCAGGTTTTTTTGACAGTATCAACAGCTCATTACAAAAAATTCACATACAATACATGTACATTATTTTACAACACTTTGCCAGATGACATTAAACGATTAACTTCAATAGAAAAGTTTAAATCCCAAGTGAAATCGTTTCTGCTGTATAACTGTTTCTATACAATTAGAGACTATACTGAGCATCACAAGAAAAGTAACATTAATTTTAACAATGATACATAATGCATTATTTACCATTTGGACTGTATAAATGAGTATAAACAACCTGTAACAACTATTGTACTACAGCTTCCGGGTCAACGACCCCCATCTCGATCAGGTTTTTCGTCCAGTTTCCTGATCCATTGAGCAAATTCTGAGGTGGCCCCTTGTTTTGCTTCTGGACATAAATGTAACTTCTTTTTCTGTGCACGTCTTCTTGAATTCAGTGGGAAATACAATTAGTCAAATTATCGTTTCCATGTTGTCGCGGCAGGAAGTAATAAGAGCCAAAATTTATTGCTTGTTTATCCTTGAAAATAGATTTTATTACATGGAGTTTTTTCTCCTTTCAAAATTCAAAATTTAAGTAGTATATGACTTAGTGTAGGATCACAGAATTTTGAAAATGTGCACACAATTCACTTTTCCCCATAGCACGTCATACGCAGTTTTTAACTGTTTTTTTGACATAAAATAAATAAATAAATAAATAAATACATCTTCATTGCGATTAGGATACCACCCGAGGTAAATATACCCGTACTTGAAAGAATAGAAATTTTATTGGTAGGTTATGTAATGATGAATTCCGTAATATCTAGCCTCGTGGGTCCACATAGTTACATAGGAGATATGTAATATTTTAAAATACAAATTGACCAACAGAAAAATGAAATTAAAAATAAATATATCGGTTACAATTAATGGAAATTCACAGGCAATATTTGTGAAATTTTATTTTCTGCTTCATAAAATAAAACAAAATAAATGCAGTTTATAACCAATGTGGATTCATTGTCAGTTTCCGTGCCCCGACATTAATCTCAGGTTCTGTGTTCCTAAGTAGGCTCTTCTTATGGGATATATGTTTTATTCCTGGCCGATGCTCTTCTCTTGAACTGTAAATTTAGATTAAATAATAGTTTCACCTCGCAGGCGCCATTTCCCTCCCGCTCCCACAGTCCGTCCGCCGCACCTCACCTCCACGAGATGAGCCGTGCTCGCACATTCGTATTGCGGTTAGAAGGTCCCCCGGAAATGGTTCTATATATCACTGCCGGAAACCGCCGTTCCCGCTTCCAGCCCGCAAAAGTCATAAATCGCCTTCTTTTTCCGTGTATTTTAGATCGAGCGCGTACATTTGTGACCGAGTATGACTAATACTAGAATATATCACCGAAGTGTGTATCCTCTTTTAGACAATAGGCTGTTGGTAACGCTTGTTTAAAACTTTTAACTGGTGACGAAGACAATGCCCTGACACGGTTAGTGAATGCGTTTTACTGAACACGCAGGGAGTTAAATAACTCTGGACTGAAAATTTAGCGTCTCTTCCAGTACCTCGTAACGACGTCTGTTTCTTTTCTTGTTGATATATGACCGATAAGTTTTTGCCAGAACCCGAGTGTGGTATACATCTTTTATATTCGTCATTTGCCCGCTGCCGTATGTGACCCTCAAATAGTCTATCGCCACCAAAATGTCCCACTTTGAATAAGACTTTAAAGAAGAAACGCTTCGCACACGCGCATAGAAGAATGGCTCGGCATGGAGAGCGGTGTTTTATAGAGCAGCCGTGTAATTGTGATCCGATGGGGAATGTTCGCACACTTGCGGTTTAACGTGAATTCAACTTGCACTCCGTAGTCCCCACAGACACCGTGATTATGATAATGGCCAGCCGGGCAGGCGGAACAAGTGGGCCTCCAGAGACGCTGTATTTCCGTATTACCACCATTCTGACTCGCGACTTCAGGGTTTATACGCATTATTGTTCCATGACTATCGCGCCCCGCACCCGATTTCCCGCATTCCACGCCCCGCTCCCCGCGCCTCTCTCCCGCTCCACCTCTCCCCACGCCTCTCCCCAGCTTCTTCCCGCCGCCCCTTCCGCTTGGCCCCCCCCCGCACTGTTCTCCCGTCGTCCTGCTCCCCGCCACCCTTCCCTCACTCCACGCCCCGCTTCCGGCTCCTCGCTCACCCCACTCCGCTTTGTACCCCGCTTGTCGCTCCCCGTCACGTCTCCCCGCGCCCATTCCCTTGCGCCCCGCGGCCCACAGCCTTTCCCCGCTCCCGTCACACGTAGCCCCGCACTGTGCACACCGGGTACTGAGCTCTCTCCGAGCTGGGATGAAAGTGCGTTACAGAGGCGGGCTCGCCGCTTCGGCAGTTCATTAAAGTTGAAAATGCGCCCCCACCTTCTTTCGGAAAAAAGGAATACAGGTAGCGGCTTACACCGAGCTCAAAAGAATGTTTCACCCTTTTGTTTACCTACCATCGTAGCTTGTAAGACAAAGTCGATAGAAGTTACATTTTTAACCCTTCTTTGCACAACTCAGTTTGACAAACAGAGAGAGAAGCGTGTTTCTGACACCCATTTTACTTAATAACTAAGTACTAATACTAAGTACTGATATTTTTTATTAGAAGAATGTATTTTACAATAGAAAATGATTTTGAGAATAATCTTTGAAAACCAGGTTCGGGGAATTTTCCTTAAGTGTGAATTTATTTAAGTGGGAAATAGTTTTTAAAAATACAAGTACATAACATAAATTAAAATATTTAATTGAAGAAATAAATCATTTTAATTGGGGTATTTGTTATCTCATTGCAGTTGCAATTTGACCATCTTGCCTATTATGAATTTACATAGTAAGTAGTATTGTAATGCGGCTGCGGAAAATGGTGAGTTTTAGACAGAAAAACGTAAATTACTTCCTGTAATACATTGTTTAGTCGGAATCCGCGTTTTGTGAGTCCGAATGCTATGTTGATACCGAAACATAGGTCGTTGACAAAACGACCGTCTATGGCAGGTCTGCACAGCATTATGCACGTTGACCAACCTCGGGAGTGCCAACCCGGGCCACGTGGAAGGATGGGAATAAGACTCATTCTAGAACTGGGGACCGCCAGTGAGAATACGAAATTCTGACCTTAGCGCAAGAAAAGAGCAATCACGACAATGACGGACTGTTAGACACAGTTCAAGTATCATTACGTTTTATTTCGAAATGTTTGTTTAGTTTCGAAATGATTTATGACAATGTACAGTACGATCCTAAAACGAATTAGACATGCATATTTGATTTTAGGTACGTTTAGTATTGTAATTGTTTGTAGAGCAGAAAACGTAATTTGCTTTGCTGCGATGTAATCGCAAATTTAGCGTGCTGCTAAATATTAAATTGTAATATTGAATATTTTTTGTTTGATGACAATAATAAACTTTTTTTTCATTAACCATGTTTAATTGAATAAGACGGTTCTATCGAAGCTAAAACATCTTATTCTTAAAATATCGTGATTTCTTTCCACTTTAATTTTCTAATTTTCGACAAGAGTATATTATATATTTCTAATTTCAAATAAACGAACACTATTTATTCATATTCGTTTACGACATGCTACAAAAATATTAAGCCCTCTGCGTTCCATTTAACAAGACTCATAATAATGTCATGATTGCCCATAAAATTGGTATCTCTTATGCAGCTTCATAATGAAGGAAATATGGTTACAAACGTGTGATGCTAAATATTACCCTTTTTGGAATTGCTTGTATATAATTTTTATATCAATCTCGATGTGAGAGACTGCCCTTAATTTCCTCCATTATGCTATTATTTGATGACGATAGTATTATTGGTGAGAAGTCAATTATTAAATTGTAAATTTTTGTTAATTAAAATTACATAATAATTTTTTAAAAGAGACCACTACTTTAATATATTGTTTATGAGTTACAATGAGCATAAAATTAAAAAAAATAAAATAAAAATGTGTCAATACATAGTAGTGCCCATAAGAACATTAACAGTGAAATATGATCCACGTAGCCATAAATATGGTAGATTACCCATTTAAATAAGGGGGTAAATAACTTCACAGCATGGATCATTGCATTAGACGCCCAGGAATTCAATCTACGCGCAGCTTCGCCACCGCTCCAAATTCTCCCCTCCCCGCAAAGATGACTACTCCTCACTACTTGCACTTTCGTCGCTCTCGCGTGCAGACGGCTGGCTCTTGAACGAAGAATGCCCGCGGGAGTATGCGTTGTGCAGCCTGATCTATGGACACTAGCACCTAAACCATTCAGACTATTTTCTCCATAATTGACATTCCCCGATCGATCTGGCCGATCTCGAGGCTCTGTGAAGTTTAAATGGATATTTTGATTTTTGGAAGTACTTTTCATGACACCTCAATATTTTTAAAATTACCTCAAAACTGGCTCCAAATTTTTGGATTTTTCTCGGAAAGAGCCAAGTATGCTTCTAACAATGGTGTAGATACATTTTCGTTGAGCTCTCTGAATTCTAATGTTTAAAATATTTTTGGTGTCTTCCTACAACTACACTATTCAAAATAAGAGCTTTTTTTAAAAAAAAATGAAAATTTTCCTGTTAAATTAGATCTGTAATTATTCTATTATTAATTCTAAAATTAATTAATTAATAACTAATTAAGTATTTACTTAATTATTAACTAATTAATTATTAATTCTGTAATTATTCTAGTATTAATTCTGTAAAATTAGTTCTGTGAAATTAGATGACTTGGAATTCTCGAAAATTCCTAATGTTCAAGTTCAATTTTTAAGCGTCGGAAAGATTGGTTTATTTCCGAGGCTAGTGGTTTAGGTTATCGTGAATAACGTGCTAAACAAAAGCTTGAGTTTATCTCTCAGGGCGGAAAAATATTTTGCATGTTAGACACACTTTTGCAAGTTTAAGTAGAATTATTATATTGCGAAGCCGTTAGGTAAAATGTGAGAAGTATTTGCAGTTGTATCAGCACTAGTTTTCTTAATTAAGATTAATTTAAAATTTTGTAATTAATTCTAATACTAGATGCAAATAAATGAACAATAAATGTATTTCGCCCATTGCGGTTAGTCATTTCATTCTTGTTGCACCTGTGTTGAGTACTTTTCAGTGAAACGAAGCGCTGCGCTACGACGTCTGCTTTAGGACGATCGTTTGTTAAACTTCGCACGCAAAGAGCAGCGAAACTCCAGAGCGAGAGAGACGAATCTGTGTTCGTTCACTTCTTCTCTTATGAAGCACATCGATCCTCCCTCGAGACTTAGGGATTTTCCGTCGCGAGACCATTGTTTTGCATACAAATGCCTTAATTAATTCTCTGTAATTTCACCAAGGTGGTTCTAATCCCTCGCCTAAAATGAAAATGAGAACAGCCGTTAACGTATTTTCAAGATTACAACAGAATATTAAGAGTCCAAAAAAAACTGGTCGAGAAAGTAACTGGTGTAAACTTTCGAAAAGTACTTCGATTTCAAGCTCCGTTAAAACAGTATTCAAAACTCGGTGAAGAGAAGACCTTAAGACTCAGGAATTGGAAGTGGGATTATCCCGACTAGCTGAGATTGCAATAACCCAGAGCCGCTTGACGGGCGTCTTGTTGCAGGTGGTGGACACGCGAGAAGACTGCATCAACCCAACTCTCGTGGATCAACTCCAAGATCACGTTTGATAACGTGGGCAACGCGTACTTGGCGCTGTTCCAAGTGGTGAGTGCCCGCGCCATAGCGTCCAACCTCGTGATCGCACCGCGCCGGGCCACACCGCCTCTGTTTACTGCTTCTCATAATGTACGAAATGGAAACGTAACATATAAATATTGAGGCCGTATACCTGCCTGTAAAAATTGTATTAAAGAGAGCACTTCAATCGCTCCTGAATATATGCACTTTGCTCTAGTGAATGACGAACACGTTTCACTATCTCAATGGTCTTACTTTTATGGTAGAACTGCAATTTCCTTGAGGAATGATGTGAAGAAGAAATGGCTTCATTGAAAACAAAGTTCACTTTTCAGTGCATGTAAATTTGTAATCTGAAATAAATTTTGTAAATACCAAATATTATTGTGAATACAAAATATTATTTCGAAATGTTATAAACTCAGATAGTTGCTATCTTTTTTATTTTAATTATTCACATTCATAGGTTTTTAATAATTCAGCACATTAGAAAATATTGTTAAATATGAAACAAAGCATTTCATCTTTGAATGCAGCAGGATTGGTTGTTTCAGACAGATAGAAACAAAATGTTGTCAAATGCTTGAAGTACTAAAATACTGCACCCTTGTTACCATATTAGTTTAAAGTAATATGACCTAACATTAAAGATTCAAATATGAGTATTTCACAATTTTTCGTGGAAAGGATCTCGTATGATGTTGCACCCTAATCCAAGTCAAAGTCACTCCAGATATTGATAGAATTCTAATTCCTTCTGTGTATTTTGTTTTTGAAGCACTTTGAAAGGATCAAACAAATGGAACCCATGAAGTAGCTCGTATTAAGAATGAAAATTAGTCTTCCATTACCGCAGAGACCTGAGTATTGTATTTGATTGTGAAAATATATTAGTAAAATACATTTGCTAATAGTTTAAATAGTATTTCTAACCATTTGTTGAATTGCTGGAGTTTTATCTTAATTATTTTATTCATCGAATTGTTTGTTGTTGTTTTTTTCAGTGATATTAAACTAAATGTTTTCATTCCAATATGAAATTTAAGACTCACGTATATTTTATACGAAAATTTGCAAAACAACTTTAACTACTTTCTAAAAGGAAATTATATTTTATTTATCTCTTAATATTGGATTGATCTTCGTTCTTAATTGATGATATACCTCGTGGAATGAATTATTTTTATATAATATAAAATAAATTAATTCTAGTAATAAATTAAATAAAAATGCTTCCTAGAATTTTTAAAATGAAATTAATAGCATTCTCTTTCTAAAAATAATCAGCGTTGGAACTTTATGCAACATCGTACGATGTCACATCACACGTTTTGTTGAGTAAAAGAGACATATTACAATCTGATGCATGGAAAATGTTAAGCATGTTCATCATAAATGCCTTGCTGTGGTTATTTTTAACACATTATTCCATTTTTTTGTCAATTAGTCCATCTATGAATCTCGTGTAACGCTAGTTCTTATCCCAAAATATCATCATGCACTTTATCTTTTAAATCCAATTAGGTTTGAATTGAAGCATTTCCGTTTGATAATCTGGGATTCCGAAGTAGATACGCATTTCGACATTGCCGCCTGACCACCTAGACTCTCAGGATGGGCTAATTACATTTTTCAGTAACACCTTTTATTATTTTATTCGTAAATCAACACAGTATGCTGTCGTAAACGTCTACAGAAAATCGATGCACGTACATCATACTTTCCATGAATACATTTTAATAAACTGGTTTGCAAGATTTTTCAGCTCGCCGCCTTGGCCAGGAATCGCAATTTTCTAGCTTGTGCTAAGAGAGCTGGGTTGCCTTGCGCTGAGATACAATCTAATCTGCTGGCGTCCGCAGGCCACGTTCGAAGGGTGGATGGAGGTGATGGAGGACGCCGTGGACGCCCGCGGCGTAGACCTGCAGCCGCAAAGGGAAGCGAACTTGTATGCCTACCTGTACTTCGTAATCTTCATCGTGTGCGGATCCTTCTTCACTCTCAATCTCTTCATCGGAGTCATCATCGACAATTTCAACATGCTCAAGAAAAAGGTATGGTACAGGCGGGCGTTCATAATTGATGCCCCCAGCTGAGATTCGAGTTGCCTCAAATGACGTTCGAATTTAGGTGAATGAAGGCTATTCCCTTTAAAAGAGCATATTGTCAATTGAACACTTTTTACGCTTGCAGTAGTGTTGCATTCTTTCAGTAGAATTGTAGTACATGTAGTTTCACTTTTCGTATATTGAGTAGTTTCACTAATGCTTTCATTAGATTTTCACAGTGCTAAAGAATAATTCTAGAGCGATAATCATGTTTGTTTCCTACTTTGCAGTGTCGTTTAAATGAGTTTTACTTGGATATTGTCTCTGAAATTAATTGTTTTTAATTTCAATATAAAATCTAAAACTTTTCACATGTAACTGTTGTTATCATTATAAGACAAACATTTTCAATGTCCGTATCAGTTTTCCTTAGAAATTATTGAATGCATTTTAGCGTGTACTCACTTTTTCACATTTTATGTTACAAAAGTAGAAATAAGTTAATACAAATTTTCTTCTCTTTTAAAGTACTACTCGTACAGTTCTGTAATCAAACCATTCCATTTTGAAATGCTCTCAAAACATATGTTTTCTATTTTCTTGTAGTTTAAGGGTAGGTTTTATTGCTTGTAGGTCTTTTGACTTTTTTGATATTTCAATTATGTTCGTAAATAACTACTAGTAGCAATTACACATTATTTCCTTTCAATAAAATGAAAATGTAATCAACTGCGACCAAATATTAAAATTTAAAAGTGTAAAATTCAGAACCCCACCCACCATTTTTCAACTATATTAATAAAACACAATTCAAATGACCTCCTTATCAACATACATTCAAACAAACAGCAATAATAATAAAATTGTTTGATCTGTGTAGCGAAGGCCCATTGACCGAAACGGGGCGACTTGGCGGAAGCCCGCGTCCGTTCCAGATGTCCAACGCACGTTTTTGTTGCCCGCAGTACGAAGGCGGCGTACTGGAGATGTTCCTCACGGAGAGCCAGAAGCACTACTACACGGCCATGAAGAAGCTGGGCCGCAAGAAGCCGCAGAAGGTGATCAAGCGGCCGATGAACCAGTTCCTCGCTATGTTCTACGACCTGTCGAACTCCCGGAGGTGCGTGCGCCACGCGCAGCCGCCGTGCCGCGCCGCGCAGCCTGCGCGCAGCCACTGCGCAGCCTCCGCGCAGAATCTGCACCCGCAGCATTGTGCCGCCGTTGTTCCGTTTCCAGATGCACGACAGGCGATGCGGCCGTGAACCTACGCACGCTAAATAGATCCCACTAATGGCGCCCTTTAAATGTTTAACACCCTCCCCACTTTCCTGCCCTTCGTGTTTGCTGTTGTGGCTGGCCCTTTGGAGGTCATTATTCTTCAACTCCCTTGTTGTTGCTGCTGCTACTGTTGTTGTTGATGTTACTGCTGCGTTTGTGTCTGTGTTGTCTTTGTTTGTTTGTTGATGTTGTAGTTGTTGTTACACATAGATGAACATCGATGGAATTGCAGATTCGAACTTATCGACGAATGTGTAAGTTACACCATTCAATGTTACGCAAAGACAAATTGTGAACATATTTTAATTTCTCTCAGTAATTTATTAACATTTGCTTCACTCTATCGTTACCATCGCTAATTATTGTCACAAAATTTTAATCGAAATTGAAACAAAACATTTTTTATTTCTCCAAAACTTAAAAATTCTGGTTTTAATTATAATGTAGTCGGTCTGCAAAGCAAAACGTGAGAAATACAATTTTAATATTCTGTACAGTCGTTTTGAAACACAGTTGCCAGCTCTTTGTGTTGCATTAGCACATAATTTCTGCGAACTCCTCTCTATGCCACTGCTGGTCTTCTGAAAGGAATACATGTAAGTAATTTCATCGTTGAATGTGCAGTGTTTATTATCCGAGAATGCCATGTATTTATTGAACGCCGTCGCTGTATTAATGAAAATCGGCCGGCTGTTAAATGCGTTACACGCGAGACACAAGCTCCGTGATTGGTGCCGAACGTAATTGCATCAGAATCTTAGCATCGATTACCCATTTACAGACACTTTATTCTATATTAGCATGTATGTGTAAATAAAGAAACGTGCTAAAAATCCATTCCTGCAGTCATGCATGTCACGTAAATATGTAGTAAGCTGTAACTTATTACATTTTGTGTTCTTTTAAAAGACTCTCGTGTTTATAAATCCTTCCATATAATTTCTTTTATAATTGATTGTCATATTCGCGTGTCTTCAGACATTTCCTTTCAAAACATTAACGAATTTTTTACATGTAAAAACTATTTTTACTCGTTTCTGGAATTGTGCCTAGAATAAGTTGATGTTATTTACTGGATTGAAAAGTAGTTTTAAATACTGGAATTAAAAATATAATAGCTAGAATTTCTTAATCCGAAATCTAATGTTACTCTATTATTTAAATACTTAATATTCCTCGCTCTGAGCTGTATAATTTGTCGGCGTTTTACAGTGTATATTCACGTCTCTTATTAAAAACAGATAAACGATCGTTTATCACTCAAATTTATATTTATAATGTAAATATTCAAAAAATATGTACGAGTCAGAGAAAAAGTAACTTCTTTTATAGCAGCGTCTTATGTGATGTGTATTGTCATTCCCCAAAAGAGCGAGTATAAAATGAACCTCGATAAGCAGTGACTAAAATAGCAATTGTCGTCAGAGATTAGTGTCCAACAAGAACATCTGTAGAAAATTGACTAATCCATACTCTTTGTTTTCCTTAGGTTTGAGATTGCCATCTTCGTTCTCATCTTCCTGAACATGTTGACGATGGGCATCGAGCATTACAATCAGCCTCACGCCGTACTCTTCGTTCTGGAAGTCAGCAACGCCTTCTTCACCACCGTATTCGGTCTAGGTAAAATACCATTCTTCAAACAATTCATAGACAAGAATTACAGCGTCTAGATTTACATGTTCACATAAAACAATATAATATTACGGTTAACAATAATAATAATAATAATAATAATAATAATAATAATAATAATAATAATAATAATAATAATTCTGAATTAATAGCAAGGCTCACGCCTTAAGTCATACTCTTAAACCTGGCACCTTTAGTAGCTGTAGGTGCCAGGTTTAAGGGTCAGTTCGTAGCTCTCTATATAAATATCGTTTTGAGGGGAAATTCCTCCTTGGAAATAAATTTCTGGAAATCAAAATTGATTTCTTGAAATATCTGAGTGAAGGTAAAACCCCATCTCGATCAGGTTTTTCGTCCAGTTTCCCTGACCCATTGAGCAAATGCTGAGATGGCCCCCTGTTTTGCTTCGGGACATAAATGTAACTTCTTATCTTCTTCATTCACTTATAGAATTCAGTGGGAAATATAGTTATTCAAATTATCGTTTCCATGTCGCGGCAGGAAGTATTATTCCTTGACGAAGGACATCATGAATAAGAGCCCAAAATGTATTGCTTATTTATCCTTTATAATGAATTTTATTACACGGGAGCGTGTTTTTTTTAATTAATTAATTCAAAGTTCAAGTAGTATGACTTAGTTTAGAGATTTCAGAATTTTGAAACAGTGCACAGAATTCACTTGTCCCCATAGCACGTCATACACAGTTTTAACTGTTATAAATAGATCAATCAATCATTCACAAACAAACAAAGAAACAAACAAACAAACAAACAAACAAATAAATAAACAAATAAATAAATAAATAAATAAATAAATAAATAAATAAATAAATAAATAAATAAATAAATAATAAACCATTTTAGTGAAAGAATGTATGGTCTCGATAGAAAGATAAGTAAAAAGGTCAAGCCATTCCTCTCTCAATATTTCCTATTTTCCTAATAGGTAAAGGCGCTCACCATCTATATTGAAAAACACCTTCCAAATAGTTCAAAACTCGCCACCAAATAATTTGTATTTTTCATTTTGAGCCACAATAACAGAATGTAAAAACAAAATGTATTGATATAGTGTCAAAATCAACGTCTTGTTTGATGTTACAATCAATGTAGTCAGCGGGATTCCATGTCGTCCCCTTGGGAACTTTTGCTTGTCAGAGTAAACTTAGAATGGATGCTAATTGTGAATGGAAGAAATATTGTCCCTTGTAGGCGAAATTTGAATGATTTTCATTCGTCTGTGATAACTGTCTAACGGGGTTTTATTCAATGAATCGTAACGTCTATTTCTTGTAAAATCACATTAAAAAAAAAAACAGAGTAAAATATGTACTGAATGTAGATATTTTCTAGAGCTATTGCCAGAGCAATATACATTTCATGTATATTGCCCTCGCAATAGCTCTTTATCAATGTAAAAAGATCCCTTTTAAGACGTAACAGTTTTAATAGTCATACAGACTTACAGAACATTGGAATCGTTCGGGAATCCCATAAAATGTGAATATAAATAGAACGCGCGAATGTAAAAAGAGAAAAGTCTGTTCTTTTGCGATATTTTGTCACTTTTAGTATTCTCAAAAAACACTTTTTAGAAAAAATTGTTCCCATGTTATCTGCCTCTCTTTTTTCATTATCAGAATTTTAAAAAAACATTATCTAAACACTGTATACCAAAGTTTGATGATCAATGTAGTTGTTTCAGTATCTTTAACACTTTATATCAATGTTACCAATTCATGACCATGAATATTTTTAGTTAATTGTTTTTTAATATTTCTGTTTTCATAATGTTGGTTTCATGGCATGGCATGGCATGGATTATTTCCCGGTTTACTTTTCTTGGTGAAGTCAATCAAACTGCATAAAATATATCATTTTCTTTCCAAACATATTAAGGGCTTGTGTTAGAAATTATTTATATTGTTGGAGTATTTGTGGGCGAAATAATAGAAAATTAATTTTTTGTGTAGATATGTTTTTGAACTTACCTCATTATTTTACCACTGACAAAAGGGAAAATAAATAATCTTATTTGGGTGAAAAAACTTTTTATATAGTTGAGTAAAAGTCATTTCTTTTTCCTTTATTTGATATCTACAGTCCACCACTGTTGTATATGATACATCTATATATTAATTCACCACTTTGAACTCCCCGTTTCTTTTTATTAATTTGTTTATTATTTATTTTTTTATTTGTTTGTTTATTTATTTAATTTATTTTCGGGGTAATTGCCAAAATAAAGCCATTCAATCGCGTCCCGCGCCTTTAACTGAAGCATACCTCTTGAGTGGATTTTCTCAAGTACGCTTGTCTTGTTGGCGACCCGTCAATATTTTCAGCGATCCGCGGTGTCTAAGCTGTTCCTCCAGGAAAGCCGTGTTCAAGAGCAGATTAACTTTTAAACAGATCTCGAAAATTACGTCTGATCTGTTGACTTTCGATTTTCTTCTGAGAACGCTGAAAACCGTCTGATGCACTGTTCTGAAAGAAACACCAAAGGGATTGATCCGTAAGGTATGAATTAATGAGGGGCCGCCGATGTCTAGGTGTCTGGTTGGGAGATTTAACAAAGATTTTTTTCTGTGAAAATATCTCTCTGCACGTAAGCGAGAATTGTTTACTTATGGAGACGCATTAACGTATTTTACATTAATGCTATAAACAGCAAATAATTGAATGATTTAATAAAGTTTCCCAAAAACGAAATCAAGGAAAGAATTCTCCATTCCTTGCCATTTAGTAAAACTTTTTTGTTTCTTTGGTGTTGTTTTTTAGAAAGGACAATAATCTTTAAGAATAGTACGTGGTAATAAAGTGGCCTTGAACCTGTAAGTGCTAAATATGCTTTCTGTCCTCTCGACTTCTACTACTTGATATTCGTCAACGTTCATCAGAAGCTATCCAGCATTTATTCAGCAGCTCTTTCGACAACGGATAAACAGATGTACCTGCTGATGCAAAAATCTGTTTCGCAAAACGTCATGCATATTATACAAACATTTTAAAATATCCAAATATAAGTGTTTTAATTGATGTTTCCGTTGAAATCTATAACGATGATTGTCACAAATTAGAAGATACAGAAAATAAATAAAAAACAATAGACAACCAATAATGATTAATTAGTGATATAATAAAGTTGTTTTATTACATTTCAAGTTGTGAACATGCGCAGATGGGACAGGAAGTTAGTGTTAAGATTTTTGCGGGTATTGCGTCGTGCGGATACCCCGGGTCCCTGTATATGCACATTGCAACTGGTCGAACACCACCCGCCTGTAAACGGGTACCCGTATGAGTACTGGTCGTCTGGATCATTCTGGATTTTAATATGGAAGATGGAGAGGTATTCCGTTAAGATTATACTTGTAAATGCAAGCACAAATGTCCTACATTACCACACAATACGCGGAATTGTCACAAACGAAATAAACAAATCAAGACCGTAAATCCTCTCCGCCCGTACACATTTTTTTCTCTCCTGAATTTGTACGGAAGTTCGCAGAGCTGTACACAAGATTATTCCAACTTCCCGAGTATCAGTCATTGTGCTTTATCAGTAGAGAGCTGGAATTATTTCTGTCAACCTAGCTATTTTCTGGTGCATTCAGTGCGCGCCTGCGGTGGCCGATGCACGCCTCCCGTGCCACGTGCGTCCGCTCCGTGGAAGCGGCGCCACCTCGACATCTACGTACGGCGCTTTTTCCTGCTATCAGACTTGTTTTTCGGTTCGTTGCGTCTACAATTGACGCAACGCGTCTCCAACCCCCTTGGGGGCCGTTGAGCGCTTTGCTGTTTAGTAGTAATCCTCCATAATTACTGCTTTTTTTAAAAAAAGTTTGGAGTAATCCTCCGTTAATATCATGTCCGTCACGTCTCTTCGTAGTCAGTTGTCAAAAGGACCGCCAGGTAGCATCTCCGCGTACATGCCTCCTACCACGCACTCCTGCGTCATTACTCAGCGGCCAGAATTGTGAAGAAAGGATAGGGGTGGGGTTTCAGGACACTTCACAGGGGTTGGACTAGCCCTTGTGAAGCAGCCAAACTCATTTTGTTGGAACAAATTTCACATGTGATTCGACGGGTATCGAACCCGGACCTCCTTGGTAAAAGGCGAGCCACTTCGCTCTGCGCCACGAGATGGCCGTTTCTCCAGACGAATCGTGCTGCGTCCTTGCAAAGCGATATTGATGCCTTTCACAGTTCTCAAATCGACGTTAACGTGATATTTTTTCGCCTGTTTTGTTTATTAAGTGAGAAGTGTTCAGTTTTTTGCTGGATTCAGTTTTGACTATTGAGAAATATTGGTGTAAGTACTGTACTTGTCAATTTCTTTTCCTGTGTATCAACTCTGATATTTCGGGGTTACTGTAGAATCATAAAACTGTTATCTAAAGAGATTCGTTTACACGCGTTATTGCGTGATGCAAATGTTAGGCAATTGCGTGTAATGCCGCCGGGCGAAGAATACAGTAAGTAAATGTGTACCCAGTTCACTTGTAGGCTGCATGCAGAATGTGTTTATACGTGTTGTCATGCTCAATAACGAGTAAATGACACTCTAATGTCAAGAGACTCGGTGTAATTGTAACTACGAATGGTATTGAAGAAAGATGTTACTCAGAGGCAAAAAAGATTAATAATTTTATGTTTTATTGTAATTTCGTATAATTTAAAGTTTATCTTATTATAGTTACACAATCGTGGTTTTGCCCCACTTGCACGTTAAATCCAAAACGTAGTATTGCACAGAACGCAACGCGCGCGGAATGGCGTGACGAATCCAGGCGTGCCCGCTCGAGGAATAACGTAACATCTGCGTTCGTAAAAATGTCATAAAACCTCTAAGTACATTCCAAACTTTTTATCATATTCAGACTTCCCAAGAAAATAAATTTAATGAATAAAAGTTGTCCTTCCACTTAACAACTTTCCGTAGCATTTCGTAAAAGTGCAAAATATGTTTCGCACGATCACCCCTGGAAATATTTCGACACGTTTCATACGAGTCTGACACGTAGACGGATACTCTTCTCGAAACAGCTGGGGTGGACACACGGTTTTCTAAAACAGGCGGCCGGCCGGGTGGACGGATTCAGATCTCTACTGAAAGTTCATTTCTTCTAGAATAAGGAAAATGCCACAATTTTTTCTGTATTAAAACTGCCAATATGTAATGAAGGCCAAACGGGAGACCATTTTATCGGAAGATTGGAGCTTGTCCATTTAGATTGTTTCCGCGCGGGGGAAGACATCTGGAGGGAGAAACCGTACAAGGTGACGTGTAGATCGGTGCCGGATCTCACGTTCCATTGTGGGAAGATCACCGCCTCCTCCGGGCATTAATATGCACCACTCACGAGACCAACTGCCACAGTAGTGGCACCCGGAAGCACCGAAAGCGCGAAATTCTCACTCACGCGACAATGTTTGGTGGTGTAGAGCATATGCATAGAGAGTATCTAAGAGGTTGGAGGATGAGGAAAGGAAGGTCCCGTTCGGTCCGTTGCCCGTTTGTTAGATTGATTAATTAGTGATTCCAGTCGCGTCAACTGACAAGGCTATTCGTCCCGAAGGTGTAGTGCATGTTTGTATTGCAGGAGATATCGGTGATTTTTACAAGTCATCCGCTCGCTGGCGAGACCCAGCGGCGACCTACGTCGTCTTGCCAGGATATTCCCCTACGAGTTATCTCCCACCAGCGGGGCATCGCCCCAAGTGGGACAAGCTCTTAGCTCCCGACTGGTCTTCCGACAAGTGTGATAGTGTAGTGCATGTAAGAGTACGTGTGTGGAAGCAAGGGATTCGGATATGACAAGAAAGAGGAAGGAAAGATCGCGTGCGGTCCATGGCCAGTTATTAGTGTACTGCTCCGGCGTTCGCTTTGTACTGATTAGAGAAACCATGGAATTCTACTGATCAGAGGAGCCGACTGCTAGAAGTTTCCTCCAGACAGTTGAATTCGACCCAGCTATCTAGCTAGTCGCCACCCTAAGACCTCCCAATCAATGGGGCTGCTGAGATATCGCAGCCGCTGAATGCTACTGACCTCCATCCCAGTGATTAGCAGATGAGTCAATATCCGTGTGCTTTCAAATCAGCGTGTTGGGGCTTCGTTCGGTTCTGTTTGCCTTGGGTGTGTACCGATCGTAAAGCCCAGGGAAGTGAAGTGAGTGTGTGCGGAGAGGGTGTAGTGAAAGCGTTTCCGCAATTACGTACCGGGTGTCCCGATTTTCTAATCTTGAGACTTTAGAATGTTCAAATTATCTCGCAACTCATCCATTGTAAGTAATTGCCGTCACATGCTCAAGTGGCAACAGGGAATGTGAAGTTGTCACATCCATTTCTCGCAGATGGCGCTGATAACGGAGCGAGCGGCGCGAGCTTTGAGCCGGTTCGTCAAACGCCTGCCGAAGTGGCTGCGTTTTGACATGTGCTTGTCGTTAGGGCAAAGTTTAAGGGAAACTTCAATTCCCACGACAACAGATACACACTAAAATCTGTTTTTGGCGCAAATACGTAATGAAATTGAAAAAAATTAATACATAGATTGTTTTATCACTCAAAAACAGTTACAAATTCAAGAAACAGTTTTGCAATAGCTATACAATGGGTTATTTAACTTCTTTTCAATGCGCGCTTTTCAGCCAGGTTTAGACTACCCTGAAACGCCTCAAGGTTCCGCAATAGCTCGCGCTTTAAAGCAGGTTCTGGCGCCGTCTAGTGTCAAGCGCCTATGCTCTCACCATTGTCATTTGTGCATTCACGTTCGAGCACCTGCTACGACAGGGTTGAGCCAGAAATGGTAGATTTGATAATGGTAAAATTGATCTACACATGATATGTTACCGGAAATAAATCAGTATTTGGTTTACTGCACCGATTGTTTATTTTGAACGTCACAATAAGCTTCGAAATACATAGGCCTATTGGCCTTGGTAATCACTATCTTTGAATGAGTAAAATGAGCTATATATATATATATATATATATATATATATATATATATATATATATATATATATATATATATATATATATAACCTAGTCCTTATTTGGAGTCTGTAAATTAGAAGCTATTGTGGCGTCATGGAGAAAAACACACAGACATTTACAAGTATGTACAAGTTTATTTACACGTATGTACACTAACCAACTTCTGCTCCGAAACTACACACTTGTATTTCCCTGTGGATACCCCACATAGCTAGGGAGGCCCCGCCTCCTCTGACGCTACTCCCGCGCCAGTACCGTGACATCGTCACCCGTGCAATAGGCACGACACTCTCCAGCCTGGGCGTAAAGTTTTGCGCATCGCGCGAGGTTTCCAGAATAAAAACCCCCGTGTGAGCTCGTCAGCTCGATTTCATACCAGAGTGCAGCCGTCACGTGACCGTCCTAGGTGTAGGAGGGAGGCTCGCGTCTACCACGTGACCTTCCTGGTCAGGCTGGCGTCCCCTTTGTCTAAATGTATCCCAACGCCGGGGCGCCAAGCTATTCATGCCCGCAGGTATGCGATACTTCCGCTCCTTTTCCCACCCACGGCCGCCAACGTGACGCTACAGACTCCTCCCTAACCAGAAAAGAATTTTTTGTGCAGGTAACCAGCCACAGGAAAATATCTTCTGTCCCTAACTGTAGTAGCCTAAATTGTGTACATTTTTTATTATGATATATGCATCACTGTAGATCTATTTCAATTCAAATACCGTTAACATATTTCTTGAAATATAATTGTCTCACAGTCGATACTGGACATTTTTATCCTCACTAGAAGTGATTACTCAACATAATTTTTACATCCCTTTCTCATTTTCATCTCTGATTATCACAAATCTACAATAGAACATCCTAATATAACTTATTTTCATAATTACATTTAATACATAACAACTTTTCATTTTTTAACTTTACAAGGATCTTAAATTTTACTATTTACAATATTTGATGATAATGATACTACCAGTAATAAATAACAACTTTCCTATTTCCTGTTTAACATTACAAGACATTATTTTCTTTGAATTTTAATAATTACATGTAAGACGACAATTGATAATGACATATAACAACCCTATTTTCTGTTTTGACATTTCAAGGCATCAATTATTTTTAATTTTACACATTACAATATTCCTTACATTTGATAAACTACATATATGACCTGACAATTTATCTATTTTTTGTTTTAACATTACAAGAATTGTATTACTTTGAAACTTACTATTTACAATATCCAGACATATGTAGACATATGTCTTCTACCTTATACATATATAAACATAAATCTAATGCCAATCGGTCTAATTACAGACTCTACTTAGTGCTCACATCTGCGCTTATAGTGTATCCAGGCATCAAAACATTCGACTCAAAGCGTCGACATTTACATGCTCAAGCCCTTTTTTGTGAATTATGCTGATCATTAATGACCAGCGCATTAATCGAGGATTATTTCCCGCGTAGTTTTTCAACCACACTAGAGGATTATGGTCAGTTTCTATTTTTATAATCACTTGGCCATCTAAATAGCACTTTAATTTATGGAGTGCCCAAATAATGGCACTGCACTCTTTTTCTGTTGTACAGAATTTCTGGTCAGCATCAGAAAACTTCCTACTTAGGTGAAGTATGGGGTACTCGTGCCTATCATCATCATGCTGTGCCAAAATAATTCCCAATCCCCTATCGCTGGCATCTGTTTGAATGACAAATCGTTTAGCAAAGTTTGGTGCAAGCACTAATGTGTCGCTACACAGTGCCTCTTGCAGCTCGCGAAATGCTTTCTCACATTCCGGCGTCCACGCGACTTTCCCCTGGCGCTGCTGCCCCTTCAGCATGTCACTTAACGGCGGTGATTTATTCGCGAACCCTGGGATGAATTTCCGATAATAGCCCGTAAGTCCCAGAAAGGAACGCACCTGTTCCTTTGTTTGAGGCACTGGAAACTTCCTAATTGTTTCTACCTATGCTTCGACAGGTTTCATTTTACCGCATCCGACAATATAACCTAGGTAGTGTACGGAGTCACGCGCGTACTTGCATTTCTTCGGTTGTACGTGAAGTTTAGCATTTCTCAGTATTTTGAACACCTTGTCTAGATGGATAATATGCTCTTGCCACGTATTGCTAAAAACTGCAATATCGTCCATTTTAGGGAGCGCGAATGTCCCGCAGTCGCTTAACAGTGATGCCATCATGCGACTACATTGATACGGGGCATTCTTTACACCAAATGAAAGGCGCAGTGGGCGATACGTGCCAAAACTAGTCACGAACGCAGCGTATCTCTGCGCTCTTGGTGTTAATGCGATCTGCCAATAGCACTTTGCGAAATCGAGCGTAGTAATAATGCTAGCCGCCGCCACTGTTTCCATCCGCTCTTCCATGTTTGGTAGGGAGTAGTACTCAGTTTTGACCACGCTGTTTAATTTTCTGTAATCTATACATGGTCTGGGTTTTCACCCGGGTGCCTCGACTAATATCATAGGTGAAGTATAGTCCGAGTCCCCTACTTCAATAATATTGTCCCTCAACATGTTCGATATTTCATCTTTCAATATCTCTGACTGCCTGCGCAACATGCGATACGACGCGCTACGTATAGTTTTGGAATTGTCTGTCACCTCTATATCCATTGTCATTACATTAGTTAGGCCCGGCTTTTCAGAGAATATATCTTTGTATTTTACAATCGTGTTGATCAGTGCTTCACGAAATTCAGATTCGACTTCCGTCCCTTTTAACATTGATTCGACATCGACTGGCTCTGGGTCAAGATTTACTGCGAACTTATCTGTGAACTTTTTTTTTGTTTATTTTACGTCAAAAAAGCGGTTAAAAACTGCGTATGACGTGCTATGGGGAAAAGTGAATTGTGTGCACATTTTCAAAATTCTGTGATCCCTACTCTAAGTCATATACTACTTAAAATTGAAAGGGGAAAAAAAGCTCCCATGTAATAAAATCTATTTTCAAGGATAAAAAGGCAATAAATTTTGGCTCTTATCCATGTTGTCCATGCCCACTTATCTAATTCTTCTTCTTACACTTCCGGATTCTGCCTGTTAGTCCCTAAAAAGTTTAAACACTCGGTTCGTTGGCGATATTTCTTAAGCATATTGATGTGATAGACCCGACCTTCTTTCTGGCCGGGCAATCTCACTAAATAATTAGTTTCGGACACTTGTTCCTGCACTTCTCCCGGCCCGACCCACTGTACCGACAACTTGCGTGTCTTATTTGGCGCCAACACCAGAACGCGGTCCCGGACAGCTAACGTCCTATGCCTCGCTCGCTGGTCATAATAAACTTTACGTTTTTCCTGCTCACTCCCTAGTCTTTGGTGTGCGAGTTCCTTCGATGCACGTAATTTGTTTATTAACTTAAACACATGCTCTACCACCGAACCTTCTTCCTCTTCCACTCCCGCTAAGTGTTCGTACAGAAGAGTTATAGGCGTGCGTAGATTTTGCCCGAACACCAGCTCCGCAGGAGTGTACCCTAAACTTTCGTGCACTGTAGTGCGCGAACAGAATAGCGTGTAGCTGTTTCTCCCACTCTGAGCCTGCTTCCAAACAGAGAACTTTTAGCACGGTGCATTGTACGGTGGACCCTTTCAATGGCATTCGACTGGGGGTGATAGGGAGAGCTCCGCACTAGAGTAATACCAAACCGCTGCGCGAATTCCGCAGTCAAAACGCTAGTGAAACACGTTCCTTGATCGGTTTGGATATACTACAATATTCCACAAGATAGCTATCTTGTGGAATGGATGGAACAAAATGGCGACCACCCTAGTGGTTCATCACTGGATCTTATCCGGTTTCATTTTAAACGTTTAGGTGTCATCCACATTGCTTGGGCAAGACCCACTGAGGATGGGAAAATATTATTCCCGAAAGGTACTTCTGGGAAAAAATAAATATATATTATTTATTTTTACTATTGTGGTTTGATTATCCCTATACCTATAATGCATTACCACAATATATCGGCTACCACCACGGAAAATCACATACATTTTTTTTTTACAAAAAACATACGTAATATTTATGAAGATTTCCTTCTATTAACTTTTAATGGAAAGATTTAATTGTCGGATCATGGGAAATGTTAGTAGGAAACCTCACTTAATGGGACCCATGAGTTAAAATCGAGGTCTAGCATGCCTGTAATTATTGTTTCGGATACTATTTTTGAAATATTTTAGATTCATTCCCAACATTTATATTATTTTCTGAATTTTATATTGCTACAGTAAATATTTTGGAAAGAAAACTGAATTTGACAGACATGCATAAAGAGCGCTATTTTGCAATATGCAGCATGTAATTTACATTTTCATGCATTTACATTATGTTTGCAGAGGCTTTGGTGAAAATGATCGGCTTGCGGTATCACTACTTCACCGTGCCCTGGAATCTGTTCGACTTCCTGCTGGTAGTGGCGTCCATTCTCGGCATCCTCATGGAAGACATCATGATCGACTTCCCGGTGTCGCCGACTCTACTACGAGTGGTTCGCGTCTTCCGAATCGGCCGCATTCTCAGACTAATCAAGGTAAAATATTTGTAGTAAAGATGTAGCCACAGATAGATTATAGAAACTAGCGACTTCAAGAATTCCATGTCAGAATAGGGTTTATGCTCTAGCCTTCGACAATATTTTTAGCACTCTTTCCACTAATAGCAAATGAAAATTCGGATTAAGAAAGTATAGCAAATTTTAACATTTTTAATTAGAACATAAGTACTCTGAAAGTTTATTAACTATTGCGCTAAAACATTTACGATACGGTTTATATAACCAGTAAATTATGTACCATTTTTATTCAAAATTATTTGATATCATACGTTACTGGCCGCCATGGTGGTGCAGGGGCAGGTGCGAAGATCGCCTTCCACCAACGTTGTGGAATCAAATTTCGCGAAAAGCATGGGTGTTTTCAGTTGTGTTGTGGCATGATGTGCATTCCCAGTACATTATATATCACTCTCGAACCCGAATTATTTCCCTTATTCCCATCCTTACCCCGTTAATTAATGCGCGAGGATAGAATGTGTTCAACCCATTGGTCCAAAGGGCAACTGCAGTCAGCGCCATCTACGTACGTGCAACCCGGCTCCATACTATTACACCGGTAAATCCTTCGGCGATCACACGGGTCAGATTTGTTCAGGAAAGATTAGGTTCTCATACACAGACGAACACGGTCCAGCAACATGGCGTGAAGGTTGTGAAGCCTGGGTAAATGACTCAGTGGTTATACTTGGAGCTGTCTCAAAGGGGGTGGGGACATGCATAGAAACCGGACGGTGTGATGGACGAAAATAGAGAACACATCGTACAATACTGATTTTTTCGTTAACAAAAATCATAACGAAGAAGATCGAGTAGCTAAACCATTTATTCTTGAACATGTAGATATTAAAAATAATACCCAAATTAATCCACATTATATTTCCAGGAATGAAGAAAAAGAGCGTTTAAAAGTTATCTGGAAAACGTATACGGTGCGCATATACGTTTATAATTGGACGTTAACAATTTCCATGGGGAAATTTGAAGAACAAATTAACTACTTAACTGAAGAGTCTGAGTATACAGTCTGGGACACCCTTCCCATGAACAATAAGATAAGATTCCATACTTAGACTCAAATAAAACGGATGAGTGAGGGTCACTGCAAGAGGGTATCATCGTTTTTCTATAAAGGGCATCATAATTGGCCGTAGTCTCTCCTCGGTGTTTTGCTGTGCCGTCAATAACCCCCATAACACTAATACGGCAGTAACAAGTAGATTGAAGGGTCATTTTAGAACTCTCCCAGAAGATGATACTTAACTTATATACTGTTAGCACATATTTGAGATTTATAGCGGCAAAACTTGGGCAAACGTCACGTGAAAAAACATATGGCCGTCACGGTATTGATTTTATAACTCGTATTTTTTTTTCAATATTACATGCTATACAACTATCGAAACGCATCCACATCATGCCGAATAAATACGATTGAATCTTAAATTATTAAAACAGGAAGACTCTCGTCCAGTTGTTTCCCTAAATAAAATGTCTAGGTTTCATTACGATCACGATTTTTATAAGATTCATGAAAAGACCGAATTACTGAAAAATACAAATTTCCTGTACGCAATCATTGTATGTAATCTTTATCTCCCAGCTTTATTGAACTTGTGAGTTTCAAAACGTTATTCTGCTTTGCCGTGTGTTCGAGACCTTTTGGGTAAAGAATAGGTTGTTGATGCAATGTCTCTATTAAGCATTTCAATCTGTAATGAACAGACCCTGTAGATACATTATTTTGGATAGAATTCAATTACCATAATGATATTACACATCGGGCTTGGGATTGGTTGGAACATGTAATCAGTTCTCCGGAATGGTTAATCGATGACACTAATGATGTAATGAAAGTGTGCTTTGTACATCGCTGTGTAATGAACATATCTCTGTAAAATAGATGTTAAACGGATGATTCACGAAGGTCCGTAAAATTGTTATTACTCTTGCTCCAGAGCGTTATACAAATCAGGATATGAGAACATTTGATGACTAATTCACTCATTAATGTAAAAGTCGCATCGTCGTAAAGGAAATATTAAAACACAATGATTGATACTGATGTTAGAAAAGATAAAGTTAAAACCGAATACAACTAGCGAAACAAATTAACAGTCGCATGAATAAAACGGGTCATATATTCTAAGATTTTTGACTCGATACTTCATTCGTGGCTTTTGTGAGTACTTCATTTACACAAAGTACACGCGCAGTATGTCAACCTAATCCAACAGTACATTGCAACTTGGGCAGAAAGATAAAAGTGTCGTTCGCTGGAAGCAGCTGTATCACCATCAAACTGAGGTTCAAGCAAGGAATATAACAAGGAGATATTCTTAGCCCCTTCTGGTTCTCCCTAGCCCTAAATCCTCTAATCAGAATGCTATGAGATTCGGGAATGGAATATGAAGTCGCCAAAAATTCCCAGATCCTTATTAATCATCAGTTCTAGATGGACGATCTCAAGCTATACGCTGTAGATAAGAACCAGCTTACCAAGTTGCTTGAACTTATTAAGTCCTTCAGTGACCATGTTTGTATGGAGTTTGGCATTGATAAATGATACGCGGTGCCCGAGAAGATGGGGAAAATTCTTGATCCTGGCAAACTCACTCTGCGGAACAGATATCCAAGAACTTGGACAAGAGGATTCCTATAGATATTTTGACCTGCATCAACTTTGGACATAAATGAAACAAAGATCAAGCATGATGTTTAGAGTATAGACTTGAAAAAAATTATAAAACTATTTTAAATGGAAGGACCTCGTATCCGTCATCAATACTTGGGTAGCACATGTGACTGTGTATAAAGGTGGTGTTCTTCACAGGACACACAAAAGCACCCCAGGAACTTAATCGAATAGATAGAACCACTTTTACCAAGTACCGCATGCATCATTCCAAAAGTTTGATAGGAAGGCTACTCTTACATCGAAATGAAGGGGTAAGAGGTCTTCTAGATTTTGAGATCTCATGCGCGAAACAAACCAACAATCTTCTCAAATACTACCTTCAAAAATCGACCGGTTATGCATGAGACAAGTTGTGCCACGGACATGAATTTTACCCCACTGAATCTGAATCAAACGTAATTTGGACGACCACTAAAGAAGATAGGTTGAGTGTATCGGCGCAGAAACGTTTGCATGGCAGGTTTCCTGCTGAGCTCATCGCATCGTCAGTCTCCTTGCAAACAAAATCTGACCTATTTGCTGAGACATAAAACTTCGTCACATCTTTACAGGACGAAGTAACCTACTTTCGCAGTTAGCAAAGACTTGTTATAGGGGCTATGAATATAAATAGCCGCTGCCGCCTTTGCAATCAACACCGCGAAATCCTCCAACACTCTATCGTTGGGAGCTCTGCTTTGACACAAACAGAATACCTAAGTCGGCACAACGACATTGCTGTGTTATCCCATCAGGCCCTGGCTACAAAGACAGAAAGAGGTCCTTATTACAAGTCCAAGTTTATTTTGGGAGATCAAATGGTGCAAGCTCTTTTGGAATATTGCAGTCATCATACATCGCATAGTCGAGGCCGATAGGCAGACCACACAGACAGACAGACATAAAATTAGTCATCAAGTTTTACGTAAAAGATCATTGACATTGCTATTCCTTTAGACCGAAATTTAGCTGCCTCCATTGCGGAGAAATGAAAATCCCGGGCCTTGACTATTGAGCTGAGCGACATGTGACGGTTGGTGTCTGTTGATGTAGTTCCCGTGTTCATTTCTGCAAATAGATCTCTGCCGAACTAAGTTTATCGTCTTCAAGACTTGGCACAAAACTTGGTTTTAAAAACCGGCACATTTAGATAATGCAAAAAGCCGTTCTCCTGAGCACTCAATGCTGCTATAGCAAGTTTTTAATGAAATACCTTTACGTTACGTGACGAACCATGACCACCAATAATCAGCATGCCACTCACTGAGTGAGTTTGTAAGAGTAGCAAGAACCTTGGTTCTTAAAGGGTTTCGGTGGCTGCTGTAGTGCATCACGCCACGCATCTAACGCATTATCTAACGAGAGAACGAAATGGATATAAACATTGCCTTGTGGGTTGGCAGTCGCTGATTGGTTGCAAGTCCGTGATACACATTCTACCTTGGACCATAAGTACATGGGTAATAAAATAGTTCCGTGAAATTCAAGTAAATGCACATAATATACCGTTGAAAATCACATGTAAGCGCCTCAAATAAAATTCCACTACACGATAGGAGTTATATTTGAAGCTGAAGAGGTAAATAAATATATATATATATATATATATATATATATATATATATATATGCTCAGTGTAGTGTATCCATTTGAGTTGTGCAGTGTGAATAAGCGTACAAGAAACTCTCATTACAGTGTCAAGATCGGTTGTTTAAAATTGTCGGTATGTGATTGTGTACGTGACGTGGCCATTGAGTGTACTATGCGTAGTGCATTTTTCAGTGAAGTGCCACGACTGAACAATCATCTCCTTCGTCGTTAACGTCGGAAATTATAAAATTTCGCAGGAAAAACCTACAGAATGTGGCGAAAAAACTGCTATTTTAAAAGTATTCAATTCTTTCACAAGACTAATGCGGAAATTGCAATTAATAGAAGATAGAGTCATTGTCAGATTAAGAATGAACGATTTTTTTCTTTTCGTGTAAGTAACAAACAAATTTCAAGTTCAATCAAAGAAATATTAAGCAGTGCTATACCTATTTTGGGTTTACATGTAATAAAAATTTCTTTCGAGAGTTGCGCCTTGCTCGCGTTTTTGTGTAGTGCAAAAGCTATGTCATCTTCTCGTCAATTCGTATAAACTTTAGAAGTAATATGCCGAGTGAATGCATTATTATTCTTACGAGTGATATGATCTCTAGTCCGAATTATCAAAGAGTCGTCCGTTTCTCTTGCGCATCCTGCACATGGTGATGAAAAGGTAACGTGCAACGTGTGGATGAATACGAGATCGCTAACAGCCAGCGGTGACATCGGAGCATTGACAGCTGGTAAGATGACAGCTTCGTGTGGCCTCGGACCACTCATCTCAGCGGAGGGATACAGCCGGTTTGTTTACATCTACTTCATTCTCTCGTTGGGCAGCTTTATACCTATTGTGCCAAAGATTAGAGGAAGGCAGAACTTACTTTCACTTACTTTACAACTGGAAGCTGAGAGCTATGTTTTATATGCGAAGTATTTGATATGACATGATATATGATATATGGTATGATATGGTATGATGAGAGATCATATGAGAGATTTGTTTCATATAAGTAAGAGTGTTTTGTAGAAGAAACTTCGCATTCGTTTTGTGAGTTTAGGTCCATTAGTAAATCTATCACGAACTTTGCATCGTTTTGACTAAGAACAATAGCTGAACAACTATTCGAATAACTGAGAAAAGTTCATATAAAGGAGATTACTCTATGTGTGGTTGAAAAGTGATTAACGTCATTGAGTCGATATAGAGCAAAATGTTTTCTTTTTTGTTTTTTGGTCAAAAAGTAGCACGCACACAGATAAAGAACAGCAAATAAAATACTCTCTTATAGCTATGAAACAAATTAAGTATTTTACCAAAAACGGTCTTCACGAATACTGCAGTAATGGTGTACGAAGTTACACAGTAACACAGTTGTTTACCAAGAATATAAATATTTGCTGTTTCATAAAGCAACTCATACTAATTTTTTTTTAATGAGCAAATGTTTAGTGGCTGGCTTCATCTTTCTCGAAACCTTGCTGTAGCATGTCATAAGCTGTATTGTAAGCGGCACGCTCAGTATCACAATAGGTAGAATAACAGAATCAAATATTTGCATTTTTAAGTCAACTTCGAAATTGTTTCATTGATTCTAGGTTTCACGAGTTCCTGTAAATCTAACTCTACCATAGACCCCTCTACAATGGCTGGAGGCTGCATAATTTTCTTTCAATTTCTGCGAGCATTGTAAATTAGTATAAAAGATCGTTTTTATCACTTGTTCCATCTACCTCTTTTGAAATTTTCTGTCATAATTCTTAATAATAAATAATTATGTCATCCTACTGTTGCCATTGTGTGGTATCTTGAGTCACAGATCTTCTCATTCATACTCTAACGAAACAAGTATTCCTATGACCATACCGATTCGCACCATTGAGTTGTATACGAGTAACTCAAATTGATATGACACTGTTCTACGCCCACGGAACGTCGGCCGGTTTCGCCAGGACATTTCGGAAGCAGTGCAACGGGGTTTGCGTTGTACTGCTGTAAATGGAAACTTTTTTTACTGTTTAAAATATTCTGCGGCAATCAACCGGATTCGCCTGAACGCGCATTCGTCCGATCAGGGGAGCACCGTCATTTACACTAAGGCCGCAGACACACGAGAGCACTCTGACGGACGTTAAAAAAGCGTCCGATGCAGAGCTTTCAGGCACGAATAGGGCATGACACTCGAGCGCGCTGCGCGACGTCCGTTTTGCTCGGCGTGTCTGCCTGGAAGTTCTGACGTCCGTGATAATACGAATGTTAAAACTTGGATTTTAAAACATAATGATAATGATATAAACAAGTTAACTGAAATATTGCAATAAATTTTTTGCTGCATAAATTAAATATAAATTCATTTATGTAAATATATATTTCATTTAAGTAAATATATCTATTGTATCCCTGTAAATCTTCACTTACTGTATAATTTAAAGCTACGTTTTTTATTTTGTATGTTCACAAAAACTTATATTGTAAATGTTAAAAAATAAGAATATTGTAAAAAGCGCGCCACACAAAAAATACTATGTAGAAGTAAACAGATAATAAATTATAAATTCAGTAATGCTAACCATCACAACTGGTTATCGATTTTATATTAAATAAAATTATGTATTATTATTATTGTTATTATTATTATTATTATTATTATTATTATTATTATTATTATGTTGCAACGTCTGTTACGCGACGCTTGTGTGCCCACAGCCTAAAGGACTGTGAAAGACAGATCTCCTGACTACTGTTTGTATGCATAGGCCGCGAAGGGCATCCGGAAGCTGCTGTTCGCCCTCGTGGTGTCATTGCCGGCTCTCTTCAACATCGGTGCGCTGCTAGCGCTTATAACCTTCATCTACGCCATCATCGGCATGTCCGTATTCGGCCACGTCAAGAAGCAGGGAGCACTCGATGACATGGTGAACTTCGAAACTTTTGGCCGCAGCATGCAACTTCTTTTCAGGTGAGACGCTTCTCATTTCTATTTATATGTTTGGGAATCAAAAAGTGTATTGTTCAAACAAAACTACAAACCAGTAGTTAAAGTTAGTTATTTCTAAATTAACGCAATTTTTATCTTACAAAATATTATTTAGTAAAACTATTACAGTAAAATCTAAGCCGGAATCGATCGGGACCCAAAAAATTCCGGTTTAGGGAGGTTTTCGTTTTATGCAAGGTTATCAATTTTATGAAAATTTTTATAAATATGTTTCTGCCCTGAAAGAAGTAAATTCCATGACTTAATTACACTTAATCACCATTAAATGAGTATTAAACACGCTTCATTGACAGCTTCGGAGTTGAAAAATACACATTGGCTGTATGCTATCTCTTTCAACGTACAATGCGTCACAACCCAGTATTATGACTTTTTGATACCTTTGCGTGGTCTTGGGCAATGCATATCTGGTCGAGGGGTTATGATTTTCAACGCGGGGCAGGGAGTCGCGTGAATAGAAGCCATGCCCGTACACCATCCCAAGCTCAGAGAGTCAGGAGGGAGGAAATTCCCCTATGGCCTACGCCTTGAGAGACAAGCGACCCCCAGGGCGAATTTTACGCAGGCAGCTGATGCCCCTCTTTTTAAATGTCCGGCTGCCACATCTAAATCGTGTATCACAGGAATAGAGAATTAAAAACAAGCTTTAAGATGCGTCCATTTCATTAAAAACATCTTGCATCTCTCCGCCAATTGTATGAAATTCTTACAAATTCCGTTTTATAAAGATTTTTTCTCCTGCAGAACATGAAAAATCGTTCCGTTTTCGCGTTGGAGTGGTTCTATTTTATGCTGTGTAAAATGCCATTTAACTTCACGGGCCGGAGAAATGTTCCGGTTAAGGCAGGTTTCTGGCGTCTACAGGTTCCTGCTTAGACAGATATTCCTGTATTTAGTAAAACGAAAACATAATTAATACATGTTTATTTAAAACAGTTGGTCTGCATACCATTTATTAAAAACGTAAAGTACTGCGATGTCTTAATACGGAATATTTTATTTTTGCTTTGTTTCTGTGTACCCATCAGTAAGAGATTACAAATTTTACAAAATCCAAGCACAATTAAGCAGACTGCCTTTATGTAGCATAAATAAATCGCTGACAGCAAGAACATTTTGAATCCACATTTGTTAAATAATGAGTTAAAGGCAGAAATGCATAGTTTTCATGTAGATCCATCAGGCAGCGCATAAACACAATCGAAATCACTATTTCTTACTAAACAAACAGAAGTAGGTATTTCACGCTGAGCGCGGAAACATCCGATGCTCAGGACCTAAGTTATTTTTGTTTTCAATTATTCTCATTATTGTAATTTGTGGTATTACTCTTTAGAAGAAATCAAAGTTTTGCTAATGTTAGTATCGTTATGAAAATGGAGGAAGAACCTTCTGCCAATAGTTGTACGAAGAATAGTGAAACACTCTTCCGAAAATAGAAGAATCCGGGAATGATAGGCGCGCATAATAATCGCAAGCTGGAATTTGATATTAGCTTGGTGGCCGGAAATGAAACAAATATATTTCATGAAGTGGTGGCTACCAATTTGTAAAAAAAATTGCTTTTCTCTTGAGACCTCACTGCGAGATATTCCAAGGCATATCAAGGTACCACTGTATATTTCAAAATTTCATTATAGTTTTTATTAAAATCATCAACAACAGGAACCATGAAAGCAATGTAATTCATTAATGGTCTTCAGAACAATAACTTCTCTTAGAAACTCCAACATAAGAAGAAACATTGCCAAATGAAATATGTTTCAAGGATAGGAAAGTGATGAAAGGAATGGAAGACCGTTAAAAAAAGTGTCTTGAAAGGAAAATGTACTCTCTTACAAGCAAACATAACTCATTTGTTTAGGGATTTATAGAATTTTTTAAAATCAAAAATATATTGATTGCAAAAGCCACCGAAATCCGCAGCATACAAATATTTTACTATTTAAACAATGAAGCAGGTTGGTATTATACATTAATAATAAACTTTCCGCGGGCTTCTTAATCCTCGGGTTAAGTTTCTTCTCGTTCTAACAATTCATATTGTAATTATATTGTTTTCTTGGTTTTCTACAAATTAATGCTATGTTGAATATACGTTGTTTATTCAAACAGCGATTAAAGAATATTAAAAATAATGCCATGTTTGAAGGTATTCATTTTGTTAATCTGCTAATTCAGCATGCATGCAGCATCAGTGTTTAATTTTTTTGTGCATTCAGTCTCAGAAACAAAATTTGTGCAAAAACTGGTGTACCGTGCAGAACTGAAAGCGTTCTCGGATTCTGAGCATCACTATCAAATTGTTTCATTCTTTGTTGCTCAGATTTTAAATTTCTTCTATTTATTTAAGAAATGAGGGATGTTCAAGTTTATTTTTTATGTAAAATATTGCTCAGTGTTGATTAGTTTTATACTTATCTGAGTAAAGCAAAGATTATTATATAATTCTATGTTCTTTTTACATTCGTCTTATTAAATTTAAAAAATACAGATACTGTCCCACAAATATTTTTAATTGTTTTCTTTTTATTATATTTATAATTCAACAAAGATGACTGACAAACAACAGGGAATAATTACAGATAAAACTAAAACACATTTTGGGTTTGAAATTGCATCAGATGATGCAATATTGGTATTGATTTTAAATATTGTTACTCATATAGCTGGGCAAATTTGATGCAGGTTAATGACGTCGGCGGGATGGAATGATGTGCTTGAATCACTGATGATCCAGCCTCCTGACTGTGACCCACAATTCAACAGTCAGCCCAACGGTGATTGTGGTTCTCCATTGCTGGCCATCACGTACTTCACCAGCTTCATCATCATCAGCTACATGATAGTTATCAACATGTACATCGCCATTATTCTCGAGAATTTCAATCAAGCACATCAGGAGGAGGAGATCGGCATAGTCGAAGATGACCTCGAGATGTTTTATATTCGCTGGTCCAAGTAAGAAAACACTTCCAAAATTAACTATAACTTTATCTCTCATAAACCCGTCATATCTAAAACCTAGTATGACAATACGCTAAACTGGCCTATGAAATAATTAGCAGATCATGATAAATTGCAAGTCCAGTTTATTTCGTTGATGAATTAGTATTTTCCTTAATCGCGATCATTTCAATCTTCCTTGAGAAACAAAAAAGTGGAATCATCTTT
Source organism: Teleogryllus oceanicus (assembly GCA_964035755.1). Classification (NCBI taxonomy): domain Eukaryota; kingdom Metazoa; phylum Arthropoda; class Insecta; order Orthoptera; family Gryllidae; genus Teleogryllus; species Teleogryllus oceanicus. Next base: position 264,961,421 of record CAXIVR010000001.1, read on the forward strand.
CTATTCGTTGATCTATTGAATAATGTATTTTTTGACAATATCTTGTTATCAGCTCGTGCAGAATCTGCAATCGTGGATCTTATAGTGGGTGGGTGGTCTTATACTGGGTGGTTGGATAATCAATATGAAATTCCCATTATTCCCTGTAGTAGAATTACGTTTTGAATTACGTCCTAGAAATATTTTAATTTTATAGAGATCAATGTGAATAATGAACTCATGCGAATTATTGTCACTCATTATCTAAAATAACGATCTGCATAGTCTCTATAATCGAAAATAATATATTTTTATGCCGATTATAGTAACACGAGCCACAAAGTGCTTCTGGAGATTCACATCGTGTACGTCCTATAGCGGATCTCCAACACTTATCAGAGATACTCTAGATCAGTGGGGCTGCCATAGGGTTGGTGATTGACCCACAGCTCGGCCCTAAATATAAGGAATCGGGAGAACAGAACAATATAAGAAATACGGTCCGTGGTCCCTATGCTAGTGTGCTACGAACGCATACGACTGGATATGACCAAGGAAACTACGAAAGTCATTGTTCAGAGTACTTGACTTTCAATTTCAGCCGGCGCCATACACTTGTTGATGTTAAACACAACAGACAAATTTCTGGCGGTTATCGAACCCGCATCCTCCAATTGCTCTACCGGATGGTGTTTGATTTACTACAATAAAATAAGTAGGAAAATATAAAAATTAGTGCACTAGTACTTCCATTTTCCAGTCTTAAAGTCTTGTTAAAATATAAATCAAGAAAATTTACTGAGATCTGTTTTATTCAAAACAAATTTGGTGAGCATAACGCGGTGGAAATTTGGACTCTAATGCCCAAAGTAGGAAGCCAACTTCATGATATCCAATTAAAATGGTCCCAAATCCCAATTCGTTTTTATTCTCAATACATGTATTTTTGTTACAGAGAATAATTAAATGAGAAATAAATAAATGTAGCTTTGTAGCTTTTAGCTTGCAAGTTTTAAAGTAAGAGTCATAAATTTCAATGATTTTAAGAACTCAAGGAATGATATAAGTTAAGCAACATATGAAACCCCCCATGTTTCTATTGAACACGATAGAGCATGATTTTCCATAAATATTTTTAAAATGCATTATTAATATTAAGAATGTTTCAAATTTAATTTTGTTTGTGTACCTTTTTTCAAGTTTTATACGCTCATTTCAAACCTATATCTGCTCGAGGTAAAACGCTAGAAACCAGAACTAACAGAACATATAAAGATAAATGCGAATCCTCTGCATAGAGAAACATACAGCTGTGTTTTCAAGACTCTCACAGTGCTTTGATCGTTGGACGTTGGGTCCTCGATTCTCTGAAAAATGACAGCCCAATGGCTTCTTCATACTACCTCGTGCACTATAATCACCTTCAAGCAGAAGTGTTAGAAATGCTCTCTTCTCCTAACTCCGAAAAACATGTCCTGGCTGCCGTTTATTGAAATCTTTTTGCCTCTCTTGGAAATTTATCGCAATATATGTTCCTGGAGATATGTTCACGGTCCGTACGCGATATCTCCTGCCTCTTTCTTGTCCTTTCCCCTCCCCTTACAGCAATGCACTACACTACCACACTTGCCGGGAACCCAGTCGGGAGAATGTAGCTTGACCGGTGCCTCACAAGGGCGATGGAGGGGAAACCTCGCAACCCGGCGTTTAGGTCGGTGCTGGATCTTACGACTGGGTGACACGGGTTCCAGTGGGAGCAGTGAGGGAGGAACACCGCCTCTTCCTAGAATATAACATATATTACGCTTTCGGAAGCAACTAATCTGAGTAGTTGACACGCCCGAAAACAATAAATTCATACTCAATTCATACTAAATTCATTAACTACGACAGGAAGTTATTCATAAGCCACACAGAAATAAGAAATGGGACGAATCTCAGGCGATGAGAACCGCGTTCCACGATAACAATCCATGCCGCCTAGTCACGAGACGTCCGACGACTGATGATCCATCAGCGCCAAACATTTAACGTGACACAGAAAACATTTATTTAGTTGTTTCTGAGAAACAAACCTTCCGTAAAATATTTCTGCTCGCGGTTGTGCTAAGTTTTCTCTTCAAATATAAGTGTGCGAAACAGATTTACTCGTGACACGATCCAAATGTTCCTGCAATTCTTAAATTTAAATTTTATTCTGAGACATTTTAATTATTTCTCTTTCACGTTGTGTTATGTTTTTTTCGTTTTACTCTGCCTTGGTTCTTGGTGAAGCTCTAGCAATACTCTTGTTATAGCAAACGATTTTATTTAGAAAACCATGTAAGCGGAAAAAGAAAGGACTTAAATAGAAAAGAAGTGTGTGAGACAGAATGAACAATATAATTTTCTTATTCACAAAGAACAATTCTCAGTACAATTTTCATGCCTAATTTCAGATACGATCCACATGCAACGCAGTTCATCCGCTTCACGCAGCTGTCCGACTTCATCGCCAGCCTGGATCCTCCACTAGGTATTCCTAAACCAAACGTCGTGGCGTTGGTGAGCTTCAACCTGCCGATCGCACGAGGCAACAAGATACACTGCCTTGACATCCTCCACTCCCTCGTCAAACACGTGCTGGGTCACGTGGAGGAGACTGAGGATTTCAAGAAGGTATGATACACAATGTTCTATCCTTATATAGTATTCAAGTAACCTTCGTCCGTCTGTGCGTCTGCTCGCTGTTAGACCCCTTCCCATCCATCAATCAAGACAAATGAGGTAATCATTCTACACATCTCGGTCTCCTTGGAGGAACTGGTATTTTTTCGGATCCATACAGAAGATTCTAAGAAATTTATCCAGAAAAATGTTTTCGTTTTTTAGCGCTACGATCTAGCGGCGACCGGGCTAACTACGTACCCCAGCACCCAGGCAAAATGCCTGGTCGCTAGATATTGTATCGCCCGAACGAAGCTGTTTACAGTATGCGGAGCAGGCCTTGCATCATTCGAAAGGGAGATTTATCATCAGTGTTACCATCCCCTAGCATAACCATTGTTTCATTGAATGTTTTTGTTATGTGTTACATATAAGATAGTGCAAATGGGATAATCGCCTTTTGTATGATAATTAAATTACAAAATTATATTTCTACGAGTACCTACATGAATAAAAGAGAATGGGCGTATGTCTGTCGCATGTAGACGAAAAACTCTTGTTAGCATAGGGAGTATTTAACGAGTGGTTTGAATGAAATCAGACGTGTGGGGGCGTTGTTTTTGCCTTGTTAATTGTCGAGATGAGCTCTACGTCGTTCCTAGAGGTCCTTGCTTCATGTGCGATCTCTGGAAATCTTTTTGAATACACGCTTCACTTCGACTCCTAATATCGAATAACATCGAAGTTGCTATCTAAGAAGCAGGAAGTCTGAACGAAATGGTGCACAACATTAATCGAATATTTATTTTTTGAAGTGTAGTGTAATATAGTAAAGCGTAGTTAATTCGTAAATATTATTCATTGAATATATTGTTTTTCAACTTCAATTGTATTCATTTAATATACTGCAAAATCGAAGCATTGCCGGGTCCGCTAGTTCTAATATAAATCTATATGAACGGAACGGTATGTTCTAGAATAGGAGCTTGCAAATGTAAAAATTGTTTTTAATAAGCTGCTTGAATACCCTGAAAGAAAGAACTCTCAAGTGCAACTCTTCCGGGAACGTTCGGAATAGATTCTCCAACACCGTATTCTGGGATGAGTAGTGGCCGTAACCCCCAAAGCACATTCAAGAAGAACAGTTGCAACCACACATTTTTTAATATTTAATTTCAATTCTTATTAGATAATTGTTAGTTACGCCTGAGGATGAAAGAACCTCACAAAAGTATGTTTAAAGTTTATTTTTATTTAGAACTTACATTTTACAAAATTTTCAACACATAAGTATTTTAAAAACAGTTTAAAGAGTCGGCGACGCCACATTCAGCTAAGTATCAGGCATGTCCAAGTTTCGCGCTCGCCGAACCGGGTCGCTGCTCGCGAGCGCTGTACAGGAAGTGGATGCACTCGCAATCACCGGACAGTTCCGTGCTCCTTTTCCGATCGCAGAGGGTAATATCTAGGAAGGAGAAATCGGCATCAAAAAACGCACAACGCGTTCTGTTTGGCTACAACAGAATGTTCACAAACGTATGTAGAACCAACTCAAAGAAAGAGATACTGCGGTAGTCCCTTAGATTCAACATTTACTGGCCACACGACGAGCGCCGTTTACTACTTCCGTAACCCTCCTACTCCTACCCCTACCGGCGCGCGCCGCGGCGCCACCGGGAGAGGTGGCTCAGTGCATCAATTGGTGTCACTGCAGTGCCTCTGATCGGGAGGTCTTAGGTTTGAGTCACGACAATGTCAAGATTTTTGACAATAGCTTGTCAGCTAGGTCAAATTCAGTCGCTGTCTTGAGAAGAATTCTAGAGGCCGGCTGCTCTGATCGTTAGTTTTCCTTAGTTTCTCTGTTCAACACCAGGTGAATGCAAGGTACCCTAACAAACGGGCCACGGGCCGCGTGCGATCTTTCCTTACCCTTTCTTGTCCAATCTTCTTCCCTTACACAGACTTAAGCAAACACGCACTACACTACCACACATGCCAGGAGACCGGCCGGGAGATTGTCCCGGCTGTGGCGGTGACCCACTGGTGGGAGATACCTGGTTGGGAAAGCCCGCTAGCCGACGGTAGATCGGCGCCGGATCTCGCCATTCACGCACTACATTTATAAGACTAATGCTGTCAGTAGTAGACGCGCCCGGAATTACTAACCACCAACCAACCAACCAACCAACCAACTAACCAATTGGCGCCTTGGTAGGAACGTCCCCCGAAGGTGCTGCCGCTACCCCTGCCCAGGGGCAGTTCGTTTTACTCATTTTTTTCTCTGAATGTTCACAAACTCGCTAGCGAGCGACGTTGAAGAGCGCAATCTGACATGACCTGTTGTAGTAATTGATTATCAAATGCACAACATATTTTATTTATTTATTTATTTTCCGTCAAAAACAGTTAAAACTGTGTGTGACGTACATTGGGGAGAAGTGAATTCTGTGCAAGTTTGCGAAATTCTAAGATCCGTATCCCAAGCCATTTACTACTTGAATTTTGAATTCAGAAAGAAAGTGAGCGTTTTTTGCAAGGATTCTTAATAAAATATTCTCTCCGATGTAATATGTATTTTCAAGGGTAAATCAGCAATATATTTGGGCTCTTTATCTCTCAACATGTTCTTCAAGCAATAATACTTCCTACCGCGACAACATGGAGAACGATAATTTTAATAACTATATTTCTCACTGAATTCTAGAAGATGTGCACGAATAATGAAGCTACATTTATGTCCAGATTCAAAACAAGAGGCCATCTCAGCATTTGCTCAATGGATCAGGGAAACTGGAAGAAAAACCTGATTGAAATGGGGGTCATAGACCCAGAAGCTACGATACAATACTTGTTACAGATTGTTTACACAATCAATTACACAATTACACAATCAAAATGGGAAATAATACATTAAATATCACTGTTGAAATTAATGTTACTTTTCTTTTGATGCTCAGTATAGTCTCTAATCGTACAGAAACAGTTATGCAAAAGAAACGATTTTACTTAAGATTTAAAATTTTCTATCAAATTTAATCGTTTAATGTCATCTTGTTAAGTATTGTAAAATAATGTACATGTATTGTATGTGATTTTTTTGTAATGAGCTGTTGATACTGTCCGTGATGAATATGATTACTACGTCGAGTGTTATAGTTATGGACGTTGGCGTTTTCTGAAAATTTATTGCCGCCCTTGAGCAATTCATTTTTGACAAAAACCACTGATTCGTAAATCATAAGAAAAGGTAATGGTTAAATTCCTAGATTAATAAAGAGGTGCTTACTAGAATCACGTTAGTGGGTTAGTTGGATTTGGTACGAATAATCGTACTATTCTTTTTTTGTAATCTAAAAGTCTGGGAGCTATAAAATCCCCAGAATATCATGCCATATCGTAGGCGGAAATGAACATTCGGGAAATACACACAACGACCAGTATGAGGGAGGCGTGAATTTGAAAGAATTCTGAACGCGTAGCTCAATGAACTATATTTTATGTTTAATTCATTTAAATGGACGTTCCATTTGAGGTTTCATTGAATTGAGAGACCTAAAAATGTTGTTGCCTTGACATCAGTCAATGATACACCGTTCATTTTCAATGGAGTAGAGAATTGTTTATTTGAAATGGAAAACTGCCTTAAAAACTCATTAAAACACCAATTGTTTATTTGAAATAGAAACCTCCACGTGCAATTGTCATAGAGTCGGAAAGGTTTGTACATAATGTTCCATCACTCCAGTAAGGTCTCTCTAAGATCGTTGTTTAAGATACGAACATAGCCAATCTAGGGCTATGTTCGTACCTTAAACCTATGTTATATATCCGTCACCACGGATTCCATATGATGGTAATTTTGAAAGTTAAATGTCATGATCAATGACGTCAAAAGCATATGAAAGATCTAGAAATCCAATAGGTGCTTCGTTTTGATCAGGCGGCATCTTTAAGAAAAGAAAATATGGCTATTTTCGTAGATTTTGATTTTCTAAATCCATGTTGGCAATCTGAAAGCGCGTTACTGAGAAAGGTTTCCACTCGTACATAAAAAAATCTCTCTAATATTTTCGAAAAAAACTGACAGAAGAGAAATAGATCGATCATTTTAAATTTCATTTTTGTTGCCTTTTTTGAAGAGCGGCTTAATCTTAGCTGTTTTGAAAATATCTTTGTGTGGCAGCAAGAAGTTGTGTGTGTTTCTTTCTTGATACGTAGGTATGTTGGTTTTTTTCTTTCTCGCATACTACTACGCAGAAAAAGGAAAATATTGTAATACTCCAGAGAGAAGTGGCGATTTTCCCGGCAGAAAAATTCGTATTGTGAGTCCCTCATTCCGGAAAATTGAACAATATTTAGTCCTATTTTAAGTAAATTACTTCCTCTTTATTGGTCCCGGGGAGAACTCTAGGGTTCTCAGGGATGCTAAAATGCCTAGGATTACTTAGTTACCACGATCTTAAGTGAGAAGTGTATGCTATTTATTGTAGCTTATAGAAAATTGTGTGGGCAGAATCCACAAATTGTGGGTCCTAGGTATCTAAAATTGGTTTACTACAAAACTGTGTGTCCGTCAGTCTGTCATTTCCGAGAAACACCAGCGCCTAAACTGGATTTGGAAAATTGATATTCCCCAATGAACGTGGCCGAACTCGAGGCCCTGCAAATCTCAAATGGATATTTTGATTCTGTCCAAATGATTCCTTTAAAACGCGGAAGACATGAAATACCGTGGGCTGGATACGAGTGCAATTGGTAGTAGTGCAATGAGAGCCGTACTCATTGCAAAATTTGCTAGTATTTAACGTAAGAGAAGTATGTACATTAATAAATACAATAACAGACAGTGGTATTTCCTTTTCTACATGGAAATGATAAAGTACATTTGACATGAATTAAAAAATATGCATGTTGCTATGTTGGCACATAGGCGGCCAAAATTAATTCAAATTTGGCGCCGTACTTGGAATTCTATCATTTATAACAATTCCTTGGCGCTAATTAACAGCAAAGGGCATGCATTTTAAACGTCCCGCGTTGGACGTAAATATTTTATCTGTAAAACTACGGTCTGGCTTCCAGAGAGAAAGGCAAAGAAGTCTTTCGTATGAATCGTAACTTTTTGGAAGGACAAACTGCTTTGAAAAGTCGAACTGCTTTCATAGACGCTCGCGAGATGGCGCCAGATACTGGGATTCCGCATTGTTGGCACTTCTGGGAATCAAATGCATTTCTTAATATGACGCCACCAGAGTCAATTGTTGGAGAATTTTGCATCACAGCGTTTTCTCAAAAGATCACCTCGTCAGTAAAAAGGCGTAGTAGTAATTTACATCCAGGCTGCATTGAAAAAATTAGATTTTTGACTGTAGGTAGCGGGGGCTACCTTACATCCGTGTAGATTCCGTGCACAGAGTTTTTTGGCGCGCACAATAGCCTGAAATTGTATTACTCCCGAATTATGACAGAAAAACGAGGTAAACTAAGAGTTCTTAAATAATTGTCTTTCAGAATTTTCGCTTGTGACAAGCGAGGAAACGATGAAACGCCTGTCGCCAAACCAATTCGTCGCCTGGGCTCTCCCAAAAACTCCAATGAAGCTATTTTGCAGCCTCATTGTAAATCTATTATCGCTTCAGACCTCATTAATTCTCTCTATGGTACAAGACGTGGTGAAAAAGGTTTGTGAATGAAATAGTAATTGTACGTTACCACATTGAGCGGCCTCAGGCAGAGAGTTTCACTGAGATGCCGGCTGGGTCATCCATTCTGGACCGTGAAACCATCTGTCGTTAGTAGCCAATTACCTTGGCTATAAAATAACATATTATAAAAATAAATATTTACAAGTAAAATTAAACAGATATAGGCACTTCTGTGGCACAATAGAACTAACTTTGAAAAATAAAGTTAGAAAAGAAACTATAATGACATTCTACAAAACAATGGCCCTACCCATGCTGCCATACGGAAGTGAGTATTGGACATGAACTAAAGACCAAAATAGAAGATTAAGATCTGCTGAAATGAAGTTTCTTCGAACCATAGTAAGTTATACACTTCTTGATCACAAGAAAAGTGAACAAATTAGAAACGAACTAAAAATTTTAGGTGTAAATGATATTATCAAAGAAAATACAGAAAAAAATGGAAAAATCATATATTAAGAATGTTCGACGAAAGAATAGTCAAAGTTGCCTTGAACTACAAGCCAAAAGAGAGAAGAAATGTGAGAAGCCCACTGAGAAGATGGAGTGATCAGTTTTCAGGAGCCGGGACAGACTGAGCAAGTCTCATCCTTATAGTTGATGATGATAATGATAATGTATCAGTGATTGACATCGGGGGTCAGCTAGTATATCGACACAACTCCCATAACTCTATACCTATGGAGAGGCTGAATGTAAAGACATGAAAAACGTGATATTTGTAGCACACAGGGGGTGACTTCTACTAAAATAAAGAATAATATTGATGTTAGTACTTGACAACCATATGTGTATCCATAATAACCTAAACGCTAGTATAATTTAAATAAACTAGCAAGAGCTAAAATTAAATCCATCTTTAACATTATACTTAAATAAAAAAATATTATGGATTTTCATTAACTTACTAAGATGCTCCCTTCTATACGGACTCGAACAAGAAACGCAGCGCAAAACACAGACCAAAACATGCAAATAGAAAACAAAGCATTCAAATCAAAATGACTGCCAGAGTAGTATGATTTACAGTGCAGATGGCACCACCGTACAGATATCGTGTAATGCAATAATTACAGAGAAGATATTTTCTAATTTATAAGCATTAAATTTTACAGTGTCAACTGCCAGTACTTTTACCTTACTATGTTACGTTACGTTTATTGTATCAAATAAAGCTTGTTCGCAATATAATACTCACTGTCAGTGTTTCAGTCTAATATTTTAGGTCAAATGGACCTATATGTTCCGTCCAATTTCAAATCACGCAACCCTTTTTAATTACCCCAACATTTCACAATGATAGTGAATATACTCTGAAAAAACTTTCATTAAATTAAAATTTGTTCTGTTTCAGCTGCAAGAGCAAATGGACATCAAATTTAAGAAGCAATTCCCAACCCGGAAGGAACTAGAAATCGTATCGTCGACGCGCATCTGGAAACGACAGGACAAGGCGGCACGCTTGTTGCAGAAATCATTCCGCGATTACATCAAGTAAGTATTCGGGCAGGGGATAGAAAGCAGAATAAACAAAAAACTCTCCTGATGGCTTAACTTCCGAATCTATTGAGAAATGAAAATGCCAGTAAGTGGAGCGTGCTAACGTTGTATTGCCCTTTAAATCCTCTGGTAAACAGAGAGGGTAACCGTATCGGCAGGCCCTGACGATTAGTTGAGCTGTGATAATGACGATGATATATTGGCAAGGAATAGAAAGTTAAAAGCAGAGAGATAAAAAATTCCAAATATCGTTATTTTATGTTTCATATCACCCATTTTAATTAACATGCTTTAAGATTTGAGGTGTAACCGCATCTAATGTACTGTACAAATTACAGTAAATTAGTTTTTAGGAAGCCGAGATCTGTGTGTGAGGAATTAAAACAAGAGGATAGGGCATTAAATGCAAAAATAAATAATGCAATGCATGAAGTTGGAGTACATTTTTATATTCCGGCTGCTCTATTTCAAATGGAATATGAAGAAATCAAATTATGAGAGGTGTTTAAAAAGGACGAGTGACAATTGTTCTAAAAAATTTGTACTTTAATCTCTGACCACTTTTTAAAAACAATATTTTCTTTGTATATAATTATATATTGCGATCATGATATAGGTGTATATTGAGAGATATTTGTAAATATTGAACGTTTATGACAATGCATGACACATCTAACGTTACACATTGTTCCGCATATTCTCAACAAATCTTTCGGATTACACGGTGAGCTGAACCGAGAAATAGATATGACGACTGCATGATCAACTAACGGTAGCGCCTACCTTTCCCCTCCGTTGCTCGGCGACTGATGAGGCGCTCTGTTGCAGACGCAAGCGAGAGCGCGAACGCGAGCCGCTGGACCTGGAGGACGAGATGACGCAGACGTCTAGCCCGGGGGGCGGCGGCGGCTGGCAAAGCCGCCTGTCCGCCCCAAGTCATCGCGCCCCGGTGGGGGGGCGCCTGGCTCAACTTGCCGCTGCTGCTGGCGCACCCGCCGTCGACGGGCGCGGGCGAAGACTTGCCGCCGGCGCCGGCCGCGGTGCCCAACGCTGGCGCCACCACCGCTGCCACCGCGCTCGCGGGCAACGGCAAAGTGTGCATCACGGTAAGCGAGCCGTCGCCGGAGACGCTGGACTCGGACCGACCCACCTGCAGGTGTCGGAGCCTGTGGTCAGCGGCGACGTCAGCATCCTGGTGACCCAGCCGCGCCCGACAGCGCGGTGCCGCCTCTGGACGGGCGGCCGGAGGCGCCGCCCACGCGGCCCGGCGGAAGCGCAGGCTCCCGCGCGGGGACGGGGGCGGGCACGGGGGCGAGTGTGGGGGCGGACGCGGCCGGCGCGCGGTCGCAGGGGCCTGACGCGAGGGACGACCGGCCCTCGATGGGCTCGCTGCCGCGCCGGTCCAAGATCGACAAGCCGGCTCTCCCCGAGACGTCGGTTTCATTAGACCGACACCCTCTGGGCATTCTGCCCAGCAACGTACTGTCGCTTTACCACGCCGGCATGGGCGAAGCGCCTACCGCGCGCTCCGAGAGCGTCACGTTGCCCTTGGAGATCCATCCGGCGAAGCTCAGACCGGGAGGACCCGGCGGGCCCGTGTTGTCGCTGCCGCCGCCACCGCGGCCGGGCCTGGGTCCGAGTCTCTCTATAGACAGGCCGCCTGGGCCAGCCGCGCCCGCGCCGGCTCCCACGACCGTCGCCGGCCCCTCGCCTGGCGCCGCCCCGCGCCCGCCGTGGCGCGCGCGCCGCGCAGGCTCCCGCGCCCCGCAGGCTCCGCGCAGGCCCCAGTGCCCGCGCAGGGCCCGCGTCGGTGCAGGGTCCCGCGCCCGCGCAGGCCCCCGTGCCCGCGCAGGTGCCCCCGCCCGTGCCCGAGCGGCGGCTACCGCGGCCGCCCGACCGCCGGCCCGCCGACGCCAAACTCGTACACGCGATGGTGCACCGCGACTCAGAGGAGTCGGCGGACGACAGGGGCAGCTGATGAGCACCCGGCCACCGTGTGCTGAGCTGAACTGTGTGCTGACGCCCTCGGGCGCGGCTGGGCCTGCCGCGGCAGGACGGCGCGGCACGGGTGCTGCCGCCCGTCTGCGCCCGCGAGCCGACCACGACCCCTACGCATTTGCATTGGATTCTTCGTTTACCGATTAATGCAATAATAATCATAGTACGAAGTTTAGAAATCCTGGTGACGATGTCCTATGGACGACCGGCGCCGACGGTGCCGAGAGCAGGTCGTATAAGCCTGCACACCTGACGACGAAACGTGAAGTAGCTTGTTGGCAGTTGGAGAGTTTTAGTACCTGCAGGTTAAACAGACTCGAGAGATATTTCACACTTGTGGACCAAACAGCGGTGCCATGATAGGAACCCGAATTCGGCACAGGTGAGAAGTGCTAAAAATTAAGTTATCAACCTAACAATCAGAGCACTGCTGTTCTTGAGATCTACGCGCGCACACACATACACACACATACACACACACACACACACACACACACACACACCGTAGATACATACATATACACATACACATACATATACATATACACACACATATACATACACACAATACATACATATGTATATTACTTATTTACATTAATTTCCTAATGACATAAAAACAATAATATATATTCAGGATACAAATCAATACAGATTTTTCCCTGAGTTTTGTGCTTGGGATTAACAAAACTACTGAAAAAAATATTGCCCGAACCAAATAGTGACCTTCATGTATGTGCATGTTCACAGAAAATAAAATACAATTTTCCATACATTCAATCATACTTACAAGATTCATCTAATTTTAATCAATTTATTTTATTTAACATACATACACATACATAAATATAAATACATACACATACACACACACACACACACACACACACACACATACAGAAACATATAACAAATAAATCTAAAAATTTATAATCATATTGGAATTGACAGAATATTCATTTTCATACACATCAACACTTGTCATAAATACCCTTATAATTATTATTATTGAATTTTCTTATTATTATTACCCAAGTATTGTATAAGTTTCCAATATGGATAGTGGCCTTTTCAGATCAAAAAATATTTTGTCTGCAATAAAGTAGTGATTATACAAATTTGAGAAGCAATGATATGTTAATTATAAGGAATGACTTGTCTCTGCAAATTGCAGAATGATCAACTTTGACACAATATTGGAAGAGTGTAAGATGATCCTTCTGAGTGTTTGTTTAGTCAATTATGTCGGGAAAAAAAAAAAAAAACTAAACTTTAGTCAATTTAAAATATAACTGTTGATTCTTCTTGTCTCTTATATCTCAATTTCGTACAATCATAAAATTCAAAAGTCACCCATTTTATTGTGTGTTGAAGAATGGTAAAAAACAAGAATTTACTGTTGAGATTATGAGCCAATAGCTCTATAAATCTCTCTATTCTGTTCCCATAACCCTTTAATTGCTATGCCTGTATGTGGTATAGATAAAAATCTTTAAAAATTCTCCATTGTTTCAATGTTTAGCAACACTTAGAGTGTTGGTGGCACCTCTCCGCTACATTTTGGTCCCTGGCCTTTAGCGTAGAGAGAGAAGCAGAGTTGCATTGAATATTCATCAGTTAAAGGGTTAAGAAAAGTGTACAGTGTTCCAGCCATGTTTCGATGGTTCAACTTAGAACTTCATGCTGATGACATTGTCAACTTAGTAGGGATTTCACAAATGGTCTTACTGTATTTTGTCTTATGCTCAGAGTTACTTTCTTTCCTTTAACAATAATAATAACTACACTGTGGTTATATAAAGTATTAAATTTAAATAGATAAAAATATCTTGTGGATAAACAGTGCAGTGCTAAAAGTTATAGAGACAGCAAAAGAAAATGACAAAATGTTTACTGCAATAGAGCTTCTTTAAGAGGTGATATTCTGCTTCATGTGTGCAGTCTTTCAAGAAAGCATAGTGATGTGATAAATCATAACAATGCTAGCAGTAAGGCTCATTCAGAAAGCAAAAATGAAGACTGGGCCCTTCCCCACTGCAGTGAATGATTCATTGAATTGTTATAGATATAAATTTTCAAGAGTACACCTCAATAACATTTGTTTACTTATTAAAAGTGAGCAGTCTTGCAACGTGAAATATTCTAAAGAAATAATTGTCATAGATTTTACAAAACTACTGAAAGCATGCTACGCTTGCTTGAGAGAATGTTCTTATGAAGCAAACCTAAGCAAAAAAATTGTTAAGTCATTGTGTGAAAAATTATAAATTGATTTATCAATCAGAAATATTATTTTAGATTGTCTTTTGGATATATGTAACCATTGCTTGGAACATAATTATATGCTTGTAATTAAAACTAAATAACTTTTTTGCTTATGATCATCTGCAGTTGCTTTTCTCTTTCAAGCAGATTAGACAATTGAAACAACAGATTTTTTAATTCCTATACAATTTTACAATAAAATTGAGAGTTATAATGAATATTTATTGTTAAATTTATAGATTATGTAACTAACTAGGTAGAATAAAATACTTAGTCTTATACAGAAAACACAGGAAGAACGTGAGTATGCAGTCAAAAAAATAAATTTTATAGACCAGTTAGTTACATATACTATTTGAATGAAGGACTGAATAAATATTTGGCTTTGTAAATGCAAGGAATGATATACAAGCACATTTGTAAATAGACACTGTTGCTTGTTTTATACATGTATGTATTGATTCATTTAAACTTTTGTGCATACGTACACATATCTATTTTCATATATGCGTATATTGCAAATAAAAAATGTACATAAAAGCATCAGCACATTTCCACATGTAAAATACACAATCATTTCACCTTCATGTTATATACACAAATGGTAAATATTCACATTTCCATAAATGCAAAAATTTTTATTCTCACAATATGCTGTAAACACATTTTAAACAAATAAGGCTGATAATTTTGCTATTAATAAGATTGTTTTATGGAGAGAGAGAGAGGGAGAGAGAGAGCAAAAGAAAGAAAGAAAGAAAGAGAGAGAGAAAGAAAGCAAGAGAGGGAGAGAGAAATAAAAATCTTGCATTTGGAATTACTTGTCAGAAACTCACATCTAATGATTTTATTCTTTTAAGAAGAGTGAAGTTTATTTTAACAACACAATATCCATTACTATTATTTACTGATTGGTGATAAAAACAAATTTCAGTATTGCTGACATTATTTGCAAGCACCAAAGGGAAGAGTATTTTGTTTATTAATTATGTTCACAAGCATGTTGCAGAAATTATCATCCACACACCTTTGGCCATTACTTTATCAATTTATGATCTTTGTGAACACAAATGTCAATTGTCCTGGTGAATTTCTTTGAAACAATGATATTAGTAAAATAATTTTTTTATACACAGGGAGCAATATGTATAAAAATTAAAACATTCTGTGAGAAACAGTTCATCTAGTATGTATGTATTAAATATGAGATGTAAATTATTGTTGTATACTAATGAAGTAATGATCGTCATAGCATATTGGGCTGAGTTGATAATAATACTGATTTTCTGTAATTTAATGTTAATTTGCCAAATTTGCCCAGTGTTGACAATATTGTTATTGTATTGTATATATATAAATACATACATAAAGAAGAAAGTACTTGATGAAATCAAAAAGGCCTATGATATGAGATAGTTATACATTTTTACTCTAGTTAAATTCAATATTGATATATTGTGCTAGTGTTGTGAAGTCTGGTGACTGTGCACTTCATACCTTCGAGCCTTCTTCAAATGTACATTGCAGAGTGACTGTCCTAGTGCTGTGCTGGTCCAAATACACATATTTTAAGAACAAAATGTGGTATTACCTTTCCTTTCATCGAACATCATGCAGACAACAGACTGAAATTCTGAAACGGATATTAACTGTGTGTTGTTGGATATTAGAGGAAGGTTGACTACATTAATTAATTTTTGGAGTATCAGAATCTCCTTTTGTTTTAAGATCATGATGCACCTGCAAAAAATTATTTCATCCTTTTCAGTGATATAATTCTGAACTAATATAACTATGATTTAATGGACACTGTATTTTATTAATAATAGTTAATATGTGGTTTAATATCTGAAGAAAATAGTTCTTGCATCACTGACACAATAGCTCAGTAATTCTGACATAATTTGTAAGAATTTATTGCTTGACCATATGTGTTTGGGTTCAGCACAAATACCAGCAGCACAAAAGGCAGTTTCTGTGAAAATGACAGTAATGTTGGAGATTCATTTTCTCAGCCTCCACTACCTACCCTAAAGTCACCTGAAGTAAAACTTACAACACCTTCTACCTTGTGTCTAAATTTGGACCAGCTCAGTCTAAGCATTACCATAGTTAATAACTTCGAAGTAAGATTATAATACTAACTCTATTCTACCAAATGTATTGACTTTGCACTAAGAGAACTCTGTATCATTAGATACTCTACAAACATATCCAAAATCCCTACTACTGTAAACTTTAGACCATGGTGATTATAGTTAGTTTATATTTTGATACCTCTAATTCAATTATTATTCTTTTTTAAATTTAATCTGGGTGGGTCTCAGGAATTTTTGGAATAGTGTTATCAATTATCAGAATACACTATTCAGTAATATAAATGAATTGTTGATTAAAACTTGCTTAATTATTTTAAATAGCCTGTCCAGAAGATGCCATTGAGTAGCAGTTTACAATTGCCAAGAAAGCATAATGAACTGTGATGTAATAGATTTGCAATTCAGTGTTCTCTGCATTTGCAGATGAATGATAATTGGTCTCAAGGGCCATTGCAAAATGTGTAGCACAAGATGTATGCTACAGTTGTTAGTGACTCCTAGGACAATACCAGCAGTCCTACGTTAATTCAAATGACTCGTTTTCACTAGAAAATCTAGCAGAATAAATTATGTAAAAGCAAATTTAGTAATTCTGGTGTTTTGTAGCAACATTATTTTCTCACTCCCATCCAACAATGTTTGTTTACAGATTTGTATAATGATGATATAATATTATTTTAAGTATTTTTAAGTTATATTTTGATTTGATTTCTATCTTTTAACACAATATTTTTTCTTACTGATTTTGAACTATTTTAATTTTTATCAAAAAATATGAGATTTCACATTGAACAAGATTTCTTTGTTTCATTTTTAGGTTTCTTTTCTTTTTTCTGCATGAGCTCTACCTCATTTTACCATCAATTGATGAATTTCTATTCACTTTTTCAAAATAATCTAAACAAGAATTTGTCAGCTTTGTGTATCTCCATCATCCATGCAAAAGATGAAAGATGCAGATGATGATCAGCAGACATGAAAAGGTAAGAAATTTATTTTTCTTCAAAGCACACTTAAATTTAATATAAGACATAAAGTTGACTGATGTTAATTACTTTCATTTTCTGGCATTCATAACATTTCAAAGTTCTAAAAATGCATAATAGAAGTTACATTTTCTTCACTGGAAAGGGAACATTGGAAAAGAGAGACATCAAGAACTATAGTTTAAACTAAGGGTAGCTATGTATGAAATAAACAAAGAACAATCGGGAGAAAGTTTAGAACATGAAATGAATGTGTTTAGATCATGATAATGTGATTTCAAATACTTCTTATTCATATGCAATATTATCACTGCATATAATCAAATTATTTGTATCCTATTCCCTTTCTCATAATTAATATTCTTGGTAAAAGATATGGTATTTGTCTTAGTTTGTGTATCCACCCCAACACTAGCAAAAGGTTATTGCAACATAAATATCTTAGCACCAACTTGTTGGTTTCTCAACAGAAAAGTAGGTAGGTATTTAACTTTTCTTTAACCATACAGTATATTTCAAAATCATTTAATTTTTCATCTTGACACTTGTATTTCACTCTACATGTAATTGTCTCATTAACATTTACAAAAAAAATATTATTTTTTTTTTCAATGAATAAATGAAAAACAAATAGTTCTGTGCATAAAAGATAAGAAACAGTAGCCTAACTTATAAATTTGCTAAAGTCACAATACCCCTAAGCTATACAACTTAAAAAATTTAGTTAATTGTTTAATGTTATTTATAACTTTCTGATTACAAAATTGATGAAGAATGACAAGTTTAAATTGGTAAAAATATTATTATTATTATTATTATTATTATTATTATTATTATTATTATTATATTATTATTTTGTTGTTGTTGTTGTTGTTGTTGTTGTTATTATGATTGTTAATATTGTTATTGTGATCATTATTATCATTATAATTATTATCATCATCATCATCGGCACACCCTGGATTTTTCTCATGGAAGGGAGTGGGGCTACGGGTAGAATGTCAGGTGGATGTGGTATTTTCTTGTGAAGAATTTTTCATATATAGTAAATATACAATATATTTTTATTTGGTGACTTATTGGGAATGTTTATAATGATAACAATTGATATATTGAATGACATTTGTTACAAGAGAAAATTAGTTACTACTATAACTATATTTTTGAATATGTAACATTGGCTTCTGGAAGAGGGGTGGCTTAAGTCCCAAGAGCTCCCTCCCCCCTTCAGTGCACCACTGTGTATTATTCTACATAAATTTTCAAGATGTCTGTAGAAGGCTTTTAGTAGGAGACTATTTTTGACAACCCATTGCAGTTGTACCTAGGGAATACGTATTTTCCTTATTCAAAATTACAATTATTCATCCAATGCATGAGCCAAGAATATCTGATCATTTTCACTAAGAAAAAATTGTTAATAATTTTACAAAATGTCTCAATTGGATTACAAATCTGTGTACTGAAAATATATCTCTAAATTTTAGGCTTTATTCTTAATATTACTTATTAGTTTTTGTGTGGACTTGAAAATGTTATTTTTATATCGCAATCATTTTTTAATTAAATTATTTGCACACACAAAATATTCATAAAACATCAGATGCAAAAAAAAACATTAAAGAAAAGTTACATGTACATGAAACTTGGCACATATGCGCAAAAACATTTTCACTCTTATTATTGTTATTTTATTTTATTATTCCTTTCTTCTCTTTAAATTAATAGTTCTTCAAAACTGAGAAACAATAAATGGTGTAATATTACTTGTGATCAGCTGCATTCTACATTTCATCAGTGTATTTTGAAACATCAGTACTAATAGATTTCTCTTTTTGATTACAATTGTTAAGAAAATTTCTGATCTTTATATCCATATCTATAGATAGATAGATACGTACAGATGTACAGACATACGTACAGATGATAAATATTTATTTACTGTTGGAAGATGAGACTAATAACTAGGTCTTGAAACATTAGGGAAAAGAATCTTAATAAACAAAGATATGTGAACAAACAGAATTAACCAGTTTTCTACATTTAAAAATATATTTTCTTAGTGTAACATCCCATGAAAAAAACGGATGTTAAGGACTGTCATAAGTAAAACTTGGACCAAGCTGAATTCACTTTATGAACCTGTGAACTTTTATGTGCACATATCACAGGTTCAGGCCCACATGTCTCATTTGGTATCAGAAATAATTACAGAAGTTCTAAATAAGCAGTTGAGACCTCAGATACAACCTTAGTGAAACAAGTCAGTGTATGCAGTATAACCATCTGCTGTTTTTAATGTTTTATATGCATATGCATTATGCATGAAATTGATTTGTAGTAGGTAATGAATGACAAAATAAGATTAAAGGATTATTTTGGTTAGTTCTTTCATCATTTAGTGAAATGGCTTTTGTTAATTCTGAGATATGATTGAAAATAGTAAAAAATACATACACATATTAAAGACATTACACAAATTCAGAGACATCTATAGATAATAATATCTTTAATTTCAAAAATTTAGTTTAAAATCTTTTAGTATGTTCCAAAATGGCATATTATCAGAAATGTCAAACTGAAAAAGAATATGGACCTCATGTGGCTTCCATTATTTATTTATTCATAGTAATATACTTGCCATTTCCAGTAATATAATTGTCGTGTTGAAATCGGAATGGTGTTAAAATACAAATCATTATCTTTAAATCTTGAATCTTACCTTAAAGAAATCTATAATTAGTTTCCAGAAGAAGAAGGAAGAAAATGAAACACTTTAGAAATTACCATTAATTATGTTTTTTATAATCAAAATCAATCAGTAAGTTATACAAATAGTTCTAAGCAAATTCATTATTCCTGCACTATATTTCTTCTGGTTACTTGGTTATACTTATTTATTTTTATAATTTGTCCATATGGAACACATTTAATAGACTTTGGTTTAATTCCTCTGTTTATTACTAAGTTAAGAATGTATTTTATTAGTTAGACAGTTATTTCTAAGAAGAACAATGTAACAGAAATAGTGGTCTGCATAAAACATGTTTGACATTTCTGGTCTTATTATTTTCTTCCATCAATCATCACCTTAATTTCATTTTTCATTTAATACATTATCACCATTATCATGAGAAAGCCTGAGGTTAAGTTTCCAAACCTATTGCATTTGTGATAGCATTAGACATTGTACTTTAGCCTATTAAGAGTTCTTGCTTCTTCCATTTCACTTCGGATCTTCCTGTATTTCTTCTTTTTTCTGTTCTGTAGGCCTACTGTAGAATTATTTCAGGAAACCTCAATTGCATTCTTTTGTTATGTGTCAGCCATCTGGTTTGACCCTTTTCTATTTCCTCTATTTTTGTCTTTTATTTTATTTCTATTTGCTTAATTTCTTTGTGTATCTCTTTGTTATTCCTAGCAGATATCTCAAAAGTATCATAAATCTCATTAGTGCTGTTTGTCATAGTTGTTTGTCTCTTTTTCTTAAAGTCCATACTTCCGACTCATTTATTAATATCAGTATGGGTGTCATTCTATTATTTTATGTGGTGTATTTTGAGCTTTGGTTCCATACATGCCTTTTCCACAATGTCTTTTAATTGACATATTACTTCTGTTAAATTTATTTATTTTATTATCAATGTCTTTCTGATCTTGTCCAAGTATGTTTCCTAAATACTTCATGTAATACATATAGTATTTAAATAATGTGCAAATTAATATGTTTAGGTAGTTTCTGGCTGGTAAGTGACTTAACTATATTAGATTATTTAGATCTGAGTGGTAAGCGTTAAAACACTATTAGATTACTTTCTCTGCAATAAAATATATTAAATGATCTCTATTTATAATCATGAACTTCCATTACTTATCAAATTTCAAATAATTACACTTCTAATACATTTCAAATAATTTATTTTAATTGATTTAATGATAAGTGATTATGACAAATTGATATTAAAGATATTTTAAAGAATTGTCAGAATACATATGTGTAATGGAAGATTTATTTACACTAAGTACACACCAGAACAGCAGTGACAGGCAACTAAGGTTTTCATATGAAAATTCAAATTAATATTTTAAATCATACTTGCAATTTGTTATAGAAAAAAATAGTTTTCTGAATTATTTGAATCTAAAATATCACTATTGAATTTAAAAATGCAGAGATTATTATGAGAGTCAGTACAATACAAGATGGTGCCAAGGTGATTTAATCTTTTTGCTCCTTCTGCTGAATCCATGACACTTGGTGCCACTAATGATGAAAAAAATTGTTCCCAAAACATGTCTGGATTGGATGGAACATGTCTGGATAGAACATTGTTAAAATTAAATGACAAAAGTATTATGTTTGATATCCTTATTAATTATAAAGTGAGTGATTGCAATAATTGATTTGCTCAACAAAGTTTGTTCTTATTTTTTCTCTTTGTCTCAGATTCTTTATTACCTTCTCAGTTTTCCTCTTCCTTCATCCTCTTATTTTCCTATTTTGTTTTCTTCATTTTTTAAATTTTTTTTTTCTTTTCTTTTTTTTACTACAATTTTTGCCTTGGTTTTCTTTCTTTTTCAACTTCTTTTCTTAATTGTTTTAGATAATCATGTATTAGTACTGCTCTTATTTGAGGTATCGAAGTATAAATAATGGTATCTGATATTTAAGTGAAATTGAGATTGTTGATCTTTGTGAAGGAGAGGGTGCAGCTCTGTCAATAATATCAATATTCCAAATGATTTCAAGAACTGACAACTAATGGCAGTTATAATTGACTTGTATGTTATGGTTTGGGCCACTCAATCTGTGTAAAGTCACAGGATCACATAGCCTTTCCCAGTGAAAAGTGAAATGTCTGTAACTATTATTTACTTCAAATGCTCCATTGAGTCTTTTTCACTTTTAATACACATTTCATGTTGGGTTATTCTCCTTTCATATTATTTTTCAAGCATTTTCTAACTCAGTGAAAATCTAGACTAATAGGTGTAAAAGCTGTTGTGTTTCAATTTTTGTTGTTGAATATAATTTTCCCATCCATGTACTAGGAATATTGCTTACTGCATTCAGTGCCATCTGTAGGTGAAAATTGCCAAGCCTGAAGTAGCTTCCAATCAGCTGACCATTGACTTAATTGTTGCAAATTAAAATAATAAATTAATATTTCACCATTACAAGTTAAAAAACTTTATTTCAATCAATTGTAGAAACATTACCTTCATTTGTTTGCATTGTATTAGTTTAAAAAGTTAATTCTGAACTTACTTTAGTCTTGAAATAGCCCATTAAAATGCTTCATTAACTTCAGACCACAAAGCAATATTTCTATAGCACATCTGCTACAATATAATTTCGGTTAATTGGTTGATATATACATGGTAGGTATATATAGAGTGTTTAATAATTCATTATTCTATTATATTGGCTTAGTTGTTTTCCAGAGATTTCACATCGTATTGTTTTTTTATTATGAAACAAAAAAGTCTCAAAAGTATGAAGTTCCATGACAATGATATATTTTTGCTCTACCAGATATTAATTACACAGGAAAAATATATAATTGAAAACATAAGAAGTAATACTAACAAAAAACCATTGCTTTCTGTTATCTGCAACATTGTTATTGAATTGAGATCAACTACTTACAAGAATGGGGAGAAAAATTAATTGCTTCTTCTTCTTCTTCTTCTTCTTCTTCTTCTTCACTCCAAGGATTAGGCTCTAGTGAACCTGTTCCTGTGTCCATTTTGCTCTTGGTCTTCCAATATCTCTTCTTTCCATCTCTTTGTGTGTTCCTAGTTTCCTTGCCTTGGTCGTCATAGTTTGGATACCGAGGTTACTTTGGGCACTAAAAGTAATTGACATTTTTTTAGCTGGATGGGATACTGGCCCTCTCTGCACAACATAATTTAATTGCTGCA
The DNA here is from genome assembly GCA_964035755.1 of Teleogryllus oceanicus. Classification (NCBI taxonomy): domain Eukaryota; kingdom Metazoa; phylum Arthropoda; class Insecta; order Orthoptera; family Gryllidae; genus Teleogryllus; species Teleogryllus oceanicus. The sequence continues at coordinate 264,984,527 of CAXIVR010000001.1, forward strand.
GCAGCAATAACAGACATTTGTTCATCCTTCTAAATTTGAATTGTCTTCATAAAGATTTTATGGATACCCTTATCTTTTATTCTATGATTTTTCTCATTATTTTCATTATTAATTGAATTTGAAATAATTGAAATTAAATTTCAGAATTATAGTATAAGTAATACTTCTTACTCTGTTATGTCTTCCTGAGTTTGCTATTTTGGAAGAACTTCTTATACTAAAACTACTTAGCACAAACCACCTTGCAATCACAAAATGTCTTTGGCAAAACTGGGACATTAATATACAGACAATCCATTGCATTCCATAAACCATGTTATGAAGAGATAATTCATACATTCATTTGATTTGTTGTTGTTTTTGTTGTTGTTGTTGTTGTTGTTATTGTTGTTGGCTGGGTAACTTCCCTTTATCTTTAATTGCTATAATTTTTTCAGTAGTTTTAGGTGTACCATTTATACTATCTTACTTGAAAACTAAATGCATAAATTGAATCTTGGTTATCAAGGAAGTGCCATGTGTGCATTGTGGTAGCAAAATAAATGGAAATAGAAACTTGATGTTTGTGAAAATAAAATATTAAATATATGCAAAAATGTATTAAATCTATGCAGGAGGATGTGGGCAAAAGAATGAATGTTAAGGGTGTGGAGAAGAAAAAAGTTTTAATTGGAAAATTGTCTGTAGGTAGAATCTTTGTAATCAAATGAACAAAAACATACAAAAATATATTGTACACATTGTTAAAGAATTACTTGGAGATATAAAATGATAAGCAAATTAATTTTTTAGATTCTCTGTTTTACTTAAATTTTTCACAAGTGTGATTTGTGAAATTAGTAATGTTTTGGTGTGTATAGAATATATTATTTTCATTGATTTATTTTGTATTGGATTGTTTTGATTTCAAAAATGTCATTTGAATAACACATAAAATTGTTTTTATAGTCTAATTTCACATGCTGAATACTGACTTTGCATGAAATCTTTGTAGGCCAAATACACTTATAAAAATAGATTAGTTCATTGCAAAAGATAGGCAAAGGACAAATTCAATAAAAACACTGAGACTTGGGAAATTAATATCACAAAACAGGATGTAAGCTCAATTGGGGTCCGTTTAAACATAAGAATATTTACGATTTGTTTGTAAAAAACTGACTAGGAAACTGAATCATGTTGTTGGTGATGTTCTTCCTATCTGTTTTCTTCTTATCACTTCTTATTTCATATTGATTAATTGTCTTATCTGTTAAACTCCATTTTCTTTATTCTTATTTTGTTGCATTCTCCCTCTCTCTCTCTCTCCCTTCTCCCCCTCGCTCCCTCTCTCTCTATTTCTCTCTCTCTCTATCTCTCTCCCTCTCTCTCCCCCTCTCTCTATCTCTATCTCTCTCTCTGTCTCTCTATCTCTCTCTCTATCCCTGTATTATATTTTTGGTTTAACCTGAAAATTAACAATTTTTTTTCATGTTAATAATCATTTTCATTCTTAATTTTCATTTTTCTGGTACCATCTCACACTTTTTTTGTGCTATACAAAAGTGGTTACAAAAATATAATTAAGTTAATTATTGAAAACTTCTAATATTGTGCAGGATTATATATAATTAGTTATTTCTTGTCACCCTTTTTCAATGTGATGTAAATGACTTGTGATTTGTGTTTATTCACAAAATGAAAATTTCAACTTTGTTTTCTGAAAAATCAGGAAAATTTGTTTGGTTTGTCAAGTTCGTTTCATACAAAATGTGATATTATCATTTTCTTGAAAATATTTTGCTATTTTAAAATTTCAGGCATCTTTTTTAAATTTTTTTTACAAATGAATTTACGTTTTATTATATTTTTATAGATCCAATCAAATTATTTCTTTAAAGTACTGTATATTATTTATTTTTAAACTGCCTGTCTCCATAATATTTTCAGGAAAAACAATGTAAATTACATTGAAGAGATGAAGACATTTGTAGTTGTCAAAAACTTTTTATCGTAAATTAATATCACAAAATTGCGACAAATTGCATTATCTCAATAGCATAATTGATTAAGGTGTTGAAAAAATGTTCATAAAGTAATAAACAGAAATTTATAAGTTGTTTAAGAATTAATTAAAAAAATCAATATCTGCTACCAATAAGAGTTACAATCCACTTTGGGGCTGTCCCTTTTCGTAACCCACGAGACAGCGTCGGTTCTCTTCCGCGAGAACATGAACGACAACACCACGTCGCGCTAGTGCGAACGGAATGGCATCATAGTTATAACCTCAAACATTGAAGGCGCAGTTACGCTTCGCTACGCGTATCCAACGACTCGGCCAGGCTTCGGCCTTGCGATTAACAATAGACATCCATGAGAATGTCCAACGCATTTTATGCCAAAGTATTTTTTTGCTGTATTCTTTTAACTCATGGTGTATACCTCACCACGAGTCACGTACCTACGTTCCGCTACACGTGTTATTTAGACACTTTGCTTCACGTGTCGAAGTTGCGTGACAAGCAGGTGACGAGGCTCCGGCCTTCAGCCTACGCGATTGATATATAACATCACGGAGCCTATGCAGCGCATAATTTCAGATGTCGTTCGAACTATAGTGAGTGGATTCGGACGTGAACAGATTGCCATTGGCGTTCGAACCATGGATGTTGTTCTATCACCGAACCATGAAACCGCACCGTGGCATTACCTAAGCAGAATGCCCTCGTTCTCGCCACTCGTTCTTCGCTTTCGTTCACCGATCTCTACATAGTAGTCGACTCGTTACGATAAAGGATAAGAGCCCAAACTTTCAATGTCATAAGCAATTAGGGATAACTTACCAAGGCTGGTTAAGATAAAAATATCGTTAGGAGAACAGAAAAATTGTTTGAGATGAAATAAACACTTTCTTACGTATGCCAATGAATGATTTAGCGTCTCTTCGTCTCAGACTGAAGCTGGAGCATCTTGGGTAGAAATGTCTTCTCTAAAAAACCTTTGCTAAATTTAATCCAGAAGGTACAAATTATAGAAAAGTAAGGTTGAGACGAATACTTAAACATAATACTGAATTAAGCTGCAGCAATCGCTCGAAAAAAAAAAACAGTAAAAGATCGCTCAGGATGTCCGCAACAACCCCATACTTTTACATTTAACTTTCGCATAATATAATATGTATCGAAATGAGGATTCAGCTAGAAAGCAGGATAACAAAGGAAATTTTCAAGCCTCCAAAGATGAAACTATGAAGTTTTCGCACAAACAAAAGTTTTCATGTGCTGCGATGCTGTAGCATACATTTCGCGTTCCGCCTTTAAAGCCTTTTAATTTACGTTGTTCTGTTTTAATTTAGCCAAATCAAACTCTCGCTGATATACTTTGGTGGTCTAATTTGTTGCTGTCGGAATCGTATGCTGCATCTGCTTACCAGTTAGCTACATCCCGACGATTTTGCCGGCACAATGAGTTGCGTGAATTTACAGCTCAGCCTGTGTATGCTCAGTGAACAAAAATTTGCCCACGTTCAGACGTCATGCATGAGTATGCCTGTATTCTTTGTCATGGCAGCTGCAAAAATTGTAGCCCAAAACTCTAGCAGAGTTTGAAATCTCCATCAGCAGGGAGTACGAATGAGCGGAACTAATTCAATAGTTATATTAAAACCTTATTGTCGTCGCCGCCTTTTTTGAATAATTAATTATACAAGTTTTCATAATCACTACATTAGCACATTGAAATTTACTTTGCGCGCGAGTATAAAAACTCATTACTAAAATTAGTACTTAGTATTTTGTTATTGAAAGAAGGTACATAATGTGAAATTAATCCACTATAAGAAATGATGTATTTTTTGCGGAAATGTTTTGGAACATGCCATGATACCATCTTTTTTTAAAATGCAACAATAATCAATACAAAATTATCGACCAATTCCTATTTTGGCAGTATTTTCAAAAAGATTACAGAGACTTTTATTTACGAATGGAACCTTTTCTCAGGAAAAAACGAAGCATTTTCAGATTCTCAGTATGGATTTAGATTTTAGAAAATCAAAATCTACGGAAACTGACATTTTTCTTTTCTCGAAGCCGTTGCTTTATCGATGATCAACATTAAGCATCTATTGGAATATTTTTATATCTTTCGAAAGCTTTTGACGTCATTGACCATTACATTCTGCTTTCCAAATTACCTTCATATGCAATTGTTATATTGCCATAAATTGGATTTCCTTCCTCCTACCTTAAGCACTGATAGCAAGGAGTAGGAATATCGACTGGTACGAAATAATATAATTTACTCATCTTTCCAATTCTGTGCGCTTTTGAGCACGGAGTCTCATAGGGTTCGATGTAAGGCAATATCATCTTTCTTTTACACGTCGACGATATGCCCTTGTCCGTAAGAGAGGGACTTTCTTACTCTCTCTCTCTCTCTCTCTCTCTCTCTCTCTCTCTCTCTCTCTCTCTCTCTTTTTGGCAACAATATTATTTGCTGGAAACAGTAATTAGAAGAAGAAAATCACATTTCAAATTGTTTTCTTGATAACACCTTAGTAGCAAAAGAGGGGAAAACCAAACCCTTTCATTGCAATTTTTCATTTCAAACAGGCAATCGTATGTGTAACTGAAAATATACTACATACAATTGGCTAGTCTTGAGGTAACAAAATTTCTGTTTCTCTCAATTCAGTCAAACCTCGAATGAAATATTCATATAAAAGAATTGAACACTAAATTAAGTTCATTAATAAACATTCGGGCATTAGGCACTAAATTTAGTTAATTAGAATTTTGTTCAATTTTCGGCCGTAATGCAGCTCGTTGCATGTATTTTGCGAATGCAAATTTTGTGGATTTTTAATGTTCTTAGATGAAAATAATTCAAATGAAATGGACATTACCATCTCAGATAAGGCGTAATATTTTAGGGAAACACGTCCTGTAGTGTCCAAACTTTTAGATTATAGAAAAATTGTACAAATAATAAGCAACTGCTATCCACGTGATTCATGCAAGTCTCTCTTCAATGAGATTGGAATACTGCATTTGCCTTTCTGTCATTTACGAAGCAGTAGATTTTGACAAGACTAACTTAAGGGCGAGAATATTTTTTCATGCAATGCATATATTTATAGTAACAATACACGTCATAGGAATCATATTCGTCAGGTGTCACTGTCAACCATAGATATATAGTATTAAAAAAATAAAATTAAACATTTCACGGAAAAGTAATATTTCGATCACACAAGGAATTAGATCGTCGAGTACGCTTTACTTTATTTCGAAATATCATAACGAATCACCCGGTTTCCATGTCTACTTCCGAGAATATTAAACAACTTTAAGGAGAGTAATAGTTCAGGCATAAATAATGAAAAATAATAAGGATATTTTGAACGCTAGTAACAAAACTAAAGCAATATGGAATATCGTAAAAAATACAACCACATCGTCTCGATACCTTGTAGAGAATGTTGTTTTAAAGGATAATGAAAGAGAAGCCCAAAAAAATAAAAAAACGGAAAACTTTTCTAGAATTGCAGCTGATCTCACGAAGGGACTAAAACCACAAAATTTAACTTCATACGCTTCCCCCAAAATTTCCGACACGATGTTTATTTCCGAAACTTCTTCCAACAAAATCCTCAAAATAGTCAATAAACTAAAAAATAAATATTCCTGGTTTAGATGAATTTTCGGACTTTATTAAAAACTGGTGCACCTGCCTTTATAACCCGTTAACTCGCATTTTCATTGCTTCTTTATGCACAGGAATATTTCCAGATATTTTTAAAACAGCAAAAATTAAGCCTTTTTTTTAAAAAAGGGAACAAAAATGAAATTTAAAATCATCGGCTTTTGTCAGTTTTCTCAAAAATATTAGAGGCTTTTCTACACTCGAATGGAAACTTTTCTCTGAAAAAAAACGAAGAGTTTTCAGACACCCAACACGATTTTAGAAACTCAAAATCTACGAAAATTGTCACTTGTTTCTTTTCTTAAAAATGTTGCTTCATCAATGGACTAAAATGAAGAACCCATTCAGTATATTTTTAGATCTTTCGAAAGCTTTTGACGTTATTGACCATTACATCTTGCTCTCAAAAAACCCTTCATATGGAATTCGTGGTGTTACCCTAGATTGGATAACTTCGTACTTTAAACATCGAAATCAAAGAGTAGAAATACCGTACTGGCACGAAAGAACATTATTTACAATTCTCTGGCAATTGAGCATGGGGTTTGGCAAGGGTCGATCCTAGGTCTTATCCTCTTTCTGTTATACGTAAACAATATTTCCTCGTCTATGAAAAATGGAAGAACCGTTCGGTTTGCCGATAACACGAAAGTTCTTTGCAAAAAAGAAGCAATAAATAGCACAATTTGAGAAGTTTTAAATTGGTTTCATAATAACAAATTAATAGTTAACTGAGGAAAAACAGTTTCAATGCATTTTTGCATTTCAAATCGGCCATCGCATTCTTCATTGAAAATGAACAATATGCAATTAGTTTATGTAAAAGTAACAAAATTTCTAGGTCTTTCAATTCAGTGAAATCTCAAATGTAATGTAGTGTGTGTGTGTGTGTGTGTGTGTGTGTGTGTGTGTGTGTGTGTGTGTGTGTGTGTGTCTATATATAATCAGAATTAAACACTAAATTAAGTTCATTATGTTACGCATTCAGATTTTTTTTAAATTCTGTCAGCCTCCATGCAGCTCGTTGCGTGTATTTTGTAAATGTACATTCCCGCCTGAAATATAGCATAATATTCTGGGGAAGCTCATCCTGTAGTACCTAGACCTTTAGATTGCAAAAGAAAATTATTCGAATAATGAAAAAATGCTATCCACGTGATTCCTGCAAGCCTCTTTTCATTGAGCATGGAATGTTGCCATTGTCTTGCTTATTTATTTACGAATTTGTAATATTTGTCAAAATTGACTTACTTAACGGTGGGAACATACTTTCATACAATACTGATATTTATAATTACCACACACGTCGTAGAAATCACGTTCATCAAGTATCAGTATCAGCAGCTCACTACAAGAAATCCACACACAATACATATACGTTACTTTACAACGCATTGCCAGATGACATTAAACAATAAAATCGGTACACAAATAGAAGTTAAAAGTAAAATATTTTTTCTGCAAAACTGTTTCTATACAATTAGACTATACTGATCATAAAAAAGAAAAATGTATATTTTAACAAAACAATAATACATAATGTTAATACATTGTGTACATTTACAGTTGTATTTTTTTAAGACTAAATATGCTCCTAACAATTAATGTAATTCAGTTTCCGGGTCAATAACCCCCATCTCAATCACGTTTCTGTCCAATTTCCCTGATCTATTGAGCAAATGCTGATATAGCTCCTTGTTTTGCTTCTAAACGTAAACGTAGCTTCACTATGCGCACTACTTTTTTAGCTCTCCTTTGGCTTGTAGTGGTGGTAGTAGAGCTGAGTGTGAGTTACTATATAGTTAGCAATGCAGAAAAATCTCATCTGCAGTTCGTTTACAGTTGCAAATAGTTTTTTCTCTACGACTATAGCAGAATGTATTCATTTCTCCATGTTATAGGATGCAGTAATCATGCCAATTCCACAAGCCGTGCGAGAATATTATTCTAACACACCTGTCGACCAATCGCATTCGTCCTAGTTCATTACACAACGACTTAGGGTTCTCGCAGTCGCCTACAGAGGCGCTGCGTGCTCTTCCGCAACTATCGTAAGACAGGTGAACCACGAAACAGTATGCGAGTTCACATAATTGTGGCCACTTTGTAAGGTTAAAACGTTCACATTGATTTATAATTATGGATTCTTCCAGCAGTAATAGTGATGAAGATTACGTAGACTGCACACCGCCAGAGATTGTGGAAGCTGCGAAAGCATCAACAAACAACTTGTTACCAGAAAAATTAAGAAAATTTTATGATAAATCATACAATGATTTCATTGAGTGGCGAAATTCAAACAGAACCAATTCTTTTTCTGAGAACGTTGTATTGGCTTATTTTACAGTGCTTGCTGAAAAATTTAAACCTTCTACTTTATGGAAGGAATACTCGATGTTAAGAAGCACACTGAGTATAAAAAAAAGGAAAGGAAAAAAAAAATATTCACTCCAGAACAAATAAATGAATTTATAACAGTAGCTCCAGACGATTTATATTTGCCACAAAGGTAAGAAATTTTTAGTATAATGTAGACTTGATTAAATATTACAATAGTACTTAAAGCATACTTTTTTAAAGGTTGCATTCATCTTGGGTATAATGGGAGCCTGTCGCAAAAATGAATTGCACATGCTGAAAGTAGAAGATATATAAGATCTTGGAACTGTTCCTTTTATCAAATTACCCAAAACTAAAACAAAAAGTGCTAGAACATTTACGGTAACTGGAAATTTTTATAAAATGTGTAAACAGTACATTAATCTTCGCCCAACTAAAGTGCAAACAAATTCTTTTTTTTTAAATTATCAACATGGAAAGTGCACTGTTATGTGGATGATTCAATGTCAAACAAGTTGTTTACCGCAAACACGCTACTGCAATCGGTAGAACAGAATACGTCTATAATTGAAAATACTCGTGGACAAAAATCTTGTTCTGCTATAAATCTATTTTAAATCAAATCGACTCAAATCAAGAGTCAACTCCCTCCATAATAAATATAAACAATTGTTCTAATTTTACAATTAATTTTTCCAAAAAGTAAATCTTACTATTTATATTTGTAATACTTGTTTTGTTTACTTGTTTGACGTTAATGTTATAAAATATTTAATTAATGAAGTTAAAAGTAGAATGAATGTAACATTATTTCAAAAAATAAAAAAAAAACTTTTCACATGTTATCATTTAGTATTTTTAAAACTTCAATATCAAAGTCGTAGAGAAAGTATAGTCTTCTACTTGCGTAGAATGACTATTATTCACTCGTGGAAATTCCGACACTCGCTCCTACGTGGCTCGCGTCGGAAACATCCACTCGTGAATAGCCATCATTCTACACTCGCAGAATATACTATTCTCTAACTCGGGAACAAAAATGTCTAGTTTTTCAAAGGTTAATCTCACGCTTTTTAATTTTTTAAAAAATTATTATTATTATTATTATTATTATTATTATTATTATTATTATTGTTGTTGTTGTTGTTGTTGTTGTTGTTGTTGTTGTTGTTGTTGGTGGTGGTGGTGGTGGTGGTGGTGGTGTTGTTTTAACTTTCATTCATCTTTCCACTATTTATCGTTAAAATGGAATTCTGGTACTCAAGAAAACGTGTGCAGATAATATTCTCCCTCATACGTCATATACAGTTTTGACTGTTTTTTGACCAAATAAATGAAATGAAATGTCTATGATGTCAACAGCTGACTTCGTGAAATCCACGTATGATTCAGAAATTTTACATCACATTGCCATATGATATTAAACAATTAAAATTAATTCACAAGTTTAAGTGTCAAGTAAAATATTTTCTATCTGGAAAACTGTTTCCGTACAATTAGAGAAAATGCTGTGCATCAAAAAGGAAAATAATTTATTTTAGCAATGATGTATAATGCACTTGTATTCTACAATTTTAAATATGCCTGTAACAAGTATTGAACCCATTGTCGATGATCGCTATCTTATCAGGTTTTTCGTCCACTTTTTTCTTGATTCATTGAGAAAATATTAAAATTGACCCATTGTTTTGCTTACGGAGATAAATATAACTTCAGTATCTATGCACCTTTTCTAGAGTTCGCTGGGGAATACAATTATTCAAATTAAAGTCTCTGTGTTCTCGCACTAGGAATTCGATTCCTTCTCGAAGGGCACAGTGAAGGACAATACCCAAAAATATGTAGCTTATTTTGCCTTTGCCAATATTTTGCCTTAGCCCTTCAAACACGTGAGCTAGTTACATGTAGGTTCACTATGCGCACTCTCATTGAGATCTTTTGCTAGGTGTGGTAGGAATAGAATCGGGGCTGTGGGTTGTTATTTTGTTTGAAGTACTATCTATATCAAATCTGTAGTTCGTTTACCGATGCAAATGAGGTTTAACATTATTCGGGAGCAACCATTTCTAGATCTCAAATGTTGCTAATCTCGTTTTGTTGGTAATTTCATTGATCATTCAACTATGGATTATCAAAGGGCGAGGTGGGAATTCTGGAACTCAAACAAATGTGCCCAGATTACACTTCTCTTCCATACCTCACACACAGCTTTTATTGCTTCTTTACGAAAATAAAATTAATTAATTCAAGGATATTTTAGTTTTTTTATTGCAAAATGAGCATCGTAGGTATTTCGTTTTCCGTCAATTAGCTAGTAAGCCAACGTAACAACTTTTGTCGCAAAACATGAGTCAAATAGTTATTGTAGCTTATAGGCTACTTGTTTTCAGAAATGAGTGACCTCTGGAAACGTATTCCAAAGCTATGGTGTGGAAGAAAATTTACACCCCGCGCGACTGCTAAAGGTTAGTTGATAAAATTTTATTCACTTTTCACACACTTTATTATTGAACAGCATTTTTAAGTTAATAACAAATCTAATGAGCCATTTAGCAGTCCTTTTTGTGCTAGAGTTCTCTCGATTTTTTCCCATTATCGGAACTAATTATACCATAAAACGGTGGGAATTTGATCATTTTCAAATTTAAAAACGTACATTTCTGTGAAATTTAATCTCAAAAATTGAAGGTTACTCAAAATATACCTTCAGTATGAGGCGCACGTGACATTGCACAAGTTAAATTTTAATTTTATTGGTTCAGTTTCCCAAACGTCTTAATCGTTAATTAAAACATCTTTGATCAAAACCATAGTCGGAGTGCCGTGATTTTGACACACCACTATACATTCCAAGGCTTAATAGCTATTATTCAAGACAACGCTGAGAAGAAAACATTTCAACTTCCATTGAGCAAACGCTGAGATGGCCCCTAGTTTTTCTTCTGGACATAAATGTAACTTCATTATCTGTGCACGATTTCTAGAATTCAGTGGGAAATATAGTTATTCAAATTATCGTTTCCATGTTAAAGCGGCAGGAAGTATTATTCCTTGACGAAGGGCATGATGGATGAGAGCCCAAAATTTATTGCTGATTATCCTTGAAAATAGATTTTATTACATGGGAGCGTTTTTTTATGTATTCAAAATTCGAAGTAGTATATGGCTTAGTGTAGAGCTCAGAGAATTTTGAAAACGTGCACAAAATTCACTTCATAGCACGTCATACACAGTTTTTAACTGTTTTTGAAGCAAATAAATAAATAATAAAAAACTAATAAAATTTATTTAACTGAATTCGTTGTTATTATATTGGGAGTTGAATTCTGTTTTTATTTGGGGGTGACTGATCATCTGCTTTTTCTTTCGAATTTATTTTAGTTTTATTGTTATATACACAATAATTGGTACAAAATTACCTGTCGTTTGTTAGTTTCTCGCACTTGCTTTGTAAAAAAAGAGAGTATTTTAATCGTGCGCCGGGAAACTGAATTTTCCTATTACCGGATTCTGGTAATGAAAATGTGGATAATTTTTTTCCCACGTGTAGTAAATTACTTCCTCTAGCAGGTTGTGTGTTGTCAGAATTAATGTTTTGTGAGCCCTTGATACCAAAAAATCGATTGATGGCAAACGTTAGTAAGTCTGTCCGTCTGTCTATCCGTCCCTCTGTGATCTCCGTGTTTACCCTAGCGGATAAACCGTTCAGTCAATTTTCTCCAAAATTGATCTCCGTGTTTACCCTAGCGGATAAACCGTTCAGTCAATTTTCTCCAAAATTGATAGTCCTTGATATATTTTAATGAACTCGAGACCCTCGGAGTTTGAAACAATGTTTTTGATTTTTGAGGGCACTGTACTTGAAGTTTAATCATCATTTTCAAAATTTTCTCATTTTCATCACTTGCTTCATTCTCTCAACTTTCATTTTCAGTACTTGACTCTTTCTCAGTGCTGTATTTATCATCTGCAATATCTTCATCAGTATCATTGAAAGACGATGCACTAGCTGCAATATATTCTATCTGGTCTTTACATTCACACGGCTTTGCTTTCTTATTATTGCTAATTCTAACGAAGTTATTTGAGAACTTAAGAAATGAATCCATTAATCGATGATTTCTTGCTCCACTGCTGACTCTCTCTGGGCGGGTAGAAGCTTCGACAGGATTTTATCTTTAATAAGAGGGGAAATTCTTGCAACTTTAAAACCATTAATTTCATTTTCACTTATTTTGGTGCAAGTATTACCATTGATTCCTATATGTGTTTTATTCAAGAAGCTTGGAAATTTTTGTTTTTGTAGTATTCCACCTCTTGGATACTTCTGTTCAATTCCAAACGTTGCTTCCTCGCAGTTTTTATAGCACCAAGAATACACGTCAAGGGGATGACTAAAACAGTGACATTTGGACGTAAATAGATAAAGGAAATGACATTTTCTTCATGTACTTAAAATTCGATGTTAATAAGTGACGATAAATTATTACCAATAAGCATCTTCAGACCAGGAAGTCGTTTGTTATGAGACAGAAATGTAAGAAGGAATCAATCGTAAAGTGCCATTCTGGTGTATGCGATTTCAGAATGAAGTATATCAAATCATTGTCTGGTAAGTTGTTCTTTCAACAATAATACGTACGCCCATTGCAATCTAAATAATACTTCAAGAACACCCTAAGACGTAACATTCTGACAGAAAATCTCAAATCACCACATTGAATAACTTCGTGAATAATAAATTTCCCTTCTACAATTGAGTCTCTCTAAGCCCAAATGGTGTCAATCCATTTTTGTATTTTTACTTTCTCGCACGTACTCGTGTAGTAAACAGAACGTATAGTGATTCTGCAGCGAAAAGTGGGAGACACTCGTATTGTGAGGCCCCAATATCGAAAAATTTGATAAATCTTGTTGCTTTGAAGTACCTCTTAGAATACAGGCCGCAAATGCGGTTCGCAAATGCGGTTCGCGAATACAGACCGCAAATGCAAATCTTTTCTGCTGCAAAACTGTTTCTATACAATTAGAGACTATACTGATCGTCAAAAAGAAAAATAATGTTTACCTTAACAAAAACAAGATATAGTATAATGAATTAGTCTACATTTGCATTATATAATTTAAAAAAAGACTCAATATGCCTGTAACAATAATGTACTTCCGGGTCAATGACCCCCATCTCGATCGGGTTTTTGTCCTGTTTCCCTGATCCATTGAGCAAATGCTGAGATGGCCCCTTGCTTTGCTTCTGGACGTAAATGTAGCTTCACTATGCGCACGTTTTGTTGAACTTTCCTTTTGCTTCTAGTGGTAGTAGAGCTTAGGGTGAGTTTCTATTTCGTTAACAATACAGAAAAATCAAATCTGTTTGTTCCATTACTGTTAAAAATAAGTTTTCTGTAATTTGCTACGAAAATATCTAGTTTTTAAAATGTTAATCCCTCGCTTTTTTAAATTTATTATTATTATTATTATTAATATGATTTTTCATCTTTCAACTATTAATAGTTAAATTGGGAAGGGATTCTGAAACTCAAGAAAGCGTGCGCAGATGATTTTCTCCCCCATATGTCACATACAGTTTTTGACTGTTTTTGACTAAATTAATTAATTAATTAAAATAAATAAATTAATTGATTAAAATAAATAAATTAATTAATTAAAATAAATAAATAAATGTCTCTTCTCAACTTCTTCTCTTCTCTGCCGCAAATGCGGAACTCTCATACATTTGATGTTGGATTGTGGCAGCATTGTGTATGGATCAGCGTCTTCGTTGGTGCTCCGACGCGTGTGTACTATCTAAAGTGCTAGCATTTGTGACAGCACAGGTCCATATCTCATGATCATCATCGAATGATTGTCTCAGGCTGGAGAATCGCCTCTGACCTCAGACCTTCCGCCAGGAATATTTTTCAACATTGGATATGGTATTTGTTCGGACCACCCTTCCTCCATCTCCGTGGTATCTGTTCCTTCACTTAGTTACAAAATCTTATCTTTAAATGTTGTTTATTCTTGTGAAACATCTTTTCAATCCTGCTCTGACTCCTAAGAGACTTCAGATTGCCCAATCTTCCCAAAGCAACTTCCACCAATTTTTTTTTTTTACTTTTTTTTTCTTTTAAGTCGCATTTGCATCATGGTATATTTATGATGGACTTTCAAGAAATAAAATCCACATCCTGATTAAACTTTTTTATTTTACGTCAAAAAGAGTTAAAACTGTGTGTGACGTGCTACGACGAGTGTATTCTGTGCACATTTTCTTAATTATGGGAACCCTACCCTAAGTCTTATACAATAATAGCAAAATAGAAGTCATATTCAAGCTGATTTTTTAATACAGAAAGAAATAAGCGTTTTTGGCAAGAATTGATAAGAAAATATTCGCCCCAATGTAATGAAATATATATCCAAAGGCAAGTCAGCTATAGACTTGGGCTCTTATCCATCATCCTATCCTTCGTGAAGGAATAATACTTTCTGCCGTGATATGAACGATAATTTGAAAAACTAATATCAGTCAATGACACACCGTTCACTTTCAATGGATTACGGAATTGTTTATTTGAATTAGAAAAGCTGCATTGAAACTCAAGGTATCCAGAATAAGAGGTAGAGCGAAATGGGTGGATGCGCAATGGCTTCTGCGCATGACGTCACTATTGAGAACAACTCGCCGTCGCGTCCATGAAGCTGTTTGAATACGCCAAATAACGCTAAATATTCTAATACACAGAAGAATATTTATTAATATCTACTCAGAATAAAGAACGAAAATAATATCTGAAATCATATATTTAGTTTTTTGAAAGGAGCTTTTCAAAATGAGTGATAATCCAGCCAAAAATATTTCTAATAGCGCTCTGCTGAGCATTTTAAACAGTACTTGGAATGTAATCGGCTCACATGATTTAAATTTGTCTTAACTCTTATCCTGGGAAGTACGAAATCACATTATATTTTATGGCATTCATTCATCCCCTAATTATTACGAAAAAATGCAAAATGCGAAAACAAGAAAAAATAAACATTTCCCTTCACTTTTTTTTTTTTTTGAAACAATAAAATGAAACCTGTCATTTCTTTTGCATTTCGCTAGTAAAATTCAGCAGATCTTCTTGCTTTGGCTTCAATATTTAAACATCGCGTCGTATCTTAATAATAAGACGCGTAGTATCCTGATAAGTATCCTTGTCTTGGCGTATAACTTTACCACTTGAGGATTCAAAGATGGAAATTTTGGTGTCAAAATTTGGCAGTCTCCGCACCACATTACGGTCTTTGCATACACTATACTGTCCACTGAATTGAGAGAATATAAGTAACTTTTTTGTATTTAACCAATTATTTGTTGGGGCAATCAAACCCCTCCGACACACTTTTTCTACCCAACCTCTCCCTGAATGAAAAAAAACTATCTCCTTTTGTTCATTATCTATGCCAAGAGAACAATCATATGATTTACAACGCTGAGCTATAGACCCAACTAGTAACGGTAGGCCTTCAGTGGTACATTCCAAAGTGGATTCCTATGGACATGACATGGAAACATCTAATGACATCCCATGTTCTACCTCCGAGTCATCCTGCACCACTTTCAGTGCTTCTTCCACATTGGGAGTTAACCCGTTAAATAAGTAAGATGTGAGATATGCATTAACATCTTGGTCAAGAGCCTCAGGGCAAGAACTGTTTTATGTTATATTTGTAAAATTTCTGCTCTTTATAACAAGATGTAACCGACTTTTGAATACAACAAGGTGAAGGTGATCGTGTTTCTCCTATTACTCTTATCTGAAAAAACAAATTTTCCAGGCAGTCTTGACTGAATTGAGAAGTAAGGATGAATTTGATGTAATTGTTTTCAAGATCTTTGTGGCACGAAATCAGAGCACGAATTGAAATTATGAATCCCTATTTGGAATGGAAGTGAGGCGTTTCTTTCACCAAACCGCATAATCTCACAACCTGCACAAAATAGGACGACCGTCAGATATTAAAGCCCTTAAATTTATTACGTCAACCTCACCATTTACTTAATAAAATTAGATATTTCTTGTTCATGAGGCATGAGGTAGTATATTGTCTGAGCAACATGATATGTCAGTAATTGAAGTAAGATGAACTTTTTGACGATCTCTCCCAGACACATTGATATGAGCTGGTATCAATTTTGGGCATAATTTAATTTATCCGCAGTTCAGTTTGCATATATGCAGTTCAGGTTGGTTAAAACCCCGCTAGTCGACGGTAAGTCGGCACCGGATCTCGCCATCCAGTGGGGGACGATCACCGCCACCTCCCGATGAAAAACATGCACTACACTAACGGGAATAATGACCTCGGTAGTTGACGTACCCGGAATCACTAATCAATCAATCAAAATCCAATAAATGCAGCTAAAAATAATGTCAATAGGATGGCACACTATTTTGTTGCGCCAGCAAATTACTGTCAATGCCTCTGTCAATCCAATAAACCCCAAAGGTTAACAAATTATAAACTCTCTGTAATCACTCATTTCATTGCACACTCAGATTCACTCTCATGATCATCCTAATTTCAATTAAACGTGTTGAAAACAGGGCTTGATTTCTGGCGGATAGCGACGGAACGGCGTTCCGGTAACTCAGGAATAATTATTAAATTATTTTATAAATGTATACCTATTTCTATTAAATTAATAATTATTTTGGGTGCGTTCGTTTTATAAATCAAGCACTGGTTAAAAATGTAATTGTTTTATTGAATAGACAATCCCACATCCGTCCCGCTCGCAGCTGGCGCGGAGATAAGCAATCGCAAGCAATTTCGCATCGTCAGGATGTAATATTTATTTATTTATTTATTTATTTAAAATTTAGTTATTTTAATTAAATTAACATTTAATTAAATATAAAAATTAAAATTTATTTATTTAGAATTTAGTTAAAAACTATGTGTGATGTGCAATGGGGAGAAGTGAATTCTGTGTACTTTTTCAAAATTCAGTGATCCCTACCTTAAGCCAGGTACTACTTTTATTTAATAGTACTTATTTTACTTTTATATAATATATTGCTAAGAGTGGAGATTATTATCCGGTTTAAATATAGTGTCTCCTCGATATCAGGAGCTGAAAGGAGAGGGGGGACACTGATATCCAATCGGCAACTTCAACGTCACTTCAGCGTCGAGAAAACATTTTGAAGAACAAGAGACTGCTTTAATGCGTGTATGTCTGATAATTAAAAGTCGCCCCGCGTTAGAGATATTGCGGTGCATGCAATTTAGCGGGCAATACTCCTTTGAACGTTATGGGGTCCTTCTAGTGAGTAACCTGCTTTTATCCGGGATGTAGAATTCTCTCTTTGGTGTGAATTTGTATTTGGTTATCGCTGGTATTTCTGTTAATCCGAAGGAATGTGTTATTGTAAATGTCTAATGTAGCTTTTATGGTTAGTTATAATAAAGCGAATTCGCACAGACAGTCGTGAATATTTATCTATAATATTAATAAAAAAAATTCTTCCAGCTGCTAATGACGTGTTATGTCTTTCGTATTAATGTTTTAGATGACAATTTTGGAGCATAAAGAGCGCATCATCCGTACGTCTTCTGTATAGTCGCTCTCTTCTGTTTCTTCACTCTGTTACATTCGTGCTATGAGAATAACACTGTTTAAAATGAATTAAAGCAAGAGGTCTTGAATCCCTTCAGTGAGCGGTAAACTACACATGAAAATTCGATTAGGTAAGTAATATTTATAAAACTGCTTTAAAGAAATATTTATGTTCTTTTGAGAAGTGTAAGTTATATAATGCTTCACTACCTGTTCGGTGGATTTAAACAGGATGAGTAACAAATAATATGTATTGATAAACAAATCAGAAGCGAATATACCAATAATTCTCTCTGAGCAAACTTCCTGCCTTATAAAATGTATCTTTTCATAAATTCGCGGACTTCCTATTCGACAGTGCTAGCCGCTAGCTAGCCGCGCGAGTGTGCGGCAACATCGCGTCAACGCTTCTGGCCCTGAAGAGACAATACATTTAAATATGACAATAAATTGCACAGAAAATTAATGAGCCCTTTTAATTTCATCGTGAACGATTTCTCTTTTTCCTTCAATTTAATTTTACATAGATTTTGGATTTCTGCACTGTGTGACCAACTTGCTATGGAGTGGGGGCACCCAAAAGACATGTGTCTCAAAGAATGTAAGAGAACGATCAAAACGGTCTCATTTTGTATAGTATATAGAATGCAGATTAAATCATTCGGGTTCCATATGTCCCTCATCTGTCGCCATCAATCTTCCACCTCTCTTCTAGTTGTCCAACGTTTCCACCTGACTCCCACCTGTTCCCACATGTTCCTCATATGTCTACCCACCAACCCTTCCCAAACTTCTGTCTCCACAGAACTTGCCTTTTCCTACACAACAATGACACGTAAATCTACAGTGGCACGAAAACCTAGTTTTAAAAGTCGCGGACGAATCTTTTCAGAGGTACCTACGAATATAATTTGTATTGCAATCATCTATTTTGTATTTCGTAATCTGCAAACTTTTATTTTTTGTCTTTAATCTGTTGGATGCAGGACTTGGGTGTAATTTCCTATACACCAGATGCAAACTTGTTTACCAGTTTTGTGTCGATTTAAATGACCAAATTGCCAAAAAAAAGTCATCTGCTTAAATGGCCAAAAAAAAAAAGTCATCAATCTTTAGCGAGTTATTTATAGAGACTGTATCAATTTTTATTAAAATGACTACTTTTATCTTAGAGACGTTTATTTAAAAGATTTCATATTAAATATTTTAGATGAGAAATGGAAAATAAATATCACATATTCATGCGGCGTGAGTGAAGAGATGAGGAAACTTCCTGGCAAAAGTCTCTGGTGTCACCAAAGTAGCGAAACAGGAGTTCAAATCACTCTGCTTTGCTTTGTTACTTACCCTCGACGTTGATAAGTGGGCAAAGCCACATTTGTGGTGATTGCACTCGGCTGTGCTCGTTGCGCTATGGCTACTCTCGTTAATCACGCCTCGCGAAATACTCCATTACGGGCTTGAAATGTGAGCACCGAGTTACATGTGATCACGGTGACAGTTAATTCTTGCTTAGTAATGGCGAAAATTTTCCTTGTTTTCTATAATAAGTGCTAATTAATTAAATTACTAATATCCTAATTAGGACAAGATTTTTTAAAACACTCCCACGCACAGAAACGAATCATTAAATATAACGGAAATAATAATAATAATAATAATAATAATAATAATAATAATAATAATAATAATAATAATAATAATAAATTCACACAAATCCCGATCCGAGTAGCCGAAATCGCTAAGGCAAAGTGCCGTGGCGATCTGGGACCGAAGGATCGCGGGTTCGAGCCTCGCCTCGGGCATGGTTGTGTTTGTGTCTCTGTATCTTTGTGATTGCCTACATTTCATCATACATCATCATTATCATTTCACATCATCCCCAAGCGCTAACAACTATGGATGTAAAAACGGATTCAGTATGAACATGTTGATTTCTTATTATAGAAGCCTTATTCTGTAATCTTCTAGAATTCAGTGGGAAATATAGTTATTCGAATTATCGTCATCCATGATGTCGTTGCAGGAAGTATTTTTCCTTGACGAAAGACATGATGAGGGATAGGTGCCCAAATTTATTGCTGATTTACCCTTGGAAATATATTTTATTACATCGGTGCGAATACTTTTGTTAACAATCCTTGCAAATCACGCTCATTTTCTTTATGTATTCAAAATTCAAATAGTATATTAGGGTAGGGATCACACAATTTTGAAAACGAGCACAGAATTCACTTTTCCCCATAGCAATTCACACAAATTTTTTAACTGTTTTATAACTGTACAATAAAAATAGAAAAATAAAAAATTCATGATGGAGTTGTGACAAACCAATATTAAAACAACTGTAAAAAATGTTTAATGTTCATGAAAGCAAACTGCAAAAGGAAACAAAGTAATACGGTACGGCCAAATAATGTTTTGATCTCCCATCACAGAGTAAAAAGTATCACTTGGCTCTTCATAGTCTTCAAGACGTGCTTAACTTTCCTTTATGTGAAAAGGTATTACAAGGGGTAGAAAAGATATAGAGAGCAATTGAACATTAATTTACAACAGTAACTTGTGAGCGAATAATGATTATTTCTCTTAGGTGTAAGAGTAAACTAATGCTTTGTTTGTCAGAAGATGAACGTCCGAAAACAGTGAAAACGTTAGCATATTGACTTCTAGGGCTAATTTTTTATTAAAATAATTTCAATCTCGTCCTGTTACTTGTTTGGAGAGTCACTATCACGGAAGACCTATTACGAGCATAGAATTGAGAAATTTGATAGCTCAATGATTGTGATTGAAAATGAATATAAATGTCACAAAAATACTCAAATAACCATAAACATTGTTATACAACTATATATAAAATAGTAATCTAAACAATAAATAACAATTATGAAATGATATTTGATTAATAAACATTTTGTGAGATATTAACTAAAGTAACTTATTTTGTCAACATATATGGATGGTAAGCTATGATTTTTCATAGCTTTCACCTTTATGGACGTCCATACCGGTATAGACGTCCTATAGAGGTATTTTACTGGTATAAAAGAATAAAGGTATTGAAAAGATATGGAAAAATACCGGTATTCAATACCTTTTCGGTCCCTGGTTGAAATTCGAAATTGTTTTCTTTAAATAATCCATGTTTTAAATAGTGAACACATTTTTCACAAAGCTTAATAATAATCTACATTTTAGATCAAAATTGTTTGATTATTAGTTGATTTTACAATATAATCATAAATGTTGTAAATTTTACTTTAAAATAAATTGGTAAAGTTTGAAAATTAAAAATTAATGTTAATCTATACATTTCCGTCCCAGTTAACGTGGTGAAATTTCAGATTACGATAAAATCATGTAATATTTTATACGTTCTCCTTAAAAATCATATAATCACGTTAAATATACGAAAATTAATACACGAGTAAATGCAATTAATAGATCTATATGATCGATAATGTAGATCGACGCTTTACGTAACCTTATTCATGTGTTAACGGTAACACGCATTCTTGAATGCGGGTTTCCCATGACCGTCGTTAACAAAATTCACCTAATTCACCTGGAAGGCTGGATGGCTTAAATCAAACATGGTAAGGTCGCGGTGTGTGTGTGTGTGTATATACACACACACACACACACACACACACCTCCTGCAGTTTTTGATCGAATCCAATGATACACATATTGTCATATGTTAGACAAGCATTTTTATTTATTTATTTTACGTCAGAAAAACAGTTAAAACTGCGTATGACGTGCTATGGGGAAAAGTGAATTGTGTGCACATTTTCAAAATTCTGTGATCCCTACACTTACTCATATACTACTTAAATTTTGAATTTTTGAAAGGGAGAAAAAAACAAAAACTCCCATGCAATAAAATCTATGTTCAAGGATAAACAAGCAATAAATTTTGAATTTTGAAATTTTGAAAGGGAGAAAAAACAAAAAACTCCCATGTAATAAAATCTATTTTCAAGGATAAATAAGCAATAAATTTTGAAAGGGAGAAAAAAAACAAAAAAACTCCCATGTAATGAAATCTATTGTCAAAGATAAATAAGCAATAAATTTTGGCTCTTATTACTTCCTGCCGCGACAACATGGAAACGATAATTTGAAGAATTGTATTTCCACTGAGTTCTAGAAGACGTGCACAGAAAATGAAGTTACATTTATGTCCAGAAGCAAAACAAGGGGCCATCTCAGCATTTGCTCAATGGATCAGGGAAACTGGACGAAAAACCTGATCGAGATGGGGGTCATTGACCCGGAAGCTGTAGTACAATAGTTGTTACAGGTTGTTTATATTCATTTATACAGTCCAAATGGTAAATAATGCATTATGTATCATTGTTAAAATTAATGTTACTTTTCTTGTTATGCTCAGTATAGTCTCTAATTGTATAGAAACAGTTATGCAGCAGAAACGATTTCACTTGGGATTTAAACTTTTCTATTGAATTTTATCGTTTAATGTCATCTGACAAAGTGTTGTAAAATAATGTACATGTATTGTATTGAATTTTTTGTAATGAGCTGCCCTGATGAATATGATTTCTACGTCGAGTGTTATAGTAATAGACTTCTGCATTTTCTGAAAAATATTCCCGCCCTTGAGCAAGTCATTTTTTACAAAAACCACTGATTCGTAAATAAAAAGACACGGTAATGGTAGAATTCCTAGATTAATGAAGAGAGGCTTACATGAATCACGTGGGTGGGATTTGGTTATTATTCGTACAATTGTTTTTGTAATCTAAAAGTCTGGGAGCTATAAGATGTATTTCCCAGAATATTATGCCATATCTCAGGCGGGAATGAACATTCGCGAAGTATACACAACGAGCAGTATGAAGGCTGACTGAATTTGCAAGAATTCTGAACGCGTAGCATAAAGAACTTAATTGTGTGTTCAATTCATTTAAATGGACGTTCCATTTAAGGTTTGACTGAATTAGAGACCTAAAAATTTTGTTGCCTTAACATCAGTCAATGGTACACTGTTCATTTTCAATGGAGCACAGAATTGTTTATTTGAAATGGAAAACTGCATTAAAACCGTTTTCTTTTCGTTTACTATTAATTTAAAGAACCGTTTTTTTTAATGGGTTTTGTAAAAACAGATAGGGCCTAAAATCGATCCTTGAGGAACTCCACATGCAACGGGCAAAGAGTCGGAAAGGTGCGTACGTAATGTTCCATCATTCCAGTAAGGTATTTCAACTCTCTGAGATCGTTGTTTAAGGTACGAACATAACCAATCTAGAGCAATACCACGAATTCCATATGAAGGTAATTTGGAAAGTAAAATGTCATAAAGTATAAATTGTTTTGAAAGATCTAAAATAATCCAATAGGTGCCTCGTTTTGATCTAATGATGAGGCGACATCTTTAAGAAAAGAAAATATAGCTGTTTCCGTTGATTTTGATTTTCTAAATCCATGTTGGCAATCTGAAAGCGCGTCGTGTTTAGTGAGAAAGGTTTCCATTCGTACGTAAAAAAGTCTCTCTAATATTTTTGAAAAAACTGATAGAAGAGAAATGGGCCGATAATTTTGAATTTCATTTTGTTGCCTTTTTGAAAAGCGGCTTAATTTTAGCTGTTTTGAAAATATCTGAAACGTTCCAGTGCATAAAGATGCATTAAATATGTGAGTTAACGGATGTATAATGGCATACGCACAAGTCTTTAACAAAGAATCCGGGAATTCATCTAAACCGGACGAATATTTATTTTTTAGTTTACCGATTATTTTAAGAATTTCATAGGAAGAAGTTTCGGAAACAAACATTGTGTCTAAAATTTTGAGTGAACTGTCTGTTTTTGAATTTTGTGCCTGAAGACCCTTAGTGAGATCGGCAGCAATTCTCGAAAAGTATTGGTTAAAGAGATTAGCCACTGTTGCCGGATCGTTCACATTTATATCGTTATATTTTAAAACAACATTCTCTACGGGTTTTCTAGTTGATTTGGTAGTATTATTTATTATATTCCACATTGCTTTAGTTTTATTACTCGAGTTCAAAATATCCTGATCGTTTTTCATGATTTTAGCCTGCCTTATGACTTTTCGTAACAATGTTTTGTAAATGAAAACAAATGAAAACATTTTTTTTTGTAATTTTGATTTCTTTACCACACGTGTTTAACGGATAATTTTAACCGATAACAGTCCGACACACAAGGTCACGCAGCGCTCCCCCTGCTAACGCGCACTCGGACAAGGAAAGCTGAGCACAAAAAATAAAATTACTCAAAAAATGCTTATCTAAAATATAACTATATCAATACTGCTATTATATTATATAACTATAGTATATAATTATATTAATATAACTATAAAATTTCTGCTGCCTATAAATTTTAAAGGGATCAATTCTTAAGAGAAATGTTTCTGAAGAACTTTTCTGAAAATTTGAATTAAATGGTTCAGTTCTATTTTTAATCCAGGGGACCGTAATATGTTCCCTTCTCTAGTAACTGTTTGAGATGTTTCGGTATGAGTCGAGCGTCTCTATGTCATTGGAATTTGCAATATGAGGGATGGCTTCTTGAACAGATTTTATTATTGACGATGTAAGGAGATATTTCTGTATCGATTTCGTCTTGCGTTTTCAAAATAGACACGGGGGAAGATCATTTCTTTTAAATGTTTGAAATAATATAGCTGAATAAGGTGGTGAAAAGTTGACCCGAGCCAAATGGATAATCGTGATACTCATATTACAGAGAATAAAAATTGCCGAAGATTCACAAAAAATCAGCCTCCTAGGGTAATCTGTAGTAGAGATACAATGAGAAACGTGTTTTTCATGTTTTATTTTTTACAGCTTCTGTTGCATGTATCAGGCTGAAAAAATTGCTGAGACGGGGGAAAATCGTTGAATTTGAAGGTATTTGTCCAATCAATTTTGTCCCCAATTTTAGATAAGAAAAACAATTATTTTGAAATTAATTTTCGACACTCTACACCGATAGGAAGGAGCTCTCGTTGTTTGCTTAAGATCCCTTTTTAGTTCCGATTTAGTGAAGACAAAAATGTATGGTTCGAAATTTGCATTGTAAGAAACTATCAAGGTATCTTTGATGTTTTCAGTGAACATGGGTATATAGGATTCAGTTATTTTTTTCTTTTGAGAGTTGTTATTAGTTTTGGCTAGAATTCCATCTAGAAAATTAAGTGTTTCTGTGGGTTTAGTATTGTGGTTTTGAATGTTAACCCATTAACGCCCAGCGTCCTCTTTTGAGGACGCACATTTCTGGTCAACTCGAATTAGCTCCTGGAGGAGAATTTTAGCGGCCGGCTGCTCTGATCGGTAGTTTTCCGTGGTTTCTCCGATCAACACCAGGCGAATGCCGGAGCAGACCCTACCAAACGGGCCACAGACCGTGCGCGATCTTTCCTTCCTCTTCCTTGTCCTATCCTCTCCCCCTTACACACACACTTACACTAACATGCAATACACTACCACATATTCCGGGTGACCGGTCGGGAGCTTAGAGCTTGTCCCGGCTGGGGCGGTGCCCCGCTGGTGGGAGAGTCGTGGTTAGGGGGAAACCCCACTAGCCGACGGTATGTCGGCGCCGAATCTCTCCATCCAGCGGGGGAAGATCACCGCCATCTCCCGAGAAAACATGCACTATACTAACGGGACTAATGACCAAAGCAGTTGATGCGCCCGGAAACACGAAGAAACCAAACCAAACCAATCGAATTTGCTACTTTTGCCATAATTTGTGAATTTTATTTCTTCAATAGATGTAGACCTCCTAAACAAAGCATAAGCAAGTTTTGGCGTTTCTGAGTGCTAGTTGATTTATCCACAATTGCTAAAGCATTGTATACACCTGGCCAGGGTCTATTCATGGCTTGCGTCGGTTCGAATTTTCATCTAAAATTGTGCTCAGTTGTTAAGTGCCTGTAGTTAACTCGGGGAATGAGGCCAGTGTAAAGCAACGGTGGTTGATCGACACCAAAGCTGACGGGACGTATGCAGCTAAGTTCTAAAGGTTGTGCTACCTTTTATAGGGAGAAGAAGAAAAAAATAAGCTCATATAACCATCTGTTGGCACTTTGGAGTGCTCTAGTAGTATAATTTAGCAACTAAATAATGGATTAACACTGAAAGTTGCAAAACCATGCTACCTAAAATTACAACGGGCAAGTCCTGTGTACACAAAATTATTTTGGGTGTTAATGGGTTAAGGTTAAGATATGGGTTGTGAGGTTGCGCTTGGTTTTGTTGAGCGAGGGTTGTTGTTCGCTGTGCGTACTTAAAATGTGATATTTCATTTGTTATGGGTAGTAATAGAAAATTAATTTGTGATGATAAAATTGGGCTTTGATCAAAATATTGATTTATTTGGCGGGGGGGAGGATTTCAGTCTTTTCTCGTGGAACATACTTCACTATAATAGTCAGGTATACTCGTTTGGGTGCCCATCCCGTGAGTATGGTGTTTATTATAGGATTTACATTTTACACACAAAGGAATATTAATCTGTGTTTTACAGTCAGCGGTTAGGTGATTTGAAGTATGTTCCATTTTTATTCGTGCAGGCATGATTAGAACACAATTACATACAATTTAGTGTCTTTAATGAAATTAATTTTATTTTCTATAGAATTTTAGACATCGCAGGGTCAAAATATAAGAGGCAATCTTGTGTGAACTAAATGGAACGGAAAATACTGAGCAACGAAACAAACAAAGAAAAAATAGTGTGTTATTTCTATTCGTACACATAAAACAATACAGTATCCAGAAACTCTTAAATAACAAAATAAATGTTTCTGAAATTTTGTTGGTATCCTCTTGATTTTATAATAGCATGGCATCTTCGTTGCACAGATGTAACGAGGCGACTACGTCTGAGGTGTGATGATCATCAATTCTTCTACTACTGTCTTTTCTAGATAATTTTTGCAGGAACATTCGCTTAACGAACTTTTCTCTTCAAAATTGCCCATTTACAGTATGTTCGATGTGGTTCAAGTCTGGAGATTTTGCTGACAGTTTGAATTTTTAGGGAACTTTCCATATTAACTGTTGCTTATTAATTCCCGCAGTATGCTTGCTATCATTGTCATCTTGGAACATATACATCGGTGGCGTACCCAATTTCGCAGCACCATGTTTCAAATTTCTTTTCCGTATTTCGTGATACCCATGATTGTCCATAATGACTTTTTTTAAAACCAATATCACGGCACCTTTTGATGGCATATACCCCATATCACAATATATCAACGTCCGTGATCCACAGTGGGGAATGTTTTTACCACTTCATTATCTGTATTTACGTTCCTCCACAGTCTGTGGATATCGAATGAGCTAAAAACGTATCTTAGTCTCATCCAACCAAATGACAATGTCCCAAAATTGTTCATTCTTGTTTAAATGTTCCTTTTCGAACCTTAATATCTCTGCCTCGTTCTTCTTGCTAACATAAGACCTTTGGGGGAACACATGATACCCATGTCAGTAGAACACCCTTCGAATAGTTAAGGCACTTGTATTTCCACTCACCTTTTCAACTACAGATTGCAGATGTGGGATGCTCAAATTGGGTTTTGTTGCAATCCCTCTCGCAATTAATTGCTGTTCTCTCTCGTTGAGCTTCTTTTTCTTACCGGTTCTCTTGGCATTTTTGGTTTCTCCCCTGTACTTAAATTTGTTTACTGTATGAGTCATTCCACGTCAAATCGCACGTTCACAAAACATCACTATTTTTTGCGACTTGAAACTTTTTATGAGGTCCAAGGTTGAAAAATGGTTACATGTATTTTTTTTATTTTTTTTGTAATCCAACTCCATTCAGAAATATTACCATTTTTTTTCGAAGAATAATGCGCGATCTAATGTTTATTTTTTTGCACAAATACCGTTTCCTTCAGAAAAATAAAATTACACTTAAATTGAACTAAAAAAATGTGATGAAAATAAAATTTTTGTAAACATATTATTTAAATATTTTAAATATATTTTAATTTTTAAAATGCAAATTTTTACTTTCTTAAAATATTTGAAAGAAATACTCATGTATTTCTACACTAATGTTGTATAGATCTGCCAAATTTCAAAGTGGGACACACATAAATAACATTGAAAAAAATTGTTCACCGGAGCACGTACGCAGCCTGCTGCACGCCGGACTCGCTGCTCGAACTACTGGGCGTCAAAGACACGACGCATTGTGACGTCCTAACAGAAAGCAACCGTGAGACTTACGGCATGTTATGAATAGCTGAAACACACATACGGCCTCAAATGGAAGTCTTCTGACAAAATGCAATTATTAATTTTATTTATAAACAACTGAAACTTCTAGAGTCTGTCTGAAACAGCGCAGCCTTCTTTCTCAGATATACTGAGTCAGTTGTGTAAACAGAGGAATCCGCGAAACATGTGCGATGTTATGTGAAGTTCGTAACCACAGATATCCTTACAATAATATCAATATTGTAGGTATTTGCATTTCACCTGCTGTCTTCGCCCATCGTTCGCTGTTTTCCGCTCTCTTCACGAGACAAAAATAAAATTTGACGCTAGGAGATTTCATTAGATCTAGTGTGATTTTTTTAGAAAATTATTCTTTCATACTTGAAGATGCAATTACGAGACTGCTGTGAATTAATGTCTTAGCTACTCTGTATCTATTTGAGATATACTTCAGAGTAAGCAAAGAATTTAAAAATCCCCCAAGAATCTTTTTTTGGGGTGCCTGTAACACGAGACGAATTCAATTCACTCTTTTCAGTGTTAACTCGTAATATTTCTCAAGTAACATTATGACAGAGTTAACAGATATATTTTTGATGGGGTCAGTGCCTAGTGCTACAAAACAATGCGAGTTTATGCTGTCACAAATGTATCTTCAGTGCGAGTTCGGAATGGTATTTCTTTTCTTCCCAACGTCTTACGACGTAGGGGACCTTGCGACGTAGTGAGAGGGGGAGCAACTATAATATTCTCAACATCTCAACAAAATCTAGCCTTCAATCCTGACAGGAACCTATCAATTTATCCAGGAAGTTATTTAAGGGGCCTGCTGATAATCTGAAGAACATTACCTTTATATTTTTAGCAACGCTGATCAATACTTAGAAAGAGGACTATTCCAATAATGATATAATGAAAAAAAAAAAAAAAACACAGAAGACAAATACATAGATCCATGAAAGAAAATACATAGTTCCATTTCTTTATGAAAAGGTCAATTAACTATACTCTCCATAAAGTGAAGTAAAAGAGATATCAGTTTAATTAACTGCATCAATAATCTTTTTCGTAAAAATATTCCGTCCGTTTAATATTAATTGAACCATTTGACACTTTTTAATTTGAATTTAATCGGTTCTAAAGGTCATATGTATATATCTGGCACATAGTAAGATGAGAAGGGATACTGTGAAAGTATATTGATGTAATTCAGTGCTGATTGACTCGTACTTCAGGGGTGACGCTCTAGCAGACGCTGCAGCAAATTAGCAAGTAGACATTTCTATTGTATTTCATTTGTCAGAACTCTTCCACTTTGAAACTTACGAGACTTATGTAGAAATTTTTAGAAATTAAAATGGTATTTTTACTTTCTCATACGGAGTAATATGCGTAGTACAGAGAAAGATGTAATTCTGCGGAAAATTGATTTCCAGATTTCAACGGAAATACACGTTTTGGGGTCCCCTGATACCGAAAAAGTGTGTTGTTTCAAAATGTCCGTCCGTCTGTGAACACTACTAGCGTCTAAACCATTCGTACGATCTTTTAAAATTGAAGAATCCTCTGTCGATCTGGCTGTAGTTGAAGCTTTGGAATTTTCAAAAACATTCTTTAAAATTTGGGGGTATTTTACATGAAGTCCCACGGGCTATTTAAAAATTTTCTAAAAAACTGCTCCAATTTTTTTCTTTACATTTCTTGTAAGAATAGAGTAAAATATACTTATGAAGAAGGCATTGCTCCGATTTTCGCGGTTAACTCTCAATGTTCGAAAATTACTAATGTTTGAATTTTTCGGCGTCTTCGTACAACTATAAAACGGAAAACACATATTTTTCCTTTAAATGAAATTTGTTGCCCATAAATAGTTCTTTCATTAAGACCATGTAGACGTTTTTGAAAATGTTAGTAGTTTTCGTGCAATAGGGCGTGCAATATTTACCATTTAAAAAAATTACAAATACAAGACTTTCTCAATAACGGCTCCAGATTTTTTCTTTAAATTTTTGGTAGATATAGTATCAAATGCACCATATCCGACGACATAAACACCATATTGCTCTATTCTTTTGTTTTTTCAAAAATTACAAAAATACTAGTTTTTAGAATTGTCTCCCACGTCAGTAATATTTATATTCGAGGCAAGTTCTTCACGTTATTGTATTTATGAGTATATGTGCTTCAAATAATGTCAGATAAAGGTTCTTGAAAACTCAATAGTTTTTCTGAGAAAATGTGCTCAAAATGACGCATTTTCAGAAACGCTCAAACGCGATTTTCTCAAAAATGACTTCACATTTTTTCTTCAAACTTTTCCCATGGATAGAGCTAATTGCACTGTTTAACATGAAGTAAGTTCATTTTGGTGCTATCTTTTGTTTTTGTTTTTTCAAAAATTACAAAATGTAATTTTGTTTCAATATCCCTCGCGCCGTTAAAATGCACATTTCCATCGATTTGTATACATTATTGCATTTGTGAATGCAAGTGCTTCAAGTGAAATGTTTCGAAAACTCAATAGATTCCTGTGAAAAAGAGCTTCAAATTCAAAAAAATTGCAATGCGTGTAAGGGAACTATATGTGATGGAGCGAGGCGACGATCCTTAAAGAACTTTTGGTCAGAATTTGCGAGAAATTCGAACTGAATATTGGTAATTATAACAACAAATTACATGAAACTGTTGTGAAGATACTATTAAAGCAAGAGACAACAACACACAACTACAATGTGTTGTGCGACCGGAGCAGAGGCGAGTTCTGTAGCGGAAATATCGAGCAAAAGTTTGTGGTGTTGTAGAATCTGTCGGAAGTTTCTTGGGAAACGGGTGGAAAACGTAAACTGAATGTGAAAGATCTGTGGATTCTTGAGGACTTGGCACTTGTTTAATGGGAGCAGAGGCGCGTTTCTGTAACGGAGATATCAAGCAAAGGTTTTGTGGACTTGCGGAATCTGTCGGAAGTTGGAAGCGACTGGAGAACAATAACTAACTGTGAACGAACTGTGAACTTGAGTCGATTTTGTGGTGCTTGAACAGCAAGAATCGGTTTAGTGTTGCTTTGTAAACAGTAATTCAGCGGAATCTGGTGGCTATGTGCTGATAAATCAGGTGAGCTTACTTACCTTGTGTGCATGTAGGTTGCTCGTAACTTACCGATGAGCTGGTTATTTCTAATGTGTTAAGTATTGTTTCACAAGGTACAAAATGGCGCAGTTCGCAAAATGGTTGCATGTTTTGCAAGAACTGGCGGAAGCATTAAGAATCGAATCACCTCATAATATGACAATACGTCGCCTTGACATTACAATTATGTCTTTCGGCTTTCGATGAATGGTTTAAGGGAAGGATTTGGAGAATAGAATGAATTAGATTAAAAAAGAGAAGAAAAAAGAAATATAATTAGCTAGAATTGAGGATGAAATCAGAACAAAAGGAGTTGAAACTTTGTAGAGACTTTGTTGTTGTAGAGATCTATCTTTCTATACCAAGATTTGAAAACTGTAAGAGCAGATAAATTTGTGAAGAAAGATGGGATTATTTCTTAACTTGTTCGATGCCTCATTTGATGACCCAATATGTAACTAGAGAACACATGAATGGAGTTTTATCACATGAACAACTTAAAGAGGGTTAATAAACAAATATCAAATTACACCGGAAAGATGACGCGCGGAACCTTTTGAAATTAAGAAAACCCCTAAAAAAAACTTGGAAGGATATCTCTGATGAGCTCTGTACGAAATTATTAGGATGGGTTAAAGGTATACAAGATTAGGCGTTAGATGATTTGATATCATTAGTGTCGGACATGATGCAAAGAGTAATGGTTTTGATTCATTTGGCCCAGGTTTAAGGATCATAAATATTTTGCTCTGATCCTGCAAGAATTTCATGAAGTCAAGTCAGGTAGTGAATTTAAAACTAGGATCAACTAATACAAAGTAAATACAAAATAGGCAAGCTAATAGTAACAAATGGTCAAAAGAGTATTATAAATAATTCCAGGAAAAGAAGTTTGTCGTCATAGAAAAGAGGTATTCTAGTGAAAAAACTCATCTCCCATGCAAATGAATAAAAGTGTTCCGCTTCCTACAGAAGAAAAGATGGTTATGACGTGATAAACGAGAAATTGGGAAACGGAAGGACATACAAGAATAACATGTTCTAAAAGTGACATGGAGTCTGGTAAATGCGAAAGGGGTCAACCTATATTGGAAGTAAATAAAGTAGATGAGAAAAATGAAATCAAATCTAAGTAGAGCAATAGATTGGTACAGAAAAGTATTGTAGAAATTTAATTAATTAATGTTCTATGGTCGTTTTTCCTTGAACGTGAAGTTAGTTTCGATATTATTTGAAGATAATGCAGATCGAAATCACGTAACTGGTGAGTTTGAGTTAAAACACTCGAAGGAACCGGTTTTATTACCTGTGACAGAAGTTGAAAATGTCGGAACGTTTGGGAAACTTTTGGGAAGACCAGTGGTGATCTCAGATAGTCAGGAACTCAAATATTTGCTTGGGAACCAAACAGCTAGGAACATTGAATTACGTGAGAAAACTTTTATTGAAAGAAATATTTCCTCTCGCTAAAATGGAGGAGAAATTAAACATGTAGTGAATGGGATTTAATTGAGGATAGCTAGATTAAAAGAGGAGAGAAAAATAATTACAGCATGAATAGTTAAGAATTGAGAAGTATGAATAAAATCTTGATTCTGAGAAACGGGAAAATAGTCGCAGGGATTTGGAAGCTAAAATTTAATCATATAAGGCAGGAAGGGGATCTAGCAATGTATTGTAAAATAGTATGCTTCACCAAAACGCACTTCATTCAGGCCCAAGAACAAGATGTAAAATTGAATGGTCAATTACATAAAATATGAAACGAAGAACCTGATGATAGATTTATAATTAGACAAGGTGTTCTATTATATAATCCACCACTGAACTATTAATCCGGACAGGTTAATGGTAGTTCCCGAGCGCCTGCGAAATGATCTATTTTCATTTATCCATGATCGCCCAGTTGTACATCTGGTGATACATTAGAATCCGAAAGCTTTGAAAAAGTATTTCTAGTAGCATAATTTCAAAAATGACGTCATTAAATTTGTGCTATCTTGTGATAGGTGTCAACGGGTGAGTTATGGTAAAGACAAAGGAAAAATACCGCTAGTAATAGTTCCAACTATTATTCAGGTTTTTGAGAAAGTGAGCGTAGACAGAGTAGGACCTTCGCCCGTGACGAATAAAAATAGATACATTTTGACATGATGTGCAAAGTACCAAAGTATCCAGAAGCTGTACTCTTAAAAGACTTGCGGTCAGAAAATATTGCTCATGCACTATTAGATATCTTCTCCAGAGTGGAGTTTTTGAAAGAGGTGCATTCAGATCAAGGCATGTCATGTGTTAGTAATGTAACTAGTGAGTTTTCATAAGAAATGGGTATTCGAGTCGTGCACAGTGTAGTGCACAGTTGAGTATATCACCTACACATTAATTCAGGACAGCGATGGCATAGAAATTTAAAGAAATGTTACAAACTATGTGTCAAGAACAACGATAAAATTAAGAATGCTACTTATCATTGGTTGAATTCCAAACTGCTATTCATGAAACTACCGGATTTTCTCCCTCCGATCTAGTTTACGGCAAGGAAATTCTAATACCTCTGATATTATTGAAAGAACAATGGATTAAAGTGTGGAAGATTTGTCAGAAACACTTGGGGTTGAGTATGTATTCATCATTAAACACCGGCTGTGAAGGTGCAGAGATCTGGCGATCGGAAAAAACGATATTATATCGGAAAAAGCGATAAACGGTGTTATGGTAGAAACGTAAGATTACGAACTTACAAAACAGGAAATAAAGTTCGTGTTCTGTAGGCAATGAGTGGAAGTAAGTTAAAAGTAAATTGGAAGAGATCACGCGAAATAGTACAACAAATTTCACCGGTAAATTATTAGGTTAAATCCCCTGGTATTAATAAACAAATGTATCGTCACTATTGATTAAAACATTACTACCAAAGAATATGCGTGAATATTGTAAATATAATTAGAAGTATCAATGAAGAGGTGAGAGAAGTCTTCCTATCACGGCAGTCGAAACAGACCGCAGATTTACTTGAATAAGAGAAAACTTACGAAGAGAAATAATCCAGAATGAGAGTTGCTAGAAATATATTGATGAATTAATATAGGTTCTAATGTCTGATTCTGTATTAAAGGTTCCTGATTTTATAGTGCTCATATGATTCAGACTTAGGGGTCGAATTTATCTTAAATCAGTTAATTATGATTAAGGAAAAAGAACATCCAGTTATCCGTATAAAATATATATAAAGGAGCTGAATTAAATTATTATGCGATAGAGAAATAAGAGTATGATATCATTCGGAGTGTCAAAAGTTAAAATCACTATAACCAGCAAACCATTGGCCATCATTACCGACTTTAATCCCCTTAGTCATTTCCATACCAAATCGACAACAAAGTTTAGAATATTGAGGTGGATCTTGTTCCTACAACAGTATGATTTTTAATTTAAACATAGGAGACGATGTTTGGAATTCTCGTGCTATCAGCAGGATGTTCCTGGAATCAACTGATCAGTACTTCTACATACCTACGAATCAATAATACGGGAAGAAAGACGGAGTATTGCACTGTCGAATGTATTTAGAGTTGAAAATACATATGTTGAAGTAATTTCAAGTATATTATTGCAACTTGTTAATGTATTGTGAAATACCCTCCCTTTCACTGATGATTGCTATTAATATTACTAAATCTTGATAATATTTCCAAACAATTTTATAACTATTATGAAAGGGTTAATCTCTGCTTTTATCAATG
This sequence comes from Teleogryllus oceanicus, assembly GCA_964035755.1. Lineage (NCBI taxonomy): Eukaryota > Metazoa > Arthropoda > Insecta > Orthoptera > Gryllidae > Teleogryllus > Teleogryllus oceanicus. The sequence continues at coordinate 265,019,271 of CAXIVR010000001.1, forward strand.
TTATTTTTTATTTATTTAATTTATTTCGTTTGCCCTGTTATGCTCATAAATTCTCTCATGTTAAAACGTTATTATCTTGGTTCTATTTTTAAATATGACTATGGGTTTCGACATACAACATATTACCCCTTTACCTATTGTAAGTGGACGTGCAATTCTATACAGAACTACGCGTCCTGGAAGATCTATTGAATAAAACCAGTTATGAAATTGATGGCAACTAACTACAAATTGTCCGTCTTTTCTGTTTCAAATTTAGTTTAGTTCATTTCCAAAATTTAATTTTCAAATTTAGCATTTATTATGATAATATTACAATTGATATTGAGCTCCTTACTGAATTAAACTTTCTTATGTATACTCATTAAATTCTGTACGGTTCCGATTAAAGTTCATGGACTTACTGCGATCTTCGCGCGCTGTGATGACTTTTAAGACGTCTACCAATCTTCTGATTTGAAATCGTCCACAGAATGTCCTCGTCGATGTCCATATTATCTTGCCTAACGTTAAATAGGTTACAAATGTTCCCGGAGTATTCTAAACTATTTTGTACTTTAATAAAATTCAGAAATCGGAACTAAGTTAATTTGCAAACGCCACTTGCCCTGGCTGTGCTTCGGATGAAACACCTACGCGCGACTATCTTCAGCTCAACGTATTAATACGGATCACTCCTAATATAAATCTCATTTGAACACGGAGTCTATCAAATTTAAATTACAAATTAGAATTCAAATTAGAATGATATCTTTGAGTTCTTACTTCATATAATACAAAGCTGTCGAAATTAATTATAAGTCATACGCTTCCCTATCATTGAGTTAATACCCCTGTGTCAACATTCGTACCGATTCGTTTGCTTACATATGTTCTGTTCCGCGGCTAGCAACTGAATGTGCACTTCAATATTTCTGTAGAACCAGGCCTCCAATGCCCTCATCATATCCCCTCGCACCACATCCAAAGTGAAATCGTTTCTGCTGCATAACTGTTTCTATACAACTAAAGACTAAACTGAGCATTACCAGAAAAGTAACATTAATTTTAACAATGATACATAATGCGTTATTTATATATGTATAAATGTATATAAACAACCTGTAACAAGTATTGTACTGGAGCCACCGGGTCAATGACCCCTATCTCGATCAGGTTTTTCGTCCAGTTTCCCTGATCCATTGAGCAAATGCTGAGATGGCCCCTTGTTTTGCTTCTGGAAATAAATGTAACTTCATTATCTGTGCACGTCTTCTAAAATTCATTGGGAAATATAGTTATTCAAATTACCGTTTCCATGTTGCGGCAGGAAGTATTATTCCTTAACGAAGGACATCATGGATAGGAGCCCAAAATTTATTGCTTATTTATCCTTGAAAATAGATTTTATTACATAATAGTTTTTTAATTTTCAAAATTCATGTAGTATATGACTTAGTGTAGGGATCACAGAATTTTTAAAATGTGCACAGCATTCACTTCTCCCAATAGCACGTCATATGCTGTTTTAACTGTTTTTTGATGTAAAATAAATAAATAAATAAATAAGTAAGTAAATAAATAAATAAATATACACCTCCAGCACGCAATGTCCTCGGGGTCGTGATTTCCCAGATGAATAACACTCTGACATCAAGCAGCGAATACTATAACTTGTTTATTACTTGTTCTAACAACGTATATATTCGTTTTCAGCGTCTTATCTGCATACGTTTACACTGTATTTCTAACGCTTGACCGGGAGCGGTATTTCAGTGCATCAACTGTCACTGCAGCGCCTCTGACCGGGAGGTCCTAGGTTCGAGTCCTGACGGCGGCAGGATTTTCGACACTAGCTTTCCAGCTAGGGCGAATTCAGTCGCTGTCTGGAGGAGAATTCTAGTGGCCGGCTGCTCTGATCAGTAGTTTTCCGTGGTTTCTCCGGTCAACACCAGGCGAATGCCAGAGCAGTACCCTACCAAACGGGCCACGGACCGCGCGCGATCTGTCCCTCCTCTTCCTTGTCCTATCCTCTACCCTTACACATACACACTTACACTAACAAGCACTACACTACCACATATTCCGGAAGACCGATTGGGAGTTTAGAGCCTGTCCCGGCTGGGGCGGTGCCCCGCTGGTGGGAGAGTCTTGGTTAGGGGGAAACCCAACTAGCCGACGGTAAGTCGGCGCCGGATCTCGGCGGGGGCGATTACCGCCATCCCTCGAAAAAACATGCACTACGCTAACGGGACTAATGACCGAAGCAGTTGACGCGCCCGGAAACACGAAAAAATCAATCCATCAATCAATCAATCAATCAATCTAACGCTTAATCCAATTTTTCTATTCAAAATAAACCCGTTTTTTTTTTGGTTTAAGACAGTATGTATTTCTATTTGTTTCATTATTTCTTAAAGTGTATTCTGTGCATGTAATTTCAGTGTCCGTGTCTTAAAATGTAATGCGTTATTGGGCGAACTCCATATTACGAACTGAGGAGGGTAAGGTTCGTTACCCTCCTCTCCACTGTGGCCTCGGTCGGAGGTTGGTCGACGTGGGGTAGCTGTATAGATGACCTCTTAGGAATGCTATTTGTTTCGTGTGAGCGGAAGGGCAGAGAGGCGAGTTTCGTTATATGGGATCCAGGGAAGCTCGGGAAAGTATTGTCCGGGAGATGAGGGTAAACGTACTTACTCTCTTCTCATTCTGTTGCAGATGTGACCAGTGTAAAAGTTTATTTTAATTAGTTTTCAAGGTAACTGTTGAAAACTGTGAACACTTCATTTGGTAATGCAACTACATTGGACGCCGCTTCTTGTAATCACGGTTAAAGTTATCTTTCGGCTAATGTTATCATTCTTATAATTTCCCGCTCGGATTGATATTACGACACTAAGAAAACGTTTTTGTGATCAGAATGCGATTTATAATATCATTATTTTGAAATGTTTCAAATACGCAATTTTGAGCTCGTATGAGTTGCGACTCGCAATTCACCAAGCAAAAACTATTCGCTTAAAGAAATGCCGTGCTCTCGAACACCGAATTCAAGAAAAACAAATTTCGAGAATGCATAACTGGATGAAAACATTACTACATCTGATGGACTCACAGAAGACAAAAATAATGAACTACAATAACGGCGGATATCAGGTGGTTATTAGAAATATTGCGAGATGGTGTTCAACACAGGTCAGTTCGCGATTAAAGTTAATGGAATCAGAGTAAATCAACACCAGAAGCAAAACCAGAATCGAGGTCGTATTTCTGTCCATTTGATAATCTACCTATAAGAATATTTCATCTATTGTTGTCAATCGGTTGTTATCATATTATCTATAGCCCGGAGTGATAACAGTAGGCGGGGTCCACTGTATATTGTAAGAAACTAAATAAAATAAATACATGTCGAAGCAATTTGAAGCATGCTTTTCACGGATAATCCTTCTAAGAAGGAACCCTTCTAAAATGGAAATCGAATAAACACATCTGTCGTAGGGAAGGAGAATTGCCGACAGCGACTAAAGATCGAAAGAACGTCAATTTCTATGGAATGTGAAATCTTGCTTTCCTTTGCTCCAACATCATGGCTTGCTCGAGAAAAGTTTGTTTCTACTTTTAATGAATGTTTATTTTTTGTTTATTTTTTCGTCAAAACAGTTAAAAATTGTGTCTGACGTGCTACGGGGAAAAGTGTATGTTGGTAATCAATTTTTTTTAAGTTTCATGAAAGAGGATTAAAATGGTGAATCGTTGTACCGCGTGTGATAAAATGGTGGTGTACTGTGTAGTGTAGTAGTTACAGTTAGATAGCTTAGAATTAATTAAGTAACCAAAAAGTAAAAGACCGTGATTTGGACAATGAAGTCGGGTTACGAATCACCCTATCAACCTAGGAATGAAGAACTTTCATTGCTCTAGTTGCATAGCTAGTACGTTAAGAGAGCAAGTTTTTCAAAGGCCGCTGTTGCGCTGTGACGGCTTCGTAAAACACGCCCTCTCCGCAGCCAGCCAGCGGTCTCGGGCGCGGGCGCTGGCGCGGCGGCGGGGCGGACCGGCGAGGCGCGGCCAGTCGCCGGCGTCGCCGCGTCTCGGGGCACCCTCAAGAACGCCGCGGCGCGCGGGGCAGCGCGTGCGAGACGGGCTTTCCCGGACCGCATGCGGCAGCGGAGGCGAGGAGGGCGGGTGACTGACCAGACCCACCACGTGGGTATTTTCGAACACACGCGCGCACCTTTCGCTTCCCGCCGCATCGCACGGCCGCCCCCGCGCCGCGGCGACCCACTTCGCGTTGCAGCCGCGTGCGGGCCGACTCGAGGCATATAAATCGATTGTTACCCGCTTAGGGCAGCAGGCGAGACGGGCGAGGCGGCGGCAGCGGTGGTGGCGACGGCGAGGGGCGGCGCGAGTAAGACAAGGACGGGGCGCGCGTCGCGGGCCGGCGGCGCGGCGGCCGCGAGCCGGCGGGGCGGCGGGCGACGCGCCGACGCATGCGTGGAAGGGCGGCCCGGCGCCGCGACGCCGCTCCGCCGCTAGCCAGTCGCGCTCACGACGCCGGTGCAAGCTAAAGCCCCGGCCAGGCGGCGGGACGCGCGCAGGGCGGGCTGGGGCAGGTCGGCGGGCAGAGGGCGGCGCTCGGAGGGCCGGGGAGGGCGTGCCGGCGCGCGCGGCGGAGCAGGCGGAGGCGTCGGAGGCGGCGGCGGCGGGCGGCGCGCGCGCGCGGACGCGACCTGCCAGCGGGCGCCGCCGAGGCGCCGCCACCGGGCCTCCGCCATGGGCCTGTCGGCGCCGCGGCCGCGGGCGTAGGATGCATGCCGGCACGCGCCACCATGGAGCCTTCCAGCTCGTCTCCGCAGCCGCCGGCCAGCCCAGCCTTCACCAGGTACGGGGCGCCGGCGCGCCGGCGCGCGGGCCGCGGCGCCGCGCAGGCTGCCGGCCTTGTTTACATCCGCCGGGGCGCGGCGCGCCATCGGCCACTCGCCGTGCGTCCCCCCCTCGCCCTGCCGCCCGCCCCGGTGCCCCAGTGCTCCCTTCTGCCCCGTCGCACGCCTCCTCCCCCCCCGCGTCGCCCTGTGCCACCTTGTCGCTTCGGGGCGCCCCGTCGCCCCTCCCACCCGTTCGCACGTGCGCGCCTCGGGCGCCGGGTCGCCGGCCGCGTTCTCGCAGGCGCCGGGCGAGGGCGCCGTCGGCGCAGGGCGGGCGCGCGCGCCCGCGCTTTCCAAGCGGCGGCACCGGCGCCGGCCTCGGGAGCGTCGGGGAGAGCCAGTATCGAACGTAAATACGGCGGCGGCGGCGGCGCCTTGCTCACCGGCTCGTAATCCAACCGTGTTTGCATAGAAGTCGCACCCGCCCGTGGAGTGGAGATATTGATCGCGGCTGCGCACGCGTGTATTTAACAGAAAGCGCGACTCACGGTGATGATCTCGGAGCGGCGTGCGCGCCTGCGGTCACGGATGGCTGGGGGCGGGGGAGGGGAAGAGAGATGGAGCGTGGGCGGAAGGGTGGGAAGCGGCCGACGGGAAAGGCATGGCCCGAGTACGGAAGGCTGGAGCGCGTACGGGCACAGCGCGGAGAGAGGGTTGCCAGGTAACGAGGGCGAGACCCGACTCCGGAAACGGGACACCACTCTCTTCCGCGCAGCGCAGCGGGGCGGCGGCAGCGGCGGTGGTGGGGATGCGGAGACCGCACCCGTGGGGGTGGCCTCCCTTAGGGTGCGGTCTTATATATATTTATCCCCCCGAGGGCATTGCCCTCTACCGAGGCACCGGGAACGTTACTGTGGACGTGGGTGTACTGTTAACGTTTGCTGGAGGAAAGTGAGAGGACCGCGTATAGGTTCTGGACCAGCATACGCTCGGATGTAAAATGTGCGAAAACGTCGGTAAATCCGGCCGTCCCAGGAATTAAATTCCGAGCATGCGTTTCCACCCTGTTCACCATTCGCCCCGCTCGCTGGCGGCGGTGGGGGAATCCGCGTCGTCGGCGGGGATGGAGCCCCCTGCGGGTGCGGCTCTGGCGCGGCTGCAGTGGCGCCACCCCCGCAGAGTCGTTGCGCGGGCCGCTCCGCTGCGGGGGTGGCGAGCGAGCACGCGGCCGGGCGCGCGCGGGCAGCGGCAATGACCCACTTCTGGCGCCCAAACATCCTCGTCGATCAATACCGCCCACACCCGTGCACCCTCCTCCGCGACCGCCCCCGTCCTTCCTTCCCGAGGGCCCAAGACGTCTCGCGCACGACGCACGGCCGGGAGTCGCCCGCCGTCCGCGTGACTTGCACTGAATTCCGCGTGTTTTCCGGAAGCGAGATTCACAGTCTTGCCGTGCTGATGCTTTTGGGAGAAAGTGATCAGTCAGAGCAAACGTGAGAAATCAAAATTACTAGGATGCATGCAGCTTCATAATATATTTGAAAAACGAATGCAATATAACTAAAATATTAGCTCAGAACTACCATGAATATATTAGTGAACATGTATACAATAACATGTTATCTATGAATGTAAGCTTGTAATTTACGTTTAGAAACTGTTAATTCGTTAGCAAAAGTTACCCGACTTAACGGTTTTTTCCTGTCTCATTTTACGAAACTTCTAATGCATATTCACGAGGGGAGCGTTCAGTTTGCGAGGAGATGTGTTCATAACAGAAAGCTTAAAATGAAAGCAGAGTGACGTGATCGTTTGCATATGAGTACATTGTCGAAATTATTCCGGATGACTGGCGAAGAGTCGTTGAGCTGGGCGAGAGAAGATTGATTGGCTTAGGGAGTGTCAATCGCGTCAGCCATAATTGAGCTGCGAATATCGCTTCCCGGATGTGATGCAGTGCAGGGCGGCAGGCTGCTGCGCTGCTGACAGCGCCGTCGTGGTCCTTCGCGCTCTTCGCGGCTCCATCGCGAAGGGAAGAGGGGACTTCGACGCTTTGCTAAGTTGTTCTCTCTTGCTGTGGAACTGCCTTCTGCTTTTGCGCTGCCTCTAATTACCTCTCGAGACATTATTTTTCTTTCCGATACTGGCTTTGTTTTCTTTTTCTATTTTTCTTTTTGTCGACTTGCCGGAGACTGATCGAGACACTCGCTTTGCTTACAGGTGCGCATAGATGGCTGGTTGAATTCAGGGAGGATAAAATCCTTTTTTCACAGCATTGAAACAAATATTTTATTTACTTATACAGTTTAAATTGTCTTTTACATTTGTCTTAGAGTGAAAGTCGCAATCGTTTCGAACAAAAGGCAATTTTCCTTCATATTTAACTAACTAGAATCCTCAAGAACTGTTCCCCTTTTTCCAACCGACCTTTATTGTCTTCTTTTTTATTTTCAATTCATTACTTTCTGAAGCATTGTTACCTTTCCTTCTCATCACCCTTAGTCTTCCTCGTCTTAATTTAGTGCCGGATTATCCTCATTTCTGCTCATTCCAGCAACTTCTTGACTCTCATCCAAGATAAACAGTGTCGAACTCTGTCCTTCGACGTCTCCTTCTTACTTACGTGCATCGTAATTACATCATCGACTGCCAATCTTGGCCCTAGACGCTGTTCAATCCCCACAGCTAGCGTCTTTGCCTTGATCTGTCGCCTTTACCTCTTCGGGTCCATGGTGTTTTTGCAAATGTGTTGGTGTCGCTGCCGCCAACTGCCGTCGTCGCTGCTGCTGTTGCCGCCGCCGCCGCCGCTGTCAGTCCCAATCCTATCCCGCGTATCACTCCGAAATAGCCGCGGCAGTGATATTAAAAGCGCAAACGGGCCGTCGGTCGGCCGGCGGTGATCGCGAGAGGCGTGTGGGACGCCTGGCAAACTGGAAGCAGCCGATCGTGAGCTGTTACAACATGTTTTACTGAGCACAACTCTCTTACTTTTCTCGATTGGGAACTGTGTTAATTGATGTATGAAGTCATGGGAAAAGTGAGTGCTGTTAGAAGAAGGAATTTCCAATATCCCAATATTTGCGATAATATTCTTTCATTACATGGGAGTTGAAGGACATACATTTTAGATCTGTGCATATTTCTGGAATGATTTTATGAAATTCTGCAGCTTTAGGAATCTAATAGATTCCATATTAACTTCATACATATTATCAGGCACTTCTTGAAAATGTTTCCCCTTTTCACCGTTCACCATTGCTTATTGAAATATTCGCTGCTAGTCACCTGCCTGGGAACATCTTCAGTTCGTGTCAAAATTAATGAATATTGTTTTGCGATTGTTTGCTACATTTTTGGTATCTTTATTAACAAAATGTTTTTCTATTTTCAAGCATATCAACCTAGTATACAAGGCGCTGTAAATGAACATTACTTAATGATATGAATGTAATGATTGGGAAATGAATATGAATGAATTTGGATAGTCAGGCATTTATTCTTTGTTAATATCAGCAAGCTAACTTTCATAATGCTGGTCTAGCAAGAAAGTTATAGTTCTTTGACGTTTCACTCACATCAGACTGCGAGAGTCCATCCGTGAAGAAGTTTATCTGTACATTTTATGAGATTTTGGTGCATTTTCAGCTATTATGTGCATAAAATGTGAATTTTAAAATTACTAGCGTACAGAATTTCAATATTCCATTTAAAGGCACAATTGTGTCTTTTAAAAGTGCCACTTACACGACAAAATCAAGTTCCTTGAAACTATTAGAACCGTCAGCCTTATAAATGTAATTACTAGAACTTCGTTTTAAATATCATCGGTATCTAAAACATTGTTGGCAACAGAAATTGCTGGATACATTTTAGTGATTAGAAGATTTGTGTTGTTTCTGTGCAAATTTCATTTAGAAGAAGAGATGAGTTACGAAACTGACTCGTGTTTCTCTCGCCGATGCAGTTGCGACATTCGGTAAAAGAAAATCTAATTGCATTAAACAACCTATGATACTGGTACCTTGTAGATTGTTCGATAACTAGCTTAATTTTACACATTTTAATATAAATTGGGAATGACGAAGACGAGTTCCAGGAAAATTGTTTGAGGAAGCCACCTTCCTCTCGGGTTTCCACATTAATCGAAAATCCGTGGATAGGTTCCATTGCAAGTAAGAGAGCAACGAATCAATAGATCTCGTTTTACAGGCGAAAAATCGAGATCTGAAATTGGTTGTTTTACGTTCGCTCATAAGGCAACCGAAAAGGTATCTCGTTCGCGTAGAACTCCCCACGGCCGACGTGCTCGAGTCGATTCCGATGACACTCCGCGGACCTTGTTGAGCGGCTGCGAAATTTCCGCGAACACCTTGACAGGGCGGGTTCTCCGAAGGAGCTCTCCACGCTCGGATTTCCGAACGGACCGGAAGCCCCCGCGATTCGCTCGGGAAGGGGGAAGAGGGATGAAAGGGAAGTTCGCAACTGTGTGGCCGAAGCGGAGAGGAGCGGAGCGGAGGTGGCGGGAACGGAGCGGAGCGGAAGAGGCGGTGAGTCGCTCGGCTTCAGAGCCACGAGGGAGCGTGCGCCGAGGCCCGGTGATATCCGGAGGGGAGGTCGATGCTTCGCGCGGGCGCGTTACCTGCCGGATCGTTATCTCAGGGCGTGGGAGCCGGAGCGGGAGCGGAGGCGGAGGCGAGCAGCGCGGAGCGGCCCGCGAACAGTCCTCTCTCCAGCCGCCACCGTCGCGTCGTCGTCTTCGTCGTCGTTGTCGTCTTCGTCTCGTCAGAGCGCTGGCGAAGTCGCCCAAGTTACGGGACACCGTCGCTCACCCCCCCCCAAGGCCGCGTTTTGTTGGGGAAAAAATGGAAATCTTCTAGTGGGTGGCGCAAATGATGCTGTAGATTTCCTTTAAAATAGTCTCAGTTTCTGTAGCTATGTGACGAAAAATAGCTCAGAAAGGAGGGGTTAGCTAGTTGCTGTCAAGGGAATGCGTCATTTTTTCCGCATGATTCTCTTACCCCCAAGCGTTGAAATTAAAAAGCCATGGGAGACACCGTTACCTAGCCAACAAAGTCGGACAATCGACCCCAAAATGCCAAAAACATGTATTCTACTGCGTTTTGCGGAGTGTCGGGGGAGACTTTGGACAGTGTTGATATTTTTTAATTTTGAGGTTTCGGTTTTGAATGAGAAGAAACACTAGTTAGAAAGTCGATTTCCGACGAATTCAGCTATTTTTGACATTCATTTGTATCACAGCTATAGCCTGTGATGATATTAACGTAGGATTTTTTATCAGCTTTGAATGGAAGAGAATGTGTGTTTCGCCTGTAATGCCTGGAATTATTCTCAAAACAATGCAGATATAAATCATTTTTTCATACACCTTTAATTATTCAGTAACGTGTATGCTTTCTGTTAGATTATAACGAGAATGCTTTCGTTAGATATATTGAAATCTGAAATGTAAAATTAAATTAGAGCATTTCTTAGTTAGATTAAATATAACTCATGTTAGTTGAATGCTTTTAATGAATGCTATCGATAACTCCACATCTCACATCAAATAATATAGGAGTATCCCATCGTATTACGGACAGTTTCTCAATCTAATATCTGAACTCTGTTGCGCATTGCTTAGTTGCTGTGCTAATAAATACATGAAAACATTTATCCAGTACTTGTAAATGTGTTTCTTAACAACTCATCGAAAGGATCATTTTATCAACACCACAAATACATTGTGGAATCGTAATTTTTCCCCATGTTCATTACTTATTAATATGTGCTTGTTTTCTGCGTACTATATCTTTCTTTGCTAATCAGTGCGGACCTTTTACTCTTACAGCGGAAATCGTTTTTCCAAATACAAGTAATGCCATAAAATTGTGTCTTTATAAGTTCAGCATATTTCCGCAACGTGCCTGATACATGTGAACGTATTGATTAACCTTGGAAATCTACCTACCGCTATATTACAATGCTACTCAGCAGCATAGCACTTTCCTCTCTGACTATAAACGAGAGCTGTGTCGAAACGTACGAATAGTTATTGCGTTTGACAGCTCAGGAAGCACGTAAAATCGATGGGCACTAGATATAGTAGCGGCCGTTGTTCAAATGTTTCCATAGCTGAGTGGAAGTTTAAAACGTTATAATGTGCTTTGATATTACGCAGCTTTGTAGAAGTTATCGCGAGTTTAACAATATTTTTAGAGATTACGGATATCGGGAACGTAAAGGCTGCCAATTTCAGTATCTGACAGAGTTTTTAAAAAAAGAGAGCATTTATACAGCACAAAGAACATACCAATATAGGAAAGAACCGACGGGCATCGAACGAGTGTTATATATTATCTTTGAAGTTACCTGTCTTCTAGTAAAAAAATAAGACGAGTAAACTCGCTTAGAGATCACTCCAACGCGCGGATTTCTAACCCAAAGACCGCACGTGGAGGATTCTTGTGAGCGAGTATTTTTTTTACAGTTGTACCAAAAATCATTGAGTACAATGTTAAAAATATTAAGAGTTTTATCATTACTTATTTACAAAATTTTGGAAACACTTATTTAAATATAAATATAGCTACATGTGGTGTATTAAATAAGGATGTATTTGATATTTAAATACACCACATAATGTGTTATTACCTTAGTTTTGATTGCTTTAAAAAGGAGTAAAGGAAAGTTGTTGCTTGTAAGAAGCAAATGGGTATAAATACGTTTATAGTACGACTTATTAGATGTACGAAGAAATGCACAAAACGTTGCTATTTCTAATCAACAAACATTTTTATAGGATCCTGACTTAGGATTCTAGACTAGAGCAAAGTCTTGTCTTTATGTATGAGCACATAATCCGTTTTGATAAAAATGGGCGAGGTTTACCTCGAGCCAAGGGTGAAATATGTGTCCACTTCTAAACATTGTATTGGTTACATTCATTCATCTGTCGTGTGATGTACGCTTGATAGGGATATGATTACAATGAACGTTGCTAAATTGTTAGTGTAGTTTATGAATCAGTACTAGCTTTAAATGTTATTTATATTAAGAAATATCTGATAAACAAGAAAATAAATTAGCAAAAAAAAGTTAAAGTCTGTCAGATGTGCACCTCTTTTAAATTCCACAATTAAATTTGATACGAAACATGGATGTTCACTTATACTTAATAGCACTATCCTTATAAATGGCTGTTTCAACATTTTTTCACTTTTTCTTGATAAAAAATATGAAAATATTTGAAAAGTATTTGTTGATAATTATTATGTACCTATTATATTCGTGCGAATAATTATTGAAACAAAACTGCATTGTAAAGCAGGAAAAAGATAAATTGAATTATAAATGCTCTCAAAATAAATAAATCGAAAGTAGTATTTATACGCACTTTGTTGGAGAAGAGTGAAATATGCCGTTACGTGGAGCTCACTGTTCTCCGACATTTCATTTACTCGGGATGTACCTCATGCAAAGTGAGGGAACTCGTGAAGATGCAAATACAATTCAAGCCGTTCAGCTGACTCGTGTTGACTTCGTTAAGTCTCTGAATCGGGAGAAGGAATGAGAATACGTGTGAAAAAGAAAATGAGAAAATTTGAAGTTATTTAAAAAGGGGTGTCACTAAAATTTAATGTAGCAATTGGGCAATAAGTTCAGTGCAAACATACTTTTAGAAGGAGTATTTAACGTAAACACTTTAATTTTGCTGGTTTTCTGCATCTTTACTGTGAGAATGACAGTGGTCCGTTAGTCTGCGCAATAAAACACGTGCATTACGCTCCAAACTTGGATTTATTGAGGGCAAAGTAGTTAGAACTGTAACTTTTTTTGAGAGGGATTTGAATTCTCAACGATAAGATATATTTTTGAAGAGAAAATTATTAAATATTCCTTTTCAGACATGAAAATGGTATTTTAAAATTAGAGAAAAGTATTAAAATATAAACGACGCCATACTAGTATTGTGAAGTAATACATTATTAAATAATCCAATTAAAATGGCATTGCCGCGTGCAATTAGTACATGTTACACGTATAAAAAGTCGACTTGCTCTGTCATGAACAAATTGAAAGGATTGTTTATGCGTAAGTCCTCATTCAATAGTCAATTTATGAATGGATCATAATACTTTGTGTTTAATTCTTTATCTTCATTATTTTGGCAAACCAACCACGGTTATTGGGTCTCGGGATGGGGGGATCTGTATCTCAGTTCTGAATTTGCGTTCTGGATCTCAGGCGGTGGCAGAGTTTCTTGGATCAACGCCCCATGACCCGCTTTTTAAGGTACTGGTCGGGCGACCGCCTGCAAGCTATTTGAAGCATACACTGAGTTGGGCCATCATAGCAGCCGGTAAATTTCTAGGTTTTGGCCTCTGCCTGCAATTGATTTGAAGCTTACCCGGAGACGACCCATCATATCAGCCGGTTGAATTAGCTGGCATTCAGTGTTCAGAAAGTTAGTGATAAATAAAAATGAACGTTATTGTATTTGTAGTCCACTGACTGATTGATTCATTGATTGATTCGTGGATTAGTGATTCCTGGCGCGTCAACAGGTAAGGTTAGTCCCGTAAGCGTAATGCATGTTTTTATGCCGGAAGATGGCGGTGATCTTCCCCTGCTGTGAGGTAGATCCGGCGCCGACCTACCTGTCGGCTGGTGGGGTTTTCCCTACCAGGTATCTTCCACCGGCGGGGCACCGCCCTAGCCGGGGCAAGCTCTAACCTCTCGACCGGTCTCCCGGCTTGTGTGGTAGTGTAATGCATGTAAGTGTAAGTTTGAGTACGTAAGGGGTGAGAATAGGACATGGAAGGGGAAGCAAAGATTACACGCGGCCCGGTGCCAGTTTGTTAGGGTACTACTCCGGCATTCACCTGGTATTAATCGGAGAAACCACAGAGGACCCGGCTTGTAGTGCTCTGAGGAAAGATCCGTTATCAATACGAGATGTTTGTATCCGTTATCAGTACGAGATGTTTGTATATGTACAAAACAATGTATATGTTGTAATTTATGCAGAGTGTCTGGCTCTGCATTTTCATAATAAACTGGAAAATGACATTGTTCTCGTTTTAAATTATCAGAGTGGGTTTACTAAATGTAATTATCTATATAACTTTGAATTCGAAATTCATCAAAGTCGCTGTACTTTGTTCTACAGTTGAATTAGAAGGGATTTACATAGAAATTTACGTCCTGGAAACGTCAGCTTTATTATCTCCCAATGTATCTCAAGATTGTTGTGGTATTTAAAGAATCTTTCAAAGATGGTATATCGTACATTCCTTCTGCATTGGCAAAAGGAAAGACCCATTATGGGTTTAACAGTTGTAACAAGAGGGTTTTGGCAACCTGACGCGAGCTGTCGTCGATTAAGGACCAGTCAGCAACCCTCTTTTAGCCTCGCTGCGCTGTAGGTTTGGAAACAACTCGGTGCACACAGCACTGAGGTGAGTGAACCTCGCGCGGCCGTGCTCGTAGCCCTCCAACTCGTGCCCAGGCTCAAGATTTACAAACTTGCCAAACGAAAAGCTTCTCAATTCCAGTGGCTCTTCATCTACTTCTATCAACTTTCGTGAAAAAGCACAACAGTCTAGGTTTTGCCAAGATCCCCCAAAATATTCAACGATTGAGATGAAAGCAACACTGAACGGAAGGCGACACATCATTTTACCACCGTCATTGTTTTACATCAACCTAGAATTGCTTTCAACCATCACGCAGTAGTTGTTGCTAACAGTGAAACAGCCATAAATGCAGTCAGGGGCGGATCCAGCCTATCATTGGCGGGGGGGAGGTATCGTAGATTTTGTTAGAAAATAAACATATTTTGTATTATAATGAATATTTATTTACTGTAGATATGATACTGTATAATATTATTGATTAAATAATTACATAATTCGAACATAAATATTTAAATCAATTTTTCCAAATAAAGGAAGGCAAAAGAAAACTCTAGGCCTTTTGGAGGGATCATTTGACTCATGCCCCCCCCTGATCCGCTAGTGGATGCAGATGATTTCCCCTTCGTTCAGAACCAGATAAAACCTCCTTTAAGTTTTGTTTATGAAGTTTACTACTATAAACAATTTCTTGGTGATATCAAAATGAGGTTGGTAATAACTTTTAGAAAATTTCTAAAGAAGTCTCCTGCACGTGTTACTACCGATGGTTTCAGAAAGTTGACACTACTCAATGAAGATTGCCAGTATTATACTTTTTGAGATCCGAACTATCAGGTTTGTAATGCTGTGTTAAGTAATATTCCTGCGAACTATACCGAAAAAGAATCGGTGCATAATTACTCTCCGCTTAGATCATTATTTCTACCGGTTTCCTGCCAGTACTGACTGGACGATCTCCGTTGCCGCTGTGGTTTATAACTGTTACTGTCGCTTTTGAAACTGTTTAGGGTTACCAAATTATCTACTGCGGTTTTTTTTTTTTTTTCAATTTAAGTGCCTATACTCAATTTACTTTTCTTGATAATCGGCTATCTGTCAAGGAAGCCTCATATTTTACATAAAACCAACAAAACGGAAGCCCTTTGTTATTTCCTTTAATAAACAGCAAATCTTCACGTAAATCTGACCATATGCTTCTTTTATATCAACTTGCTCTTCGCCCACATTTAACCTATGCATGTTGCATATGGTAAGGTCCTGTTCTACGAGGCCAAGGCCTCTTCATAAGTTCTCGAATTAGATACTTCGTCGTGCAGCAAATGCATCTTGGTTCGTTACTAACGTTCAGTTACGCTAGAATTCGATCTGCTCAGTATAGCCCAGTTCATTAATCATCTTTCAGGTAAATTTCATTACCGTTTTCTCAAGACGCATGACATTCCTTTCTTGAAAAATCCTACAACCAAAGAAGAGGAATCCGATCCAGACTTCCTAAGGATAAATGTTCACACCTCTAAAACCATTTTTCCTTCCTATACCTGACTCTAGGCTTTTCTAACGCTCTGCAACTGTTCAACACTTCATTCACGACGTCGTGTTGTGTGTATGAGGACCCCAGAGGGTTCACATTCGAAGTAATGCTAATGTTTTAGCTGTAACACTTGTAAACCGCCAATACTATGAATTAGAAATTGTGAAATATTTTTTTTAAAACTAGTGCTACTGCAACATAGCACGAACATTCTCGTATTATTTTAACAGGTATGTGAAATAATTATTTTACAAAATATCTACTTCTAATATTTAAGCTATGGTGTGCAAATTTTTCATCAAACTTCTTGAATCATGTCTAATTTCTACTACTTTCCAAAACTCATTTTATTAGAAAAATCTGTAACTGTGGGATAAGTCCACTTAGCAAGCGCCATAAGGGTCCAACCCATGCCTGTGCGAGTATTCTCAACCCTCAAAGATATTTGTCCAGGCTGAGATTTGCACTTCAGCGCGTAGGTTTCTTAATCCGGTGCTCTGCCTTACGTGGTCACGTGATCTTCCATAGTTTAGCGACAATGATGCATTCACAATGTTGAGATAGTCCTTTTACATCAAGTTTCTTAAAGATGAACAACCATCAATGTTTTATTGAATATTAATGCAAACACCACCAATATTTTGAAAAACCCATAAATGAAATGATTTAAAGTGCACGTCCAGAAAGGAGTAGAATGCATTTAGAAAAACTTCGACCTTCAGTAATGAAAATGTAGGTCAGGTTCGAAGAATAGTTGAACTTTTGCAATTTTCGAAATTTCAGAGGTTATATTTTTGGAGAATTGGAACGATTGTCTCAAAAATACTCCAAAATTTCTCATTCCAAAAACATCTTAGATATCTAATTTTGAAGTATCTATTTCATTGGAAAAAGGTGTGTAATACAGGAACAAATCCAATGTATCTTGAATTATAACGAAGTGTTGACTCCCACGACAACTCGTGGAAACGTCAGTAATTTCTTGTACTTGTGCATTTATTGGGATCTGTTTGTCTGAATGTGTTATTTTTGAGTCTTATTACTAGTAATAACGTTGTATACTTTGTATTTTTGTAGCATTAAAATTATTAAAAACATGAGAATAGAATAATAAAAAAATATTTCAAACAATTATTTGATACCATTACACATTTTTTACTGCATCATTGATCTTTCACGATATAATTTCTGATCCAGAATCTAAAAGTAGGTATCATGATCGAAGAAGTCTTTCTGGTATTATGTCAGATGAGAGGTGAACATTTCGAATATCTGGTGTTCCATTCACAAAACTACTCTTAGAGATTTGTGGAGCGTGTAAAATGTGCCAGAATTTTGAATATGAAGCAAACTCAGTGTCTTATTTATTTTAACCAAATGTGCTGTATGTTACATTTCAAGAGGGACTGTACCAATAAGCAAACTATAATACTTTGACTTCATCTAATTGCTCTTACATTTGTTCCTTTATAATGTTGTTTGTATATGTTCGTCAAATTAAATATTTCGTTGAAACTATTTTTAAATTTTTTGTACCTTTAAAAGGATGTACCATATATCATGTTTAAAGAACATAAGTTTCAATATCAATGAAATTTCTTTTTCACGTATCATGAACGATGATGTATTACTGAAGAAAAAACACTGGCTCTTAAATATATAATTGCAGGCTGCATGTTCAGTTTCTTTTTGCTCCTTAGTCGAAAAATTAGTATCGAGAATGAGTTAGAAATGAAATAATTTGATTCCATACCAACGTAGTGATTTTGTACGAACTGAAGGTCTATGAGAAGATATGCTGGTGCACTTAAACGACAACACTCAATTGGATGAAAACGAAACTTTATATTTTCTAAGCGTAGCCCCAAAAATTGAGAAAGCGATGTGAAGTTTTGCAGCTGATAAGAAGGTTAACTCACTAAGGCATCTCTGCAGCCAAAGAACTCAACTTTCGGAGATTTCGCGCGGAAGGTAAAGCGGAAAAGAAATACAAAGAAAATGAGAATTCATAATGCTTCTGAGAAAGGAGTTTTAACATACAGAAGATACTAAATAACTTAATACTCAATAAGTACACTGGCATTGTAGGTCAATTTCGTCAATAGCCGTCACTGCAGTCTCCTCTCTTATTTTGTCTTATGAATATCGCGCAACGTTAAACTTATCGTGTAAAGAGCCCGTGAGATCTTATGTAGATATCGTGTGCAGAGCTCGTACTGTTCAGATATTTGTTATTCATTGCACAAAGTAAAAAAAAAAACTTTAAAAAAGTGAATTCAATATGAGCCACATTCGCTTTACCAGATAGTGTTTTAAGACTTTAATATAGCAATTGTGTGGGTACCAGAATGTATTAATGCACCACAAAGACTGTTTAGTGATGCCGTGGAAAAGTCACTGAGCACTGCATTGCATCGAAGACACATTACTGCATTTTACGGAGTTTTAAGAGGACTGTATTAAGTGTCTGTAAAGAAATGGGATTGCTATTTTGTAAAGTGTCGAGTATTTAAATGATGTGTTAAGTCCTGTCCAATGTTTCAACAAATGAGTACGAAAAAACAACATGCCGAGAGGATTTGCTCATCAATATAAAAAATCCGTACCACGGGAGGAACCCTGTAATGTTCAGTTGTATCATGCACTCCCATTACATCTACGTTTCCCTTTCAGTGGAGGTTTGTGAGGGAAGGGAAGAGAAGAAAGTCATCCTCACATACTTTCTTCTTCTTCTTTTTCATTTTCTTTGTCTCCATCTTCTTTCCTCCATATTTTTCTTCTTCTTTTTCTTCGTCTTCTTTTTCATCATTTTCTCAGTCTTCTTTTTCTTCTTCTTCTTTTGAATGTAATTACCAAATAAAATATTAGCTTTGATAATTAAGGGAAAACGTATAATTTTTTAGGTAATAGCTAAGATGAAATGAACGTTGATTGAGTTTTAAACTGCGATCGATTTTAATTGACGCGAAATTGACCGAAGTGGCTCTGAAGAGGAACTGTCTGCCCTTTCTCCTCCAAGAGAAGCTTGTGTGTTAATCGCCCATATCTAACAGTGCTCCCGCGGCTGCGAAGGGAAAACGTTTCGTGATGGGGCTATACAGCTCGATGGAGGACCTCCCCCTCTCTTGAAACGCCATGTAAAGGGGTCTCTTTCAACTAGATCGAGTTATGGGACGTGGGCCGGGAAAGCAGCTGACACGGCGTAATCTCTCAACGGGGCTAAAGGAAGTCCACGAGAAGGGGCGAACTTAACCAATAGATTATTCTCATCCCATCGCAAGTTGACGCATGTGATCTAATTTGTGATACATTTATTTTTTTTTTAATTTATTTCTATCTGCTCGACCAGGTGGTCCTACAGAGTTGTGAAAACATATACATAATTCTTGGAAAACTTCCTAATTTGATTGTCTTATTGCGATGTTAAACCACAAAAAAGACAAAAATTGATGTTTTATGGTGAGGTGAGAAAGGAAGATAGTTTGAGATTAATATTGTTAAGGTTTGAAGGGGGTGATAAATAAAATATTCTGAGAGGACATGTGGTTCGCGTTGAAATTTAGTAGTGTTAAAGGAGGTTGATTAGCCATTTTTAGGGTGGAGGCATGTTATGGAGACATCTTTAATAAATAGATAACATGAATGCGAGTGATTTTTTTTCATGAAAACTTTTTGTAGAATTTTGAGCTTGTTGTGAACAAAAAAAAAAGTTAAGACAATCTTTATCAACTTAGGAAGTTTAACAAAAATAAAGATATGGTTCTTCTTATAACTAAACAATACAAGAGTATATTATGTTTTGTTAAGATTAGTTGGAACAGTATAATAATTACATGGTAAAATGGTAAGCTCTTAATGTTTGAATTACTGGCCATATTGACTTGAGGATAGAACAAGAGATTGTAATTGTGGCATAAGAGATGAGAGAACTTGTGTTACCACCTGTGTTATAATATTAGTGAGAAGAATTTCAATATTGGTAGTACTATTGTTATTATTGTTGATTATATTGTTGTTTCTGGACCACTGATTTGATGGGGGATTTACTACACTGAAGTTCGGATTGTTGGGCCTGCTTGGTAGTGAAGGGAAGTGATTATTATTTAATTGGATATTGTTACTACTTGTGGGAGATGAATGAGTGGGGGGAGGTTGATGATGGGAGAGGTTTTGAGGCTGAGGTATTTTATTAGAATTATGAAAATTACGGGAAGACGTTTTGGTTAGTTTAGAAGATAATTCTTTGTATATTGGACATCCTTTATAGTTAGCTGTGTGGCGTTGTAAACAGTTAACACAGGTAGGCAGTGTTCCTTGTTTAGGGAGTTTGCATTCAGAGTAATGGTGTTTTCCTAAACATCTCACACATCTTGGACTTAGCCCACAGTTAGCTTGTGTATGACCATAATTTTGGCACTTTTTGCATT
This sequence comes from Teleogryllus oceanicus, assembly GCA_964035755.1. Classification (NCBI taxonomy): domain Eukaryota; kingdom Metazoa; phylum Arthropoda; class Insecta; order Orthoptera; family Gryllidae; genus Teleogryllus; species Teleogryllus oceanicus. The sequence continues at coordinate 265,039,492 of CAXIVR010000001.1, forward strand.
GTATGGGACCTATGGTATTGTTTCTTATGTTTACTCTGATTTTACAATAAAATAAGTCTTTGAGGAAGATGTTTTACCTATTTCATCATCTACTAAGTCTATTGCTATTATGGGCATGGGTGTCTTATCTTTTCTATATAATCTTGTTTTTGGGAATTTTTATTTTCGTTTCATTATCTGATAAATTGATTGGTACATCCTTAATAATTACTGACAACAATTTAATAGTCGGGTCTCTATACGTGTGATACTGTATGTTTTCACTGTCGCAAAATTGTCTAAAGTTGCGAAAGTCACTAATATCTTGGAACATGATTTTGATATTGTTATTTTCAGTTTTAGTATTGAAAGTACCATTTGTCACACTTTTGATGTCTTGATTAGACGACTGTAATTGTCGACATTGTGAACTATTATGGGTGGAATTTTGGTGGTTGAAGGTTGATTTACACTACAGCTAGAGTTTGCACTATTAGTTTGTTCTTCATGTGATAGTATTTCGTAGCGATTATTAGTTGGCACATTATAATGTGGGGTTTCACTGTCACTATGGTGTCTTTTACGTTTTCTGGGATCATCGGCGTTTTGGGGTGAATTGGCACTAGTACTTACATTATTTGTTGAAGTTTCATTCGGTTGCTGACCGTTGTAAGCAGCAGAGTTGCTGGTTGTGTTGTTTTGTAATTGTAGATATAATTGTTGTTGGTGATGTAGCTGTTGTTCGTTTGTAGAGCTGAAGTTATTAGGTACATTGTTGCTTACATCTTTGGTTGGGTTGGGAAGTTGTTGCGATGGCTGAGAAAGCGGGGGTAGAGGCGTATGTCCATTTTGTTGCTGTTGGGTTTGGTTGCAGGTTGGGTTGTTGGTAGGTTCACTTCGTGAGCACGGGCATTTTCCATCATAAAGGATGGATCGCTTTCACACAGTCGACTCAGATTACACTAAACAGTACACAGAAACGTTCACACTTACAGATAAATAATTGGCCGTTATATGCTGCAATGCAGCATTTTTGGCCGCGGGCCGCTCAGAACTGGCGCGGCTTATCACTGTGCGCGTTCGAGGTTACCACTGATAAGCTGGAACTATAGCACAGACTGCAACTACTAAAGGCGATAAGTGCGGAGCGCTCGGAGAGGTGTTGCCTCTACGAGAGCTGGGCTCGAACCGTGATACATTTCATTTGATGTAGATCATGCAAATGATCCTACCTCCTACCGGCTGAGTTGGCTTAGAAACAGTATTACCGTTATCTCTGGAGAGAGTCTGATCTGCAGATCCGAAGGTTATAGTCCCGACGCGAACAGATTTTCGTTACTAGCTAGACAGCTAAGTTGAATTCAACCACTATCTAGAGGAGAATTCTAGCGGCCGGATGCTCTGATCGGCAGTTTTCCGTGTGTTTTTTGTCTATCAATACAAGGGGAATGCAGGAACAGTACCTTAACAAACGAACGACGGCCAGCGCACGTTTTTTTCTATCCGCATTCTTGTCCCGTCCTCTCCCCCCTTACACACACACACACACACACACACACACGCGCGCGCACACACTTAACTTACATGAACTACTCTACCACTCATGTCGGAGACCAGTCGGAACCCTAAAGCTTATGCCGATTTAATTCAGTTGGGAGGAAAATCGCCATTCCTGGTATGTAGTATGTATTTCGTTGCGGGACTAATGACCATAGCATTTGTCGCGCCCGAATACACCAATCTACTAACCTTCTTCCTATTAAGAAACGTGCATGTGCCACAAATCAATCCTAATAATACTGATCTCTATTACGAGGCGCATCCAGTATGTAAGTGTCTCTAGGTCGTCATTAAAACAAAACAACTAAATTGAACAACTTTATTGTAGGAGATACAGCACATGTTGCACTATTTTTTCACATAATCACCACCAGAAACGAGACATTTTTCATACCACGGCATCAACATACGCTGTGTCGAAGTCTGTTGCCTCGAATAGGTACTAGTATCGACAGCCACCTGCAAACCCATATCCCAGTAATAAGCGTAATGCTGACCAGACTGGAATTTCTTGAGGCACAAGAAGGAAATCGTTGGCGATAAATGTGGAATGTGAGACGCCACCCAGTACAACTACTGCAAGTTTTGTTGCGAGACGAGTCGTGTGTGCCGGCCATACGACGCTGTGAATACTGAATGTGAAAATTAGTGCAAAATGTGCTGTATCTGCTACAATATTCTTTCCCTAGAAATTGTGTTTTCGTTTTGGAAAACTTATTTTTTGAATGCGTCAGTATATTTACTCAAGTTGTTTAAATTTTATTATTGCGAATTATTTTCTGATAATGAAATTTAATGCAGAACTAATCACTTAACTCATAAATCTATTATTACACTATAACAAATTATATTAAATAATCTTTAACAATATCCGAATCTTCAGATGCATATACCTACAGCAATATCAGCAATGATTGGGGCTGTCGCGACATCTGCCGCCCTGTTGTCCTCCCGGCTGGGAAGGGACCTAAACGATGTGGAAACCCCTAACAACGCCTTTTCTCTTTGGGTTACTTTCCTCATGCCCGTTATTATTCTTACAAACCTTTCCACCTCCTGTTGGACTGCAGCTGGAAAGGCGGTGCACAGATATGCCGAAACTGCTCAACTCGCAGAATCTGACGAAATGCGCTGCGCTGTAAACTGCGTTCCGTTGTCAGACACAAATGTATCTGACAGCCTTTCAGTAACAAATATCCTCTCCCAAAACATAGATAGTGGTTGAGGGCATAGTTCTCATCTTAACTACATGGTATATTTGGACAGAGCAGCAAAGACGAGATAGTCATAGAATTTCAAAACGTCCCGCAAAATCAAAGTGAACTCTTTTCCAACGAATTTTTAGGGCAGGGATTTCGTACCAAATCTGGAGTGCGAACTGATTCAGTTGAGAAACCTCACATCGTACACGTTGATGGATATCTTGTTTCATTCGCAGCCAATGACAGTATCGCCGTGCTAATTGTTTCGTGCATGCTAACCCCAATGCCCGTCATTAAGCATGTTCAATTATTTAAAAATATCGGGAATACTACTCAGTTAAGTGTTCCGAAGATTGCAGTTACACGCCTGCCTTGATTGATACTCTCTTTTTTAACACTGTTTGAATATTTTTTATTTATTTATTTTACATAAAAAACATTTGGAAACTCTGTGCGACGTGCTACGCGGAGAAGTGCATTCTGGCTACGTTTTCTTAATTCTGGAACCCCTACACTAAGTCATACACAAGTTGAATTCTAAATACAGAAATAAAGTTTTCGGCTAGAATTATTAACAAAATATTCGCTCCGATGTAATAAAATCTATTTTCAAAGGCAAATCAGCTATAGAATTGCGGTCTTATCCTTGATCATGTCCTTCGTGAAGGAATATACTTCTGCCACGACAACATGGAGAACGATAATTTGAATAACTATATTTACCACTGAACTTTCGAAGACGTGCACACATAGTGAAGTTACATTTATGTCCAAAAGCAAAACAAGGGGTCATCTCAGCATTTGCTCAAGGGATCAGGGAAACTGGACGAAAAACCTGATCGATATGGGTCATTGACACAGAAACTGACGTACAATACTCGCTACAGGTTGTTTAAAATTATATATTCCAAATGGTAAATAATACATTAAATAGCATCGTTAAAATTAATATTTATTTCGTTTTTGATGCCTGGTGTAGTCTCTAATTATATAGAAACAGTTTTGTAGCAGAAAAATTTTTACTTGGGATTTAAACGTTTGTATCGATTTTAATCGTTTAATGTCATCTTGCAATATGTTGTAAAATAATGTACATGTAAATGCATTTTTTGTAGTGAGCTGTTGATACTGTCACCCGATGAATATGATTACTATATCGAGTGTTATAGTTACAGACCTCAACGTTTGCTGAGAATATGTTCCCACTTTAAGTAAGTCGTTTTTGACAAAAACCACTGATTCGTAAATCAAGATACAAGGTAACGGTAAAATTCCTACATTAATAAAGAGAGACTTACAAGAATCGCGTGGGATTTTAGCGTTTCCTCGCAGGACTCTAGCTAAACAACCTTGTCTCCCGGTTTTTCACTTTTGGACCCTGTCTGTTCCTGATGCGACAACAGACGGGTCTACAGGATAATATGTAACAGTGCAACTCCACGTTCATCTGTAAGCATTCATCTTCCGTCGCCGCGAACTCCGATCCGGACCCACTGTCACCCTTGACGGCGCGTCGGTATTAGCATGCTTTGTCGGACTCCTGAAATACGTGGTGAAATTACAATCTGAAGGTAATAACGCACAGCGCTGAAATTTATTAAACGTCTCTTGAAGTATTTATAGACCACAATCGTGTTCAATTATGGAAATTAATCAGGGGCAAAATACTCCCAAACAAGAAATCATTCAATTTTTTTTTTTGAAGAAATCAAAGGTTTCTTCTTGTGAGTATTGTTTTGTGTTTATTCAACAACTTAGAAGTGTTTGCTCTAGATCTCTCCACGTTTTCATTTTCTTATGAGAGAACGGCCCCCATTGACATGTCAGGTGCTACTATTGCGAATCTTCTTTGAAACGAAACAAGTTTGTCGCTTTGATGATCAACTTCTTGAGCTTGTACAATACTTCCAAAATAAGGTTGCGTTCACTGACATTTAACTCCATCCTTTCTCAGGGCCTTTAACGGGACAGCTAGCGATAGTTTTATATAAATTGGTTATTGTCATTTATTGTCCGAACTTAGGCTTGCAATTGATATTTGTGGTTTGGTATACATTCATAATCGCCTCGACGTGCCGACCTCTGACGGGCGATATGTAACCTGTTTAGCACATGATTCCAAAACACGACATACCTTTTGAAGAACTCGAATTTTCCTCCGTTAACATTTAGTCCGTAATCTCCGAGCGCGGCCAACAGCTTTCTTAGGTTTTCAGTGTGCTCTTGACATATGTTCCCTGTGACGGTGAGCATTCTGGGACAAAAACCCACGGAAAGAGGGCTGCTACTTAAGTCACGCCGAATGGAATTCTATCCGAACAACGAGACGTCATACACGAACAACCCCAGTGGCGTGTTGATCACCATCATCTCTTCGGCTTGGTCATCGAACTGAATTTGGAGATGGGCATCCCGGATGTCTATTTTGGTGAACTGTTCCCCACTCGTCCTCGCGAACTCCTGGAACCAATCATCTAGCTTGGATATAGGGCATGGCTCAATGCGAATTTGCCGTACTCTTGAATGCGCCACTCAATCGCATTGTCCCATTTTGTTTCTTCACCAGAACTTAAGTTGGGCCCCGCTCGTTAGAAGACAACCTAGAGATAATTCTTTTTTCTTCAACCTCAAAATTTCTTTCATTGTCCATACCGTGTGACGCCTCAAGTCTACTAACGAGATCATTAGTCCCGTAAGTGTAGTGCATGTTTTTCTCCTCGGGAGGTGGTGGGAATCTTCCCCTCCTAGATGATGAGGTCCGGCGCAGACCTACCATCTGGTATCACACACCAGCGGGGTACCGCCCCAGACGGGACACGCTCTAAGCTCCCGACCGGTCTCCCGACATGTGTGATAGTGTAGTGCATGTTAGTGTGCGTGTGTGTAAGGAGTGAGGACAGGACAAGGAAGAGAAAGGAGAGATCGCGCGCGGCTCGTGGCCCGTTTGTTAGGTAACTGCTCTGGCATTCGTCTGGTGTTGATCGGAGAAACTACGGAAAACTACCGATCAGAGCAGCCGACCGCTAGAATCAAGCAGCGGCTCAATTGGACCTAGCTGACAAACTACTGTTGAAAATCCTGCCGCCGTCGCGACTCGAACCTAGGACCTCCCGGTCAGAGGCACTGAAGTGACATCATTTTATGCACTGAGCCACCTCTCCCAGTATTTTACATCGAAAACTCGCGCTCCTCTGAATATCTATTTTTTTCTTAGTAGGTCTCCCCAACTTCAAATCTGCATAACTTGCTTCGTGCTGATTGTGTAACGTGTGATTTCCTCTGTGAACTCATGCAGTGGCAGCTTTCGAAGCTGGTCTAAAAGTGCTATCTTTCTTTCGGTGTATGAAGTATGGCCTTTCTTATCGGGAGTATGAAGTATGGCCATGTCCCTGTTTGGCAAACCCGCGTACGAAGTATCGAAACCTAGCTCTCGACATTTTCTTCTCGACCTAGCACACAACAGCGCAGATATCCACTCTCATGTGTTTGACCATCCTTTTTACGAGGCTGGATGAAGACGTACTTGGTTCCTACTTCATGAGGGGATTTGATAAAAATATTTAGCGAGTTCTTTATTCATTTCTGTTCACTTTTTTATTTTGGTTTGTGGGAATAATTTCTTTAATAGATTGTCGGTGGAGCTACCTACAGTGCGATGGAAGAATTCCTGCGAAACTACTGTCGACCCCATGGCACTAGTCATGCTCCACATGCTTTCTCTATAACCTACCGTTATTTCCATGTCGTTCCTGAAAGCAGAGAACGAGGGAGACGCGTGCGTGGCGGTCTCTCTCAAGTGGTGAAGGCGAGGCTCATCAATTTCAAAGCTGTAACCAGTTCGAATGGTTATTGTTGGAACGCCAAGGGCTAATGTTGTATGAGCTTCTGTAGTTTTGCTGCAGCTACTTGTTGCTGCTGCAAGTGTTGTTCAACGGACCCACAGTAAGTTGTCAACTAGGTTCGCCGAGATCTCCATGTTTCTCATTGAGGTTTTAAAGTGCACGAAATGTGCAAGAAAAACACACTGTTGAAAAATGCAACTTTATTACACATACGTCATTACGAGAATCCCGGCATGCACTATATTTACGGAATTAATGATCAGTAGATGACGAGTCTGGAAACACAAACTAATCATTCAGTCAATCACAGCAGTCCAAGTACTACACAGGGTCACAATATATTAAGAGGATGTCCAAGAAAAACAACCGTTCTACCAGAAGCCAAGAGACGTACCATAACACTCCAAGTCAAGTTCACAGAAGATCGTATAATCTAGATACCAGCAGATGCTACTTCAATAAACAATTACATATGAATTTGGCCAGGATTTTAACTGCACACGCAGAACTGACAATTTGAGTCACTGATAGCTGGTGTTCGGCTAATCTAGCTATCAGAATACATTTCGAATAGCGATGCGGTCCTCGGCGATGCTCTACTCTTTTAGAACCTGTCAAAAAATCGTTGACTGGCTTGAACAAAGCCAAGTCGAAAGGGCGCGGACGCGAGGGACGGCTTCACCGGCACTCGCTTAGTCCACGCACCCACTGCCGCGCCGCTGGCCACTCCGTCTACGCTCCCGGGCTGGCCCTCGTTCGATAGTGCGGGTGGCTGCTGTTTATTTAATTATCCTAAACGCCACTTCAAAATCTTAATTTATTTGGAAAATTAGAAAACCAGAATTATACGTCTCATACGGCTGAGAGTATGTTGTATTTATTATTTGACCTTACTACTCGTACTTAGGTTGTTAACAATTATCAGGGTACATTTACCCGTTGTAGTTATTCATTGTAGTTGTTGCCTGTGTAGTTGTTAATGAGGCTAACAGACACCAAATAACCAACCTTGACTTGTTATCGGTCATTGGGTCGACTGTACGTAATATATTTTCATAAAAAATCATACTAACCAGAAATACTGTTTCTTGGAATAAATGTGCTTATACGTCACTTTTAGCTACAATTGGTTTCATTTTTAACGGATGGCGTACTGATAAATCCTTACCGGACGCTGGTAATTGAGAGTGGCTTTTCATTCCTCTTGGTCTATGTTAAGTCCATAATATCACTACAATATTCCAAAAAATCAATTAATAAACTAAAATATTTAAAAATATAAAACAATAATACAACTGTAGATTCCAATTTTTTTTAAAAATTTTAATTTAAAAGAAATTAACATAACCTACTTAGAGTTGAGAAAAATAAGAACATTGCAAATCTAGCGCATGCGCCCTGTCGAGGACAAATCCTCCTTGATGTAAGAATAGGTTAAGTATAGATTAAGATTTTTTTCTAGTAAATTCAGAAATTCATAATCATCCCAATGTGTTTTCCTGCCTTGTGCTTGGTACGGGGGAAGTCAGGTATGGATCGCCCGAGTACAGTGAATATGGCCCGCAACCATGTTAAATGTTTTAATTGCGGCCCTTCAGGCCTTGCAAGTTGGACACCCCTGTTGTAGACAGTCAAGTGAATGTATTTTGTGTATCCCCTATCCTATCCTATTCTACGTTATCCTATCTTACCCTTCCTCGCCTTGCCATAGCTTACCTTACCATGTTCTGCCCTTGCCTGGCCTTGCCTGCCCTTGCCCGCCCCACCCCGCGACAAATGTAACTAGTGGTGCTAAAAAGCACATACTTTCTCGCATTATTTTTAACTTGTAGCTTTCGAAAACTCAGAGTTCAAAGAAAAAGGACCCCGTACCATTTTTATGAGCATACTCTTCTCTATTCGAGAAGATAATTAAGAAAAGAATCTAACACATTTTTGATAAAATATTATTTTTAATTGCCTTCACGTCATGCAAAAAATTACGCAAATCTATTCCTAAATTTCAAAAATTGTACATGACCTTATTTAAAGATCAAATTTTAGAACACATTTTATTAATAAAAAATCTCTATGGTCAATATTCTAGTTTTGCATTGAAAAGCAAAACTAGATTTAAAAAAAAATACTTATATAACAGGCAAAAGTACCGTAAAACGGATTTTTGAAAAATTGAACATGTTAATTTCTGTTTTCAAAGACCTGATTTCATCAGGAAAATTTTTTTTCAATATTATAGTTGTAGGAAGAGGCCGAAAAAAATTAAACTTTTGAAAATTTTAAAAATTGAGACTCGAACGAAATAGGACCTGCGCCATTTTCGAAAGGGTTCATTGCTGTTTCAGAGAAAAAATATGGAAAAATTGACTATTTTGGAGAAGATTTTGAACATGTAAAGGCTTCATGTAAAGTACCCTGAAGAATCAAAACATCAGTTACACATTTGTAAGGCCTTGATTCAGGCAGACCGATCCGGGAATATCGATTTTAGAGAAAATCACTTGATCATTAGACGCTAGTGTTTCTAAATATGGGCCGGACAGTCGAACGGACGTTTTGTCATTTTTCTCTATCAAAGACCCACAAAATATGTATTCTGACTACATAACGTGTTAGAGAAAGTAATTTACTACTTTAATTTACTAGCAAAAAGATTTATCCACTCAAGGCTCTAGAAAATGATTTTCTGACAAAAAATCACCCCATTCCGCTTCGCAAATGCTAATGCAAATGCAATTACTTCTAAACCATATTTAAAAAGCACTCATTTTTATTCAGGCAAGCAATTAAAAATTTGTTCTGTTAGGTTGTCCGCGAAAAAAATTGTGGGAGCCTTTAGAACAATAGATAATGATAATAATAGAATAAAGTACTACCCTTTTACTTACCCCTCCGCATGTATAAATAAAATTATTATTTATGAAAAAACGATATTACCTGTAACTTTGGTTATTAAATATTTCTCCTAAGAAATGGCCTACAATTGCTCTAAAGAAAGCCTATTTTTATTTTTTCTTCAATTCAGAGATAAAAAGCTTTATATTATGGGACAATTTGAAGCTAAAACCAAGCTAAAATGTACCATCTGCTCTTAACACGTTGACAGAATCTGGTTTCGCAGTTCGCAAGATAACATTAAAATAAATTAATAAGATATGTGGTTGAAAGGCATTTATTATTTCTTTCCAACAGGAATTACTTGCTTAGTTCTGGTTCACTGGAAATAATTCTCGCGAAACCTTAAAAAAAATTCTTCAGCTTGTATCTCATTAATTTCAGTTCATTAGATCGTATAAAAATCCGTTGTCATTTAATCAATTATTCAGTGGAATTGCAGGAAAATGACAAAAATAACAATTTTTTGCACCAAAACCAGGTTTTAGGAAATGTTCGATGATCTCAAGAATATTTTTTTTTCTTATTGATTTTAACCATTATTTATTGTTCTAAAGATTCTTTTAACCATTATCTATTTTCGCGGACACGGTGTTCTGTTGATTCCTTTTCTCTATCGGGTACCCCCTAAACGTGTATTCCGTTCAGAATTTCCAGATTAAATTTTTGCTTCTAATACCAATGGGGGAAAGTAAAAAATAGATATAGCGCGTCCTTTTTTAATAACTGTTAAAAGCTGAAATTTTTACGAAGATATCTGATTTGTATCGAGTTTACCATTGTCGAGACCAAACTCTTTTCAGAAGGGAGGGGGGAAATTGAAAGATGGAAACAAAACCTCCACCCTGAAAACACTTGTGAAAAGTTTTTGCATGACTAATGTATCAATGTTATTTTCAATGATGTTTTATGTCCGGGCTCTGGAAACAGGTTTATTAGCCCATCCCGATATGGCTGTACTGCGTGGCATATTTTTGAATTTGGCACCAAACGACCTTCGATCGCTAGCAACTGTTTATACTTTCTCGTATCTTCTACATAGTAAGGGAAAGTTATATATTGCTGATACATGCCGATTTTTCGACAACAAACACGTATATAAGTCTCAGATAGCAAAACATTAAGTTTTACTTTCTCCTAAACGTAGTAAATTACTTTCCCGTTCGCCCAGTGCCGACAAACTCCACAGTTGGGGATTTTGATACCAGAAAGGATCTGATAAGGTCGGTTTCTCTGTCTACTCGCCAGTCAGCCCGCCCGTCCATCTCACTGCTAACAACACTAGTGTGTCAACCGTAAACAGCGTATTCACCGAAATGGATATTCCCTGATCAATTTGATGGATGTCATGGGCTTGGGAATTTGATATGTATCTTTTAATTTTATGGTTACTTTAAATAAAATACCTAGGTCGTTTTGTTAAGTTTGTAAAAAAATGACTCCCAGTATTTTAAAATTGCTCTGCTCAAATATAGCAAAGTACGCCTATAAACTGGCGCAGGGATGATTATCATTCAAGCCTTTGGTTTTTGAGAATTGCACAAGTTTAAAAATTGAACAATGTCCTTCTACAATTACATGTTTGAAGATACAGATTTTTCTTAATGAAATCTATTCTTCAAACATATTTAAAAAAATGTATGTAGATTTTGGAAAAATATAGTTTTTTGTAATATTAGGTGAAATTGTAAAAATTAAACAAAAACGCAAACAAGATTTTTTCAAAAACAGTTCCAAATTTTTCCTTTAATTTTTTCCTCGAATAGCTTACTTTTTTGTTCATTCGCTTAGTATTCGTTAGTTTAGTTAATTCATTCGTTTAGTTCATTCGTATTGATCGAAATTCATTAATAACTGAAATTTCGATTATTGCAAAGTTGGGCTGTTTTCGGGTACGTGTGAAACTATTGACCGGCAGGTTTATGGTGTAAGGCATTTGTTCGGGAAGACAATGCTTCTAAATCTAAACCCCAGCTCTTGCAAATAGGTTCGCATTTTAAACTTCCTAGCTATCCGGGAGACGCAGCGTCCAGGGCACAGGGGCCGACGTTTCGGTCGCCATTCTGCGACCTTCATCTGGGGCATTGTATTGCGCCCTTGATGGCACCTGATGAAGGTCGCAGAATGGCGACCGAAACGTCGGCACCTGTACCCTGGACGCGGCGTCTCCCGGATAGCCAAGTAAGTTCAAATTCCGGCCGCGGAAGCCTACGCTCTCGGTTTGCATTTTGAATGTGGGGAGACCCTTTTGCGGTTTTAACTAATATTTTAATAGTATGTAACCGTGTAAAATAATACGAAAAATGTGTGCTGACTTGCACTTCAAGTTACTTTTGTGCATCACAAGTTACATATGTGTATCACAAGTTACATTTGTGCAACACAAGTTACTTTCCTGGACACTCCATTCAGGTAAAGTTATGTAATTCTGCACGAAAATTGTCAGTATATTAACAGAAAAATACGTTTCGCGGGGCTTAAAATATTGAAAAAGTGTTCTTTTTTTGTTGTAAATGTAGAATATTACTTCTTTTACGTAGTATCGTTTTGTCGGTCCTTGATATCTAAAAAGTTTTTTCTCAATCCATCCGTCTGTCCGTCTAATCATTGTCGTAAACGAAGTGTAGATAAGTATTGTAATACCCGATGATGGTTGTCGAGTTTTTGACGGAAATATATGTTTTCTGTGTTCCTGATACCGAAAATTATATTTTCCCGCCCGTCCGTCTCCGTTCGTCTCCGTCCGTCTCCGTCCGTCTCCGTTCGTCTCTGTTTGTCTCTGTTTGTCTCCGTTGTCTCTGTTGTCTCTGTCCGCCTCTGTCTGTCTCCGTCTGTCCGCCCGCCCATCTTCCCGTTCGCCTGTCCGTCCAGTAATCCGGTCGTCCTATGCTCTGTCCGTTCTTCTAACTGCGAACCACACATTTACATCGTATAGAAGAAACGAGAACATCCTAAACATATCATAAATATTCATTATACTCTATGCATCAAACTCAACTGTCAAATTATATTGGTATTATTCTAGTAGCAGTAACCTTGTAGCGTCCTAATAGTGCAGTTCAGTATTTCCTCTTTAGTTCTAGCACAATTATGATTTCTCATTCTTTGAAATGCAAGTGCCTATGGAAGAAACAAAATCTTATAGAAAGGTTTTATGTGGCAAAGCGTCCTCACCTAGAACATGTTTGATACTCATCGCAAATGAAAGGCTGCGGACTTTGCTTATTTGCATGTTTTTTCCACATAATGATAGGCATAAAGCACACACATTCATTTCTTGTCGTTTGAGATCGAAATACAAGTTCTTATAGTGCATATTTTTGTATATTTATGATAATTCAGCATGTTTTCATTCTAATAATTGCATACTTTACATTTTTTTAGTTCCTTCGTAAAATTCAAACGTTAAGATGGCGAGAATTCGAGTTTGGATTATTTCTGTGCGAATAGAGCAGTACACTTCATCAGAACGTCGATATCCAGACGTGTCCGCGCGTCCATGGGAAAGAAGGAGCTCCGCGCTGTGGTCGGCCGCATCCCCTGACCCCCTCTGCTTGCGTTGTGCGAACTATTTCTTGGGCGGGGCCACAACCTCTTGCGAAGGACAAGGCCACGACAGCAGGAGCGCCAGAGGTTGGAGAGATTAATTTAGTTTTCATAGGCTCTGAAATTACGATACCCCTTATTGCCAGTTCGAAATCTTAAGATTAGAGTTAAAGAATTCTTCTCTCGGGTTGGCTGTTTAGAATGTTGGTTCAGTTTCTTTGCGGGTCTCGGTACCTTGTATAGTGTGTGAATTAAATAACGACAGCATACTAAATGACAAGAGCTCGGGTGCTTCTCTTTTGCGAAGTTGGATTGCAGGCAAGAAACAAAGTTTAGATGGTAAAATATTTTTTGCCAAGCTTTTTCAAAACAGATGAACTGTCCCAAATATTTCAAGTGCATCTACGTTTGCAAACTGCATCTCATTAAAAAGTGCATCGAAAAATACAATTCATTGTCTTCTAGATTTGAAGCCAAAGGAAAATCAAAAACGATAAGGTCATTGAGTTATGCGAAGCTCTATCTTTTGTATCTAATATACCATGGGGAAGGTGAATAATTGCCGTGTTATATCAAATCAAATTATATCATATTATCAAATTATATATATATATATATATATATATATATATATATATATATATATATATATCAAAAACAATCCACTTCACAAAAAATACTTCAATCCACTCTATTAAAAGTACTCAAAGAAATTATGTATGACACAGCAGATTCATTTATCTGGCTTTCAATTGATGAAACAACTAATTCTTGTGAAAGATATGTAAATAGAACAAGAAGAAGATGATGTTGAATTTACTCATTTAATTACGTGCAGTCTTAGAGAAAACAAACTATGCCAACATTTGCCGAGACTGAGTGAGACGAATTGGTTTATTGTGGTCAGTTGAAGAGCACGAAGAGAGATTTTTGGTATTCCTGACGGATAGTACATGCTGCATGCAGCGGTGGCTCTTCTAGGCTCTACCCCAAAATGCTCCTATTACTTGGATGTTCATGGCCAACATTATGCTGCCGAAGAGATTTGTTCGCAGCACCCTTAATCTCTTCGGTTATAAATGTTTTTGTCAGAGAACACAAATTTTCAAAGAGGAACTACTAGAAATTCCCCTTCCGTCCGAGCCTCCCAATTTTAGATGAGCAAGATGGCTCAATGCCCTTTATTATTGGTCACACATTAAAGCTATTAAGAAGATACTTCCTTTATTCAATACAGATGCGACGTCGTGTAGTAATTCAGTAATACTGGCTGGAAGTGATGAAGGTATCAAAAGCAAACATATATTAGTCCACACTTCGTAACTTTGCCTAAAATCATTACCAATCTCGAAGAACGTGACCTAGACGTAACTGCAGCAGTAAACTTATTGAATATAGCAACTTGTTACATATAAACTTATTATCTATAGTAATGTCATTTCACTATTTGCCAGGACCAGTAGTACGAGTTGAGCAGAAAAAATAAGAAAATTGAAGAAAAATCCCGGTTTGAGAACTATGAAAACGATTGGTATTTTACTGGGAGAAACGGAGTTAAAAAATTGCACGGCTAAAGAAATTGCAGCTTTGTATTGTCCCCTAAATTCATGAGAAGTTGAAATAACTTTTTCTGTGTATAAGAACATTGTTGTGGATAAAAGAAAATTATTTACCCCAGAAAATTTGGAAAAAATATACTATAATCTCTTGCAATAGAAATTCATTTCTGTGTGTATCATTCAACATGTCAAATCAAACTATTTTGTATAAATTAAAAACGCACGTTTGTCTCTACATATTTTTCTTTTTAAGTGCATGTCTTCCTATTTTTAAAGCACATTTGCATGCATATTTTCAGGATTTTTAGTGCGTATGAATCCGCACCTTACTGATGACCATCGAATATTGCACAAAATGTGCGAAACCTCTCTCATAGACCAGATTCAACACGTATCGGGGTCCTCTGCGGTTTCTGGGGAATCATACACCTGTATTTTTATTAAATTGTATTTTTCATTGATATTACAACGTTCATCCGTAAGGCTGTTGTTGGCATCCGTAAGGCAGTTGTTCGAGCGAGCAACTTTGTACCAGCAAAGTGTGAAGGGGTAAATTGTCACCTCCCTGAGAGTGATTTCATTAAGTTACACCTTGAACAAGTTTATTGTGAGGAAATTTCGTTTGAGAGCGATGACAGGGTTAAGAGGAAATACGATTGGAGAGACAGATAAATGCAAGAAAAGTTTTTACTCTATCTAATGTCGGAGAGGTATTGAAGGAAAATGTGAAATGGGAGGCTGTTTCTTAGGCAGGAGAGTGGGGGTTGATCAGCTCCTATTTGTAAGTGACTGCTTCTTGTACATGATTTAAATTATTGAAGAAATTAAGTGCCAGTAATCGGTTCTATTGCAAAATTGTCGTGCGGTATCTTATTGCTGACAGATCAGAGGGCATTTACTGTTATTCTTAAGAATTTGTTTTGAATGATTTGTAACTTATTTAATGTGCTTTGGGCAGCTGAAATCCATTCAGGGCATGCATAAGTTAATATCGTACGAAGAATATACACCTGTTAGCTTCCATGCAAAGATAAACGGTCTCCCCTCTGCCTCGCCGTCTGCCAGCATTGCAGCCGCATTTGCTTACGTCCTCATTGCCCCTGTGCTGCTCCTCCCACCTCCTCCCACTCCGTCCCACACTATCCCTGATGCCACTCCCGCCACACCCGTTGCCACTCGGCCACCGCAATGCCACCCGACCAGCTGCTCCCATTGCTGGCCCCATTGCTGGCCGCCCCGTACGCCCCTCTCCCCCGCTACGCCCCGCTACTGCCCCTACTGCCCCCGCTACTGCCCCCGCTACTGCCCCCGCTACTCCCCCGCTACTGCCCCGCTACTGCCCCCGCTACTGCCCCCGCTCTGCCCCGCTGCTTCCCCCGCTACTGCCCCCCTGATACCCCGCTGTCGTCCCGCAGCCACGCCCGCTTTCCCCTAGCTGCTTACCCTTGACACCACACTGTCGCTAACCCCGTTGCCCCACACGCCACAGTTCGCCCGCCCCTCGTCATTCCCCGCTGCCTCCGTTTCCACCACGCAGTCGCCTCTACTGGCGCTTGTACTCTCGGATGCCCCGGCCCGCCAACCCGCCAGAGACCCCGCTATCATTTCCGCCATTACCATACCCCGCTGGCCCCCCCCCCTGAATCCTTTCCCAGCCCCTCCCCGGGGCTTCTACGGCCGCCGGTCCAGGCGCCATCCCCGATGGTGTCCCCCGCGCCCGCGCCTCCTGCTGCTGTCCCTGCTGTCGTCCCCGCCGCCGGTCCCGCTGCCGGTCCGGTGCCGACCCCTGCTGTTAATCCCTACTGTCGCCCCCGTGTGCCACTGTGCCACTTCCTCTTCCACCCCGCCTCCGCCACCTGCTGCCGCGGCCATGCATGCCACACGCGAGGCCTTTGTGCGGCCTGCGAGCGGTATATAGGTAATAGGGAGCTCATTACGGGTTATACGTCAAGCGGGGGGCCTTTGTACGAACCCCTTCTGGTAAATTCCGCTGTCGCGTGTCACTCCCTTCGGCCAGTCCGACAAGGTCTCCCTCTTCCAAGGGCACGCGCCGCACTGCTATTTCCGCAGGTGGCTGCAGAGGGATGCTGTATCTGCAACACAAGCAGAAAGAGCAGAGTCAAATTTCATCACTACACTTCAGATAGTATATATCTCTATTTAAGAAACGACGAAATAATTGCTCAGGAAGCTGAAAATGAACCAGACTTATAAAATGCAGACCTTTCTGCTATATTGATAATAATTTAGGCTACAAGGACGGAAAGCGTTACATTGCGAGAGAGATATTTCATGCTTAAGCTATGATGCAAGCCGAGACTAGAAATTCGAGTAATGTTGCACCGTCAATGAATCGTAATACGTTTTATCTACATATATATTACTCATTTCCGATGCGCAGAGAAATCGAAAGAAAACAATGGAACCCCCAGCCATGTGAGAGTCGATAGTTTTTTTCAGACACTCACGAACTCAGCAAAAGAACAAAAACACCTATTTTACTAATTTCGAATACGGGTTGACGGTTGTAAATCTCGAAGTGGGCGGAAAACGTGCCCATGTAGTTGGAGGTTTCGTTAAATATCTAGGAAAATTGAAAAAATTACAGAACTATGAAACTGTTTCGATTTTCACAGAAAAATGGAAATTTTTCATTATGTTATTCCGCCAATTCTCATAAGATTCTCATTGATTTATATATTTTTCAGGCATAATATGGATTGCTTTGATATGATCAAGGCTGTGGGCCTTGGATAAGATTGCTTAGTTGAAAACAACTGAAGCAATTCATTAATTGAAATGCCATGAAGGGCGGAAAATATGCAAGAGTTTCCGTCAACGATGTTAGAAAAATCACATGGGACTATAGGTCACTTAATTCCCATTACTTCAGATATCAAAATAAACTAGTGGTACTGGAAAAGCCCAAACTTCCTCGCATTATTTCTAAATTCTACAATTTTCAAAAATTGACGAAGTTCAACGGAGATGAGTCCTGCGCCATTTTTTAAAGTGCCCTTTACTCTATGTGGGAAAAACTTTAAAGAAAAAATATAATAATAATAATAATAATAATAATAATAATAATAATAATAATAATAATAATAATAATAATGTCTTTATTAATGGCGAGGCTCAGGCCATAGGGCCTGCTCTTCCGTTTAACCACTGAGTCTACATTGATACAGGATGTTAACATATAAGAGGGGAGGGAAATCTGTACATTTACGTCTGGGAGTGCAAAACTAGGGACCATCCCGGCATACGCCTCAAGCGATTGAGTAAACCCAGAAAACCTCAATCACGATGGCGGTTTAGGGCCGAACAGCATCAATGAATAGAAATGGAAGATGAGAGAGAAATCAGAGAAGCGAATCATAAATGAAAATGAAGAAGAAAATACGAACGAGAAAGAAGAAAGGAGAGAGACTAAAGGGGGAACAAACTGTACATTTATGACTGGGAGTGCGAAGCAAGGGGCCATCCCGGCGTGCGCCTTAAGCAATTGAGTAAACCCAGTAAAACGTTAATCAGGATGGCGGCTTATGGCCGAACATTAATATAGAAGAATATGGTATGGATAGTAGTGAAGGTGAAGAGATGAGGCGTTTAGGGGAAAGGGTCGTAAAGACATAAATGGGGAAGTCTGTGAAGGAAAGGAAGGAAGAAAACGCGAAGAAAAAGAGGAAGAAGAAGAAGAAGAAGAAGAAGAAGGTGGGAAAGTAAATTTTTTCCAGAAGCGGTACAGAAATGTTACGTTTGGTATACAGTAGAACTTTACATAAATATACAAACATTTGTAACACCAGAGAAGCATAATAGGCTCTAAGTTAATAGGACCAGTAATTTAAAATATAAAATTGACACTAGTAAGAAATAATGTAAAAGTAAAAGTACAAACAATGTAAAAGTACATTTGGAGCGTGGCTAATCATTTTAAATATTTTATTTGAACAATTTCATTAGGATACACAGTATGTGGTTGTTAATAATTTAGATGGTGTGAGAGGGAGTGAAAAATGAGAATAGAGTAATGAGGTAGGGGGTGGAATTTTGAATTTAAAAAAGTAAGAAAAGTGCGGCGTTTAGGGGGGCGATGACCGGGTGCTTGGTAGTGGGAAAAGTCTGGAGGATGAAGAGGACATTAATGCCATGCTATATGTCGTTATACCTTACCCAAGTATTTAATTCGTTTTTGAATTTACGGAAAGTATTCGAATGTTTTAGACTCCCTGGTAGTTTATTCCAGGCTCGGATATATGTAATGGTGAAAGATTTATTGAAAGAAGTCGTGCTGTGACGTGGTACACAGAAGAATTAAGATAGTTATATTACTGTGACCTATAGCTGTTCTCGCATATATGTAGCCGTTTTTGGGGCGAAAATTATAAATTGCCATTACTTCATAAATTACCTGAAAACTATTTTATATTGTCAAAAAATGTACATTACCTTATTTAAATATCAACTTGTTTAGAACATATTTCATTGAGGAAAATATCTCCATCATAAGTATTGCAATTTGTAATTTTGATTTTTAGCAATTTTCGGAAATAGACATCTCAGAAAATGAGATCTGCGCTAATTTTATGACCGTTCCATTCGCGAGAAAATGAAAGAAGAATATTGGAACCGTTTTTGAGAAAATATTTGTTAAAAAATTGCCCCTATTTGCCCTTAAGGGAATATGCCCTCAATGGGATCTGGGAGAAATCGCTTGGCACATACTGAAATACACAGGACATGTTTCGACGGAATATCTTCTACATTATTAACTAACGTAGGCGCTTTATCCTTCATAAGGAGTCGCAGAGAATGAAAAAGCAAATCTAATGCTAAAAAAATCTTGAAGATTCTGTTGAAAGTGAGACTAAGTACAATGATACAAGAAAGTGAAAGTTTCTTGGAAGTACTAACGGAACAGAGCATAGAGGCAACTAAAACTTTCATGGAAACGTTATAATAATAGAAACAAATAGTTGCTACAACAGCACATACAATTTCGCATTATTTTTAACTTCACAATTTTCGAAAATTTTAAGGGAGTTCACTGCAAATGAGACCTGTGCCATTTTAAAGCGTCCCTTGCTCTATCGGAGGAAGACATTTTTAAATATAAAAATGGAGTCGCTTTGGGTAAAAAAAAATATAAATTGGAATAACGTCAAACAAATTACGAGAAACTACTCTTTTTTCGAAAATATGTACATTACCTTATTTAAATATCTGTTTTCAACCAATTATATTAGGAAATCCTGTCATAAATATTGTAATATGGCAAAGTCAAGGTTTTTCTGGTTTCGAAAATACAGAAAGTACAACAATGGGATCGGCAACATTTTTAAAACCGCATTTCGTCTCAGAATAGCCAAATTTTGCTTTTTGTTAATTTTCTGTTCGAGAAAAAATTAAAGAAAAAATGTGGAGTCTTCTGGGAGAAAATATTTCTTTAAATGTTGCCTATATTTCACACAAGATTACACAAAAACTACTAACGTTATCGAAAATTAGTACTGCATGGCCTCATTCAGAGATCTGTCTTTGAAGAATCGATTTCGTTAAAAATGTCTAACCTCAGTATTGTAATTGCAGAGAGACGGTGAACAACGTTTTGAACTTCGAAGCTCAGAGATTTTAACGTTAATTAGACCTACCTCATTATATTAAGCGTCATTTGTACTGTCCGAAGAAAAACGTCATTGAAAAAACTAGAAGCTATTTGTGAAAATTTTGCGGGCTTCGAGTTATTTCAGATTGATATGGGAATATTAATTTTGAAAAAAATTGTCTGAATGGATTAGGCACTAGCGTTAACCATGGACGGACGAATAGAAAATCAATTTTTCGGTATCACAGACCCCAAATTCGTGGATTCTGACTAAACGACGTGTAAAAGGAAATGATTTAATACTTTTAAGAATAAGGTTAATCACTTTTTCAATGCTATGGCCCCACAATATAAATTTTTCTTTCGAAGAATCGCAAATTTTTCCTGCAGCTTTCAATGGTTTCTTTTTTAAGTACGTATGTACGAAGTAAAGCGGGAGTGTAAAAATTGAAGGAATTACATAACATACTATCACTATAAATATTCGTTAGTAAAGCTTTTTCTATATATATATATATATATATATATATATATATATATATATATATATATATATTTTGAATATTCAATAAATAATTTGGAAGCATATTTGTAAGCATACCTATATCCGTGCGATAAAGTTATTTCAGTCGGGGAAAGTAATTTTAGTGCAGTAAAGTAACACTTTCAACACTATTTTAGAAAATACAAAATGCGATCTAATATGAAATAATTATGTAAGCACGATACCCAGCATTTATTCGTTTTGGCATTCGACGGATAACCGACGACTACTCCAACATTAGTGTTCCGAGCTCTATATCCGGGATCCGAGACCTATATATATCACCCTTGATATTTTTATTTATTATTGATATATTTTTGCATCATACGGGAATTAAGTTTTATAGTATTAATTAAACTTAGTTCATGTAGATTTCGTTTTGGCCTTACTAAATTTATTTGAAATTAGAAATTTAATTCATTAATTAAAATTAAAATTACCAAGTGAATACGTGATGGCTTCCTTTGATATTGAAGTTATGTTTCCATCAATACCACATGCTTTAATTAATGAAGATATAGAGACATTACTTGAACAGAATAAAAGTAATATAACTATCCCAGTCAATGAAATTTAAACTGCCATGAAATATATACTTTACCATATGGTGTTTCAATTCAAGAATAAGGTTTACCAACAAACCGAAGACACGCCAATAGGAAGCGCAATTAGTTGGACTTTGGCAGAAATTGTTATAAGAAATTAGAAAAATCTAATTTGACAGTGACAATGACGGAAAGATTGGGATTGGATATTACAAACGGTATGTAGATGACATCTTTATGATTATACATAGGGATCATTTTCTTGAAACTCTAAATAAATTAAACTCGTATAATTCTGGAATTAAATTCCGAGTTGAACCAAAATATCAACAAATTAATTTCCTGAACATAATAAAAAGAATAAATAGTCGACTGACCACAAAGTACTAAAGGGAGAACACTTATACAGGAAAACATTGAATTACATGTCGTCTCACCCGACAGCACACATAATATCTGTAATATATGGATTTGTAGATAGATCCTTTTGTCAGAACATAAATATATAAAATAGAATATTGAAACAATACAGAATATTTTAAAACTCAATAATTACACTGATAAATTCAGTAAAAAATATATAAATAAAATACTAAATAAATATAAATTAAACATAATCCAAGTAGAAAAAGTGAATAGAATAACATTCCCATACCGGAAATTACCATACCATTCCAATTCCCATACCGGAAATTACAATCGAAATACACAAATGGCTTAAAGACAAATGAAGATCAACACTGTATATAAAATGAAAAGGTAAAAAAAAGCACAAAGACAAAATAGATACTAAAGACAATGAAAATGTGGTATACTAAATACAATTCCATACAATTCAATACATACATATATATATATATATATATATATATATATATACATACATATATGTAAATGGTCATTCCTGGAAAAATATAGAGCTATTCGGAATTTATAGATTGAGAAATTTGAGAAATCCCATATAATCCCGTACTGTATTAAGGACGATGGGAAAATTTTTCAACCACAAAAATTTGTGATTTAAATCTTTATGAAATTCTTCCACGCTTTCTTGAAATTAGGACCGACTGCTAAGATGAAAAGAAGATGATCTCTCTTACCTTTTCGACGAGGAAGAATTTTCTTTCTAGAAAACACTCTCTGAGGCTACTTCGCGTGCAACATGCATTCGCTAGTTCTTGAAAATAGGTCGCGTTATCATTTTGCTTTGTACGTGTATTTAACGTGTGGATTCTCAGTTTTTGAAATAAAATTCAAATACTAGTAAGTACTTTATAAGAACAGTTAACTATACAATTTGTACTGACTAATTTGCTTCTGGCCTTTGAATACTGCTATTTGATACGCAGTTTCTGCACTCTTAAGCACAAAGGTATATTCTCATGAATTATTCGTTTGCCCGCATTTCCTAAAAAAGGCCCTATTTGGATAGGTAAATAGAAGTTTCCCAGCGGATTTCAGAGCAAAGTCGAACTTGGTTCTGTGAAATCTCTACTGAAAATTTCATGCGTTTTGCCCAGAGTACTCCTGAAAGCAAAAAAGCGTTTTCCCTTTGAGAGAGCGCCACTTTTTAGCAAAAGCACGGACATTTTGCCGGCAGTGAGGCTCTGTACTAAAATGTTCTGTTCGTTTGTCAAACAAAAATAAGCTTCAACGCCTGCTAGGAAAATAGAGCCTAGTTCGTAGTTAATAATAAACACCAAAACATTGGAAGTGAATACTCTTCTGAGTTTTCGTCTGCATCCAATGCGCACAATAAATTATATTTTGCTGTATTTTTTCAGACAGGAATGCATTCTCAATCTGCCATACGCTGTGCTCTTCCACATTCACGGTTCTCTGTGTTCATCGGCTGGAACGCTTATATTAGACTACCCTACTGCTATTCAAATAACTAGTTGGCTTACGAAATGAATTAATATGAATGCGGGAAAGATTAAAGGGAAGAGTGTGTTGGTAGGGTGACTGGAAGTGTCTGTGAGATCAAAGGTAATAAGTGTTCTTCCTATCCTAAATATGAGAACGTGGTTACGCTTGACAACAAGCGGAACTATTCTCCAAACTACCGCAACATATGAACACATGATGAACTAATGAGAAAATATGACTCCTAAGCAGCATAAATGAAGAAAGGTGTAAACACTACGAATCAGAAGGTTTTTAAGAAGCAAAGTGATATTATATGAATTCTTTTAAAAATTAAAATACAATAATAAAAATATTTAATAATTGACTATCTCTTTGGCTGTAAATCGAGCTCAGAACAACTCTGCAGCCAATTATATTTTCATAAAATAAAGCGCCATAACAAAATTGCAAGGCTGCTTTGTTTACTAGAGAGCTCTGACCGGAACTCAGAAGAAAAAGAAGAAAAAGAATAATAGCACACTTTACAGACATCACAGAATACATCTCAAAATAAGCCGCTGCAGAATACTTTCGGCTTTGTTTTTATGCTCTGTTTATTATCTTTTCAACCTGTTCACTCAGTCGTAAAGCAGGACCATTTACTTTTGTATAGCAAATAAATTGCTATCATGGAGATTCTTTGGAAGCATTTGTTCTGCTTTAGTGAAACTATTGTTTTCATTGTAATTGGTAACTAAAAGTAGAGTGGCAAAAGTCTATAACAGGAATTCTGTTTTCTATGAGATGAATGGTTACATAGATAACATTGGTAGGTAATTAGTTTTACGTATTGTTTTTCACAATTACACAATTTATTTCACAATTAGTTTCAAATTTTATTTCTTTATTTATGTATGTCAAAAACAGTTAAAAATAATAAGACATAATTTCCTACATTGCCGAACACAAACTATATTACTAATTTTCCGTGCGCGCAGCAATTGAAAGAAACCTATGCAACCTTCGTCTATGTAAGTGGGCGTATAGTTTTGTTGCATATACAAGAACTCGTGAAAATACAAATATATCTATGTTATTAATTTCATATGTTCGCAGAAATTGAATGAAATCTATAAACCTTCGGTCATGTAAGAGTATGGTTTCATTAAATACAAAATAACTCGGGAAAATACAAAAACATTATATGTATATTAATTTCCAATTCGCGCAGAAACTGAAAGAAAAATTAACTTAGCAGCCGTCAGCCATCTCAGAGACATCTATACTTTGATACCCACGAACTCGGGAAAAATCCCAACACGCTGAAAAATACAAATATCTGATTGTGTTATTCCTTCTATTCTCATAGTCCATACGGACTGAATTGTCATATTCACTACCCCACTGCTTACAATACAGTTGACGTCGTGACACCAAGGCTGCAAGAAAGAGACGGCAATTAGAGGCCCACTGTTAAATATTTGTAATATATTGGTTGGGTTATTTAACGGCTTTTATAATATTCTTGGTGTGTAAAGAAATGTACTGTATATATAATGTACTGTTTGTGGAGTATTCGTTAAAGCTCTTTCTGTCAAAATATTTAATACAGTAGTGTTATATTAGAGTATTTTATTTGTCGTTGTTCTTGAGAAGTGTGGGCGCTATGTTTCGGAAAACAATATTGAATGGTATTTTATAGCAGTAGTTTTGCTGCAGAAGGCAACTAGTGTACATTAATAAGGTCCTGTTTCGATTATAAAAGTTGATGCTAACATTTGCCAAGAAAATAACCTCTCTTCTGATACACTGCTGATAGCATCGTACGCTACATAACTTCATTTACAGCATTTACTTTACTAACTGCTGTATAACGTTTTCATAATCATACCTTCTGGTTTCGACAAAGAAAGAGACTCAGAAAACATGTATAGTACAGCATGAAAGTAATAATGGCAACATTATAATGCAAGCAGAACGTTTCACTTTGGAACAAGTAATTCGTTGGGAGGGATCAATTTACGCGGTGTGAATGAATTGCAAGCTGTTGCTTGTACTTACCTCTTTGCGTAAAAAATTAACGTTTGAATGTTTTAACGATACATATTTTGTCGTTGCTACAACCGACAATGGAACGGTAAGACTTTGTGAGAGAGAGACAATGTGTAGCCACGCGTTGTCTTTTACGTGATGAACATTTAAGTTTTACAACAATCATCTAGAATTATAAACGCAGGAAGTATTCAAAGAAAATAAAAAAGGAGTATTATTCCTCGACGAAGGACATAATGGATAAGAGCCTAAATTTATTGCTTTTTTATCCTTGAAAATAGATTTTATTACATGGGAGCGGGTGTTCTTTTAATTGAAAATTCAAGTCGTATATGACTTAGTGTAGAGATCACAGAATTTTAAAAACGTGCACAGAATTCACTTCTCCCCATAGAACGTCATACACAGTTTTAACTGTTTTTGACGTAAAATAAATAAATAAATAAAATAAATAAATTATCAAGATTCCGAGGATTCCTTAAACAAAGAACTATTCAGGTTCTACAACATTGCAACCATCAATATTCGGTTTG
Organism: Teleogryllus oceanicus; assembly: GCA_964035755.1. Lineage (NCBI taxonomy): Eukaryota > Metazoa > Arthropoda > Insecta > Orthoptera > Gryllidae > Teleogryllus > Teleogryllus oceanicus. The sequence continues at coordinate 265,065,202 of CAXIVR010000001.1, forward strand.
CAAGTTTTGGTTTGAGTTTAATGAATTTGTGCGCATTCATGTGTGCGTTCGGCTGCTAACTATTTGATGTCTCTTCCCTGGTCACAATTTTCTCGAGAAATTCGTCTCTCAATGAATAATCAACGTTGAATTGTGTACATTCTTTGCGGTTTTCCGAAGCCAGTCAGTTGTGTTCATATGTACCGTGCCCAGAATTCTTAATCTAATCTGTGTGACAATTCGAAACATTGCGGAGTTAAAACGCTTTAAAAATATGTGAAGATCTGAAATAATTTCCTCACGACAATTCCTCACGATTCAGTTGATGTTTTGAATGACTTCGTCAAATCCAATTAATTGTCATCCTTGTGTACTATTTTTTTCTAAAAAAAATCTTCCTTATCTATCTACTTGGTACAACAGTGCTCCACATAATTGTCTAACGGATAAGACAGGGTTTGTTTCAACTCAATCGTAGAAATACACACCTTAACACAATGTATCGTGTGCCCGCGTATAGCAAGGTAACACGCCATTGATAATCCCGTCATTTATAGCTAGGGAAACTGATTTATTTCTGTTAGTCGTAGGTAACAGGGTTATTTTTTAGATTACTTAGCACATTCCTCAGCTCTTAAGCAGACTGATACTTTTCTAAATTCGGGTTCTCATTGAACAGAAGAATCGCACGTAGGATATGAGTGGGGCATATCGATATTTTACGATTGGTATGCCATATTCGCATTAAGGCGTAGGACGTGAAGATGCTTAGTGAGGTCTGTGTATGGATTTTAGAGCCTCGATATTATTGGGACAACGGTGGTCCTCACTTTGAAGGGTCTTTTCACCTCCATCTGGGGATGATGATGATGATAATGCTTGTTTTTTAGATCTTCTGATCAACTCTGGAATCTTCTGGAATAATCATGTCTACTATCCATTCCTACTTCTTGTTAACTATTATGGGATCTGGCATATTATGAACCAAATATTGGTCTATCCGGATCGAAAGGTCATAAAGTAGTTTTTTGTGTTGGTGTTTTCGACCACCCGGTCTGCATGTGCTTCCACCATTGATCAGCTCCAGTGAAATTATATTTTCTGTACAGAGCCAGTGTATCACGGTAAATACTCTGTCAGTGCATTGAAAAGGGAGCTCGGGAGGTAATGGATGACGTATACGTTTTCCGTTTTGGGGCCAGGTTCGATCCTCGGCAATTCATGGGGAATCTGTGGTTATCCCTGCTTCTCATTGGACCAATACTTATTTATCATTCACTTAATTGTCCTTATTATTACTATTAGGTGCTAATTAGATAATTTATGGGTCATTATGGCCGCAACAGTTGAAGAGCACCAAAACCCAAAAAAATAAATTTAAAAAATGTAAATAAATAACGGTGTTGACAAAAAGGGCGTTGTTTGTAATACATTTGTGCAATTTTGCTACAGGCGCTTCTTAGGTGATTGTTTATTCTTGTTTGCAATAAGCACTTTGGTCGACCACTTTTCCTCCTCCTCAGTCATAGTTCTTAGACCCGTTCTCGATATTACTAGGACGAAGCCTTTGTTATCTTTCTTTATGGAGCCAACTCCGGGTGAGAGTACTGTCCACCTCTCGTTCATTGTCTCGAGAAAATGGTCCGTAGAGCGGCTTGCCATGCCACCTGGTCCGGTGATCCTGCAGTTTCCTCTCTCAGTTGATGATGAAGGAGCTTCGAAGCTTTAAGATACTTTCTTCCGTTCTGCAAGCCACGCCTCCTTTGAATTTTTTATGTATACTGCCGGTGAGTGCTTCTCTGTTTGAACTTTTAATTTTATTTGCGGAAGTTTACGTCTTCCTGATTTGCGGGAGACTGGATCTGTCTACATCACAGCGGGGATTGGAAGCGTGATGAGCTATCATTAGTTGTCTAGTATGACAATCCAGATTATCCAGCTCTGGTCTATTATTATTATTATTATTATTATTATTATTATTATTATTGTTGTTATTAATATATTCATTATTAATGTTATTATTAAATATTAATTAATGAATTATAATCTTATAGTTATTAGCGTTCATAGTGAGGAGGAAAGGACGTGACGTAGTTCTCAGGGCAGCGTCCCAGTCCGTGACGATTGGGAGAAAAAAGAAGGAATGTATAGGTATGTCCGTGCGCGCTTCACGGCCTTAGATCTCAAGTAGATGTCAACCCTATGGCTGATGCTCAGAAATTCGTCTAGAAGCGATTTCGAAGGAAATTACAAATTTTCGTTTTGGAGTTATTAAAAATAAATCATCGCCTATGACGCTCACAGTGCATTATTGAATTTTAACCCAGTAGATTAATTGTTAAACATTAATATTTTTAATAAATATCCTTATTTTTAAATGCATTGTGAATTCGAAATACAATGCATTTGTTTTGTCCTAATAAACAAATTGTCATCGGTGTGAAAGTATATACTTTTCGTTATATTACTAACGATTAATTATAATATTGCAGCTTGGATACGACGAATACTTCAGTCTTGGAAAACTGACCAGTGTTAACAGACAGTCGATTCGAAAATAAACATTTTTCTTTCACAGGAACCCTGAAGAATGTGCTTCAAAATGTCAATATCAGCAGCATTATTTTATAACTTTCTTTATACTTCCCTAAATACTTTTTCGATATTACACGAGCAAATAAAATTAATTAATTGTAGAAAACTATAACTTCGTTTTTAGGCCAAACAAATATTATTGAAGGACAAATTTGTTGAAACAAATTTCTGTTTCCAAAGTTAAAATAAATGACAAGTATTTTATTGTTGCGCTGCGAAGTTCGCGCGTTGCAACTATGTATTGATAATATCCGTCAACTCAATTCACGTCTTTTAAATCTGTATAAACTCATAAAGTAAACTGGGAGCTGTAGCTCAATACATCAACTGATGTCACTGCAGCGCCTCTAACCGGGAGGTTCCAGGTTCGAGTCCTGACGGCGGCAGGATTTTCGACGCTCCCTTTTCAGCTGGGTCGAATTCATTCGCTGTCTGAAGGAGAATTCTATCGGCCGGCTGTTCTGATCGGTAGTTGTTCGTGGTTTCTCCGATCTACACCAGGCGAATGCAGGAGCAGTACCCTAACAAACGGGCCACGGACCGTGCGCTATCTCTCCTTCCTCTTTCTTGTCCTGTCCTATCCTCTTCCCTTACACACACACACACACACACACACACACACACACACACACTTACATGCACTAGACTACCACACATTCCGGGAGGTCGGTCGAGAGCTTAGAGCTTGTCCCGGCTGGGGCGATACCCCGCTGGTGGAAGAGTCCTGGTTAGGGGGAAACCCCTCTTGTCCGTTGGTAGGTCGGCGCCGAATCTCGCCATCCAGCGGGGGAAGATAACCGCCATCTCCCGACGAAAAATCATGCACTACACTTACGGGAATAATGACCTAAGCTGTTGATGCGCCCGGAATCGCAAACCAACCAACCAAAAAATCATAAAGTAACATGTAATAATTGATATTTTATAGAAAATGGTCCTATTACAAACAAGAGACAATTAGTATTTATGTTTAGTAAAGTTATTTCAATATTAATGAAGTTATTAAAGAAATGAATGATGTTTCCCGTTATACATTTACATTATATACATTAACTCGCACTTTACATTAATTTGCTTCTATACATTAACTCGCACTCACAATATACATTAATTATTGATGAATTGTACGATTTTTTTGGGGGGGGGTAATGCGGGACTGAATTGTTTAACCGTATCTGGTTGCATTGGGCTGTTCTATGTATTGACTGTTACACCGTGTTCAGGCCAGCGGCCGATTATTTTGATAGGTCAGTTGTGCGTAGCCGAAAAGACATCAGTCTGCGAAATGTATTCTTCCGCCATCGATAAGAACTGAGCGCCAGTTGATACTTGTATGTCTTCGTAGAGGCTTTGTGAAGTACATTTAGAGGTTGGATATATATAGTTTGGACGAGTGATTTGTTCCAACACCGTCACTAATAGGAATACGGTAAGCATGGATACCAATGACATTGAAAAGCATGTAAAAATAATAAATTTAAATCTTTGATAGAAACATTCAAAATGAATCCTTGCACGTCGAAGGTGGACAGAGAGCTAACCGATCATCTTATTTGAAAGACTCTTTGCTGCCGATTTTCATTAAACCTTCACCTAAACTGACAATATATAAACTTTCAATGAAAGAGCATTACGTGTTAGTAATCTATTATAATTAAATAGAACTTTTGAAGTACAATTTTCTTGAATTGAAGTAAGAAAAATATTTTTTGAGGCGAATATATTCTCCAGTTAGAAGAATAACTATAAGAATAGGAAGTTTAAGAAACCCCAACACAAGTTAGACAATGTTCGTGAAATGAATGCGAATCGTTTTTGGAAACCATGAAGACTTATCATTAGCAGCAAAATTATTTTACCTTTTTACCTTGCGTGTGTCATACTAATTCTCCCTTTGTTTGAAATCCCTTTTTGTTTTTGCTCATTTTTACTTTCTCGCATACTACGTAGTTTAGAAAAAGTATTTTATAATTCCAAAAAAATCCATGTCGAAACTTTAATGAAATTAAACATTTTGAGGGTATTGTAGGAGAAAACCAAGAAGTATGGGAAGCTTGCCCCTGAAAGAGATCCAGAAATTGCATACATATGGCTTAGTGATTACTTCAGAAGGAGTGATGTCAACAATTTTTTTATAAAAAAAATATAAAATTGAAACTGCAGTTAGAATTGCAAACTGTTACACAAAACACAGTTTTAATTCAGACTTGCTTCATTGTCTAAACTTTTTGCAGTAAGCCTAAGTGGAATCGTGTCAATTCTTTTCACAAGTGTTGGATCTGGTTCTAATACATTGAGCACGAACAGAGAAATTATCTATCCCTATTTTATACTAAAGAAGTATAAAATCACTCATATTTTCACTATTTTCAAATATTAATGCCAATAAGTTGTACTCTGATGCGTGGGAGTAATAAACCAACAATAACATTCTGATACACTTTTGGGGCCATCTCATATAATACTTTCACTTGATCATTATTCCTATTTGCTGATGATTGAGGAAATGCGGAACATTATATTTTAACGCCACCCAGAAAGTAAAACATCCCAACATGTAATATTGTATTGTTTAGACTGAAAGTTATTGATTCGTATTTATACGTTCCTTTAAGAGACACGGATGAACTTTGCGTATATTATATAAACAGATCATTCTAAGGAAATTACATTGAAAAATAGTTCATAAACGTCTGAGTGAAACAAACAGGAAAAAATAGTCACTATGCTGGAAACGTCACGAAGAACTCCAAACCGTCCAAGGAAGCGTCGGCGAAATAAGTTTGCGCACTGAAGTGTTTACTCTACTGAGTGCGTTTCCGTTATATTGCGAAGACGTTTCGCGAAACATTTCTTTCGATAGAGCTCTGTGATGTCACATTGCAGGGATTCTAAGGACATTCACGAAATTGTAAAAACCAGTAAGCCTGTGATCAATAGTTCTGCACTACGGACGGTTTAAAGAAATATTTAAAAGAAACTTGTGAAAACTTTGTGCATGTATTAGCATGTATTTTGCATAACATTTTTCATGAAATACTTTATATTTTTTATATATTTTTATTTTATCTTATGAAATTTACTTTTATAGTACAGTGAAAGTATTGTAATGCTGCGGCAAAAATTGGCGATTTTTCCACAGAAAAACTCGTATTGTCGACCCTCTATATACAAAATGTGGTTAAATCTTGTTTCTATAAGTATAATACTTTCTGTAACACATAGTGTAATCAGAATCCATATTTTTGGGCCATTGATACCGAAAAATCGATCTCTGGTAAAACATCAGATTTTCTGTCTGTGTCTGATCGGCGCTAGCGTATAAACCTTTCAGGCGATGTTCTCCAAACTTGACATTAGCCTGGCATAAAGAACAAAGAACGATTAAAAACAATGGCTTATCTCCCATTTTAGTTGAATTCTCTAAATGTTTGAAATTTGTGAAAGTTTAAACTTTTGCTGCGTCTTCGTACAACTATAATATTGAAGAATGATATTTCTTTCTTTTATGAAATCTGTTCTTCAGAGACATTTCTTTAAAAGGAAATTGGAAGGGTAATATTAAATGAAATGGAGAAATTTTAAATAAGTATGTTTTGCAAGAACATTTCAGAATTTTTTATTTAAGTTTTTCCCCGGACATTGCAGAGGACCCTAAGAAAATATTCATGTTGTACATGTGAACTCTCTATTTGCGAAAAAATATATCATTACAAAATATTACAGTACAATATTTATAATGATGAGATGTTTTACTTAATGTAATATGTTCTAAAAAAATACATCTCTAATAACGTCACGTACAAGTTTTTGAAAAAAGAGGAGTTTACGTGTATTTTTTGCTCTAAGCTAACACAATGTATTTAAAATTGTAAATAAAGACTCCATTTTATCTTGCTCTTAGTTCTTACACTGCAAACAAAGCGTTGTACGTAACATTTTTGAACAATTGTGGTAAAGCTTTGTGGTCTATCTTTGAAAACAATATAAGTGCTGAGTGAATCCATTGTTCCATGCCGATAGTTTAAAATAGAATTTTTCGGAGAAGTAAAAGGGGTTTGTAAATCTAACGATTTATTCTCTCTATTATATATTAATTCAAATGCACTAAAATGAGTTGCTCCGAAGCTATATCAGGGTAAGTAAGAATTCGAATATTCTAATATCCAATAGGAATGTAGGACACGTTGACGTTAAGAAATATTTTGAAATGAGATTACATTTATATGAGTCCGTACAATTACCAAAAACATGAAACAAATGTTTTAAAATGAAGTAAGTTATTTCTTGCTATATCATTGCTTTTATAACATTCAAAATTATGTCATTATTACTTTTATAATTCGAAAGCGTTTACAAAATTAAACCATTTTTTGGGGCCAATTGCCGGTGTAACTATTCATATCATTGCTTTTTCTTTTCTCTACTGCGAAACCCCCCCGCCCTCGTGCAAGCCCCCGCCCCGGGCCCCCCGGCGCCGCTTGCCGCACCGCGCCGCCCGCCGCCCGCGCGCCCCGGGCCGCCCCGCCGCCCTTTCCCCCGCGCCGGAAACGCAACAACAGCAAACCAGCACAGCAACAGCAGCAACAAAAACACACAAAACAGCCAGCGGCACACAGCAGCGAAACGCAGCAACAGCACAGCAGAAACGCAGGAAACACACCCACACACAGCACCCCCGCAGCGCAGCGGCCCGGCACGGCACCCGCACAGCACACGAAACCCAAAAACCCCCACAGAAACCAGCACAGCCGCCGCCCTAACAGCGCCGGCAAAACCAACGGCCCAGCCCCAGCACACACACAGAAAACAGCGCCCACCACAACGGCCCCAAAAACCCCGGGCCCAAAAACCAAAACGCAACAAAAACCAAAAACAGAAACACAGCACCACCCGCACACCCCACAGCACAACCACACACCCGCACGCAAAACAGCACAGCAACGCACAGCACGCCGCACAGCAGCACCAGCAAAAACCCAGCACAGCACGCGCGCAGCAGCAGCAGCCCAGCAGCAGCAGCAGCACAGCAACGCCCCAAAAACCAGCAGCACAGCACACAGCCCCAAAAACAACAGCAGCAGCACAGCAGAAACAACCCAACGGCCCAGCAACCAGCCGCAACCAGAAAGGCGCCCCAGCCAGCACGCACCGCCCCCAAAAACAACCCCCAAACAGCAGCAGCCAGCAGCAACCCACAAAAACCCGCCCACCCAAACACAAAACCCCCGGGCCAGCCCCAGCAACAACCGCAAAACAGCACCTTGCGGGCACACACAGCCGCAGCAGCAGCGCGCAGCAACAACACACACAGCACAAAACGGCCCCCAGCAACAGAAACAGCAACACGGCAGCACAACGGCAACCAGCGAAAACCACACCGCCCCCGGGAACCGCTCCCAACCCCCCACCCGGCAACAACGGCGCCCCCGGGGGCGCAGCGCGCAGCACTTTAACACAGAAAGCAGCAACAGCACGCAACCCAACCGCCAAAAACCAGCAGCCACGCCGAACGCCAACCCGCGCGAAACGAGAAACCACAGCGCACAGCGCACAAAAACGGCAGAAACAGCAGCGGCACACCCGGCCACGCCAGCAGCACACACACACACACCCAAAAACCACACGCAACAACCCCACGGCACAAAAAACCCAGCAGCAACAGCAGCAGCGACAGCAACAGCAACAGCACCCAACCCAGCCCAAACGCCAGCACAAAACAGCACAGCAACCCCAGCACAGCAACAAAAAACCCAGCAAGCAACAGAAACAACAGAAACGCCCCCGCGCAACCGCAGCAGAAACAACACAGAAACCCAAACAGCAAAAAAGCAGCACGCGCAACAAAAACACAAAACCAGCAAGCGCGCAGAGCAAGAAACCGGCAGCACAACAGAAACAGCAAAACCGCAGCAGCACCCCCGGCAACGCCTCGCAGCCCACAACACAGCACACAGCAGAAACAGCAGCAGAAACCCACAGAAACCAGCAAAACCCCACGGCCACAGCCAGCAGCAGAAAAGCAGCGCCGCACAGCAGCAGCCAGCAGCAGAAACGGAAACAGCAGCAGCAGCCGACAGCACACAGCACACAGCAGAAAACGGCGGCGCGTTTGGCAACCAACGCGCACCCAAACAAAAACAAAAAAGCAGCAGCAGCACAACAGCAAAAAAGCAACAGCACCCAACAAACAGCAGCAGCCCCCCGAAAACCAGAAACCACAAGCCAAAAAACCAACAGCAGAAAAGCCCGCAACCCGGCCGCAAGGGGCAACACACAGAAACAACCAACAAAACGGCACAGAAACCAAAGCACAGCAGCCCCCAAACGCCCGCAAGCAGCACAACGCGCAGCGCGAAACACAGCAAACACCGCCCCACACAGCAAAACAGCGCAGCACAGCGCAACAGCACACCGCGGCCACAGCAACGCACACAGAAACGAAACCAAACCCCCAAACCACAGCAGCAGCAGAAACAAAAAAACAAAAACAGCAAAAACAACAGCCCAGCCAAAACCTTGGCAGCCCCACGGCCCCAGAAAAGGGCACAGCCCGGCGCCCGCCGCCCAGCGCCCGGCCACCCCACAGAAACAGCACGGGCCGCCGCAGAAACCCGCAGGCGCAACCAAAAAGGCCACGCCCAGCGGCGCGCGCCACCGGGGCCCAGCACAGCCACCAAAAAACCCAGCCACGCCCAAACAGCCCCAACAGCACAGCACACAGCACACAGCAGAAACAGCAGCCCCGCACAGCAGCAGAAACGAAACACAACCCCAGCAAAACACAACAAAAACAACAGCAACACAGCAACGCACACACACACACCCACCACCACACACACACGCCCACAAAACCCAGAAACCCAACCAGGCCCCCAGCACCCCCACGCACACACCAGCAGCACCAAAAACCCACCAGCCAACACGCCCCAAAACCAAAAAAGGCAGCAACAGAAACCCCCAGCGAAAGCACCCGCCACCAGCAAAACAGCAAAAACCAAAAACGCAGAAACAGCACCCAGCCCCGAACGGCACAGCACACACACCAGCAACAGCGCAGCAGCACAGCACAGCAGCAGCACAGCAGCAACAACGCAACAGAAACAGCAACAAAAAAACAGCAAAACCCGAAACAGCAACAAACACAACAACACAACAGCAACAACCAACAACAGGGGCAACGCAACAGCGCCGCCAGAAACAGAAAAGCAGCAGAAACAACAACAGCAAAAACACCAGAAACAGCCAGCAGCACAGCACAGCAACGCAACCCCCAGCACAAAGCACAACCAACACAGCGCACAGCCAAACCCAGCAACGCAGCAGAAAAGCGCACCCGCACAGCAGCAGAAACACAAAACGCAACAACAACACCCCGCGCCAGAACACAACGCGGCAGCAACAACAACAAGCAAAAGGGCAGAAAGGGGGAAAAGCACAGAACACACAGCAAAACGCCCCCAAACAACCACAGCAGCACAGCACAGCAGCACACCAAGCCCCACGGCACACACCCACAACCCAGCACAGCAAAACAACGCACGCAACACAACCAGCAGAAACAGCAACAACCGCAGCGAAACAGCAGCAGCAACAACCGAAACAAAACCAGAAACACACACACACGGCAACACACAACCACAGCCGCCGCAACGGCCCCGCAGCAACAACGCAGCACACAGCAGCGGAAACGCGGCCAGCACAGCAACGCACACAGCGCACACAGCCACCCCCAACGCAACAACCACAGCGGAAACACACACAAAACCCAACCCACAGCACAGCAGCCCCGGCACCCCAGCCAGCACAACACACACCACAGCCCACACACGCACAGCACAGCGCACACACCCAGCAGCACAACGCCGGCCGGCAACCCACACACAGCAGCACACAACCACGCACACACAGCAGCACAACGAAACGGCAGCAGCAGCACGCCGGCAGAAAACAGAAACAGCACACAGCAGCCCCAAAAACAGCACACGCACGAAAACCCACCCCGGCAGGCAAAAAAGCAACACAAAACGCAAAAACAGCAACAGCACAGCAAAAAAGCAACAACGCCCAGCAACAGCAGCGCAACAACAACAAACCCAACCCAAAAACCGCCCCGCCCCCAACAACCAGCAACAACACAGCAGCACAACAACAAAAACAACAAAAACAGAACAAAAACCCAACAACGCAGCAACCACCCCAAACAACAGAAACAACAAAAACGGCAGAAACAGCCAACAAAACAAGGGCCCCCAAACAGCAGAAACAACCAAAAAACAAAAACCCCACAACCCCCGCTTCTCTTACACAACCTTATTCATTCTTCATCATCATCATCATCATCATCATCATCATCCTCATCATCATCATCATCATCATCATCATCATCATCATCATCATCATCATCATCATCATCATCATCATCATCATCATCTTTCATCATCATCATCATCATCATCATCATCATCATCATCACCCAAAATTTCATCATCATCATCATCATCATCATCATCATCATCATCATCATCATCATCATCATCTCATCATCATCTCATCATCATCATCATCATCATCATCTTTCATCATCTTTCATCATCATCATCATCATCTCATCATCATCACATATCATCATCATCATCATCATCATCTTTCATCATCATCATCATCATCATCATCATCATCATCATCATCATCATTAAATCCATCATCATCATCATCATCATCATCATCATCATCATAAATTTCTCATCATCATCATCTAATATCATCATCATCATCACATCAATCATTCATCATCATCATCATCATCATCATCATCATCATATCTCATCATCACCCATCATCATCATCATCATCATCATCCCATCATCATCATCATCATCATCATCATCATCATCATCATCATCATCATCATCATCATTATATCATCTTCCATCATCTTTTCATCATCATATCATCACATCATCATCATCATCATCAACCATCATCATCATCATCATCATCATCATCATCATCATCATCATCATCATCTATCATCATCATCATTCATCATCATTCCCTCTCTCTCTCCCCTCTCTCCCCCTTCTCTCTCTCTCTCTCTCTCTCTCTCTCTCTCTCTCTCTCTCTCTCTCTCATCTCTTCTCTCTCTCTCTTCTCTCCCCCCCTCCCCCCTTTGGAAGATAAGGGGTTTTCCATTTCAGGGTTTTAAATTTCGGTCATGGATCGGTTCATAAATTTATTTTTTGGGTAAAGCAATTAATTGAGGTTTGTCTGTTTGGGTTTTAATCTTGCAAACTCTCTGAGTATATGACCCCCTCTCTCGGTTGAAATCGCCGTTTCTGCGACTCTCGAAAGAATCTGGGGTGGTAACTACTGAATCTGGAATAATAAATCTGGACGTAGATCTGTAATGGTTTTCACCAAAAAACATACAATGCCAGTTTTCCTTGACGTAAGTCAGCCATATGACCGAGTTTGGCATCAAGGCCTCCTATACAAAACAACTTTGGTATCTCAATCCCTAAATATCACGAAGTTTCCCCCCCAAAAACCTAAATTTGATTATTTCTGTCCCATTGTGGTTTCAAACTCCACAAAACCGCATTGAGTGTAATGGAATATTATATGCATATTACGAGCTCCTTTGATTTTATAAGGAAAACAAAATTATTTTCAAAGGGTTTTTCGGGAAATCTTTTTTAGAAACCCAACTGTTAAGTCGTAGAGGGCCCCAAATGTGTTCCCAAAATTTCAAAAGCCAAAAAACCCTTTAGGGAAAAATAAAATAATTTCCCAATTTTTTTTCCTTTGTTGGTATTCTGTTTTAATTCATTGCTTACCTTAATGGAAAACTTAAATTCCCCGAAATTCACAGATGGTGCGAAAGTTTTCATCCCCATCGGGTTTTTTTTACTTTGAAGGGGTTTTTGAAGAATGGCGGGAAGATATTTCCCAAAACCCCTCATTTAGTAATTTTATAGTAGAGTAAGAGTTCAGGAGCAGAAAGTAAATAATTCACAAACGAAGTCAGGAAATTACATAAATACTGACGAAAGATAAAAAACAGTCATTTTATATTCAACGACTCACCGGTTTAATCTTTGTTTTGGTTTTAAATTCTCTGGGGTCCCCTGCAGTTGTCCTCTCCGGGGAAAAACCCTTTTTTTTATCTGCGGGTTTTATGAATGAAGTTTTTCCCATGTGTATTTTGATTTTCATTCATTATTTTCCATTAAATGAGTTCTATAATCATATAAAACTATTTTAATGTATTAATTGAAACTATGAAACTGCGCAAATCTTCAACGTAGGACCGAGAGAGGTGCAACAACCGATGTCACTTCAGTGCCTCTGACCGGGAGGTCTTGGGTTAGAGTCCCGACAGTGGCAAGATTTTCGACACTAGCTTGTCAGCATTAACACACATGCCGGGACACCGGTCGGGAGCTTAGAGCTTGTTCCGGCTGGGGCGGTGCCCCGCTGGTAGGTGCTACCTGTTTGGGAAAACCCTGCTAGCCGACGGTAGGTCGGCGCCGGAACTCGTCATTCAGCGGGGGCAGTTCGCAGCCACCGCCTGAGGAAAAACATACACTACACTTACGGACTAATGACCTCGGCAGTTGACTCGCTGGGAATCATAACAACCATCCAACGTAGGAGATTTTAAGTACATATTAAAAAATTACGCTTTTTACATTTACGATTACTTTAGTAACATGCTAGCGATATGTTGTTCCCAGTCTTGATGACTTTGACCCGACGTTCCGTTTCTATAATTTCAGAAAGAAATAATTTCAGAACCTTTTCCCTCGTCAAGTAAGGAAAGCATTAAATCGCCGTTCTTTTGTAATATATACTGTATTATTTATAATAGTATATGCATATTGGTTTACCATTCTCAGAAGATACTAACAGAATCAAAGGCATATTTTAAGAAACGAATGCTGACTTCAATGCATTAAACTTTGGTATAAAACAGTGTTAAAAATGCGAAGAAAACGTAACACACGAGCATTTAAAAATATTTTTCCATGCCTAGCACGGAAAAATAATTTTAATGCCCGTGCCTAGATAATGTATAATACAATTGCACTAATCTATGAGACAGAAATATGTAATCTGTGTTCTGAATGACCATAATCATTTTTCAAATTTATTCTACACTTGTGATATTTTTGGCGCCTCCTAGGGGATTAAATTTAATTGAATGGGTTCTGTGAAAGTGCTGAGGGATGAAAATGATATATGAAAACACGAACATGGTACATAAGCCGAATTAAATGTCGAGGGAACAAAACCTAATTCTTAGAACTCGAACAATTTTGACGTTCTGAAGAGAGAACAAATATTTATTTCTAAAGACGTTAAAAGCTAAATTTTATCGAATAAAACATAAAGTATGATTTTTTAGGGGCGAGGAAAATCTTTTGAAAGAATTAGCTTAATTATTTCCGTCAAGTCGGACTAAAACAAAACTTGTATCACTCACGGTGTGTCGATCCCGAATGCTAGGGTTGTTATTAAAACATCAGTTTGTTACAACTGCGAGAATAACACTTGTCATTGTAGTCCCTCACCTCCAGAATGGTATGAAATTCAAAGTTCTCCCTTCGGAGTCAAAAAATAATCTCCCGACCATGCTAATCCCGAGAATCAGTTTCGCTTTCCGCGACAGAGCACGCTCCCCTGTCTTTGTTCCGCGCGTATCGATTACGCGGCACAGAAAGGAGGGGGCCTGAGCAGGGAGCTGTGGGCGGTGTGGGGCGGGGCGGGGCGGTATGGCGCGATGCCATAGAGGCGCCCGTGAATGAGGCAGAGGGACGAGTTCGCGGAACACGCGATTCGCGAAACCACTCTGATGTGCGCCGGCCCGCCCCGCCCCGCGCCGAGAAGCGTGCGTGGCGAGGCGTGCGGCCTGGCGGGCCCGTCCCTTTGGTGCGTGTGACTGCGTGGGCGTCGGCGTACGCGTAGCCGACGCCCATAACAGCTCCGACGCTTGCGGACGTGAGTGAGGAAGTTGACACCAACAGCAGTCCACGCCTGGCGCCGCCCCCTCTTTTCCCGCGCCGGCTGTGCTATGCCGGGCGACGGTCACCGGCGTGACCTTTGCCGCTGCTTCCAAAGACTTGCTCTCGAAGAGTTGCTCGGTAACTTCCGTATCGCCTGCCCGCGAAGTGGAAGCAGACTTTTGGACTGGAGGTGGCTCATGCGTACGCGGAAACACGAGGAGGCTTTGATGTGTCGTGACATTCGTTCGATGTGAAATTCATACCGATGTTATTTAAAAAGGGAGATAATTTTTTTTATTTCCACCAGTTCGGCATTTCTGCCTTTCAGGGATGTTAACATTTTATAACATAATGATTTGTCATTCTTTCTCACGCTTATTGTTCTGATTGTTACAGGCTGTTTTCAGTGTATAATTTTGAAAATAGAATATTCTGATGGGGAATTTATACTCGTATCGTCTTTAAATAAAATATTTGTGATTTAATGTGTTACATTAATAGATGTTGGAAACTAATCCCGTTGAATATTTATGGAGGTCTGAATTTATCCTTGGGAAATCGTGAATATATTCTGTTTGGTTTTGGGTAGTAAATTTAATAAAGTAATAAATTTTAAAGTTAATTTTATCTTAAGTTTAAAAAGGAAGAAGCAGCGGGTAATTGGTGAAATATCATTTTTCTGAAGTACATAGTAAGCCGAAAACTCCAGGCTTTAATGTGTTGCATTATTTCGTATCTGAAAATCCGTTTTCGACTCTTCGGATTTAAGATAGCAGACTACCTTTAGTTCCCGTAAAATATTAGTGGGATCATAACACTAGAACAAATATCTAGAAATAACTTCGAACTTAACTCCCATCGAGGACAACTATTATGAAACGTTAGAATAATACAATCTGTCAAAAACACCCTGTTAACGGAAAATAATTTCCGTAACGTAATGTTTTGTGTGGAATGCTACATCGCAGGAAACTTAAATGCGGAAACGGAATTATTGGCGGTCGCATTTCCACAAATAACCCTTTTTAGTATTTTTACTGTAATGTCGACTTCTCTTCTAGGAAGATTATTGCAGCATCGCTGCGTTCGATTAGTGGAAAACAATTCCAGCAAATCTTAACTCGTTAATTCTGAGAATAAAAACCTAAACTTCAAGCCTGCTGTACTGTTTTCTTCAGAATCATTTACTCCGAGCTATCAATTGCAGATCATCTCAGATATCTGAGAAATATACAGTTCGTATCCAGGGTTGTATTTACGGACATACAGATTTAGCATGTACTTACGGTCCTGCTAGGTAAGAAATCCTAATCTTTTTAAACATTTTTAATTAGTTTATAAAAGTATCAAAATATAAAAGTATTTTAATTTAAAATATTTAATTTGCAAAGATTAATGGGGTGACATGGAAACAGATTTTTAATATTTTTGTATTCTCATCCTTATTATCTTACTTAAAAAAATGCACTACTAGAAAGAGCATTTTGATTATTTGTTTATGCAAGGATAATTGTTTTTCTTTTTATAGCAGATAAAAAGAAACGCGGAGTTGCACCCGAGTTCCCCTTTCAGTTAAAATGTCTTGGGTACACTGTGTTTTTACATTGATATTTCCCCTTAGGAAGTGTATGTTTCAATTTCATTCCACTGGCAATAACTATAAATAGTTAGCATTTATTACAAATAATGTGAATTATACTTTAATTTTTGCACCCATCTGCCCTAATAATCCTCATAAATAGTTTTCATAATGTGACCTGAGTAATTTCATCCCTCATATTTGTGCAAAAAAATTTCTGAGGTCACGTCTACTTTATCCACCAATCTGTTTTGTAGGAGTAAGAACATCATGTTTGTTTTCCCCATGTGGCAGAACAAATAATTCTAAATCTTCTGATATGAAAATCCATCATCGCTTTCAGTGAAAGGCATATTGCTATCAAGTTCTTCCTGACTATCTTTACTTATTCTTTCGGATCGATCACATGCTTTCCTGATCTGTATCTTCGGTGCAATTTTTTCTCTGTGTTTGGTACTACTGATTGAAGCTTTATGAGTGTTTAGACTAGTCAGTCAAGGCATCCGTGATTATTCCTTTGATGAATTGCATCTGCTTGCCTTGAATAACTAACGTACATAAAATACTGTCCTTAAGTAGTAAGGACAGTATTGGCTTGGGTTGGCTTGGCGTGGAAAGAAAATCGCTGGCATGGAAAGGCAAGCATGTAACAATATTTTTCCTTAATATTTGTTATTCGAAGATAAATCATTAAATAAGATTATGTATTATTTTTGGAAAATAAAATTGTTTTCGCGTAATTTTCCGTAAAATGTACAAGTAGTTGGCTGTGTAGTTATTGTTTTTTTTTCTTTTCAAAAGCAGATCCAATTTTTCCCCCTAGGTTATAGGGAAACACGCATTGGTTATAGCAAACGCACTGGTCCCTTTTTCGTCGAACACTAAATATTCGAAAATTGCAACAAATTAACGTCGCAAAAGTCATACTCTATTGATGATAAAGATTTCTTCCTGCATGGACTGCTTTGAGATGTATTTCAATAAGGTAATATACAACTGTTTACAAAAACAGGTAGTTTTCTCGTAATTTTTTCTTGAAATTAATACAATTTTTTTTAATTCTCAAAATCGACTCCAACTTTGTTGTCGAATTTGTAATATGGGATTTTTATGTTGTGCAAAAAATGTTTTAAAATTAAGTACAACAAAGTTCGGAAATTTTTTTCAATTATTTGGCTAACAAACCTAGAAGAGATATAAAAAAGTGTTTCTGGCAGTTAATATTAGAAATGAAATGATGTTTAAATTCACGGTGTGCAATAGCATGCGAGTGGATGAAATTCGCAGCACTTACAACATTCATCACTTTGGAACCAGTGATCACACAGAGTCTGTTGTTGAGTTATACAGTGGAAAGCCATTGGCTGCTGTGACCCAATTTTAGTGAAGAGCTTTGCAGATTTTTCTACAACCAAGCCTGACTTCATGCTAAACATATTGCTACCGCCATCAGTAATAGCACATTAGATTTTCCACATTAAGCCAATGTGTCTTTAGTGTATGAACAAAACCTTCCTTGGTTGCAATATTTTTCAAGGTGAAATAGAATTCCTCACATTTTGTTTTTGTTTTTAACCACGAAGGTTTGGGTCCAAGTGAATTTATGTATTTCTTTATGTGGAAACTAGCCATTTAATATTTTGAGATCATACAGTTTGCATGTCTCTGTAAGTCTTTCTCCATTGTCATTTACCATATTTTCACCATATCGTCCCACAACATTATGGGCTATTGTTTTTCCAACTCTTCCCTTAAAATCACCTTGAAGCACCACTTCTTTACGGTTTTCTGTCAAATCGAGCAGCATAGTCAGTTTTTTTAAAACATATATTTTTCTGCAACAATTGCATCGTTCCTTGAAGCAAAAAATCCCTATAGTAAAAACAGTGTGTTCTTAGTACAAGATCGAGACATGCTATTCTCTCATCAACTGCTTCCCAGCTATGAATATTTTTCTCGCATCTTTTATATATAGCTATAGACACTCCTGCTCTTGCTCGCTTTTCTTTTCCTACTCCACTAAAAAAGTGAACATAATTTCCTTTTCTTTCATTTCCATTTCCCTTCTTTTTTGTTTCACTCAACCCAATTATATCCATGTTAAACTATTCTATTGCGTTAAAAACTTGGTTTACTTTAGTGCTTAAGCCTTGAACATTCCAGCATCCCAACTTCATAGACCATTTTCCTTGCTTTGTCGACATCGTGAGTTAATCCGAGGCTCATTATCATTGAGAGTTTGAGCGGCTTCTTTTTATATTTTCCGAGTATGAGGGTGCTGGCCCCATACCTCAACCCCTTTCCAGGAGGACCGGGTAATTTTCTTTTAGGTTTTTCTTCCCTTAGATTGAGTGTCTTCCAGGACTCCGGAGTTCAATCTACCCCTATTGAAGCACTTCTGCTTCTGAACAGGAAAAAGAAATGAAAAGGATACAACTAAAGATAGAAAACTGAAGCCTCCGAGCTACTCAATCCATCCATTGGCTCCCGCGGTTCAGGAAAGAATTTTAAGTAAGAAAGAAATCTTACAGTAATGGACAGCGGTCAGCCGCTCCTTTCTCGGTAGGAGAAACCTGGCTGATTGCTGTATTCCCCACACACCGGTAAGGGCGTGCGGATAAAATAGATTAAAAAAGAAAGAATATACCTCATCATCACATGAAAACTGAAAATTCTGTACCCAAATACGCAGAAAATGATTGTAGTATATTGGTCAAAATGTGTAAAGTAAGTTAAATATATGAACTTTAGTTGTGGGGTTCGTCGTTGACCTATGCCCTTTCGTGTTCCCCAAGAAACGGAATAGCATGGGTATGCAACTGTTAAGGGTCGCCGAATACAGGGATATTCCAAGTTGTCAACAAGGCACTTTGCGTGCTGGTACCATAACAGTGTGGGCTGTTTTTACATGGAAGGGCTGTGTCCCTCTTTGACTGGAATTGATTATATTCAGCTCCTTGAAAAGCATTTGCAGCTACTCGTGGAGTTCATGCTCTCAAACAACGATGAAATTGTTATGGATGACAATGCGCCATGTCACAGAGCCAGTTGTTCGCGATTGATTTGCAGAACATTCTGGATAATTTGAGCGAATGATTTGGCTATCCAGATCGCCCGATGAGAATCCCATCGAACATACATGGGACATAATCGAGAGGTCAATTCGTGCCCAAAATCCTGCACCGGCAACTCTTTCGCAATTGGACGGCTATAGAGAAAGCATGGCTCTATATTTCGGCAGGGGACTAGTTGAGTCCATTCCACGTAGAGTTGCTGCCCTTCTCCGAGCAAAAGAAAGCCCAACACGATGTTCGGAGTTAACTCATGATTTTTGGTACCTCAGTGTACGTTGTTATATTCTGGTTCCCTATTCTGGTCACTATTCTCGTCACTATTCTGGTTTCAAATGAAAGCGTGTGTATTGCTCAATTACTTTAGTGGACTGCATTTTGATTTTTGTGCACGTCATTCTGCAGTCACGAATTGTCCTCTGCCTAGTAATAGATTATTAATATTTGATCAATTTTTTCCCTTATGATTACACTCCAAAACACTCTTGCTTTCCTGATTTACGTCAGATAACATAATCATCAGTTTCTTATTACCTAGTTCACAGAAATGACTTGTATCTGCAATGCCTCGTTAAATGGACTCGCTCGTGAGTATCGTATTGCAATACAGGAGTGTTGTTTGTTTGTGAAATGATTTTTCAACTTTTTAACACAGAAATTTATGTACTATTCCTGGAAATACTCCACACCATCAACCCACACCACCAACAACTATCGTGGAATCTCATGGGCCCGATAGATGTTTCTTATCCGAATCACCCCGGAAACGATTTGACTTACTATGAAACGCGGCAACTCAGGTTACTTACTTCAGAGCCAAGTTTATTGGTTTTCAGGAAATATTATGTTACAATACAACAATTCGTAGTCGTTGGTCGGTAAGAGGAGTGGTTGTCTTTTAGAGAGTAAAGATACATTGGTTTTATAGAATAATTATTGAATTCATTGTAACGGACATATGTATTTAAACGAGTAAGAGGATCAACGCTTTAATATATATAAACCCTTACAATACTTATTGCTATATGCATTAATTTAGATTTGGGTAAAGTTATACACTATTAGTGAAAATGTAGTGATTATTGCGAAAAACATCAATATTCAGTTTCGTCTAAAAAAGAAAAACAGAAAAATTTGAACTCTGTATTGCCAATCGTCGCATACAAATTTTGAATTGATGAACTTTTTGGTCTTGCACTAGTCAAAGTATAATCTAATTATATCTATTAGTTTGTAGCTCAGATCTATTACGTGAAACGCATTAATTCTTTTCTCAATTAATAAATCGCATTTAAATACTAATTGAAATCTCGTAGCTTTTACTACAAGGAGAAACAAATAAAAAACGCAAGTTAATTAAATTGAATACACTATATTTAAAAGATATTAGTTTAGGTAATACTTTTTACAGTTGTCCGTGTTCTCATATATTTAAATAAATATGTACCACGCACTTTGATACGTATTCGCGATATGGCTACTATTCGCTCTACACTTTCTCCTCTCTACACTCTCAAATCCGACCTTCCAAAAGTGTTCAGACACGTGAAAAATACACTAAAACAACATATCCGAAGGCTCGAAGAAGTCATTCGCAACACAGATTGTTGGACAACAATAGGCAATACCACAAAACCTTCCAATCGTGCATCTGCGAAAACAAAAAGATAATCATACCTACCAATCACGACTAAAAAACGATTTCCTGATGTTTTAAATTATGACAATGAGTTTCCTTACCTTCCCAGTCCTCACTATCCCTTTCAATCATCAACACTTCCATCCGCAAACAACGTAAAAAGACTAGCAAGCGCAAAGAAACAATTGCATGAAGGGTTGCGCAACTTGGGCAGTTCCACTAGGAGTTGGGCAGTCCCATTATGCACACAAACACAGTATCAATTTTAGCAGAGAGCACAAATTTCCCTCCTGCTTAGTTGGAAACTCCCGTCCAATTTCTCTGACACTAGTGTATTTAAACCTAAAGGGAGGTTTCCCTATGTGACCACTGACTTTGACACACACAAAAACACTTACCAAATGGGACACAGTCATCATGAGAGAGCAGAATGACATTAATTTGGGTGATCATTTTACGCCTTTTGGTACTACAACACACCAACATTGTGCCCAGAAAGTAAATATGAAAATCACCAATTGAAGTAGTATCTGAGAGACAAAAATGTGAAACTATTTGGGCTAAACTTTCTCTCAGAAAAATATTTTCGATGCACTCGAATGGCATGATCTTCACCTGTACTTCGTTGGTAAGCATGCACTCGGTAGCGAGCTTGCAAAACACACCCTTTCACAAACTCGGCACGGCAGTTTCCTGCATAAGACCCACGCCCCCGCACACATCCTAGTTATCTTCAGTCCGGGCCCCCCTCGGACCCAATTACCTTATCCCTTGAACCTAATACTTGTACGGACTTTCCCATTATTAATTCTTCTCTACTTGTTGCCCCACCTGCCTCACCCCCGTCAATGATAGAACACGCTACTTCTCTTGACCGTGCACTCGGGGTGAATATGAATGTAAATAAATAAATAAGTAAATAAATAAGTTAATAAATAAGTAAATAAATGTATAAGCAAATAATTAAATAAATAAATATGTAATTAAATAAATAAGTAAACAAATAAATAACACACATACAGAAACAAACACACTACAAATTCCCAATATTTATCTTGCAGGATCGTCTTGTAGAGGGAAGGAATCAAACCCTGCATACACCAGTTAGTAGATTTACATACGAAATACTGATTCTCCCTCGTTATAATAATAATAATAATAATAATAATAATAATAATAATATCATCATCTTCATTAATAACGAGGTTTCTTGTTGTCAGAATTTTATTTATATGTATTTGAATTTGTTTTTCAAAAAACAATCGGTCATCTTACTTCGCTCTAAATTTTCTTAATTTGCATCTACAGAACTCCAACAAAGAGATCTCTCGATTACTTCAGATATTAGAAAATGTAGAGAAAACTCTAAATAATGTTAGTAATTGCTCCTTTGAATCCACTGTTGTATGAAAAGATTTTAATAATAATACTTATGTGAGAGAATCTCGCGAAAAAGAGCAGTTTATCAATTTACTTAATCCACTGAAAATAGTTATTACAGTGATTTTACCTACAGGAATAACATTTAAATAAAAAAGCAATGGAGTATATCATAATTAAAGAAAACACAACTAGACATGAAATAATAAAGAATGGTAAGCGTATACAAACCTTATAATGACTAGTAACTTACACACTGACACATTAAATAATGCACGCATATGTAGATTATTTACAGAAAATAAAATAAAATAATGCACGAACTACTCTCTGCAGGTATCATGGGACGCAGATATAACGCTGTTGACACAAACGAAAAATATAATTTATTTTTCTCAAAGGTTTCATTTCACTTTAACGCGCGCTTTCCTCTTAAAAAGAGAAAATTAAACATTTCACCGAAAAGCAATATTTTGATACAATACAATACAAGGAATTAGTACATCGTGTAAAAAAAGTACTCTTTACTTTATTTCTAAACATCAAAGCGTACAGTATTACCCGGTTTCCATGTCTACTTCCGAAAATTTAAAAGCATTTTTAGGTAAGTAATAATGCAGGCAAAAATAATGAAAATTGATCAGGATATTTTGAACGCTTGTAACAAAACAAAAGCAATGTGTAGGCAGAAATGAAAGTAACCCTCTAAAAGTTGCAAGTCTCTTCAACCAACATTTCTCGAGAAATGCGGGTGATCTCACGATGGAGCAAAACCACAAAATTCAGTATCATTTATTTGCCAAAAACAATTGACACAATGTTTGTTTTCGAAACACCTTCTAGAGAAATCCTCACCATGTTCAGTAAATTTAAAAAAATCGTCTGTTTTAGATGAATTTCGGGATTGTTTATTAAAAATTTGTGCACCTGCCTTTATACACCCGTTAATTCACATTTTCAATGCTTCTTTATGCACAGGAATATTTCCAGCTATTTTCAAACAGAAAATATTAAGCCAACTTTTTTAAGAAGCTGCAAAATGAAATTCAAAATTATTGGCCAATTTATCTTTTGTGAGTTTTCTAAAACATATTGGAGTGGTTTTTCTGTATGCCCATGGAAGCAATTTTCAGGAAAAAAACGAAGTGTGTTCAGATTCTCACCATGGATGTACAAAATAAAACATACGGAAACCATTTTTGTTTTCTTAAAGATGCTGCTTCGTCAGTGGTTTCAAAGAGCACCTGATGGAATATTTTTAGATGTTTAGGAAGCTTTTGACGTCATTGACCATACCATTTTGCTCTCAAAGTTACATACACATGGAGTTTGTGGTATTACACAAAATTGGATATCCTCATAACTTAACAATTGATCGCAAAATGTAGAAATACCGTACCGGCAGTAAAGAACATTGTTTACTTAACTTTGTAATATCGTAGTAATAGAACATTGGATCCAGCAAGGTTCGATCTTGGGATTTATCTTCTTTGTTTTTATACGTAAACAATATTAAGAAGGGAAGAAAGTTCTCTTTGCTTATGACAAGGATGTTTCTTGCAGAAAAGAAACAATAAATAGTACGATTTGAGATGTTTCAAATTGGTATCTTAATAACAAATTAATAGTTAACAAAGGAAAAGCAGTTTCAATATTTTTTTTGCATTTCAAACCGGCAATTGCATGCACCACTGAAATTATCAAGTATATACAATTGATATTAAGGTTACAAAATTCATGGGTCAATCCAGTCAAACCCCAAACCCATAAAACAAAAAAAAATTAAAAAGACGTGCTAAATTTAAATCGTTGTGTTACGCATTCAGATTTCTTTCAAAATTTGTCAGCCTTCATTGCAACTCATGTGCAGATGTACATATTCGCCTCAGATATGTCAGCATATGCGGAAGTCCATTCTATATTACACAAACTTAGATTATAGAAAAATTGTCCCAGTAATATTGAAATGCCATCCACGTAATTCCTGCTTCATTGAACTAGGAATCTTACCATTGCATTCACTATTTATTTACGAATCTGTAATTTTGTCAAAACTGACTTACTTAAAGGCGGAAACATATTTTCATGCTATACTTATGTTTATATTCACAACACATCGTAGAAATCACATTCATCAGGAATCAGTATAAAAACCTCACTTCAATATATTCACATTAATACACGTACGTAAATTAACAACTCATTGCTAGTTGACATCAAACAATAAAAATCAATACATATATTTAAGTTCAATGGAAAATCTTTTCTGTTGCAAAACATTATCTACACAATTAGAATCTATAAAGGCCATCAAAATTTAAAAAATTATATTTCTTTTAACAATGTTCTATAATGCGTTAATTTTTGTGTATTGTATCATTTTAAAAATATTTACTATGCTTAATGTACTTCAACTTCTGGGTCAATGAGCCTCCATTTTGATTAGGTTTTTGTCCAGTTTCTCTAATCCAAATGCCGATATGACACCTTGCTTTGCTTCTCGACACAAATATAGCTTCACTATGCGCACGTTTTGTTGAGCTCTCCTTTTACTTTTTCGCTACAGGGTAGAGAGAAATTTATTTAATACTGCGCGAAGAAACGGAGAATTTTTGGCAGAAAAACTCTTATTACTTTGGTACTGAAAAAGTGGATAAATCCAATTGCTAAATGTACAAAATCAATTTTCTAACACGTGGTGTAACCAAAATACATGTTTTGAAAGTCCTTGATAGCGTAAACTCTGATGACTGAAAAGCGTCTGTCTGTCCGCCCACCTGTGAACAATGGTAGTACCGTTCAGCCAATTTTCTCCAAAATTGATATTTCCAAAGTGATCTGGCTGATGTCGCGGTCTCTTGAAATTGAAACTGGTATTTTAATTTTGGAGGGTGCTTTGCATGAAGCCCTTGGGACTTTTCCAAATTTAAAATAACCCATTGTTTTTTATTACATTTTTTAATAGTGTGATGTACGTTTAAGACAATGATGCAAGTTTCATGTTCATTGAAAACCCTTATTTTTCGAAAAGTGCAGAAGTTTTTCGCAAATTTCCTACGTCTAAAATATTAAAGAAGGGATTTTCGCTTAATGAAATCTTTCCTTAAAGATAATTTTGAAATAAGGTCATGTACAATTTTCGAAAATTTGATTACTTTTCTCCTAATTTTGCATGAAATTACGGTTGAGAAAGCACGTGTTGTTTTAGCACCAATTATTGCTAATTGTGGGAGGAAAGAAGCCAGGGATATGGGTTACTATTTTTGAAGCAGTACTGGAAAATAATATCTGTAGTTTGTTTATCGATGCAAAGAATTTCCTAGAAGTCTGGAGCAAAAATGTCTATTTTTCAAATGTTAACCTCGCTATGTTGCAACTTTTGTTCATCATTCATCTATATATGATTAAAAGCGAGAGATGTACTGGAGCTCAAGAAAACGTGCAAACTTTGTTTGCCACATAGAGATTATATTTTTCTTACTGAAATTAAATTAAATTAGACCAAATTCCATATAAAGCTATTTGCAAAAGGGGTTGTCCCCTAAAAGAGGTGGCCACAATATGTGTGTGTACGAAACGTGAGAGGGTCTTGGCGAGAGATTTCTCTGTAAGATCTTTTAATTTGATATTTGTAATTAGGTAATATTAGCATTTGATATTTGAAAATAGTATTAGCAGGAAACGGTGCCAATATTTACTTTGTCGCCGTACGAATGTGAGAAGTATTTTAATCGTGCGCCGTAAAAAGACGAAGTTTCGACCGAAAAACTGTCAACCTCTGTTAACGAAAATGTAGAAATGTTAATGAAAAAATAATAAAGTTTCAAAATTGATTTTCTACGTGGTAATCTTGGAGTAATGTCTCATTTTTTTCACCTACAATGTGTTTTATAACATTCTGTAACCTATTTTGTTTCAGATTTTTAAATAATTGGGCGATTTTGAAAAGAATTAGAACTATTTTTATCAGTTTAAAAATTTGAAATTCACACCAAAGTGTGATTGGAAAAATCGTTTTTACCAATATCCAGATGGGCGGATGTATCAGGAGTCAGGGAGAACCAGGATGGGTAATTGTCTTTCCACATTAATTTTCAATGTAACAGGAGAAAAGGAGAAGAGAATGCATAACGAGATAATTGTTGCAATATTTTGTGGCATAAGAGATTTTTGCTCAGATTTCTATCACTAATTGAATGACCGAGTCACGTATGATTTTACTTATCCGTTATAACTACGGTAAATGTACTATATTGTAGATTTTATTATAATTGCTGTATTAGAACTTTTAAGATGTCGCTCAAGAGTTGGGCAGCTTTTGGAGCGACAGGTCACTCGTTAGGAGATGCGTTAATTACTAAAATATTTGTTCTGCGTTTTCTTCCAGTGAGTAAATTCGACTCTACGCAACGTCTAATGAAGACTTCTACCATCAGCTGAAATTGCTTTTCATCTACCTTAT
The DNA here is from genome assembly GCA_964035755.1 of Teleogryllus oceanicus. Taxonomy (NCBI): domain Eukaryota; kingdom Metazoa; phylum Arthropoda; class Insecta; order Orthoptera; family Gryllidae; genus Teleogryllus; species Teleogryllus oceanicus. The sequence goes on from CAXIVR010000001.1 coordinate 265,091,915, forward strand.
CTCAGCAGTCTCATTGTAATGCGAGTCCAAAAGAGCCCCACACTTTAATACATTTATTATCAGTATTGTATACAGAAAATAATACCACCATGACAATGACAATCTAACTTGATATAATAATAATAATAACAATAATAATAATAATAATAATAATAATAATAATAATAATAATAATAATAATAATATGTATCTTAAATTAGAAAAGTGGCGTAATCTTCCTGTACAGATACCCTACATCACCCTCTCCATGATATGCGCTGCCTTGAATGGCTGATGCATAATAACGTAGGTGCGAGGGGAGTTAGTGTTCGATGAGAGGGGGAGGAGCAGAAGGGGTAACACGCTTCGTTTCATACTAGCTGGGTGGCCGTGAGCAGTGACCGCGACGCGACGGTACGGCCATGAAGTTGCCTTGTTACTCCATGAGATTTTTGGTTGGAATTTTGTAACCGGAATGCGAAAGAATCCTCTCTGTATATAATATTGTAAAGACAGACAGTTTTTTCACAATTTACAAGAAACCATCGACACAAAACAGTGTTGAATAGGAAATTACTCGTCAGTCCTGCATCGTACAGATTTTAGATGAAAAACTAGAAGTTTGAAGATTATAAAATAGAAAACAGATAACTACAACACATTATAATCGCCCATAACTCGGCAACGATGCTGTTAAAACCAGGTTTTCGTGTCCCGACTGGGGCTCGTTTCAAGGGACGGGTTGGGTGACACCTATGTACCGTAATCAGTATTCTACAAAAACAGTTCTCTTTGAATCTTATATTGCATTCTTGAAAATGTAATATATGCTTACGAGAGTAGATAAAAATATTATCACCTGTCGGCGGTAACGAGACACTACACCATCATATTATTAAAAATGAAGAGCCGTCTTCAACCTTCTGAACAAAATAAAAACAAATGGCATCCACGCTGCGTTCTTCGGTGACTTTCCTTAGTGGTGCCAAACATTCTTGGGAGTTAGTGCTGAAGTGTCAAATTTTTATTTGTAGATGTACGTCTCGTATATCAATGACACATCGGAAAGAGTATTTGTTGGACTTCTCTATTGTAGCTCGGGGAGAGGTAGCTCGGGGAGAGGTAGCTAGGGGCATCAGCTGATGTCACTGCAGTGCTTCTGACCGGGAGGTCCTAAGTTTAAGTCCCGACAGTGGCAGGGTTTTCGACTCTAGCTAGATAACTAGGTCGAATTCAGTCGTTGTCTAGAGGAGAATTCTAGCAGCCGGCTGCTCCGATTGATAGTTTCCCGTGGTTTCTCCGATCAATTTCAGACGAATGCCGGAGCAATACCCTAACAAACGGGCGAAGATTCCCGATTCAATATACATGGGAAATAAAAGATCTCTGGAGTTGTAGAGAATCGACAAATTGAAATTCATTTTTCTAAAGTTAGTGTGATTTTCCTTCTTCATAGACGTGAACGTGATAATGTTCATATGCCTCATATATTGTAAATAATATGTTGCAGATGAAGCTGCAAATACGCGCTTCTAGATGATCGACTAATACTCTTGAATTTTTGTTTTGACATCCCATATACTCAGTTGTTTCAATTTTCTGAAGAATCGTGAACAGTTATTGAATTCTTCAATAACCTCAACATGTTACTTCTCATTTATCGCTCCTGATACCAGTCTGGATGCTTTTCTTTTTTTATACTGAGGACTTTTATTAGGGTGTGATGATCCTACTATACCTTTGGAAAATTTCCAATGGCAAAAAAAAGTGAAGGATACAGGCATTTTTCTCTTAGTATAAACAGATTGTTTGCAATACGGCATTGAATATTTTATATTTTGATGGTGAGTGGCTAGCCGGTCAAGCTCGTCACTGAACTCTCAGAGTGCAGATTCGATATTGGATGAGACAGTCTGAGTGGATTATGAAGGGTGGGAAACCCATAGTGGCTATGTCGTACTTTCTTTCTGTAAAAGAACCCATGAAACAAATCCGGCAAAATTAAGTCCTCTGACAATTCCCGGCCTATTCAAGTAATCATCTCCCACATTTGCATACCCCTGAATGCCTCAAGTAATGGAGGAATAGTTCTGAGCCTATTACGAGGCGTTACCATTCAATAAATATGGAAGTACGAATTGTCGGGTCGCTGAGAGCCTGTAGGGTGCCAAACTGAAAATTGTAAACCTCTAAGGTAACGATACACTGCAGAAAGTTAAATATACCAAACGAGACATGCACTAAGGAGGCAGAATATATCCGAGTATGCACGTGGGGTTCAGGAGAAATTTGATACAACCGTACTAGGTAAAAATTACAATAGATATATAACGTAAAAAACAATTCTCAAATAAATAAATAAATAAATAAATAAATAAATAAATAAATAAATAAATAAATAAATTAAATAAATAAATAAATAAATAAATAAATAAATAAATTAAATAAATAAAATGTGATGTATCTTATATGCATTACAAATCTTCATATGCACTTAATCCTTTTCAAGATTAGCCCCGCACCCTTCAAAAGTAGAATAGGCTAATAATAACCCAGGTCTACAAAAACCTTTTTTTCTGTAACTAATTGCCTGGCTTTCGCATAGCACCCGACGAATAGATGAGACAGGTTCTGAGAGCAACGTGAGTCGTTCTGAGAATTAATATTGGTCTAGCGAGCCCGCGTCCTGCGGATTAGATATCCTGTATTTTTTGGAACGGCTATGCATTAGAAGAACTCAATTTTCTGAGAAACACAGCTAAGATGGTTTTTCCTCTTTATACTATTTCTCTTCAGACAATAAAATTTAAGTCTCTTCTATCAGTTTTATAAAAAATATTAGAGAGAAATTTTTAACGTACGAACGGAAACCTTTCTTAGTGAACACGACGCGCTTTCAGATTGCCAACATGGATTTAGAAAATCAAAATCATCGGAAACAGCTATATTTTCTTTTCTTAAAGATGTCGCCTCATCATTGGATCAAAACGAGGCACCTATTGGATTATTTTTAGATCTCAAAAGCTTTTGACGTCATTGATCATGACATTTTTCTTTCAAAATTACCTTCATATGGAATCCGTGGTATTACTCTAGATTGGTTATGTTCGTTCCTATTCTGTTCCTACTTTACGTAAACGATATGCCCTCGATATGTTCGATATGTTCTCTTTGCAGATGATACGAACATCCTTTGCAAGAAAGAAACAGTAAATAGTACAATATCAGATGTTTCAAATCGGTTCCGAAATAATAAATTAATAGTAAACGAAAAGAAAACGGTTTTAATGCAGTTTTCCATTTCAAATAAACAATTCTGTAGTCCATTGCAAATGAACGGTGTACCATTGACTGATGTTAAGGCAACAAACTCTTTAAGCCTCTCAATTCAGTCAAACCTTAAATGGAACGTCCATTTAAATGAATTGAACACAAAATTAAGTTAATGCTACGCGTTCAGAATTCGTGCAAATTCAGTCAGCCTTCATACTGTTCGTTGTGTATATTTCGCAAATGTTCATTCCCGCCTGAGATATGGCATAATATTCTGGGGAAATACATCTTATAGCTTCTCCAAGACTTTTAGATTATAAAAACGAATTGTACGAATAATAACCAAATCCCACCTACGTGATTCATGTAAGCCTCTCTTCATTAATCTAGGAATTTTACCATTACCTTGTCTGTTTATTTACGAATCAGTGGTTTTTGTCAAAAATGACTTGCTTAAGGGCGGGAATATATTTTCAGAAAATGCCGATGTCTATTACTGTAACACTCGACGTAGAAATCGTATTCATCAGATGACACTATCAACAGCTCATTATAAAAAAATCACATACAATACATGTACATTATTTTACAACACTTTGCCAGATGACATTAAACGACTAAATTGGATAGAAAAGTTTAAATCCAAAGTGAAATTATTTCTGCTGCATAACTGTTTCTATACAATTAGAGACTATATTGAACATCACAAGAAAAGTAACGATAATTTTGACATTGATACATAATGCATTATTTAACATTTGAACTGTATAAATGTGTATAAACAATCTGTAACAAGTATTGTATTGCAGCCTCCGGGTCAATGACCCCCATCTCGAACAGGTTTTTCGTCCAGTTTCCCTGATCCATTGAGCAATCATGAGCGTAAATGTAACTTCATTTTCTGTGCACGTCTTCTAGAATTCAGTGGGAAATACAATTATTCAAATTATCGTTTTCATATTGTCGCGGCAGGAAGTATTCCGAAGGACAACATGGATAAGAGCCAAAATTTATTGCCTTTTTATCCTTGAAAATTGATTTTATTGCATGGGAGCTCTTTTCCCCTCCAAAATTTAAGTAGTATATGACTTAGTATAGGGATCACAGAATTTTGAAAATGTGCACACAATTCGCTTTTCCCCATAGCACGTCTAACGCAGTTTTTAATTGTTGTTGACGTTAAATAAATAAATAAAAAGTATGTATTTGGAAAGTAAAGGGCTAAAATATGATATTTTAACAGACATCTTCCAATGTCGTTGTTCTTGCTGATGATGTTGAGAACTATGTTCAAAATACATTAATTTCTACAGTAGAAAGAAAGGAACGTCAAGAGATGCTATTGTTACATTGAAATACGATACTTTGAAACTGATTTTGTATAATTCTGTAATTGTGATACTGGCGACATTTGCTTTCGTTTGATTTATTAGTGATTTATTTATTATTTATTTTACGTCAAAAAAAAAAAACAGTTAATTCTGTGTATGACGTGCTATGGGGAGAAGTTAATTCTGTGCAAGTTTTCAAAATTCTGTGATCCCTACACTAAGTCATTTACTACTTGAATTATGAATTGAAAAAAACTCCCATGTAATAAAATATATTTTCAAGGATAAATAAGCAATAAATTTTGGGCTCTTATTCATTATGTCCTTCATCAAGGAATAATACTTCCTGCCGCGACAACATGGAAACGATAATTTGGATAACTATATTTCCTACTGAATTCTAGAAGTCGTGCACAGATAATGAAGTAATATAAAAGAAGCAAAACAAGGGGCCATCACAGCATTTGCTCAGGGAAACCGGACGAAAAACCTGATCGAGATGGGGGTCATAGACCCAGAAGCTGCAATACAATACTTGTTACATATTGTTTAGAATTATACAGTCCAAATTGTAAATAATGCATTAAATATCACTGTTAAAATTAATGTTACTTTCGTTGTGATGCTCGATATAGTCTCTAATTGTATAGAAACAGTTATGCAGCAGAAACGATTTCACTTTGGATTTAAACCTTTCTATCGAATTTGATCGTTTAATGTCATCTAGTAAAGTGATGTAAAATCATGTACATGTATTGTATGTGAATTTTTTGCAATGAGCTGTTGATACTGTCACCTGATGAACCCGTCACCTGATTCCGGATGCATGAATTACTAAGGTCATTACCGAAAGTGTAGTGCACGTTTTTATCTCGAGAGATGGCTCTGATCTTCCCCTACTCGATGATGAGATCCGGAATCATCGATCTACACGTCGGCTTGCTGAATATTCCCTCAGCCAGGTATCTCCGACTAGCAGGCTACCGCCTCCAAACAGAACAAGCCCTAGCCCTCGACTAGTCTCCCAACATATGTGGTAGTGTGTGCAAGTATGAGTGAGGTCCGTAGCCCGTTTGTTAGGGTACTTCTCCGGCATTCGCCTGGTGTTGATCGGAGGATCCACGGAAAACTACCGATCAGAGCAGACAGCCGCTAGAATTCTCCTCCAGGCAACGGGTGAATTCAACCAAGCTATGTAAGTAGCTAGTGTCCTACCACAGTCGAGATGATGGCTTGAGCCACCTAAGCCTGTATTTTCCTTCGACACAAACATATTAACTCGAATATAATATGAACTGTATTATTTTGCTGAGATTAAGGTACTGAATAAGCATTTGATGTGAAGACATGAACGACTGATCTCCCGGTCTACGGGAGCTACTTAGCTACTCTCCGGACAGACATGAAAACTTTTAATAATAATAATAATAATAATAATAATAATAATAATAACAACAATAACAATAATAATGGGTTCTTTGTGATTCCGGGCATATATTTCATTGGAAGGTGGCGGTAATCTTCCCCTGGTAGATGGCCAGACCCGGCGCTGACCTACCGTCGACTAGCGGAGTTTTCCACCTCGTACCTCCCACTAGCGGGGCACCGCCCCAGCTGGGAGAAGTTTGAAACCCCCGACCGTTCTCCCGGCATGTGTGGTGATGTGGTGCATGTTAGTGTGTGTGTGTGTGTAAGGGGTGAGGATAGGACAAGGAAGAAGAAGGAAAGATCACGCGAGGCCCGTGGCCCGTTTGTTAGGGTACTGCTCCGGCATTCACCTAGTGTTGAACGGAGAAAACACGAAAAACTACCGATCAAAGCAGTCAGCCACTAGAACTCAGTGACATCTATTGATACCCTGATCCACATCTCCCGGTAGTAGTAATAATAATAATAATAATAATAATAATAATAATAATATTAATAATAATTATTATTATTACTGTAATAATAACGACAATAATATAATTAAGAATAAATATAGTGTTATTTTAAGCGCAACAAGTTTACATACTGCCTAGGAATTAAAGGAATGAATTTCGGAGAGGGTGTGGCATAGAGTCATCCCATCCCGGCGAAATGCTTGTTTCGTATTATAATTCCATGGTTCATATTAAAAGCTCTTACATGGTGTTAGTGAATTAGATCTTGATGGACATAAGTTCTAACATTTTTCGGGTTAAAAGAGAAATTTGAAGAATATTTTGCACGAATATGTTTGAGTAGCAATTATGAAGTTAGGTATCGCTTCGCAGCGGTCCGAGAAGGGGCACAATCGTAAAGTGCGAGGCACGGCGTCATCCTTACCAATGTATCCAATATTGTGTGCATTAAACATAATTTATTCAATATTGTATTTGGCATTGTAGAGTCAAATTAATTCGAGCTTTGCCAGCTTGCGGTGTTCCCAGTCCTGGGCTCTGTTTTTATTATCCCCGCTTGAAGGTAAAGCAGATGTGTGGCGATTGTGTTGTATTCCTATAACCATATTTAGCGTATGTGGTCTGTCTTTTCTTTCTTCACGTAGCAGACGATTGTATTAGCCACAACTCTGTGTTGGCCCGACTGGGAATCGAATCCAGGATGGTACCACGGAAAGCTAGCACGCTATCCACGGATCAACCAAGGGGATTATGTATGCAATATTGTTCTCCTAAATGTTATAGTGTTTTTGCTTATTAGTAAGAAAGCTGTAAACCTTTAACTGAGAGAAAATTTATGAAAAAGTTTGTCTCGATACAGAATGAAAATTTCGTCATCTGTTGGGCTTTCCGACCGCTCCGTGGCTGTATTGCCTCTCTCGCGTCCAGCCATTTAATTTGACAGTCGCGCTTTTGGCGCTTCAAAAAACTTGAGCGTGGAAGGATCTCCTTTAACGAGTGAGAAAAAAATAATGTACGAGGGAAATATAAACGCTCAAGTTTTCCATTAACATTAAGTGTATTACAGAAATATTTATGGCGTGTTGTGTGAAAAATCTGTCGTACGTGCTTCACTGATTCTAAAACATCAGCGCTACGGCGAGAGAAAATCAATACAATGCTTTTCATTTAATTGAAAGATGGGGTGGATGCGCTTTTTTTTATAATAAAACCTTTATAAATTACTTTAAAATGTAGAAAAACTTCGGGTGTTAAGGAATACCATTTAAATTTGAGGTAATTCAACAGCCTAATTGTTTTAATCTCAAATACAGATACAAACTCCAACTATCTGTGATTAGTTATTTTTTGTCGAAAAATGTTTTAGAAATGCCATATCATGCAAAAAATCTTTTGCAAAAAGCTGCTAATGGAGGCTATTTTCTGATAATTGAATAATATAAATTTAGAGTGTTAACGAGATCAATAAAAATGTTACTATGTAATTTACTCCTAAATCATAACAGGTATTGATGTAGTCATTGTTGTTTCGTCCATTTTTATAAATTACTAATATAATGATCTGACACTGCTACAGCACAATCAAGATAATACGAAATTTAGTATTCCGTAATATTAAAACCCCATTATCTTGAAATAATATCCCTTAACTTATTATACTAACAATGAATTAGGAACAAAAAACAGCATTGCCTGAAAAAACTTATAGTATTTGGATGTGCATTACGCATATCTTCATAGTGAATAAATGTCTTCTAATAAGGAATATATAGTTTTGAAAACTTAATACTCCAGCGTAATAGTGGTTGCTAGATCGCGAGTTCCATCGCCACCAGTTGCCGGAAATTTTCCCGTTAAGTTAAACATTAGCAAGTTTTCTCCCGCTTGCCGGAATAGAATTCGTGGGCTGAATGCTCTAATAGTTTTGTGATTTCTCTGAAAAGCTTCCGTGCAAATGTTGGAGATCCGAATACCGCTTACACGATGTGAATCTCCAGAGGCACTTAATGACTCGGGGCGGGATAAATGGTATTTTAAGAAATTCATGAACATATTTTTAGAAATCGCTAGCCCAAATTTTCTAAATGAAGAACAGGTTCGAAAAATATTTGCACCTTTTCACTTGTCGAAATTTCAGAGGATTTAATGAACATCGCACCAATACCAAATTTATAAGCACACATATTTTTATTCGGACAAAAGATTTAAAGAAACAAATTGTCCACATGTTGAAAAAATGAATTGCATACTTCCCCCCAAAACTTAATAGATCCTTTTGGGTTCGTAGGGTCTCTAAGTCGACCAGATTGAGTTAATTCTGAGAAAAATAATGTGTTGGGTTTACGCGCTAGTGCTGTTCTCAGACAGGCCGAGAGGCGTTGGGCAGACAGATGTTTCGATTCATTGATTGATTGGTGATTCCGAGTGTCTCAACTGCTAAGATCATTAACTTTTGATTTGAGAACAGGCTTGCGTGTCTCTTACAGTTACCACCATTTCACTAAAGTACCGAGAAGACAGCTTAGATTTTCAAAAAATGCACATTGCAATATTTAAAGATCTGGTTTTGAAGTACAGATTTCATTGACAAAAAACAAACCCTAATAATGAAGTTGTATGAAAGGGACTAACAAATTATAACCATTTGCAATTTTCGAAAATCATATTTTATTGAAAATTGGACTTGTGGTTTTTATCGACAGAGTGAACTCGGTTTAGCATGCAGATCACTTAAAGTAATATGTACAGGTTTGAGTCACATTTGACCATCCTTTACGGGCCAGGAAACAAGTTCAACGCTTTTCGTTTCCAGGAAGCCATCACTCGGCGCTGGGCAGAGTTGCGAGTCTCGTAAATGTATTCACCAACGCTTGTGTGGAAATCCTTTCCTTGTTTCATGCGGCTGAGACACGATTATTAATGATGTTGATTGTAGTCGTTGACCTTCAAGAATGCAAACAAACTATTCTTCCTACGCAAATGAGGTTAACTATACATTCAGTTCCGTTAGATGATACGTAAACAACAATGAATGGTGACGTTTCCAACCAGTTTGATTTTAATTTTCCAATCCAGATTGTATCTTGGTGTAGAAGACGAGTTTTCAGTGAGTATCAAATAGTTGTGACGATAATTTATGTTTAAAGAATCCTATCAGAACCCAAAAATAATGATTGAAATGAGCCGCTTACATTTAGAACACTTATTATCACTCATGTATTCTACAAAGATTTTTACGGAAGAAGTAATCTTCTTTTTAAGTGTCGTACGGTTTAGGGCACCTGCAATTATTATTATTTATTTGTAATATTGATTTAATTATTGAACGTTTCAGTATTTTTATGCATGCAAGTGCCCTTTGTCAGACATGTATAACGCGTAACTTCCGAGATACAGCCCAGTTTTTACTATGTGTGATTTTACTTTCTAAAAAAAGGTAGTATAGAAAGAGTTAAACAAGGTTGCAAAAGTTTTATTCCGATATTTTGAAAAGGTCATTTTGGGTCTCCTGATACCTAAAAAGTGTCTTCAATATAAAACCGATAAACGAAAACATGCACATATCCGTCGGCAAAAGACAGCGTCTAAACTATTCAGAGGATTTTTTTTTTTTTTCAAAATTAACGTTCACCTCAACGTAGACGTGAGATATCAACCATTCTCAGCGTAAAGACCTGAGAATCTGAAAGGAATGTTTTCATTTTGAGAGTAATTTTTATTAAGCTCTTGTTGCATTTCCAAAATTTTCTCAAGAAGACATGAAATTTTTTCATTACATTTTTTCAATTAGTGCAAAGGGTGCTTATAAATATGGAAAACACCTTTTTATTTAAAACATGAATATTCGAAAATTGAGAAGGTTTAACGTTTTTTCGAACCTCTCCTACAGCTTTATTATTGAAGGCAGTGATTTGTTTGATAATACAATCGATGTTTTAACGTTAGATCTAAAATTAAGGTTGTTAATACGATAATATATACAGATTTTCAAAAGTTTGGTGGTTATCGCTTAATTTTCAAATTCAAATTGTGTCAGTTTTTCGAAGTTGAATTAAAAAATGCGTTAAAATGGTTCTATTTTTAACTTTATGTATCGATAAAACACAACCACACGGCCCCATCAATTTGATTAAAATGTTAGTTTTTAAGATGTACTTTTCTGAACCCTTCGCATGTAATTAATAGTTACTTAGAAGATATATTTCGTGATAAAATATGTGCACCAATGAGATTTAAATGATACCTTACGCAGTTTCTGAAACTTTCTTGGTACAAGTAAATCCAAAATATTGAAAAACGACATGTTCTCGGAACAGGGACTTCATTGTTTCTAGAAAATGAACATTGTTGTGATATTGTATATTATTTCAGTAGACTAACTTCAATTGAGACGGTCGACGTAAAAAGGGGACATAAGCCGATGCGACCTTTTCGTGTGCGCCGTGTTTTTTAGTACAAGTGGTTGAAGTTTCATTTGTATAACTGAAAACTGAGGTTGATACCCAAGTTTGAAAGGAGCTGTGCAGAGTTCGTGAGAAGCAGATAGCTGCAACTGTGAAGGCATTATCGTTTTCTGTTTTGTACGAAGTGTTTATTATTATTATTATTATTATTATTATTATTATTATTATTATTATTATTATTATTATTATTATTATTTTATAAAATTAATGATAATAATGACATAAATGATGTAGGAGTTGGTGTTGACCCTACATCAAAAGCTCCATTTCATATTGTAATAGATAAGGATTTCGCCTCAAGACTTGGATGTATTTTTGATATCGTTTCTCAATATATATATTGATATCGAAGTCCATTTGTAGCGTACTGTTCTTTGTAGCGGATACCAGGTTCCACGGATTTGACATTGTTGCTACTGAACAACGTACTCGTCCTGATGATGAATGATGAAGATCATAAGAAAGTGTCTGCTGTAAAATGTTTATACCGATTTCTAGTTGAAGAGGATGTTAACTTTAGAAAATGTTAAGTTCTTACAAGAAGATTTAAAAAATGAGACGTTTTCTTTCATATTCCCCTACTTATTGATATCAAGCACATTTTCTTTGTTGCAAACAAAATGTTTAAGTTTGTTGCCCAGAATGGCATAATATTTTTTCTAAAATCTATTACTCGCGTTGTATTAAGATGTTTATTCCATGTATTTGACGTTTTTAGTTCTTTTTATTACCTTAACTTTGTTTCTGCGTAAAACGGACACAAAACTACGTGCATAATAATTACGGTTTGAAACAAGAAAAAGAGTTGGATATTTCATTTTAATGCGTATAACGTGTGTTGAATAGCTACATTTTGTATTTTTGTTATTATCTTGTTATCAACAGGCATAATCTTTATATACACTAACAAAAGTTTCAACACAGGTATTCTCTAAACAGCTTTTTTTTTTCATATGTGTCCTCTATACATCGATGGCCTCAAATGAACAACTAGAGATCCGAAAATAAGAAACCATTGTATTTATTGAAATGATATTTAAATGTCATGTTCCTCTCGTTTTGGTGTATAGTTATTGAATTTAAATAAAAATGTTTATTTGTAGAATTGGGAGATCAAGTTTTTAAAACTGAAAACCCCTTGGAGTACCGTTTTTACTTTTTCACCTCACTTAGTAAGAAGCGGAAGTAATGTAAACGTACGCCAAAAATATGCGATTTTCCACAGATAATATCTTATTCCTGGGCCCTGGTAACGTACTGATGTTTCTTGTTAATGTATGTAGTAAATTACATTCGCTATAATGTTATGTACTCAGATCCATGCTTTGTGGATCTTTTTGCCCAAATATCGATTGACGCGAAACGTATATGTGTGTCCGTTCGTCTGTTTATTGTCAAGTGATGGCGCCTAAACCGTTCAGATAATTTTTCCAAAATTTATTTTTCTGCACCGATCTAAACGAAATCAAGGCGACCCTGCAAATTTGAAACATATTTTGATTTCTGGGATTCTTTTTTCCTCACGGAACCCCAACATTTTAAACATTTTCTTAAAAATTACTCCATATTGTTTTATTTAATTTCATCCTCGGATTGCGTAGAAAAGGCTTAAAAGAATTGCGAACATTTGATTTTTGTTGATATCTCCGTTTTTTTTTTAATTGCAGAATATTTCTTAAAACTGCAATCTAGAAAACAGATTTTTCCCTTTTCAAAATCTCCTCTTCTTCTCCTAATACTGAAAGGTCAGGAACGTACATTTCAAAATGTGTGTATTTTCGCGCAATTTTGCGTGAAATATAGGCAATTTTTTAACATTTTTTCTCGAAAACGACGAAGAAAACAAATTTTTCTTTAACTTTTCTCTTGGTATGTGTCAAAAGCCGGCAAAAAGTTGCGCTGGTCTCATTTTCGGTCACTTCTGTGTATTTTAGAAAATTGCAAAAATTTAACATAAAAGTACAATGTTGAAGATAGAGAATTTGGTCTTAATTGAAATATGTTCTAAAAATAGTCTACTTAAAAATAAGCATGTAGAATTTTTTGAAAAAAAAAAAGTTATTTTTGCGTAGCTTCTGCCTGAAGTTTATGTAAATTGCAATTTATTAATTTCTTTTTTAAGAAGAGCTCTATTTTTAATTTCTTTCAAAAGATAGAGCAATAGACTTTTAAAAAATGGCGCAGGTGTCGTTTTCTTTGAACTGTCTGAATTATAGAAAATTTGCAAAAGTTGAGAAATAATGCTAGATAGTATGTGATGTTATACATTCTATGGTCGTTACAAATGAATCCAGAAGGACAATTGTTTCTGACAGAAAATTGTGTACTTTGTACTATGTGGTATCGCAAAGTTCAATTATGGGATAACTAAATTTGCAGTATTATGTTTCCAGCTACGTTTGGCGTGGGGAGTCTCATAGCATATTTTTTGGTCTGTTCTGGAATGCTGAAAATATGGTCGTCGCGAGTACGCCATAGATTCGGGTTTGGCGTTCTATTACTTTGGCCAATTTGAATTTTTTCTTTTGATTAATCTGATGAATATTTAAGTAAAAATTATGTGAGAAATAAGTTAAAAGATATGGGATTGGGTTGCTGATTAACTCAGTGTTTAATTACTTTGGGTGATGTACCAGAGTGCTTAGAGAATAGATCTTGAGAATTTGTTTTCTTTTATGATTTGTAAATTTTTTAAGTTTATATTTGATATCACTTGTCTACATTGATCACGTATACAGGGTTTGGTCTGATGATTGTTGTATGATGATGGCGTTATTTTATTCACAGAATGGGGGTCTGATATTTATTTTTTAAATGATGGCTATGTGTAATGAGAGGTTAGTAGTTTCGTTCAATTGCGATATCAGCAATAGGATTTTGATTCTTGATGCTGATATTTGATGTCAATGTAGTTTTACCGATCAATGGTAGTATCCAGATGGGGGTGTACTTATTTTACTGCCGAATTATTTTGTGTCCATGGGATAATGTTGTTACTTAAATTATATTCCCTTCCTAGTCCATTAAGTATGAGTGTGAATATTTTTGCAATGGGTTTAGTAGGGTCGATTTCAATCTTCCATTTCGAGGACAATCTAACTGTGTTTATATGTATTTAAATTTCGTAAAGATTGCTATGACATCTGCAAATTAGGATTATAGGTTAATTTGGTGGTAAGCATATCCGCACTGTGTTGAGGCTGAAGAGTACTTGGGGGGGGGGGAGTGGAGAACCTTGTGAATGTCGCAGTCCTGCAACCATGCGGCGTGTGTATGAAGTGTGTTCTCCTTTTACGATTGAAATAGTTGTTATTGAGGAAGCGTTTTATGATTTTACAGATTTACGATATGGTTCCAATTAATGAAAATTTGTACATTAGTCCATCGTACCAGACTTTCTAAGGCTTTGTTGATATTGCTGAATACTGTTTTGTTTTTGTTTTTTTTTGCTTTCTCGCTCGTTTTTCATATTAAGAGAAACCATTGTGTTGAAGGACAATTGTTTCTGACAGAAAATTGTGTACTTTGATCGGATATATTGATTCATCTGTAATAAGTGGGTTTTTGCCAGATATTTAGCAATAAAATTCTTTTCCCGTATGCTGTGATTTAGAATATATTAGGAAATATACACGATGTTCTGTCAGTCAAGAAGCTTTGGAAATAATTTTGAATGAGAGAACCGAAGTAGTAGAATATGAATTATAAAGTTACTAATATAATTTTTCTTAACCGTTACAAATGATTCCAGCAAGACTGTTACGTTGTATGATTGGTTATTATTTTATCATTATGAACCCCGTACAAAGTGAAATGGGGACGAAGATTAAGGAAAGAAATAGTATTAAAAAACATCGTTTGTATTAATGTTTGCTATATATTAATTTCATTCTTTATAATTAAGAACTTTAAAAAATCAGTACTTTCATCGAAGTATTGAAGTTTAAATAATATAAAAATGTCCAATATTTTGCGTGAAAAAATGCGTTCAGCCGAATTAATCCTGGCCGTTGAATTGACAGATGAAAAGGAAAAGGGAGGGCAGAAAAGTGTGCGGTGTCGTTCTCGCCCGCTTGTTTCAACTATTAGCGACCGGCTTCGGAATCCCCCTCTACTTGGCACCTCCGCGAGCGCGTCGCCGAACTCGGTTCAATGCCCCTTCGAGAGCCCGCGCGTCTTGCGCTGCGGATAGCGACGCGACGCGCCGGCCGCTGGGCCAACGCCTGCTGCTCCACCTCTGGCGTCCCGCCGCCCATGCACCTCCGCTCTCATTATTCTATTTCATTTTCATGTGTAGAAAGTTGTTGATGCAAATCCCGTTTTGTAGTTGTAGTGTATTCTTCTTCTTCTTCTTCTTCTTGCGAATAAGCCCAATTGGGACACGCAAAGTACTCAGATGTCTTTCTTAGCCTTTCTTTGTGTCCATATTTCTTTCATCATTTAGCTGTGCGCCTTTTTTCTCTCTTCGGTCCAAGCTTTTCTTGCACTACACTTTGGTACTTATTCCAAATCAATCCCCTGACTGCACTTTAGATTAAATGGTTCCTGTTTTGAATGTTTTCTTCGGATCCCTGATAATTTAGGTCCTTTTAATTTCGTTGATCCATTATTTACTTTTTCTAAAAATTAACTTTTGTTTGTCTTTTTATTCTTTTGATGTTGTAGTGTATTCTATTAATCATTGTTTATTTCTCAAAACAAATCCACGGTCTGTGAATTTAGTGGCTTGGCGTTTTGTTGTGAATTCTGACATTTTTGCCTCTTCTTCTGAAGAACTAGATTGCAAATAAAAAAATACGAAAAAAATTAAGAATTTCACACTGTTTTCGCCTTCTGTATCATTAAAACTTGTTCTCTGCACGCTCATTCATCCTCTCTTCCTTCGCAGTCCTCGCCTCCTAAATTATTGCCTTCTCCAGTTTTTCTCCTCTCTCCATCTCTCTTCTATTCGCCAATACCTCGACTCCTCATGTGTGGCGCATTCTCCATCACTGCGTTGCATTCATATTCGTTTTGCTTCTGCTTTTTTGCATGTTCAACTCGTACTTTACAGTTTATATTGTAGTTCCTAGCGACGGTCATAATTGTTTCTTTCGTAAAATATAGAATTCCTTCAGAAGAATAAGAATTCTACTTTTCTTCAGAAATTATCCAATTCTCCCTTACACCAAAATCACCACCAACATCACGTCCGCTCTAGAGCCTTGATTACAGTTATATCAATCGCTCATTTCTGCTGCCTCCGCCGATTTTGGCGCTCTGTCCAGACTGCAACGTATACCTCAAAGACGAATTCAATCATCATGTATGGTCAGCCGTGACAATACCCAGTGCTACCATAGTCATCGCTTGCCGCCTCAACATGTAGCGGCAGAAAAAACGTAATATCACGAACACCACCACCACCAACCAGTTCCACAATCATTAGCACAGCATTCCTTTATATCATCAAAAGAATGACCGTGGTTTCGTATTATCTCTTTATCATCACATTCCCAGCACCATCACCACTGGATCCATTGCAATATGACCTTTCGCCATTACGCGTACCTTTACAACTAACGTTACTACACTACAATCGCTACGTCCATCACTACTTGTATCACCTCTATTAGGTTCACTATCACAACCGCAATCTCGTATCAAAATTATCACAATAACTGCAATCGAGTCAGGCGACGAACTGTTTTATCTCCTCCATTGAATCACATTTTTTACTTTCTCGTATACATACGTCTATACAGGAGTAATATTACGTAGTATGGAGGAAGTTATGTAATGCTGCGGAAAATCCATTTCGAGATTCCAACGGAAATACACGTTTTGGGGTCCCCTGATACCGAAAAAGTATTTTTTTCAAAACGTCCGTCCGTCTGTCCGTCCGTCTGTCCATCCGTCTGTCCGTCCGTCTGTCCGTCCGTCTGTCGGTCTGCGTCTGTAGGTCCGTCTGTCGGTCGTCAGTCGGTCTCCGTCTGTCTCCGTCTGTCCGTCCGTCTGTCCGTCTGTCTGTCCGTCGTCTGTCTCGTCTGTCCGTCGTCTGTCCGTCCGTCTGTCCGTCGTCTGTCCGTCTCGTCTGTCTGTTCCGTCTCGTCGTCTGTCTCGTCCGTCCGTCTGCTCCGTCTCGTCTGTCGTCTCGTCTGCTCGTCTCGTCGTCTCGTCTGCCGTCGTCTGCCTCCGTCTGCTCGTCGTCCTGCTCCGTCTCGTCGTCGTCGTCTCGTCTGTCCGTCGTCCGTCGTTGCTCGTCTGTCGTCCGTCTGTCCGTCCGTCTGTCCGTCCGTCTGCCGTCCGTCTGTCTGTCGTCGTCGTCGTCGTCGTCCGTCCGTCTGTCCGTCCGTCTGTCCGTCCGTCTGTCCGTCCGTCTGTCCGTCCGTCCGTCTGTCCGTCCGTCCGTCTTTTCCGTCCGTCCATCTTTCCGTCCGTCAGTCTTTCCGTCCGTCCGTCTGTCCGTCGAAATTCAAATTTCCAAATTGAAGAAACTCCTATCCATCTGGCTGTAGTTGATGTTTTGAAATTTTGAAAAACATTTTTTACAATTTGGGTGCACTTTACATGAAACCCCACGGATATTTTCAAAATTTCCTCAAATACGGCAGGAAATTTTTTCTGAAAATTTCTTGTAAGAATAGAGTAAAATACACTTATAAAGGTGGCATATGTCCGATTTTCGCGGTTAACTCTGGATTTTCGAAAATTGCAAAAGTTTGAATATTTTGCCATCTTCCTAAAACTACAAAATTAAAGATAGATTTTTGCTTCATATGAAATTTGTTGCTCATAATTAGTTATTGTAATAAGTCCATGTAGATTTTTTTAAATTTTAATAGTTTCGCGCAATATGGCGTGCAATATTTGCAAATTAAAAAAATACTAAAATAAGATTTTTCTCAAAATGGGCTCCAAATTTTTTCTTTAAAGTTTTAGTCTGGATAGTGCTAAGTGCACTGTAAAAGATGACATAAACGCCATATTGCTCTATTCTTTTGTTTTTCAAAAATTACAAAAATGTAATTTTTTGACTTCTCTCACATCAGTAATATTTACATTAGAGGCAAATTCTTTACGTTGGTGGATTTATGAGTACATGTGCTTTAAATATTTTCAAATAAACTTTCTCGAAAATGATAGTTTTCTGTGAAAATGATCTCAAAATTCCGCACTTTCAAAAATGGCTCAAAATTTCTTCTTCAAACTTTTACAACGGATAGTGGTAATAATTCTATATATCATGAAGTAAAGTTTATTTTGGTGTATTCTTTAATTTCTTCTATTTAAATTACACAAATGTAATTATTTTCAAAAATCTCTCACGCCGCTAATATGCACATTTCAATAGATTGTGAAAAAGTGACTGTGAAAAAAAACTTCAAATTTCGCGTTTACAGTAACGCTAAACGCCGTTTTCTTAAAGACGACTACAATTTTTTCTATGAAAATTGTTATTTAGGACGAGAATTTAGTCTTCTTTAGTATTTTTAAAATAATACTTCGGTTCTGCTATTTGGAAACAGAAAAGTTGAGAAAATTTCAAAAAAATGTACTTTGGGCGACGATATATGCCATCTGGCAAGAAGGAAGAGCGGGACTGTACAGTACCAGTCCACCCCAAGGAAATTAGAAAACTCTACTACGAGAAAGTCTGTGCCATTCTGTAGTACCTCTAGTTTCATTTGCCTTTAATTTGCACACGGATGTAAGTCGAAGGCAATAACCGAAGAGTTCTGTGCGACGAGACCGCGAAACCGCCTCGTTCGCAGGATGAGTTTTTGCTTCGTCAGGATGTTAACTGGCACTTTTTATGTTTTGTTTCCAAGATTGCCGGATTTGAATTCCTTTCCATTTGTAACTCGTAATAATACAACAAAAATAAAATACACGATGATTCACCGGATGCAAGGTGTCTCCAACCGATCATTTGTAGCCGAACAGAGTTGGCTCATTTGGATATCCGTACAGGTTACGCCCATTTTGGGATTTCACGGACATGAAAAGCTGTCGATGACTTCCCTAACATTTTTCGACACGCACAACAGGATATTCTTCACATTTTTGAAGCCTCGTTTTTCAAAGAGGGTAACGAATTAGCGTTACATGGAATTTATAAAAACACATAAACATAAATCATGTCTAAGGCATAGAAATTCTGCTGTCGCTGAGAGTTGTATCTAAATTACAAGTCGATTAAATATTATATTTTAAAAGTAATTACCTAGATGCCAATGACTCTTTTCTAAACGTATTTTTGCGAAATTTTATTGAATAGTTCGTATTCAATCTTCATCAACTCTCGAACGTCAGAAAAGTTATTACATTTTAGTATTTGTTTAATAGATCTCTTACAACGGCAGTAAAATCTGAACTTAGTTGGATAACATGGTATTTCACATTGTTGTATGTGACAAGAATTATTCCAATAACATGATAAGGTAAACGATACAGTGATTGGCCACTTGCGAGTTGTGACAGCATTAACTCATTTGGAAATAAAAATTTTGAAAATTTGCTACGAACTTTCTACTTTCCAGTGGGTCTCTTATTTATCTCACTCGTAATTTCTGTCGGAAAATGAACATTACGTCATTAATTAATTTTTTAGTAAAAACGTTCATTTTGTACAGTGATTGGCCACAAATTATAGTGATTGACCAACATGATGACAATGGTTGGTCACTTAATTATTTCTGACAGAAACAACGAGTATAACGGTATATTTAATTAATTATTATATTACCCATGAAAACACAATTTGTAATATACAGATTAAATATACCTTTCATATTTTATATAAGTACTGTTGGGGAAAATTACAATATCCTCAATTTTCAAGTCTGAGCATATTCGAATTAATTCAGATGTGTCTTCTTTCTACCTACGAATAGAATCACAGGGAGTGTGATGGCATTTTTTTACAAATAGAAAGGGATGGGATATGTTTCAAATAAATTCGTAGAATACCTCACTTGGCATCCACCCTTTCTCCAATATAGATCCTTGTGGGATCATTTATATTTCGTCATCCTAGTTCCTACCCTCGAGGTACCCTATAACTTCTTCAAATCCCATTCTGATGTCTTGTTCGCTGATACACGAACAAGCGGCTGTCACTGCTTCAGTTGTCCATGTAGTGATTATGGGATGTCTTCTTAAAAAAGCCTTGATCCAATCTTCTCCTAGACGTTATTAAACGGATTGGGCATTGGTTTAGCACCTAAAAATGGTTGAACGCTACTCTTTATATCTTCCTTCTTCCTTGGAAAACCTTTCCTGCCTACCACCTAACGAGACTAGCTTCTTCTTCTTTAGATAAAACAGTATCAGGACCTAGACCTGTTTTGTGATCTGGATTATTTAAACGAAACTGAGAAGTTGTTTTAGGAACATCAAATGATTTTGCAGCAAAATACACAGATGCCCCGTTATTTTTAACACATTTCGTGGCATTTGTCATGGCTCCTGCATCATACCCCTGCTCCGGCTTCTTCAGCGTTGTAAGATCACTTATTTGCAGGCCCACGGAGGATTTACTTATGTGCAATAATATTAAACTACGATTAAAAACAATGTATCAACAATTATTAGCAGAGTGTCCAATAATAAAATCCACACACTGAAGATACAGTCACTAACCACCCCCTATACCACTAAATCCACTAAGCTAGGCTTCTCGTTTTCAGCTGATATCATTGTCACTCAATAAGATTTGGTCTTTCTGACTTATCATTGTGATTTACTTACCACCGTAATCAATAAACAGCATATTTGGATATCAGGTTTCTATAGAATATCTTAAGAAATCTTTACGTTCAGTGAACACACACCTGACTGTTAACAATCATCCGCCACGTTGTCTACAGTTGCACCCTTGCGGTCGAAGTAAATATTACATAATACTCAGAAAGCGTCCCTTCGCCCCATTTGCAAGGAAAGAAAGAAAAAAGAACAAGCGGTAATTCCAATTATAGTGGCCAATCACTGGGGGGTGGCCAATCACTGTACCCTTTACCTTATTTGTGGTAGAAAACTTCAGCATCAAAACGTTTTGTCGAAGTAATGCTAACATGAGGAACATAAACAATAAAGGAATTACAGCTTTTCCTCCTTTACCGCGAGTTCTAAGAACAGTCTATCTCGCTGGCCTTCCTCATTTTTACTGTACTTTGCCTCGGTGGAACCCTGCCCCGCCTCGGCTTCGAGAAGTAGTATGTAGACCCTTTTAGGCTACTTAACCTGTTTTACTTTTGGTGATGCAGAAGCACTAGGTAGGTTGATCTCATGTATAAAGACTGATTAAATTTTGCTCTGATGAATATAAAGAACGGTTAGGAATATTGTTTATCAAAATCTCACAAAACAGTAACTTCTCTCATTCTGAAGGTAACATGTATAAAATTTCATTGTAATAGTAATAAATCGAGTAATTTGTATGCCAATACAAACAAGCAAATCTCCTTTTTGTAACAGAAGAAAATATTTTAAAAAATAGCCCGACAATGCACTCTACCGTTCAGTAAAAAAATGCATCGAAATCGGATCTGCAGTTACAGAGAAACAGACAAGGAAACAAAAATTGTAAAGAAAATTGAAATGTTTTTTTAGTTAAATAACGATACAATATATAAACTAGAAGTGCTACAACAGCATATACTTTCTCGCATTATTTTGCAATGTTTTGCGATTTTCGAAAATTCAGAGAGTTCAACGAAAATGAGATCTGCTATATTATTTTAGAGGTCCGTTGTTTTATCCGTGGGGGGGGATGAAAATATTGGAGCGGTTTTTAAGAAAACGTCTTTTTTAAAATTTGCATTAACTTCAACCAGTAATTGCATGAAAAATTCTATTTTTGTCCAGAAAGTGTTCATGACCTTTTTCAATGATCTAATTTTTTATAACTGATTAAGACAAAAATCTCTATCATGAATTTTGTTGTTTTGCAATGTTTCCTTTTTCAATTTTCGAAATTACAAGGTTTGGCGAAAATGGGACTGGCGTCACTTTTTTACCGTTCTTTGACACATAGGAGAGAATTTTAAAAAAGTTGAAGCCTTTTTTATAAAATAATTATTTCGAAATTTCCATTATTTCATAGAAAATTACATAAAAACTGCTCATATTTTCGAAAATTGTGTGTAACCGTATTTCAAGATGTCTTTCAACAGAAGAATTCATTAAGGAATAAAAATCTCCATTTTCAATTTTTTTTTCTTTTCCCTGGGGCTTTTTCCAGCTTCAGGGGATGCCGATTTCGACTATCCGCGCGCGGTACCGACTATGTTCCTCGTAGGGACACATATTAACCTTTACACTAGACATACTTGCTGACTCCTCGGTCAGTGGTCAGCAGACTCACAAGGTCTACTGCAACAACACATACATGAAAGACAGGGGACAAACAACCATACGGCGGGACTCGAACCCGCAACCCTTTGAGCCTAGGCGCTGAGTCGGCCTACGATCTATCTACTTCGGCCATATCTCTGTCTTCAATATTATAGTTAAACACTAGTGGTGATGCTTTTCTATAGTAATAACTATACGAGGAGAAATGTTTCTTCCTCGTATTCCTCAACAATTACTCATTTTTTTTAAAGTGAATGTCGGTATTTAAAAACCGACAATGGGATGAAGTTATGCAGAAAACATTTCTTCCAAAATAATCAAGATAGCAGAAAATTACTTGAAAAATTGTATCTTACAATTTTGATCAGCATTAGTGCATACCGAAACTTAGTGTGTGGAATGGGCTGTAGAAAAGTTCTACGTATTCACTGTAAGGAAAATAGACACCCCGCAAACATTGTTTCATGTCGTTCAGAATCAAGTCTCAAAAATAAATTAAATAATGGAGGTTTACTAATTCTAGAACAAAACAATCTCTATTCACTGCGAACACAAAGTTGACCATGTTTCTACGAACCTAATTAAAATATTTTATATTTACCGATATGTGCATGTATGTCGTAGTCAACTATGTTGTATGGCAAAAACAATCCTCTTCTTCACCCTAGCTCATTAAAACCCTAACAGAAGTAATGCATCACATATATTTTAAAAACTGATTTTTTTGTTAAAATACACATACATCAGCCGATTGCTTGACATTGCGTTGAAATGAAACAAATCTTTGCATTTGAAAACCATCTTTGAACTTGAAATATTCGCTCAAACTTAATTCTTCGATTCGCTAACTCTAATCTCATCCTTACCCACGCTTGCCTACGGTATATCAAGGCCTTCTTGAAAAAGTTCTTGACACAACAAAACTACGCTTTCAACAAATGACGGCAGAGAAGCATGCACTCTTTTTATTTTACTTTTTATTTAAAAATTGCTTATACTATAAAACCGGTTAATAGTAGCAAGCACGTCATTTGGGTCCCACAAACTTTCATTTAAAGCAAGAATCGACATTTAGTTGAGTAGAAAGCTCTAACTTCTTTCTAAACGAAACTCCGTAATGTTTTAAATATGTTTTGCAATTTTCTAAATGTCAGAGGTTTTAATGAAAATGAGAACTATACGATACTTATAAATTCTCTTTCTTCTATTCGATCAAACATTTCAAGAAAAACATTTCAGCCATTTTCCAAAAAAAAAAAAAATAATTGAAAATCCCGCATGGATTTCAAGTGAAGTATCCCCCCAAATTAAAATAAATTAATGTACTATATATATATATATATATATATATATATATATATATATATATATATATTAGATTATTTATCTTTAGATAACGTGGCGTCACGTAACAAGTCTCGAGAGTGGGGCAAGCGCAAGGGCGTTGCGCGGTGGCGCCTATGAAAGCACGGCAAAACACTGCCAATCCACTGTCACGGGAGCTTGCTGGTTTCTTTCCTCGGGGTGAGAGAGCGTCAGGGCGCACGGGGTGCTCATGTGTCCATGAAATACCCATCTGCAAGAACATTTCGTGGTCCTCCACTCCCGTCTCATTGGGCGGACCCTGGAACGTGCTAACTGCTGGGGAGCGGGGCGTCGTCGTTATACTTGGGTTTTTCTGACGTGGCAGCTTTCTCCAAGATGGCATTCGGCACGACGTTTTGAGTCATTCTCAGTTCTGCCGCTAGGGTAGCTTGATCTGCAGCACTGCTTGATGCGGTCGCGATCAAGCGACATCTTGCGGCAGGACTGAGAATGACTCAAAAAGTCGTGCCGAATTCCATTTTGGAGATACTACCTTCAGCCGCCACATTAGAAAAAAACAAAGTATTCACCTGTATGTCTTGGTATGCTGAGAGTTGTTAATATAATGTTTTACTTTTAAAAATATTCGACTGCTAAACTCACTAATAAAAAAATAATTTCTCTAACATTAATGAAACAAACTAAAGTATTATTTTATTACAGTGTTTTCTTTATTTCGCCTCTGACGTGTAAGTTTTTATTACTTTCACACATTCTACATTATTAGCGGGTCTTTGCAATACTAATTGGAAAACTCATTACATTGATGGTAACTGGTTTACTTTTTTTTGCTTTTTTATTCAGTCCGACTCAATGTGGCCGTATTGACGGAATTTGTTTTCTTTCCACGAATTTTGTGAAGTAATTAGAGAGTGTGAGCCGTTTTCGCGGAATTATCAATAAAGGATGAACATCCTAATATTTCTGTTGTTCACGAATTTTGGTTGAAAATTTAGTCATGTTTTGTTGTGGTAAAATATTACTCATATATTGCAGGATTCAAAAATAAAAGATTTATTTTTCAATTCCCAAATAACAGCATTCCACAATTGTAACAATTCGTTCCGTAATTCAGATAGCCAGGTAATGTACCGTATACAATCCCGAGTTGCCGTTTTACTAGAAAGATGTCATAAATACGCTGCCGCAGTCACCAAAGGAACCAGTTCTCCCAAGT
Organism: Teleogryllus oceanicus; assembly: GCA_964035755.1. NCBI lineage: Eukaryota > Metazoa > Arthropoda > Insecta > Orthoptera > Gryllidae > Teleogryllus > Teleogryllus oceanicus. The sequence continues at coordinate 265,116,723 of CAXIVR010000001.1, forward strand.
CCCGTCCGTTACCGCACCGAGTCTCAGCATCTCATCGCATTACTAACAACTTGGCTCATCAGCAAAGTCGCACTTCTTTCGTGAGCTCCATTTGTGCAGTTTTGTAAACGCATGGAAAGTGCAATACACGTTCACACCACCGCGGTGTGACCATCCCCTACTCTTTGCGGGCATCTATGGCCAATCCTGCAACACAATGAAGAACAACAGAGCCGGGCTTGTTAGTCGAGGTCGCTAAGGCTCAAGAGCCGTCGCTGTCTCGTGCCTAAAGGATCGCGGTATCGAATCCCGGACGGGGCATGGATGTTAGTGTTTATGTGTATACCGTGACCGTCACCTCCAATGACACAGTGATCGGTGTATATGATCTTCATAGTTAAAAAGCGACCTTAAATAATTAAAGAAAGTCCAAATTAACAGCAGCCAGCCGCCGCGCGCATTACGTGGGCAGAACTAGAAAGTATGCGTTTCTAATCTCATTGCGCTGTTTCTGGTCTCATTGCGCTCTATCAGATCTCATTGCGCTAAACTCCAGCAAATGTTTAGGTCGCTTATACTTCGCCTGTAAGTCGGGTTCATTCGAAACCAACTTCTTTCGCCATCAGGCATCCCTCAGACATACTCAGCAGGCGGAGAAATATTAGAAATATTGTATTTCCCCTAACTTTTGCGGTGGCAGGGAGAGAAGGAAAACCGCCCCTTGATTGGTGCTCATCCAACCGTAGCCACTCCTGCCTTGATCGCCCCTGATCATCACCCCTTGCTCGCAGTGTCTAGACTCGTCGATTCCTCGCTGCCGCAATTTCAGCGAGCATTTGAAATGCCGTATTTGACAACTTCTGAATGTGTATTATAATATAATTTATCGTAATATATATATTCTAACACACCCACCTACTACTTTCCAGCACGTGGGGAGAGCGTGATAGTATGAATGCTCGTGAAGCAAGCTTAAAATTCTCAGGAAGCAGGATCTTTTGAGTATGAGAAAGGTCTGAACCCTTGACACAATGAATCAGATAAAATACGAATAAAATGAGCATATATTCAATGAAAAAATTACCGTGACAATTGTATAACAGGATTATGCACTTTAAATAGTTGGTCACTGAAAAATAACAGAAAACAAGGCAAACAAAATTGGCGTCACCTCGACTGCCTGAACACACTTTCACCAATTACAATTTACAATTTGCTCATTCCTCTTTCTGAATTTTCATCTATCACATTATTTTACTCTTTCTACTCTCTAGTTTTTTCGTGCACGGCTTTTAAAATGAATTTTACACTTGTTTTAAGGTACCCCGTTCACAGGATCCCCTCGGGCTTCACACTCACTATAACAATGTAAACTTTAAAGAGAGAGAGCAATAAAACGTAACAAACACGTTACTTAAATCTGACCCCTTTACATATCACAGATAGCAATTACTTTTAACACAATACAATAAACTATGACCTTTCCAGATAACATCAACTGTACAACATGTGAAAATCATGAATTATTTAAGTAAAATTGTAGAAGATATGGCCTCTTTGAATGAATTCAATAACATACGCAGTAAATGAACTTGAAACTGCCACTCACGTCGTTCGGAATACTTCTCCCACCTATTCTGGATTTTTCACCCACGTGTAACACAAATTGTCGTGTATTTACTGCTATTCTCTTTCCCCAACTGATCGCCACTTAAAATTTGCCAGTTCTTTTACCTCATCAGCTCCGCATCGCTCGCCTGTAGGTAACCTTGGAGATTTTCTGCCGCTCGCAGCCTAGCGTTGCCATTCGTCTTCGCTTGCTCTCCCACGACGTTACCAGTTTCCTTCCTTCGAACTCTGGACTCCGCCAAGCCTCCAATTTCCACACCCTTCTCCCGTTCTCCGGACTCTTACGATTGTCGTTCCAGTCCAAATCTTTCTCACCTACGCTTCGCTCTTCCTGGGGTCGTCCTTCTTCTGCCGCGCCTCGTACAAGTTTGTTCGCGCTTCCGGCCTCGAATAATTCATGTTGCTGAAGTTATGCTTTAAATACTCGACCTGCCTACAACACTTTGAGCGTGTGTGGTCTCAGCGTGCAATATGAGATGCTGGATTTAGTTAATGTTCTTCTGAGCGAATTTTACAAATTTGAAATTATTTCGAAATCAAATAGTCACTTCACTTGCTCTCGCAAATATTGTGAATGTTAATGGGAAGAATTTTCGTGCACACCACATCTTAATTACATCACTTTCGAAGATACGCTTCTCAAGCTAACTTTTAACTACCAAGTTAAAATAAACTCCTATGCTATTAAGTTACAATCGCGTTCAGAACTCAGTCTAGTCACCGTCGCTGCTACAATAAAAGAGAGCACAGTCTAGTCGCCGTCGCTGCTGCAATCAAAGAGAGCTCCTCCGAGGCGCGCCGCGATACTTATGGTACACGCGCCAGGGGAAATTTTTGGAGGGGTGAATATTCTCGTCTTTTCGTGACCTCCCGGAAAAACATTATTCGCGAGTTCGAAAAGCTCTGGGTAGATGGCGAGTTTACAAGACACACACACACACACACACACACACACGCATATATATATATATATATATATATATATATATATATATATATTCAATTTATTACTATTCGTATTCTGTGTGCGCGAGGTTAACACTTAAATTTACGTTTTAGTGTGAACTCAAACATTTCTTTGTGTTCCATTTTCGTTTTCAGTGCACTTATAATAACTGAATCTAAAAGTCCCAGTATTTGAAGGTGGCAAAGACCAAAACTTTGGAAATTTTAAACAGGAGAGATTCTGAGAATGTAAATTTCATCATAAATGCTAAATCGAAGCGTTATTCTGCTGTCATTTTAATTCTGATTGTTTTATATTTAATTATAAAAGTATTTTTCTTTGTATTTCACAATCTTCCCACGATGCATGAGAAAAACTGAGTGCCTAAATCTTATTTTCATTAGGATAAAGCAATTATCTGATGACCGTGGGCTACTGAAAATATGCCGGCGCACAGGTAGCAAAATATGTTCTTACATTAGTTGTGTTAGTAGGTGTCTGTTGAAGGTTACGTCCTTTCTTGGAAGCTAATATTATTTCCCTTGCCTGACCAATTTTACTTTCTCCAATTTCCAATATTTACTTTTCTAATAATGTAGTACGGTCTATCTCTAAATTTTTATTATCTCTAATAATGTTGTCTTTTCCGACTTTTGTCTTCAGTTTGCATAAAACATCTTTTTTCTAATTTTATTTTAATTTTACTCCCGTGTGCAAGTTTATTTCTTTTTTTGTTGTATCTTGTTGCATGAAATCGAATTTTGCAATTCTTTGGGTAAAATATATTTTATTAAAAATAATTTCATGTGAAATAGTTTGTAGGGGAAAAGTCACATCTCCCGAATGAGTAAAGTTGACTAGTTCCCTGTAACTGGGGTTAACCTTGCCTTTTGTTTTTTTCTAGAAATATTTTTTCATTAATTACGTTTTTTCAATAGCCCTACCACTCTTTCAGATCTCAAAGCATCATCCATTTCACACTTCCTCGCGTCTTGTCTTTAAATCATATAATTACTCATTCTCTAATTCCGAATCACTGTGCATTTCGCATGTAGTCTGTGCAGTCTGTGAATAAGCGTATTTTCCGAACTTGTTCATTGAAATCAACGAACCTTGCACTTTTCTCTCTAACTAACCCACACCCATTACTAATTAATGCAACAGTTGAAATCTGTTGTGGCAATGGATTCGGTGTAGGTTCCTAAAAACAAACTTTTACGAAACGATGGAAACATACGAGATGCATCCAAAACGTGTATATCTCGGTCGCGAATAAAAAGAAAACACAATGGAAAAATTTATAATAGCAGATACAGAGCTTGTTACATTATTTTTCCACATGATCACCTCTACATTTGATACATTTCTCCCAAAATTCCAAAATTCGTCAAGTCATTGTAATTATCGCCCTATCTGTATTAGCAACATGCTCTTGGAAAAGCGTACGTGAACAAAAATGGAGAACAATGTATTCCTAAACGAACTCAACCATTTTTGATCTGAGTTTACTAAAATATTTTAACTCAAAGTGACTGAAGCCATTTAGCAATCTTTGGATGTATGCAAAGTAACAACGATTTTAGATTTGAGCAAAGCATTCGGTTCTATAGAGCATGATATCCTTCTCGAATATTGTACATGCCCTGTATTTCTGATTTACGGTTTCTTCCTAATTGTCTACGAAAACGTTATCTATTCTGTATCGTCAAAGAGACAGGTATTCATCAAATGTGATGATGATGATGATGATGATGGTGATAATAATAATAATAATAATAATAATAATAATTCATTATTGCACAATTTCTTCTGCAAATTCTCAAACGTTTATAAATATACATAAAAAGGACAAATATTCAGTATATGATAAAATCATTTGATATAAAATAAAATAATTAAGAGAGTTCAATTTAGTACATAAAATAAACAAAAATGGTCTGAGGAAATGGCAACGTAGAGTCTCAGTCTCATAACTGATTTTCAGATTGACCGACACAAGCTACAATAATTACTTCAATACAATAAATAATATAATTCAATACAATAATATTAACATGTAAAAATTATAGTAAAATATAGAAAAAATCCATATCAGGGCAATGCAAAATGTACAGTAAGCAATCCGAAACGAACTTAAAAATATTAATGAATTGAAATCAGGAACAAAAAAGGAAAAAAGATAAAAAGAGAAAACACCAAAAACCTTGCATTAATAATAGTTATCGCATATTAACTCTTTAGCCCTTCGACGAAACCCCGTCAAAGTCAAAACCTTTAAGTCATTCTGGTGTTGGTTGTATAAATAAGCTCCAGGATAGCGCCACAAAGCCTCAAATGAGCTAAATATATACGATGATACAAGTGTAATACCAGCATTACATAAAAATAAAATGTATGCCGGGTAAATCTGAAAAAAGTCGCAAGCAAAAAATAGAAAATCTATCTAATGTAAAGGGGTTGTCCAAACTTCATAACTTTAAAAATAAAAAGGCAAAGATGATGCAGCCAACGGTTATTTACTGTCAGCCAACTTGAGAGTGATCTACATACTGAAATGTGACATTGTTTGCGAACATTGTAGCGAAATCGGAAGCAAACGTTCTGCATAAGTTGAATTCTGTATAAAGATCTTTGTATTAGACAGGGTATATAAACTATATTATAGTTATCAAAAAAAAAAAAAAAGAAAGCACAAACTGATTCACATAGTCTAAGTATGTCAACATATGTAGGAAGTAATTTACATATGTTGGAAGTAATACAACCATCTCAATCGCAAGTATGCGGCCTTACACTTGACTACTACATGATGACCAAACCTAGTCGGATATATCAATAAATATACTTTTTTTTTTCAGGTTCAACAACAGACATATATCAGAATGCCAGGTACATATCTTCTGCAAATCTGAATTTATATTCGTAGCAGCCTTCAGGTATCCTGAGGGACGGAAAGCGTGAATGATTTGCGTGTCATTAACCAACATCATCATTTCAGCCAATATTTCCAGCTTCAAAAGGACAATAATATGCAGTGTAAATAATGGGGGCCTAAGTATAGAACCCTGCAAAACACTACGTTTCTACAAGTTCAAAATAATAAAATAGATTGTTTGTAGTTTTAAGACATCGGTATTCTTTGAAAGTTCCCCCTTGACAAAACCCCACTGACTTTACTCCGTTTTTTTTTCAAAAATCACCCACAGAATTTAAGTCAAGAGACAAGAAAATGGTAAAATTGCTAGTCATAGGGAGGCTTACAAGAATCACGTAAGAGGAAGTTGCTCATTATTCATATAGTTCTTTTCTGTAATCTAAAAGTCTGAGAGGTATAGAACGTGTTTCTCCAGAATATTATACCATATGTCACGAAGGAATGAACCTTGGCGGAATATTTTTTATTTAATTTGTAATTACTACATACACACACACACACATACACACACGTTTCTTGTATACTATGTGGCCGAAATGTGTAACTTCTAATCGAAGACCTTTAAGCCATTGCAATACCTTCATCCTACCACGTTCTAAGTTTTCAAATTCTTGCATTCAACCCAAGTGGTCTCTCCAAAGGCATGAAAGCCGCGAAATAGAGATCATACGGCTGAGGGAAAAAAATCCTGAAGAGGGAATAACCTGGCGTCAGAAGGTGGATACATGCTAATCTACCAAATATTTTCTAAACTATTTATTTGCTTGCATGGACGGCTCTCTCCTTCCAGTCTTTGGTCTCCTCAGTTCCCGAAATCAAACAGCAACACAGAAGATCGCGCGCACCATCACCTATGCGCTTCTTTCTCGAACGAAAGACCCGAAGTGCTCATTTAATTATTTGATGGTTTACTTCTTTGTTTCCTGATGTACATAATTACTTATCAATTTACTAAATTAATTTCTGATTAGCGTAATCATCGCTTCCTTGTTGACTTATTTATTTCACCTCCAGTCGAGGCTCCGCTCATACTACTAACCAGTGCTGGTTTCCCACTCCCTGATAACCGTTTCCCTAATATTTCGAACCTTTCCTAGAAATGTTACTAATTCTTTCATGAAGTGAGAGCTATTATCACCTAATATGTTCTGGGCGAGCGTTATGTTTCTGTGTTGAAAGTAATACTTCCCCATTCCCCCATTCTCCTCTCCATGGTTCTGTAGCACAGCAATTTAATAAGATGTGTATCCAATGTTCCCTATTACCGCACAGCATACAATGCCACTGCTATTCGAATATTTCAATGTACCCAACCCCCAACCCTAAACCAAGCGTATTACCCTCTTGTGTCCCTTGTAAGTATGTGAACGTAATTTGCACTCCCATTCCGCACTCGTGTGAATTTCGAGAAATATAGACAATAATCAGTATGGTTTTTCGGTGTGACCACATATCGATTGGGATCCTCAATTTTGGGATACTTCTAAAAAATATACTCAATTCCAATATATTTCTATAATTTCAAAATACTCACTTAAATGTATTTACACATGTCTTCCAGTCAACTTCTAAGAACTATAAGTAAAATCTCTCTCGCTACCCATCCTCAGCCCCTACCCCATCTCACACATGCACATGTGTATGATGTCACAGTCAGCACTTGCAGCCAGGACATCTCTTATTTAGAAGTTTCAATTGCGAATCGTCACCACATGCTACTGCACTCGGTAATAAAAATAATGAATTTCTAATTTTTCCTGCGCTCTGGTAATAATACCAAAATGAACGAGACATTTTGCAGCCTTGTTTTTGGTAAGGTTCTCCAACCATTTTTGACCCAATTACTGGAATTATATATTTTGATTTAAAATTAAGAAACTGAGTCTATAGTATTGAATTGGTGGATTTTAGAGAAGGCTTAATCAAAATACACTTCGCATTTCCACTTGTTGCCTGAAGTTCCCCATCATGATACATTCCTAAATTCGCTCGTGTAATTCTCAGTAATCTGTTATGCACTTGTATACTATTAATAAACTGAATGGTACTAATGAAAGTATTACTTAGAATGTGTTTGTATTACACGTTTGGCGGATATACTTTCTCTGGAACTTTTTTCTCTGAGCGCACATACGTTATTGAGCGCCGCTAGATATGCCCTTGTGTTTGTGACAAACTTGGTCGACCCTATCCTCTCCCGGTTACCGATCCGGCTCGCTTGTCAATACCACGCAATGTTCCTCATCGGCCATTTTCCCGGGGTATTAGTCCGAACCACCTTCAGTGATGTGAACGTGCAGCTTTCCGTAGTGCTATTACTAATTGCCTGTTAAAGGCTGCATATCTCCGGGAAGTGGCATGATCATAGGTTCTTGGGTCGTCTGGTCTTGCTATGTGCATGAAAGAGTCCCCGCTAGCCCTCGCCGCTTCTCTCCGAGTTACGCCGACTTACTCGGAATTATACCAACGCCGGGAAACGCCACCGTCCGAGCAGATGCTGTAGACGTAACACGATACTCTTGTTCCGGAGACGCAAGGGGGAGCAGGGCAATGAAATGCAACGCCGGTGGTCTGAATGCCATTGATTAATAGTCTTTGTTCCCATGGAGGTACATGCACTTCCAAGGAACAGGGTGCTTGTAAACGAGAGGAACAGCATGTCCGATACGCGAGATCAGAAGCGCATTTTGTTGGTTGAGTCAACTGACCATCTTCTCTCGGTTGCAACCTCTCTTAGCACATGTAGTAGTAGACTTAGTAATGGACATGAAGACGTGTCTATTACAGTTCCTATCGAACATGTCTTATGACAGAATTCTTCGTGAAAGCCTGTTTTCAGCATCCACAGATGATGATATATAGTGGGATAGTTATATTATTTTAAGTTAATGACTGTATGATTGCTGCCACGTACATATGAAAATTCAGTTCTGGCGGTATCTTCCTCAACAACACTGACAGCGAAAACGTCTCCCCCATTCGATCAGAGTTTAATTGAAATATCGTCATTTTATCTTGCATTTCGTGTACTCGTATCATTTACTCTGTAGCCGTGTCTAATAAGCTTTGTTTCTGCATGCGCTCTCGAATACACAATATATAGACAGTTTAAATGTAGTTTAAGTTATCTATTTAAGAAAAAATAGATGTCGAGATATTAATGGAAATACGGGTTGGTGATCCTGATAACAAAAAAATGTTTTTTTTACATCTGCGTCTTTGTGACCATCTGATCAACTGTCTGCCAACAACACTAGCGCCTAAACAACAAAAGATTTTCTCTCAAAATGGATATTCCCTCATCGATCTGTCCCTAGTCTTGTTCTGCAAATATAAACCAAATATTTTAATTTTTGAGAATATTTTACATGTAGCATCAATGATTGTAATCGTAATAAGTTTCGTAAGATCAATCGTTGGCCGTTAGGCGAAGACAAGATGAAGCTCTTGTACGGACGCCATCTTCGGAGGCGAGGAATTTCGCGATTCTAACAATGCGTAGAAAAGGTAGTCAGTGAAATATCTTCGAACCGTCTGGTTGGGTCTCCGTCGCACTTAATCGAAGATAATAAATTGGTTTCTCTTGCGTCGCTCGTCGGCATCTATACGCAGTCTATCTCAGTTTTTCCCACGGAACACTACTGAGCAAAAACCACTATCCACAAGGCTAATAATGCAAATGTTCGAACACTATTATCTTGTTTTTGGGGATGAGAAGGGGTGCAGCAAAACCCATCATGTCGGAGGGAAAGAGATACATTTGAGTTAGAATTGCTTTGCACAATTAGAAGAGTTATAAGCAAACGCATTGTGTCATAGGGTCACAGTGGGCCGTCAAGAAGGCTCGAGCAAGAGATAGAGAAGGCCTCAGGCCGACATGAATTCGAAGTCGAACGAGATATTAAATCCCTCTATACTGAACTATACCATTGACATCAGGGTGTCGCCAGCAGAAGAGCTGTTTAGAAAGAGGTATTTTTAACTAGCCATAGATGGTTACTATGATTTCAAAGGAAGATGGTTTTGTGGATGAGGAAGAATTGATATGAAGGATGTTCCTGAGTTGCTGTGATACCGGGAGGGAGGGGAAATGGGAAATAGAATGTCAGGTGGATGCTGACTGAGGGGCGTTAGGCTGAGGGGTTAGATATTATTTGCGGTGAGGTTAGTACTTCGGGCTCTTTGTCTGTTCTGCAATGGGGGAGGTCATCTTTTGCTGTATGGGGAAATGTACAATTTTTGCATAAGGGGATTTGGTTTTTATTTGAGCAAAGCATGAAGTAATGATTTTTGGAACGGTAAGCATAAATGATTTAATAGTTGCAACTGTTAAGGTATTAAGTGCAAATGTTAGTATGCCCAAAGATCATAAAACGTTGGAATTGTACTCATTCTTGAGTTTTGCTTCCTTCTGTAAACATACTTAGGTTACGGATAAAATATTTTCAATTTGGGTCTTTTCCACTGAATATTGCAGCAACAACGGGAATTGGGGCGTTGTTCTTGGTTGAGCTGTTGATGTTAATCATAAAAGGGTACATCCACTTAATAACCTTGAAAAATTCAAGTTCCTAAATCGACTGATTAACTTTCTTAAATGCTACAGAAATGTTCTTATTTGTCGAGACTGTGTAGGTGTGAAAACATAGGTGAGTTTGGAATGTTTCACAATTTTGAAGAAATCTATGTCTGTTTGGGCATGTAGCTCATCTAACACGTTCTTTAAATCTGCTACGAAATCATTCGAGATGTTGCTTCTTATTTTTCTTACGAATGAATATAAGTTGGGGATTACCCAGACAAAGATAAGGGTATCGTATTGGAAGGGTCCGTTGAATCACTGCTGTTAAGGTTTTGAGTGATTTAATCTATTATCTGGTAGGTTGGGACCTAACGTGCCAAGGGCTTCAAGTTAATTTGGCACTTCCACATTGTATATTATTTGATCTGGGTTCTCACTTGTACTGATTGGAAACTGAGGGCTTTCTATGTTCTGGTGGGATAGCACTGACGCTCAATGACGTTTTGCAGATAAACGCTTCTTCCGTGTGGGGGGCTGTACTGCCAGCTAGCCGGGCTGCATGTCTAAGGACTACTGTTCTCGGATCAATGTAGATGCGGAGTTTGTTGCTGGATATCCATTTTTCTGAATAACGGAAGCCAATGATTCAGTGTAAAATATTGCTCCTAATAGTATGGAAAACTAGAACATATATGACGAAGCACTTCACTACAAATGTTGCGAACCACTTGGTACGCTTTAGTAACACTATAACTTCTGTAATTCAATAAGTGTCGGCGCAGGCAGCGAGTACCTCGGACCACTAGCTGAACACTGTCCGGTGCGGTCGGCAACGTGGCGAAGAACTACTCGGCCTACGCGAGCTGTCGGGGAGCACTTCGGAACTTCTTTGCGATCCGATAAGGAATGTGTGAAGTTGTAAGAAAATTATTTACTGGTAAAGGTGAAGACGTGCGATGTAAAAGGATAATGATAACGTGAAGGGGGGATATTTGTGTCTGATATTCATACTTATTTTGACGATGTAAACTTAAAATCTTTGGGAGAAATGACGGATTGAGGAGGGGGATCACTAGACACCATGGTCATGTGACGGTTGACGATGATCATAAGCTGGTGAGTGCGACGAACATTAAATGTGAAGCATAACCTCGGTAACAAGATGCAAAATGTCAAAGACATTCTCTTACGTAGTATCGGCGGAAGCTGTAACGGGGTTCGGGAAGACGGGGGTAGGTGAGGAGAGGGTGCGGCCGCGGGGGGAACGTAGGGAAGCAGATACTGCGTAAGGGCTGGCAGGCGACGTAGGTTGCCGTGAGGCGTGCGGGAGGCGGCGGCGTATGATGGGGAAGCGGGAGGGGCGGCGCCGGGGGCGGCGGCAGCGACGGCGCACGGGGTTCCGTCCACCGCCTGCGGCGCGGCAGCGGCGGGCAGCGGAGCCGGCGGTGGCAGCATCCCCACGTGCGACGGTGGCCGCTCCTGTTCGCAGCGTGAAGCAGGAGGCGCCGTCGCCGGCGTCGGCCCCGGCCAGCCCCATGGAAGCGGCCAGCCCCGAGGGCGGCGCGGCCGTGGAGGCCGGCGCGGTGGCGGGCGCCACCCCCACGGCGACGGCGGCGGCGGCGGCGGCCGCGGCGGCGGCGGCGGCCGTGGCGGCAGCGGCGGCGGCCGCGGCGCGGCGGCGGGCCCCGGGCGCAGACGGCGGTGGCGGCGGGGGCGGGCGCTGGCGCCTCGGCCGCCCCGCGCGGAGCAGCTGGTGAGAATGAATGGCGGCAACGCTAAACGCGCGACTTTTGGACGGCGCGCGCCCTGGCACAGCGGGAGCGCGTCCGTCGGCCCACTGTTACGCTCTTGTATATCCCAAGCATGTAATAACTCCACTTAATTGGAGATATTCCCAACATTTTGGAGTAGATCACTGATGGTTTCTACGTAAAGTACTAGAATTCCGACTGCAGGAAATTGGATTGGTTTGTTGGCAATGAAGGCAAAATATCGTATTCCAATAAATTATTCGTTTTCTCAATTTATTGTCAATGTCCATGCTACAAATTGAAGCATTGTTGATTTTTTTAAAAAGAATATAGTTTAAGGAACGGCAATGCACCAAGGCAGGAGTTTTGAAAACATCATACGTTGTCACTGACATGTGCTTCCTGACACGTCAGTAAAGTGTCTATAACTTTCTTGAAATCCGTTGTTCTTTTCAAGATGGAATATTAGTTTTTTTTGTAACCGGGGAAGTATTAAAAATATATATCGAACGATGTAAATTAATTATTTTATTATATTACACAGGATACTTACCGATTTATTTAAAATTTACTACACAAAATGTAGTTTTGTGATGACCTCAGGCCTCGTAGATTCATTGTGTAAATCACTCAAATTAAGTTCAGGTAGTTTACTAATTTATCTCGTGTCGGTTACCTAAGTTTACGATCATATTTCAAACGTAATTTGATTGTTGAAGTTCACAAAAAAAAAAGAATTACGTAAATACTTGATAGAAGACATTTCACATACCTACCTTGTTTTACTGGAATTGATTCTTAGGTGATATTTCCACAGAAAAATCAAACTCGATAAACCTTTCACTCAGTTCTATCAAGAGATCTTATTGGAAATTCATCCCTTTCTTCGTTTTATGATATTGAAATTAATTCTATATTGTTTTTTTTAATTTTTTTTAACTGTGTAATAGATAAAAATTTAAAGCGTTTCGCCTAGTCGAATGTAATGACGTAAATTTTTATTGTAAGAATATGCATAATTACACAACACAACGAACATTTATTATGGTATTGAAAACGTGTTGGTGTAACGCACAAATATTGTTAGTGCAGAAACGTAACGTTTGGGAAAACGCACATTAGCACTAATCGACACACAAACTCAATGCATATTCACCTACACCGTACACCAAGTTCTTAAATTTACTACGTCCTTAATTCAGTGATTATATTTCATAGCAGAGCATGAAAACTATTATTCGACCAAAATTTGATATCAGGAAGAAAAAGAAAATCTGCACTGAATACATTCGTTGATTTCTCATTGAGTAAAATGGAAAAAGTTGTTACCATAATTATTACTGTTATGTGTTGTATTGTTCTACGCATGTAAAGCCATTTCAGGTTTTCTCACCCTATTACTCGTTACTCGGTCGATGAGATTTAACTCCTAACATAACGTTTCATGTAATTTAGTGTCGCGCATTTATAAAAGTACGAAGTAGTATTTTAAATAAAATTAGTGCAATTTTCATTAACTAAGTAATTTCCAAAACACTACATTTGGTCCTGGAATCTGGTATAGGAATCTTGCAACAGAGGGTTTAAAACATTTTCATATTGAGAGGATTTGAGGTTGAAATACAGATTACTTGCGTAATACGAAGTAATTATTTGTTTTGAGTTTACAGTATGGTCAATACGAGTAGCATCATATTGAATATTTTGTCCATGTACTTAAGTGTATTTCTCAAATTGCTTTGAAAAGTACTATCGAATGAATAACCGATATTTACGCGTAGTGTCCGCAACTTCATTCATAACTTTATAATTAGCTAGCGAGATCTTGTTGAAGTAGGGATTCTTAGGCAAAAAATAGATTCTGCAAAATACATGATTCATTATATGACAATAAGTCAAAATTACACTCATGTCGTCATCTTATTCGTTCTTCTCTTTCTCCTATTCCTCCTTGTTCTTCTCTCCCTCTTCTTCTTTCTCTTCCTTCTCATCCTGCTTTTCCTTTTCCGTAGCGATTTATATGTGGCTTAAGATGAAAAGCTCATATCTTTTCAAGTGACGCTCTAAGCACAAATCAACAGAAAAACTTCATAGCTCCCCTACCGAGAATTTTCTTGAAAAGCATTGACCTACTAACTTGGAGTTGTGCTTTTGATGTCTATATGAGGAATATTTTCACATTGAGAGAGTCGTTGGCGTAAAAACTGATGTTTTGTCAATAAATGGGTTGCATGGATTTTGTTGTTAGAGCAATCCGCGAGTGATACAGAATAAAATTATAACTTACGTAAATACTGAACTTATTTCTTTCTCTTCTTTACTTGGGACAATTGCTGACAGTCCATTATTAAGTTTTTTTTTCCCCTTTATCCATCTTTTTTTCTATTCCTATAGCGTATCTGTCATTATAATTACTGTAACTCTTTCTATTCCATCATTTACTATGAGACAACGAAGATATATTGTAAGTCTCCAAAACCCAATTTATCATGTTAATTATATAAACAAAATGAAGGTGTACAAAGTTTGTGATAGACTATGCACATCATGTTCCCAGGAATCACTTTAATATTTGAGTTCATTAAGAGTTCTCCTTAAGAATGATATCAATTGTATTGACATACACTTAACACACATAATACAACACACATAATATAAATTATGTTCGATACCAATGTCTAAGTGGTATTTAAGAAACGTAAAAACATAGGTTGTATGTTTTGAGTTCTAAAATAAATTAATTTTCATTATGACAAAATTCGCTTTATTAAAAACTTGAAACCTCATTTCTGGCATGTGAATTGTCAATCATTCTTATGTTTAAAGGTAGTAAAGATACAAAAAACGAAATACATATTTTATTTCTTAAGCATTATTGTAACATTACAATAATTTTATCATACTAGACAACATAATCATGTAACCAGTACCTAGCAAATCCGATCGAATAAATGAAACGTTCCAGACTAGATATTGGAAAGGCAACTCAAATGAGTTTTGCAAGAGAAGCGCCAGAAAGTTCAAACAATTTTGTAAATAAAGTGATCAAAATAAAAATATATTTTGTATTCTAGCACTAGAAAATACCTTTTTACTTCTCGCTCCGGAATAGAGAAAAAGTTATGTAATGCTGCGAAAAATGGCGAATTTTCGGCAGGAAAACTCTTATAACAGGGTCCTGGTAACGAAAAAGTGGATAAATCCAGTTGCTAACAAATCCTGTATCACATAATGTAGCTAGAATCCACAGTTTGTGGGTCTTCGTTATCGGAAAATTGAATGACGGCAAAAGTCTATCTGTTTGGTTGTGTCTGTCTGTCTGTCTGTCTGTCTGTCTGTCTATCTATCTATCTATCTATCTATCTATCTATCTATCTATCTATCTATCTATCTATCTATCTGTGTCTGTCAGTTCGTCCGTCCGTCTGTGAGCAACGCTAGCGGCTAAACAATTTAGCCGATTTTTTCCAGAATTGATATTCCCAAATCGATCTTGCTGATGTCGCGGCCCCGTGAATTTGAAAGCAATATTTTAATTTTGGGGGTACATTACATGAAGGCCGTTAGACATTTTCAAAATGTTCAAAAGAATGGCTCCATCGATTTTCATTAAATTTTCTTGTTGGATAGTGTGAGAGACGTTTAAGAGAATGGTGCAGGTCTTACGTTCGTTGAAAACCCTCATTTTCCGGATATCGAAATATGGAAACTTCAATTTTTTTCAGAAACTACAATTATGAAGATAGAGATTGTTTCCTTTGAAATATGTTTCTTAAAGATAGATTTTGAAGGAAGGGCGTGAAAAATGTTTCGAAACTTTGAGTAATTTTCACGTAATTTTGCGTCAAAATAGAGAGACAAAGTACGTGATGTATTAGCAGTACTAGTTTGTTATAATAAATCGGTCATAAAGTGACATCTTACGGCACAGATGACATATTTTCATTTATGGCATGAATAATTGCGTCGTGTGGTGGTAACGGTAAACCGAACAGTCGACCACCGTTTTTTTGCGCACAAATGCCAAAACTTCGTGACATCACAATACATTTCTTTCGAAAAATTATCTTTGATTCTCTTATAAGTTTATAATGCCGCGATAGAAAAAATAATGTATGCAACTCGTTTACAATGTCGGATTGTAGCATTTGTACAAATTTGAAAACTCGCTCCTAGCGTTGCTTATTTTCAAAATAGGTACTCATTCAATTAAGCTTAACAGTACAAACTAGTTGCATAATGTACTATTACTGCATGAAAAGAAATTGCATACATCACTGCGTTGCATGACACTAATTCTTCAATGGCTTGCCAGCCAGTACCAAAAACGAAAACGGTAAATATCTCAACTTTGTGTCTTGCGTGGCTTACCATTGATTGAAACCAATCGACTCAATTATCGTTTGAATTAAAAAATAGGCCTGTTTAATTATCCTAGTCCTAAGTCGGCAAATATTCACACCAAGATGGTGGTAAATCGGCCAAAAGAGATTGTTCCTTCAACAAACCTAAATGATACGTCAATTTGTCTAATAGAATTATTCGTTCTACAGTACTTCCTACCGTTATTTCGCTTTACTGTTTAGCGTAAAGTTGATGACAAATTAAGTAAAAGAAAAGAGTTGCGATTAAGTCCACTAATCTCGAATAAATTTTATAACACTTGTGGCTAAAAAAATAATCTGCAAATGGAACGTTCAATGAACCTTAAGAGCGTTAAAAATTCCGGGAAGGATGCCTGATGTTTCGGTGCGGTAGGTGTGGCTTGAAGACGAGGCACACTATTCAAGAGGAGTCATTGAGGTGGGGATAAAGTTTCTCAGAAGAGTGAATGACCGGCAGTGACTGGTTAGGGCGTGTCCAACAAGAGCAAGATCAGATGGGGATGAGAGACCTCGGGTGCTTGTGTGATAGTTCTCGAATCCAGAGGGCGTCGTTTATGTGTAACTTCTTGACTTTCATAGGAATAATTCCCTTTAGCATTTCGTTATCTCAAACTTCATTGCTCGGAAAGAACTGCTTTATGGTGTTGGTGTTTGAAAGTGTTTCACTAAATAAAAACATTTTTTTACTCCACAATATGTTATATAGAAGTTTGCTTGCATTTTTGTGCCGAAGAGTGTAGTTCGTGTGACCATTGTTTGAACCTTTTCTTGATATATTGAACATATATTCAGAGTTACTGTTGCGCAATTTCAGTTGCTTTATTGCAGATTGCATTTTATTAGAAACGGTAACGTTTTTAATAGCCTGTCCTTTTCTGCATAATTGACTCACATTGCGTATAAACAGAGCTCGCGCTTGCTGTTGAATCTTCAAAATCATTAAACAATGTTGGAACTTCCGATTAATTCAGTCTAACCGCGTAAACAAAAATAGAACTGTGATGCGCAAAGGGAGGAAAGCGAGTCCCGAGCTGCGGTCCGCTGCTCCCGGTCTCCTATCATTTAAGCCTTGCTGTCAATCAGACTAGTTGGCGGGGCTTCGCGAGTTCATTACAGACGACGAGAACTGCGGTAGTTGCCCATTTTCCTGACCGATGTGCTTTGATTCCTACGCCAATGATTCCGAGCGAAAATGGGTTCTGAGAGAGTAGCCAGTCAGGATCCTAGTCGCGAATCAAAAGATACAAGTAGCAGAATGGCGCGTTAAGTGAATGTGCGATGAAAAAACCGAACCTTGTTCTTTTCATTCGAGTGTGAGATATCGAAAAGCATAGGAAATAACAATAGGAATGTCGTAAGAATATAATACGAAGACACATGAGGGTAAGGGGTGAGAAAAGCGATTGCCGAAGTCAATAAATTAGCGTCTATTATTTGCTAAAGAAGTTTCATCTAAAATATAAAAGCGGTGAAAGTTTTTTGTGTTCCTACAGGAGGAGTTTATGCATTCCAACTGAGCTACAGTGCTCTTTGTTTGTTTTCATTGTGTACATCATATACACTTAGAGATCCAATATCGAGTTCATCATCTAGGGCCATTTTCTTCTTAATTTTTTCTTCACTTCTCAAACATGAAAACTAATACTTACCCTCAGTGTTTATCGATTAGAAAGTATTATTTGAGGTCTCCCTTTGGCAAAAACCTTTGTCTAAGTATACCGCAGAGACGTCATAAAACAACTGGATACTGTATAGTAAACAAAACGCTGGGATGACATTAATCAACATGAGTGCCGCCTGACTTATTTAGAATAATCCTAGGAATGTACGCTCGTAATTTTCCATGAAATCGTACTAAACTTGTGGTTTTACAACAACACATACTTTTTTGCATTATTTCTAACTTTCCAATTTTTGAAGTTCAACAAAAATTAACGCATGCACCAGTTATTTAGTGATTGTTGCTCTCTTTCAGGAACAAATATTCTTAAAAATTGAGGCGATTTTTGAGAAAATATTTCAAATACTGTTTAGACTTCATTTGACGTACCCCCAAAATCAAAATATGCGTTTCAAATTCGAATTGCTAGATTTCGGGCAGATTGTTCGGGAACTTCAATTTTGGACAAAACCGTGCGAACGATTTAAGCACTAACTAGCATACCTTCATCGGTATCAAGCAACTATTAATAGTATTTCTTGTTGTCGCGAAAGCAATCTTGAATTAATAATTATCCAAATAAACCTCGTCAGTCTGCGCAAACCACGCTGTACATAGAAAGCGTAATTATAAGATGGAGAAATCGAAGCCTTCTAAGCGTGACGTCACAAAGATGACCACCTGCACCAAGGCCTGAAATATAGGTCATGGAGGAATGTACTCCACCATGTAAATGTGGTATTGGGAGTATTAATAAGCATCGAACCGGCAAAAATTTAAAAGAATGTCCAAGAATATTACATCCTGTAGATTATGGTGTGACAACTGTTACTTTGACCTCAATATTTTAGCTTTTTTAAGCCCTTATAACGCTTCGTTTAGAAGTTATTTAATGGTATAACTGACCGAGTGTTTTGCTTGTTGCGTTAGGCATGAATATTTAAATGCGCTTGTTAACAAGTCCTCCAATTTTTAAAGTCAACCTGCAATTGCTTGTCACTTCTCCGTGAAATTCTCTTTCTTTAGAGACTTCATTTATAAAGTTTCCTTGCGTGCCGCAAAAGTTATGTATACTACTGAAATAATATATCTTGGAGAACTTAAAAAAACTTTTTTTTCAAACGGCTCCAATTTTTCTTTCTTGAATCGGGTAAAGTACTTTTATGAAGATTACGCTTGTTCCATTCTCGTTGAACTTAATTTTCGAAAATTGAGTGAGTAATTTACTACATATATGAACAAGGTTTGCCCATTTTTCCGATATTACGGTGCCACAATACAATGTTTCCTGTCGAAAAATCACTTCTTTTTGCCGTGGCATTACAATACTTTTTCTTTACTGAGTATTAAGTAAAAATAGTAGATAGACAAGATTTTGTCCGAACTTGCTTTAAGTTTTTTGCTTGATGAGAGCGAAAATCGCTTACTATGACATAAGCCAAGTTTTCATTAAAACCTCGGGAATACAAAATTGCAAAAGTTGGAACTTGTTTTTGAAGCTTCGTGAACTTTTATGTTCCTAACTAGCCCGGTATTTGATACTGAATAAGGACGTTGATTGTGGTTCCTATGTACTTCAAATCCCAGCACGAACAATACTTTTGAGGATTAAGGATACTTTAGGACGCGCTGAGTGTTGTTGAGTCAATGAGACGATCCTTAACGAAGCCATCGCTGGCCGCGTTAGCATTTACAATCGAGTTCAAATGTGCGAAATGTTTCCACAGTTCCAACTAAAGTTATAA
This sequence comes from Teleogryllus oceanicus, assembly GCA_964035755.1. Lineage (NCBI taxonomy): Eukaryota > Metazoa > Arthropoda > Insecta > Orthoptera > Gryllidae > Teleogryllus > Teleogryllus oceanicus. Next base: position 265,136,275 of record CAXIVR010000001.1, read on the forward strand.
TATTACAAATAATACGAGAAAGTATGTGTGTTGTAGTAGCACTAGTTCCAGAATGGAAGCATGAAAACAACAAAGGCAAATTAATTTAAGGAATAATTATTTTCATATATTATTTTTACTTTCACCAGTTGATTATTATCTCGTAATTATTGATTTTACTAGGCGAATAACTATTTTTCCTGGAATATACAGGACACACATTGCGATTATAAACATAGCGATCCTGAAAGATGGTGTTGAGGAAATGACTGCTAGAGAGAATACGGTGTAACGGAGCGTAATCAAGGAATTCATTATCCAAAATAGCCTCAACTACATCTTTTTTCTTTATTATCATTATTATTATTATTATCATTATTATTATTATTATCATTATTATTATTATTATTATTATTATTATTATTATTATGTACGACCTGAAAACTCCGGAATTGTTTTTGAGTGAAACAAAATATGTAAATATAAGAGAATGGTAAAATGGCCATTGTTAATAAATATAAAACAGTAATAAATTAATCTGTGTTTGTCATCTTCGGATATCCATTCTATAAAATACCAGCTTTCCTTTTGTAGTATTTGCAAAGAGCAACGTAAATGAATACATTGCATCGGTGTCCCTCAAGGTCTGCTACCCCGCTACTCGCTCATGCAAATACCTTATCGCACACCTTTATTTCTATCCCTTTTCCTCCCTATTAAAGGCTACATAAAAGCCAGGAAACAATGATTTTTCTAGCTGTTACTGTGTCACTTGACATCTAAAATTTTCACAACTTGTTTTTGATGTTTGCAACATTATGTAGTAAAATTTTGGAGCAATTGGGAGAGGCCGACTCTACGAATCTCCCTTGTGAGTTTGATAACTAAACATGAAAACAGTAAATGTAACTGCACTTTTAATGTCCCCCATATGCACGTTGCAAATACCTCGTTTTATTTCATCTTTAACGGCTGTCACAATAATATGGGTTACGTGCGCGTCACTTCATAGCTGACTACCTCTTTAATGTTTCCGTATGCTTCTTTTTATTGAACTTGTACTTGACAAATATTCCAAAAGTTTTGTTTGTTTTGTATGCAGTTTGTGAATAATTGCATTTGTACAGGGTAATTTTCTATTACTCGTTCATGTATGTCTTTATATTGGCAGAACATCAGTAAAAACATTTGACATGGAGGAAAAATATGACAAGATTCTCGAATGTCAGATTTCGCATGAAGTGGCTACAAAAAGTATTTGCACGCATACAAGCATGTCAGGTTCTCATAAATAAGGTAAACAAAGTGAGGCAAAATGTATTTAAGGAATACTGAACTCGTAATCTTTTGGAGGGCATTGGAGAGGATTAATATACTGGATGAGTCACGTAACTTCATCTCCTGTAATTTATGAACGGTTGAAGTTATTTCAATGCAGTTTTCACAGAAGTGTAGGAAGCAATTGTGCTAGTTTATACATTTATTCTTTTCAATTTTATCACTTGTATTTTACGTGATATTAAGATAACTTTGATTTCTTCAAATGGAACTATACATTTTTTAGTATATCATGGCGGTCGTGAAAAAGTGAATGCAATGATATACATGTTGACATATGTTTGATAAGAGATATTTTAAGTAATTTTCTTCGACTCGACTTCAACAGATATTGTAAAGCCCCGAGCGCACGTATGCAGTGAGGGCGCTGGATGACCTTGGGTGGTGGTTAAATTCAAAATATCCGTTAAACACGAGTACCAAAAAACCAAAATTTTCAAGAAAATATTTCTATAATGTATGACGATAGTATATCATTGGATTCGTTGTTTTACGTTCGTCATGATAGATTAAAAATATGTATTGTTCCATTTGAAAAAAAACTAGGTTAACTCAATATCTCGTAAAATACAAGTGTTAAAATGGAAACGAATACATACATCAATTAGTTGCATTCCCTCATCACTTCCGTGAAAACAGCATTGCAATAACGTCAACCGCAAAAAAATGCAGGTGTTAAAGTTACGTGACTCGCCCTGTATCATCAAATTGGGTCTTACAGCACTAAAAGTCTGCTGAACAAAATCGCAAAATTGTTTTCCAAAAAGTATCATGCACACTTCTCAAAAACAAATAAAATGTTCTCGCATAACGCTGCAATGAATTAAATATTTTAGCAAAAACTGTGTTCACAAATACTGCAATAATATTCTATAGTATTAAGCAGTTCTATAGGTACCATAATATCAAAAAAGTAGCTGTTTCAGAACGCAAAATGTAAATAGGAAATGCTTTATTGGCGGGCTAGTTCTTTCTTAGTCTTACGATTACGTGACGTTAGCTGTGTCGTAAGAAGTGGCGCATGAGTATGACAATTCTGTCGGTACATGCAGTATGAGAACAGGGGAATGACACAATCAAATTTTGGATTTTTCCGGAGTTCCTGTGTATCTAACAGAACCACAGACACTCGGAAGCTGTGACACCCGGAAGCTTTGAAGCCGTAGGCTACATAGTTTTCTTTCAGCTTATACAGGCATTAGTAATAGAGATAAAAACATTTTAAAAAAATATTTTCCACTCGTGAAAAAAGTGTACTGCACACATTCATGATACAAAGAAAAATAAGTTGGGGTGAATATAGTGATTAGTGTAGAATTTAGTGTACGTTCTATTGCCATCATTAATAGCTTGCAATCGCCTTGGAATCGAATCCACTCATATCTGTTCTTCTCCTCACATATTTTATGCCATTTTTCATCCAATAACGCTTTCGAAGTCTTTGATGGTTGATATTCCACTTTTATATCCTATAATGTCCAATGTGTACCATACATTTCCATTCGAATTGAGGTCTGGTGATTTTAGTAGAATGTCAAATCGTCTAGGAGTGTTTTATAAGAGCCACACTCTCCTTCGAGGATAGTGCTTAGAATCTAGGATTTGTTAGAAATATAAGGAGTCACGGAGTCCCAATTTAACGACTCACTCACACACATTATGACGCAAAATCAATATATTTCCTGTCATCTAAAATACCTTCAATAAATGCGAAATTTTCTAAATCGAAGGCCGCCATGCATCTCCACATCATAAAATTGGCCTTCACCGTGTTTCACTGTTGAAGTCACATGCTCTCTAGGTCTCTAGGTCGGGTCTTTTATGACACGTTTTTTCTGACCCTCTTTGTCGCTTAAATTGAACTTACTCTCATTAGGTGGCTCAGTGCATCGATTGATATCACTGCAGTGCCTCTGACCGGGAGATCCTAGGTTCGAGTCCCGACAGTGGCAAGATTTTCGACACTAGCTTGCCAGCTAGGTCGAATTCAGTCGCCCAAGTGTGAAAATATTTTATTTGCTGATGAGGGTTTATATTTAGATAGATAGATATTTATTTTTCTGCAGGTAGGTGTATACACCCTGGTGGCAGAACACTACAATTTACATTTACAAATATTAGCTTTAAATTACTTTTTTACGCTATATTTTTGCGTATTTTCAGAATCAGACGTACGTAACGGAAGGAAATAAGTACGCAAAGGAAGTTGTCAATGAAAGTATCTGAAGAACCTATAAGTCAGCGTATACGAGATACGTGTAACGACATGGCGTACATATCAACACACACGTGTCAAGAATGTCAAGCACGTTTCAAGATATAATTATACGGTGTCTTTTAATGAGCTTCATAACTGAATCACAATGATATGGCAAATGACCGCGAAATCCAGTACTCTGAATTCGGAAGACTGGGAGGATAGGGATGAGTTTTCTTTTCTTCCCTTCAAAGAGAAGCTACCTCGACTGGCGATCCCTCAGTCCTTATCTGATTTCTTACCATAATTTGCGTTTCACAGCATTGATCATCTACGAATAAACTATGGTTGTCTAATGTAGTAGTTGAAATCCTGCGAACGATCATACAAACTTTTAAAGACTTCAATATTTTGAAACGTATTATAATCTCCATATTGCCAATGGAGCTCGAATTCCTTTCAAGTCACTCTCCACAAGATGATAGGTTTTTAATCTTGAAATTCAAGAATAGAATTATCGGTAAAATTAGGCCATAACTCGCAACCTCCGGAAACTGTAGCACAGGTATGACAAACCGCACCCACCAAAGGTACTTGCCGGGCTAGGAAGATCGGCGCTCCTACGAGACTGGGCAACTTCATGTAACTCCCCTCTAATTTCCTGTCCAAAAGTAGAAACGTGCAGCAAGTGAAGCGCAAGCTGAAGGGGGGGGGGGTTCAGAAGAAAATGTGTTTGCCAGATTTGTGCTATCAAACAACCGAGATTTGTATTATGTTTAATTCTTTACTTATTGCTATTTGATGTTCATTTTCTTTTTAAATTCTCCCTTCTATAAACATTTTTGCCAAGTTTCAGAAATATATTTGAATTGCGAATTATGTGCTTGTTTTCGTTTTGTGGTATGTTTTATTAAATCATTCAGTTATAGCAATATATCATTCAGTTATAACAATATAACTGAATGATTAAATTTCATATAGCAATATTGTGAAATAAAATCACACGTTTCTGTTAATTAACAATTCTTGCTTGCTGACAGACACCTCTTTTAACAGACAAGAATGGTTGTTAAACTTTTTCTTGAAGTAGGAAGTTAATACAATTAATGTATTTCTAAGTTAACAGATTACAATATTAAGATATTTTTGTTTAAAAATGATTTTTTTTCTAAATTGACAATCTGATTGATGTGTAATTTTATTTTAATGGACAGTTTCCTTGCTTTAATAGAGGAAATGAAATTATATATAGCTACATGTGTAGAAATAACTGTCAACCAACTTCTCCAAAATAATGTCATGGGCCAGCCATGGGCCACTGGATAGTGGTGTACCGCAACTCGGGAAAAGTTTGAAGATCCCTTACTTTTAAGTCTCGCGCCAATTGCTCTGAACACAGTGCCTGCTAACTCTACAAAGCTAGTTATTTTGCCTGTGGCCTTGACATCCTTGCTCTAGCAATTTCCGGAAACTTGCTCATAGAAAGAGACTTTCCGCCACCGGGTGCGCAGCTTTAATATGATCCCTTGCGCGCTATGCAGACTTCAATTTTCCTGACACGTGTTGCAATTTTTGTGGCACCTTCATAGAATGTGACACGTAATGTTGAGAAGTTTTCAAGCGATTACTTTTTTTTTTATTTAGAGGACCTCGAGATGTAGAGTTATTGTATACACTCTTTAAATAGAAACAAATAGTTTTTATTGTTATATTTTATAATGTATGCATAAAAGTGCTATAAAATGAAGCAATAATATTTTTTAATAAACTTATAGCCTAAGTATATGTCCTTAACAGAAAAGAAAAACTGTTGGAAACTGAAAAAAATATTATATTATTTTTTCAGCAATTGTATTTTGAACAATGGTTATATGTAGAATTTTTTTCTCTTTTGTTTTCATTAACTTATTTTCTATTAGTTTATAATTCAATCGATATTTGTTAGTTTAAAAATACCCGCTCTTCAAATGAACTACCGCTTCATACATGACAAAGTAAGTAAATTTATCAAGCAACATGATTCTAAGAGCAAACAACATAGGAATACGTTGTTTGGCTTAATCGACTCACAAATAGACGGAGGACTCTCTTCAGGAAACATTGATAAATGCTGAACACATTGCGACGTAGGTACAGTGAGTTCCCGTACATTTCTTCTCTTGTAGTGTCTCAATTTAACTGAAAAGTGACCCATTACTCTCATTTAACTGAACCTCCAACCAAACAACAGAGGGTTAGGCTTGAGTAAATTGAGGAAAAGTGATACTTCCATTCAGGTTTCTTCTTCTCTAGAGCAATTTGATTAGTCTAGGATGAAGAAACCGAGTTGAATTTAATATCCAAAACCTTCATTCACATTTCTGTTATTTGTAACATCATTTTTTATTCAAATAATTTGAACGAATTATGTGTATTAAATTGAAGCCATTGAGTGAAATGCGGATTTTCGGCGAACTAGTAAACATACAAATTGACTGTAAGTGAATGCACGCAAACCAGGATATTCGATCATCATGATTTGTAGGAAGCAGAAGTTTGACATATTTTGGGGCACGATGCATACATAATTAGAAGTTAATATGACTTAATATGACACGTACACATAGTTATAGTTGCGTTTATTATCCATGGGCTACTGCACCATTAGCGAATTATATACGGCTAAAATTTTGCTACACTTTCTTAATTTGTGCTCACAAAACTATTTTGAGTATAGGAATGTCGCAGTGTAAAATATTCAGTTACTGAAGGTACTTTATTTGAAGATAAAAGTAGATATTTGAAAATACATGCAAAATTTTTTCGCCAAATAATGTTTTTTGTTGTAAAAAGTTTTCAAGTATGAGTTGATAATTATTTCTTTACAATTTAAGTAAACAATCAATAATCAAAAACAAATATATAGTCATGATTAAGTATTGACGCGATGGGTTGTATAAAATACGTTGTAATGCGAGAGGAAACTAGAAAGGTGGTGTTGTTTTATAACGAAGAAAGAAATATGTTCTAAAATTATGATGTGCAAATGTATTGATAGAATAGTATAATAAATATAAACAGATATCTGAAATAAAATGTGAATTCATTAATAGTCAAGATAAGTAAAATACACAATTATACCAAAACCGTTTATTCAGTTACTTCATATTTCTAAAAAATTAAAATGTCAGTTACAGCCAAAACCAAAAGTACCAATTTTAAAATGATTCTCACTGCGAATTGTTTTATTTTTTTCGTTGGAAAGATAGACAACGCTAATGAGTGGTGAATGCGATCAGAGAAGTAGAAAGCTTCTTTCGCAATAAAAGACTACGACTTTTAATTTTATTTACGGTACATATTTCCTTTTATTATTGGCAATGTAAATTCTTCAACAAATATTGGATTTTCCTCGAAAGTTGTTTCTCACGATGCTGTGAGTGTGCACGCTTGAGATTGACAGAAAACCACCTACAAAATTGGCAAACGCTCTCCTGCGCTAGAAACACACGACGCACTTATGCAGTGTGCAGATAGCAATTTCGAAGATTGCGCGGATTACAAGACATTGCCCTTTAGGTCCTGCCTACCGAGGCGAGGCGTGCCGCTTCGGATCATTCACTCGTTCCTCACGGCGCAGATCGGTCATTGACTTCTCCGTTGGCGATTCGTATTCGCATTAAGGATGCGCATATCTCGCAGAGCCGGCGCTTACGTGATCGTTATGCAAGGAACAATCGCGCTGCGTGGCGAACGCATTGTCGTGGAACGGTTGAGCCGACTCGCCTACTCGCTTCGGCGCTGCTGGCCGAACGGAGGGGGGCGGGGAGAAATATTCGAAACCTGTCGTTGGCACAAGCGGGACAGAAAACGAAGAGCCTAAAACGTGCCGACAATATCTAAGAGTTGCCCGTGGTCGCGTTCGTAAAATTTAATACTCTTTTGCAAGAGGGTGGTGAACTATAAATTCGAGATCTATCTTCATTCTTTCGGAAGAATTCTGCGCAAATCATTAGACACTCCTTCCGGTCTGGGTATTTTTAAATCTATACATATGCCAATTTAAATTTGATATATATGTAGGTTTTTGTAGTCAAATGTATCACCAAATTGCAGAAAATATTACCTTCAATTACAAGAGAATATAAAATGTTTATAATTGGTATCTTTAAATATAAATATCTAAATATAAAAAATATCTATGCTGAATGTGAACATTGTTTTCAACATTTTCTTCTTTTTTTGATATGCTATTTATTTATTGACATGTCATTTCAGAAATTCAATGTGAAACAGCCTAATTATCGAAAGATGGACTTATCTCCCTGGAACCCCTTGCAAGGGTGTAGCTCGCGAGGAATTCAAGGAAATATCAGATAATAAATTATATGATCTTACACTTTAAATATCTTATGACAAATATATTGCCTCAATATTCTGATTAAGGAAGCTTCACTGGTACCCTCCAAATAAACCAAAAAGATATATAGAATTAAACATTGACACACGCCTTAACTGGAAACAACATATTGACATCAAAATTAACGAAGCCAAAAATAAATTACACCAACTTAAACCTCTTATAAAAAACCTCCTCAGCTCTGTATTATTCAAAACAATAATAAGACGCCTATAGTTGTATGGTTAAACGCATCCAAAACAAACATTCATAAAATGTAAATCATCCAAAAATCAATATGTAAGGACAATAACAAATGCATCATGGTATGTTACAAACAATCAACTACATAAAGAATTTAATCTAGAGCAATTATCCCATCACATACCTCTCCTCAAACTTTATACAAACCTCATGCAAATACCATCCCTGTCCGTGTTCACGATGTGCAGAAACCCAACCCACAACACAAGATTCAAAAACAATTATCCATTTCATGTGTTTCTAAAATTGTTCTCCAAAATGGAATAAACAGAGGTGCCTAAATAGGTTTCCTCAGGCAATGTATTAGATGTAAGAAATTAGTTATAAGTTAGTTTTTAAGCCATCAATACATGTGACAATGTTGTTATAACTGAATTATGGAAACCTCTTAAAATGTAATAACTAAAAAAATGTAGCGTGATTTTAAGTAGGTAATAGAAAAGGTAAATTAGAAAAATCCTTTGATGGAAGAATTTTAATTGCCAGATGTGTCGCGCTTCTTCCTTGCTAGATATGCCATAACCATTTGTGCTTTCTCTTTGCTTAAGTTTACAATAGTGACTTTTGACTCGTTGATGCATTTTCAATGATCTTGAAATATACACTACACATTACACATGCTGCGTTGCACATTAAGTTTCATTTTTGTAGTTCTATTATTTTCCATTTGTGGGAAATGATGGAGGATTTTTTCCTCCATTATTGTTGATGGCTGTCGAATAGAGATGCGCTTCGTTAAGACGCGATCGGATGTTCTTACGGCCCGGCGCGCCTGCTTCAGTTATCTCAGTGGCGAGAAATGCGCGTCAGAGACATTATTTTCACCTTCAGGTGTGAAAAGTATTACTGACACCGGGATTCGAGATCTGTAACCTTAATTTCTTACAAACTTTGACGCTCGCCGACGTGTATCACTTAGATGAGAATGCTGCACGCTGCATTGGATGGTTTGCTTGTCCTAGATATCGCTTGTTTGTACGAGAGCTTTTATCGCGTCTAGTATGGCTGCTAAACTACCGTCCTGGATAGCAATAGATGGAGTTTTTATTGCGGACAGGAAAGTTGTAAGGTGCAAAGTGTGCATAAACTGGTGGTCTCAAAGTGATTTTAAAAACGTTTGTGTTATTTCTAAAATTTGTTTTTGACATTTTTGATGAATGTATTTCCGTATTAGGTAAATGTGTTCTATAATTAGTGTACTTTAATATTACATATTATATCCGATTCTATATATTTATTTCATATTCACACTGTTTTCCTTACATTTATGAACATATTTTGACGATTCATACTACATGTTTTTCCGGTCGTCTATTTATGTTACAAATTAGTCTTTGATGATAACGAATTTTTTACACGTTAATTTTCTGAATAATTTACAAATAAGATTTAACAGCCCCGCGATGTAATAAAATAGTAAGAACGTGATAAGCAAAGTGTTTGTGTGATTACTTCGAATAAAATATATGACTATTATACTTGCAAGTCAAATAGCCGTATTCATTGTCATCCGCTTATGTATATGCAAATATGTAGTTCATTTCTTCGACTGAACTTTGATGGGACCTCAGAGAAGGAGCCATCCTAGGCAATTTGTATTGATTGGTTGGTTTTGTATTGATTGTTTTCGGGCGCGTCAATTGCTATGATCATTAGTCCTCTAAGTGTAACACGCGTTTTTATCACGGGAAGTGGCGGTGTTTCTCCCGCTGGATAGTGAGTTCGAGGGTCAACCTGTCAGCTTGCGGAATTACCCTCATCCAGGTGTCTCCCACCAGCGGGGAACCGCCCAGCCAGGACTAGCTCTATGCTCCCGACATTCCAGGTAGTGTAGTGCCTGTAAGTGAAAGTGCGTGCAAGTAAAGAGTGAGGTTAGGACAAGGAAGAGGAAGGAAGGATCGCGCCAAGATAGCGCGCGGTCCATGGTTTGTTAGGGTTCTGATCTGGCATTTGTCTAGTGTTGATCGTAGAAACCACGTAAAATTACGGATCAGAGTACCCCGACCAGTAGAATTCTCCCCCAACAGCGGCTGAATTCGACCCAGCTCTCTCGCTAGCGTTGAAAACTCCTGCCACCATTAGGACTCGTACCCTAGGATCTCCTGGTCAGAATTACTGCAGTGGTACCAGTCGATGCCTTGCCCGTCGCCCTGTAGCAATTTGGAGGAAGTGAGATAATTTGCATTTTTTCTCACGCAGCAAGAAAGTGCAGAAGTAAACCAAGTCGCCCTAAGAGTAACACTTTTCTCAGCACGACTGCCACCTCTCAGCACTACCCATTTATGCGCAGCATCCGTATTGCCACAGCGATTGGGACAGTTTGTCAGGTGATATAATTGTCTCATGCCCCCACCGGGAATAGATTCCGAACCTTCGCCCCTAAAATGGGAGCACCGTAGCTATGTTAATGAGAAACAAGAATGTCCTCTGACTTGGATGGAATTCAAGAAGAAAGTGTTCTGTGTATATACTAAAAGCAGAAAAGACTAGAATTCGTATAAAGTTTCAAATAAAAACAGCAGTCTGGTATTCCTTTCCAGTTTTTTTCCATTTAACCGTGTTCCACATGTACGTTATTCCTGCATTTATATTCCAGCATACTTTAAATCAAAAAATCTAAATGACGGGACAATAATTATATCAATGATGAGATTTAAATTATTTAAAGACGCAATTATTATTATTATTATTATTATTATTATTATTATTATTATTATTATTATTATTATTTAATATCGTATTCGTCATACGACAAATAGTGCCACTTTGCAAATATGTGAAACATGATACCTTTTTTCATTATTCTTACTTACAGCAGTAAAGCAAAGCAACTTTCTTTCTAACTCTGCTGTTCAGCATATAGTACCTTGCACATGCATGTAATGCATGGTATAGTTAATCACGTCAAAAGTATCTATATCAATACGATTAAAAATGTGTCTGACATTTAGTGGGAATAAAAACTGCATGTATTGTCCAGAAGGAAAACAATGAGCCGTCATAACTTTTGCGTTGAGGTTCAAGGAAACTGAATGAAATCCCCGTTAAGAAATATTGTCTGCTCCGAACAATGAACTAGACTAATCTTCTTTTATATTACAATTTATAATTTGCGTTAATTTTTAGAAGAATACTGTACAAGTGTTTAAATCTATGGATTTAAATATAAAAAGATTCAAGCGACTTCGACCTTTTTATGTACTCCAGTGAATTTTCGCGAAGAAGTTCCCAAATCCAGCCTCCTGAAAATGCTGGATCCATGTTAGGGTCTCACGAAAATCATTACTTGCTTAAAAAATACAATGATATTGTGTTTAGTAGGAAACTAACTTACAAGTTGGTATTTTGTGAAAAAATATTTTTTCCCCTCGGCGTTTCTGTCACGGCTGTTCGTGTTGGTGTCTTTTAGGGCGCAAAAACATGCTGGTCACCTAGAGGAAACGTTTGGTTACAAAGAGGAGGGAGTTATAAAAAATAAAAGCAAATCAGAACTACTATATCATTAAATTACCTTCATTTTATAAAAAAGAAACCTTAGGGTAAATTGTAGTACACCACTTCATTAATTCTGGTTTTGAAAGTCAAGCCCCGGTCTTTGTCTGAAATGAAGTCTATACTATTTCAGACAGGTATGGAAGGAATGTTTTGATGGATTTTGAAGCTGTGTTTGATGCATCACAGTTTTCTCAGCCTTTAAAAGCTCTTAATACATATTATTATCTTTACTGCGTGACCGTTTCCATACATTTCAGTGTCACACTTACGATAGAGTAGCACATGAATTCGTTTTATAAAAATAAGTTGGCACAGAGCAATTGCAGTTTTTGCTTGAAGATTGGAAACATTATTGCAAGCGGTTTACGGAATAAGGATGGATTGCGATATCTTTCGCAAGACCGATTAAAGAAATTAAATGAGCACAGTGTTCCAGTCCCCGTTTGATGTGCGATCATAGACGACGGCATAAACCTCAGCGCTCTTCTCGTTAACGCTTGCCGTGGTGCAATGAGCACTCGTTCCTTTTACGACTGGCCTAGTTCTTTTGTTCGCGCCAACCCGGACGCTCCAGAACGTCCGAAGGGCGTGCTGCAGTGGTAGATGAGAACGAACAAACGAGAGCTCAATTCTATTTTTCTCTCTTCTTTCCTCTCGTCTTCGAAATGTCTTCGAATATTCTGTTCAATTGATTCTCCATCTCCTTTCGTATCGTAAGTGTCTTATTCCATTTTCGTCTCTTTCATGTTATTTCTGGGCGCCGCGACGACCATTCCTTTTCGTCCCTACCTGCTGCTAAAATGATACTTTATTTGTATTATTTTTGGTTCTGTCGACCTTGTTTGAGGTCCTTAAATATTTTTGAAGCCCGCATTCTTTCACGGATGTATTTTTAGAACCTTTCCTCAAAGCAGGTATATTTCAGGCAATTATTACACAATCAAAATTCCCAACCCCTGAACGAATTAATAGTCGTCTTGTAAATATGTCTATTGATGTTGCAGTTCCTTCTGCAAAATATGGTGTAAGAAATCTTAGGAAATTAAAATGAAAATGACTCTATGCCACAACGGAATTCATTATAGTAAGCATTTCCTGGAGTCCATTGAATTCTACTTCAGCAAATTAGAATGATTTTTTACTGCTACAATCTGAATTGATTACTTCTGTTTAAAGAGCAATAGATTTTTTCAAGTTCTGTAAAGCGTTTATGAAATACAAATATGTTAATAATTTACTATTAATATAATTATCACTTTTTCTTTGCCTTCAATTTTTGAAGTAGTTATTATTATAAAAAGCGTTAAACATACATTCGGAAAGTGAAAAGAATTGAAAAATTCCTGAAAAATGAGACAAGTCGGCCAAAAAACATTTATTTCAAATGCATGGAATATTTTAGCTGAATTATATGTTTGAAAGATCACAAATTCTAAAAATGACTTCCGGAACATTCCATAACGCATAGGTTTTTGCAAAATAAAAATAAATATTTAATAAAAAACATTTTTTACAGTGAACTAATTATTTTTATTTTCTTACAGGTAATCAAAAACTAATTAGAATATTTATACAATTTTATGTTTACTCTTTTTTCTTGTGGAACCTTGTCTTTTTTCTTCGATGCTTCTCCGAACTCGTTTCCTTCTTTGGTTTTTCGGTTGAGCATCCAACTAGCAGCTAATATATTGACATCTCATTTCCTTGAAAACATTTCTCAGAATCACGAACATCCTGGTGAAATCTTTCACCCTGTTCTTCAATATAAGCTCTGAAATTTTCTGGAAAATATTAAATGTGGGAGTGTAAAAAATGAATATTTAAGTTCATCTTGCATCTTTGAGCTTCATATCCTGCGAGCATGCATTGTACAATATTTTTGTAGTCAGGTCCTTAGTATTCCCAAAAAACAATGCACTACATTCTTGAAAGAGTTGCATGCTCCTTTTTCTTGTCTCCCGTTGTTTACCTAAAAAAGGAGATCACCATAAGAAAAGTTCTTTTATGTCGCGTCCAGTGAAAACTCCCTCTTTTAATTTAGCTTTAGACAGTTTCAGGAACTTGGAACACGGATATCTGAAACAATCCCCATTTCTTGGCAGTGATTTGACAAACTGCTTTATAAGCCTCAATTTAATACGACGAGGTGGTAATAATACTTGTACTGTGCGAACCAAGGTTGTACGAAACGAAGATCTTCTTTGCATGCGGATCCCATGTTTTGTCTTGATCTCCAAGTTTCAATTTGAAATAGGCAAAATACACTTTCTTCAGAAACTCACTTATGTTTCTTTGTTGACGTTTTACTATGTACTCACCACTTATATAACATAATCTGTCAGAATAAATTACACAATCTCTGCATGCCATATTTCAGAAATAAAATAACAATCACACGTATCATTTGAATGCTGAATATAAACTGAGTGTGGTATAGGATTGAACTTAATTTGCTTGTTGAAACATGATTTAACAACGGATTGTTTACATCTATTTCTAGTACCCCGGATAACAAGTCTAAACATCCACATATTACTCACTATCAACTCGTTTCAACATGATCACGCGATCTTCCGGTTAATGATAAAACTACTTTATCCACCACCCCCTACCATCACTCTTTTCAACCATTAACATTTTTGTTCATTTATTTGCCAAGTTCAGCTATGATTGATACAATTAATGTGAGAAGTCTTAGTTTTAAGGCATTTTTTAAACAAAAAAGAATACTATATTTTAAGTTAATTAGAAATTTTACGCTAAATAAATGAAAAAAATAGCGTAGCAAAAAAATGACGATAAGGAGTAGTAGTAATTTTTTAAGGAGTAGTAGTAAGGAGTTTTAGTAATTTTCTCGTTTTTACCAACTTGAAATCTATAAGAAAATGTCAAAAAATGCTACGCAGTATTTTACTTGCGGACCTGTGTTATTTTAAAGGTTGCCGTCTAAATAACTAATATTTGACAAATTTTTGGAACTTTGTGGTTGTTACCCGAGAAATTCTACTTTAAAATAGTATACAAATTCTGTAGTGATTTTATGCATTAGTCAAAGGACATACAATGTCACGTAGCATTAATGTATGGGTGGTGCTGCGCATTTTTGCCAATGATGTCCAGGCAATGTGCTCGGTGTCTTAACCTACTTTCGAACCCAAACTCGAAAGAATTGGTAAATGAAAAAAACGATGTCATATTAACTTCGCAATTTGTTATACGTCGTTAAATAAGAGAGAGATTTTTTATTAAATTTTATTATTCACAGTATATTTCAAATATAATAAAAAATTGCATTTAATCCTCTTTATAATTATTACATCGTCGTGAACTAGATATTACGACAAAACTTTCGCTCCTATTTCTGAGGAATTATCGGTGTTATCTAGTAGGGTGACATAGAAATTATAAAAATAAGATATCGTGAGAGAAAATCAATATATTTTTAAAAAAGACATTTCCATGCACAGCTTTCGTGTATTTTCAATTGCAATAGAAGAGACTCATTCAGAAAATGGTTAAAGACATGAGATTAAATGATTCTGATAGAAGGACCAACTTACAAGTCTTCGAGAAGTATTTATATTTCTAATGATTTTGAATGGTGCCACGAAATTAAACAGGTAAATTAAAGATAAAAAATTGAAAATTTTTCATTTTCTAAACTTTTTATCGATGTACGTGTCACTTACTTTACAATTTTAAGTTTAAACTACTGACGTAGTATAGAAAAAGTATTTTATTGCTGCAGAAAAAAGCGATTTTTCGACAAAAACTCCTTTTATATGTATCTGATACCAAAAAATTGGTTTACGAAAAACGTCATAACTGGTCATAACATTAGTCATAACTGGTCTTACTATGGTTTTGTATATATTTACTGCTTTACTTTCTACATTCAGATAATTATTTCTGTAGGTTACACATTTTAGATATCCCGATATTCTACTATTTAATTCTTACTGTTACTTGCTGTTTAACTTCATTATAAGTGACCAACGTGCTTGAAGTTTCCACTCCTAAATATGTAGTTTTCATGACTTGAGTCATTTTACTATCCGCCATAAATTTACACCTTATTGAATTTCTTGCAATTACCGTTGATTTTGTTTTCATAGTTGATATAATCATGTGGTATTGTTCTGCAGTTTTCGATAGCGTGTGGAGGTCTTTGCAAATCGTCTTCTGAACTTGTCATTAGTACTGCATTGTCTGCTTAGCACACTATTGAGATTCTTTTACTCCCCATTTCATATCCTAGAATTTATTTTACGCTATTATCGTCTCCATAACCAGGTTAAAATGCACAGGACTGGTAGAATTCCTTGTTGGGTCCCACCAGCTGCACAAAGGAATTTGTCTGTTACCATATTTCCTTCTTGGAATATCGTGATGCTATTCGTGTTCTAGTCTTCAATCATTATTCTATGGCTTTTATTATTCTTCTCTGTCTTCAATTATTCAATTATAATATTACTTTTAATTATAAACATCTGAAAACTATTTCCGGTCCGTTACAATAAAAATGTTTTATTTAAATAAATAGAGCCATATAAAATGTATTGCCTGTAATTTTGTAACTAATATATGGGACTTAATAGACATTTTCTATAAACTGCATTAATTTCAGCGCCCTGAAAATAGTAAATAATGCCCATTTTCATTTCTGTTACGAAAACACCTTTGTTGTATTTTTTTCTTAGTGAACCGATCTAAAACAGAAGAACTACCGTAATAACATGAATTTGATATCATGTTACTGATTTATTTCCATTTGAGCATGGTGTCTCGAAGGGTTTTTTATTAGGCCCTGTCCCCTTCTAAATGTGAATGTTACGCCTTCGTCCATTATAAACGGGATAACAGTTCTCATGTTTAACGATACGAATATTCTATACATGGAAGAAACAATAAGTAGTACGATTTCTGACGTTCCAAATTAATTCGTACTTAAAAATTAAAATGAAGTGGAAGAATAAAGCGTCATTGCAGTTTTGGATTTCAAGCAGGATATTGAAGATAAACAATATAGAGTTGGCTGGCATTTAGGTAACAAAGGTTTTGGGTCACTCAATTCAGCAAAACCTCAAATGGAATGCACATTTACATGAATTGCCCGTACAAATGAATGGAATACTAAATTAATTTCATTATGTTATGCTTTCAGAAATGTTTCGAATAAAGTACGTAATCATGCAGCCTGTTGTGTATGTTTTCGAATGTAGTACATTTCCATCTTAGATTTGGCTTACTGTTATGGAGAAACGTCTTACGGTACCCAGACTTGAAGATAAGGGGAAAACGCAAGCATATATATATGCTTGGAATACTATTACCTTATCTATTAATTTACATATTAGAGGTTATTGTCAACTCGGGCTTTTTCAAGGCTGGAAACATATTTTCAATGAATGGAATGTCGACAAATGCGTATATATTCCTGCTTGCAAATATCGTCGAAACCAGATATCGACAATCGTATTCAGTAGGTGTAATACTATAGGCAAAGTATTCAGTAGATGTAATACGTAGTTGTACTACTTATTAATGTAAATTTTGTTTTAAAATTTATTTATCGCTGTTCGATAATACAATATATTTCAAGGGGGTTAAGTAAATAGAATATCAAACAGAACTTATGAGGGGAACTTACAAAAGTAACCTCAGAATATTCTATTATAACAGACAATAAGTTCAAATAATTAAGAACTGAAATAATAGGTGTTAGCAGAACATTCCGAAGTAATAAATTATATATTTTATAAAATATTATAGTTTTTGAAAGAAGAAAAATCAGAGATAAATGAGGTTGTCAATTAATACTTTTTTAAACTTTATTTTAATCCTTTATTATGTAATTTAAGAAGAGTATCTTGAAATATTTTGCGAATTTAAGGAATTAGAGAATTCAAAATGCGTTGAGTGATAATAGGATTGAAAGTAGTATAATAAGAAGTTGCACAAAACGAATAAAAGTGTTATTATTATGATAATTTTGAGAAAAAGGTTTTGAAAATATAAGTTAGGTGGAGTAAAAAAACGAGCAGAGGGAGAAGGTACTGTTTTAATTAAAAATTAGGTATATTTTTAAAATTTGGAAAATTAATTATATAGGGTTATTTGATTTTGAATAATGATATTTCTCTAGACATCGCACACAGCGTGACTCCAAAGTACAATTTGTCTGAGTATGGTCGAGCGATGGTCAGTTTTTGCATTTTATAGGACGGTTTGATTTAACACAAATTTTAATTTTGACTATAGTGTTTAATAAAAAGTCTAAGATTATAATGTTTCTTTTTTGTCAGTATCAGGTACTTCTATTGCACACATTTCTATTGGTTCATGTTTTATTGGATAATCTATGAACCGAAAGGTTTGAAAAGATTTAGATAATTCAGCCATAATTTCATCGTTGGAATATGAAATTGGAATATCATAAACAATTGCAGAAAGTCGTTTGCATTGCAAAAAGCTTTTGTCGTTGGATCACGATAACTAAAATACCGTATGCTTTTCTCATCACAAATTTCACGAAAATTTCAAAAGACAAAAAGAGAGGTGAAATATACTGAGACAGTCATTTTTAACTTGAGTTGAAAATTCTAATTGAGCAATTTGCTTAAAAGGTTTGATAAATGCACGAAAATTAAATAAAATAGTGGCCTTGATAGAGAGGATATTTACATTAACTTTTGCTGTAACAGAGTCTTGCGGAGAATTCACTGAGTTCTATGAATGGCCAGAATTGAAATTGGTTTGAAGTCGACACATTGTACGTTGAAGGGGAATCATCATCATTATTCCCAGAACATTTTCTTTTGGAACAGTTATGGTCAACAGAGTTGAGTGAATTATTTGGAGGAGCTCTACTTAAATAGTTTGGTACAAACTCAATCGAAGGATTTTTCCAAGGATTTGATAAGGCTGTAAGGCTGGTTGGTCTGAACGTGGATATTGTAAGTATTGTAAATGCTGCGGCATACGTATTTTCGCGAACGAACTCGCAGGAATGCATGGTTATGCTGCTGACTAGCATACTTGCATGGTAGTTGAAAACATTCACCACGTCAATCGTACACTGTTCAATTGTCACACTAACAGAAGCAAGTCGCAGATATGAAAAGAGCGCACATGCCCAAGAAAATGATTGCCCGCACAAACAATCACTGCTTAAGTACAAACATTAAATACGGAACATCGTGCAATGCGCAATAATGGCAATAACTAAGTCACTGCGAAAATCAATAGTTCTGTAGCACGCATATACATATTTACGTGAGATGAAAATATTTCAACTCCGAGCAATCAACATAACGCTAATTACTTCATCGTAGCATTGAACTGTTGGGGTAACATGTTAAAGCAATCTTACACACGCGTATACTTAGACATTGCGATGTGAGTGTGAGCTCACGAGACATGTGTGCTCACTACGAAATTTGGAACTCAACTTATCGCAGACGCTACGTCTGTGAAGACGCGATCTGCCGTTAGCGTCGGTTCTAGTATTGACCAATAGGCGAGCGCGTAATAAACTGATGATAAAATTGAAAGTGAGGTGTCTCTAATTTATTAACTAAATGAATTGTATGGCTAAGCAGGGTATTAAACCCTGAATATTTTCATATATTTTGTATAGTTAATTTATTGAGACGAAATGAGTTGTGCTATTATTTGCGGAAAGATAACTGCGCCGGCGCATGCTGAATCTGTGGGCAGATCGGTCGCTTGTAACACGTGCGAGCGAAGCAATCGAATTTCCGAGAAGGGCATCATGCGGTTGCGATGTCTAATTCTTCGTCCGGTCGGGAAGAGCTGTTGGCGAGGGCTCGAGATAAAGCATGAATGCATACATTTTTTAAAATGTAATTTTACGGAGCTCGGGGGCGAATGAATGTAATGTATTAGATAGCTTGTTCTATCACGGATATTGTAACGCCCCGAGCGCGCGTTAGCACGGAGAGCGCTTGGTGATCTTGCTGGACTGTTACATTCAACATGTCCCTTAAATAGGACTCGCAAAAATCAAAATATCAGAAAAATGTTTGACTTATGACAGTATGTATATCATTGTATTCGTCGTTTTACGCGCGTGATGAAAAATGTTACCTCAATATCTCATAAAGTACAAGAGATAAAATGGAAACGAATGCATGTAATAAATTGACCCCATTCCCTCATGCACATGCGTGAAAACTGCATTGCTTTAACTTCAGCCGTTTGAAAATCACAGGAGGTACTAAAGTTACGTGACTCATCCTGTATAAAATATTAAGGCAACTATCAAAGCTTTATATCATCAACACCACAGACAAACAATTTTCCTATGAAACTTTGCAAATCATTAAATGTGATGTGAAGAAAATGCACCCAAGACTGAAAAAACAATGTCAGTGATTGATGGCTAAATATTACCATTTAATGTAACTTTTCAGATAAATATCTTTTGATTGATGTATTATGTTTTTGTTAAGGTTTAATATATATCCAGAACGTCCGTGGTACAGCCCTCTAATTTGTCTGTGGGACTAGAACGACGAGAGAATTGAGAGCGCCGGCAAACGCATTGATTTTGCCCAGGGACAGTCGCTGACCAAACTCGCGTTAACACGATTCAGTTTCATCCAGCCTCGTTGGTGCAGTTCACTAGGTTCATTTCAGCTGGTTCGGTTCAGCTGAAAGATCTGCGCATTCACACGTGGTAGTTTCACTGATTGAGCCTCTTTTGACTATCAGTCTGACGAGTACGCGATTCTTTTCTCGTACGTTCTCACTTCTGTTCGTTTTGGACCAACACAAAACTTTTAGAAGTATTTTTCTGATTTTTTTTCTCGCGAAAGCTCAATCGCATCTCAGTGGGAACTGGAAGATATGGTTAAGGACACCCACTGATGTCACTACAGTGCGTATGACCGGGAGCTGATAGCTTCGAGTCCCGACCGTAGCAGGATTTTCAACACTAGGTAGTTTCAGTCGCTGTTCAGTCGAGTTCATTCGCTGTCTGGAGGAGAATTCTAGCTGCCGTCTGCTATTATCAGTAGTTTTCCGTGGTTTCTCCGATCAATACCAAGCCAATGCCAAAGCAGTACTCTTACAAACGGGCCAAGGACTGCGCGCGATCTGTCCTTCCTCTTTCTTGTTCTATTTTCATCCCTTACTTACACCCACTTATACTAACATGCACTACACTACCACTCATGCCGGGAGACCGGTCGGGGGCTTAGATCTTGTCCCGTCTGGGGCGGTGCTCCGCTGTTGGGAGATACATGATTGGGGAAAACCTCGCTAGCTGACGGTAGGTCGGCGCCGGATCTCACTATTGCAACCGCCATCCAATTTTTTTAATTGATATCTCCAACGTCGCGGCTGGCCCTACCATGTAGCGCAATCAATTACCTGATTCATGACATTGAGTACAAGTAATTCTTAAAGAAAAAAGAAAATTGTAAGAAAATACAAGGCAACTTTTTTGACGTACCCTGATTTTCACTTCCATCAGGTAAGAAAAGAATTTCTGGGATTCTTTGGAATCACTGGGTAAATGGGAACTTACTCGATTTCGCAAAATTGAACATAAAAGGGAATTCCTGGACAAAAATTCTTATATTCAAAAAAATAGAAAAACCAGAAAGACAAACACCTATATAAATTTAAACGCACTCGTATAAAAGAAAATCAAAACACACAAATTCATATAAACCGTTGAAAAAGGAAGCACTTTCGAATACAATTAATCTTTCTTTCTTTAGAATACTTTATTCTCTTCAAAGACTCACAACCTTGGCCTTTGCAGATGGCAAAATTCCAATTACATTACACTTCTTAAAAGATACCAACATTTCTTTCATTTAACCTAACTGGCTGGAATAATTGAATGACTTCTATTTAAATGCAATTTTTACAAAAACATTAGCTAGATATTCAACTAAAGATTCAAATTTTTACAAGATACAAGAAAATTTCATTATTACAATCCTCTAGTTCCTTTTTAATAGAATTACGCACAATACTTTCTTTCCTCTTCTAAAATCCTTTCAATTACTAAGTGTTCTATCACTCAATGACAATCAGAGAGAAAATAAATAGGCAGTTAATGACTGCGTTGTTAGCCGTGAAGCACGCCTCCGGATACTGCAGTCTCAATTACCACGCAGTATGCAAAGTAATTCAGCGACAAGTTACAAGAAAAACAGTATGACTCCGGAATCTCTTCAGCTAATCCCAAGATTCCGATTTCAACCAGGTAAACGACAACATGAAACTGAAAATAATCTGCGTGTATTGTCACGATCTACTCACAAATTATACTTTTTTACCGTCTTAATTTTCAGAAAATAATTTGCATTTACCTCTTATTAGAACTTTCACCGTGCTTCCTGCGAGCTAGGGTTTTTTCCCAACCCAATCCCATTGCTTGCGTCGCGTATAACTTCTCCATTACGGTTTCAAGTGTGTTACCTCCCGCAGCTGTTCAGACGAAATGACAACGGTTGAGGTATTGCGTGGTGCGGGCTTCGCTCCGTCAACCCTCATTCCCGTACTTAACCCTTCGTTACGCCACTCGCGCAAAGGCTGTCAGCAACTTCCCCCTTTCGACTATGTCGAGCCGTGAAAATTCCAGGGCTTCTAAGTTTTCTTAGGAGGTGCGTTCACTCTAGTGAATGTGGATCGCTCCAGCCTACCAGGCTGGGCGGCCACACCATCTAGAGGGGGTAGATCACCGTCACCTCCAGCGATGAACAATGTACTACACTTACGGGACTACTGGCCTTAGCTGTTGACGCACACGGAATCGCTAATCAATCAGTCTCAGTGGGAATTCTGTGATATTCACATAGTCAAAGTCAAAGTAAAAGGCAAAGTAAAGTCAAGATTTAACACAGGCAAATTTATTTTGAATGGCTGTCTTCATATTAAAATCAAAACCTATTCAGAAAAATTACCGAACATTTTTAATTTCGCGCTAATGCCGATATTTAGAGACTTGCGGTTCGCAGCCTTATGTTTCTCATAACCTTCTCGCAATCCACATGCTCTTGGAGCGTTGTCTTGTTTCTTTCGTGATATTATTGTTTAAGAGCAACGTGTGTGTTAATGCCGATTTTTGAAATGCTCGATTTTGTGCAACAACGATACGTCGTAAAATTTTGCGTGAAACTGGTAAAAACTGTCACAGAAATTTTCAGCTTTTGAAACAAGCTTATGAAAATAACAGAGACAAAATTTGTCATCACAATGGATTGGCAAACGATTCCCATGCCCCAAGAATGCACATCAGCCCTGATCTAATGATAAAGTGATGCTCACTGTTGTTTACGACTTTAATGGAATTGTTCATTTTGAATTCTTTCCTCAAGGTGAAACAATATACCGTGGGTACTATAGAGGCGTTTTACAACGGCTACGTGAAAAAATCCGCAAAAAGAGACCAACGTTGTGACGAGAGCATTCATGGTTCTTCGACCACGACAATGCACCGGCTCACTCAGTTTTGTCCATTCGTTAGTTTTGTGCCAAAAAACATTATTGTTCCCCCTCAGCCTCCTTACTCCCCAGACCTGGCACCTTGTAATTTTTTCTTGATTCTTGTGTGTTGGAATTAAAATCTGTGCTGACAGGACGCAGTTTCCACTCTGTGGATGACATCAGAGCAAATTCGTCACAGATCTTAAGGGACATTTCAATTGAAACTATCTAAGACTGCTTCGCGAAACGGAAACACCACTGGGGAAAAGTGTGTGAATAGAGAACGCAAGTACTTTGAAGAGGACAAAGAATCATCAAAATTAAAAATAAAGGTTTTTACAAATGTTCAGTAGTACCCTAACAAAACGGGTCATAGAGTGCGCGCGATCATTCCTACCTCTTCCTTGTTCTATCCTCACTCTTTACACACACTTACTCTAACATGCACTACACTACCACACATGCCGGGAGACCGGTCGGGAGAATGGAGCTTACCCGGCTGGAGCGGTGCCTCGCTGGTGTACCTGGTTGTGGAAAACCCCGCTTGTCGACGGTAGGTCGGCACCTGATCTCGGCATACAAGCGGGAAGGACCACCGTCACCTTCCGAGAAAGAAACAGACACTATACTTAATGGACTACTGACCTTATTACTTGACGCGCCCGGAATTAGTAACAATCGATCAATCAACAAATTACTGTACACAATTGTATTTGAAGTGCAAGCAACGTAAAAGAGAGGTTCGAAAGAAATCAGGAGTGTGACACTTTAAAAATGAATGTCACTAAAAAACGTAAGAATTTCCCTCGATTGAAGAAAGGAAAACCATACTCATATACATAATATATCAAAATCTGGTGTGCTAAATCCGCTGAAAAGATAAGTACATATTGTGAAGCGTTTTCAGAGTGATGACGCCGTGATGGATATAAAAAAATATAAGAATGTATACGTAAGATTTCATGTATACTTTCATTAGTTTACAAAATATTTCTCCTTGTTCTGTACTCCTTGCACTATGTCTAATAAATATAATAGTGATAAAATCACCATACAATTTGTTAATAGAATGCGAATTAACGTGCAGTCTATCCAAAAGAATATTAGGTCTTTTATGGTAAAAATATTATTGCAATATTAAATTTCCTTAGTATACGAAGTCTCAAAGAGTGCACGTACTACACAAAAAAAACAAGTTAAGTTTTAATTTGTTTCATATTTTCAGTGCGAGTATTTTTTCCATAACTTAGAGTGATGTGCCAAACTTCCAAAATTACCTAAACAAGATTTTTTCGAACGATTTCGTATTTCTGTTTTAACTGTGTGTGCGACTGGTAGACAATGCACTTTATCACATGATATAAGATTCTATATGGCAGAAAGTTTGAATTTTGAAGAATTAAAAGTATGTATTTTTGGTAATAAACATATCGGCGGTATTTTATAATTTAATGCATTTGTGAACATACATTTTCAAATAATATCTTTTCAACTTTCTTGAAATTTTAAAAGCTTTTCGAGTGTTAACATTTTTTTCTTCAGTATTATTCCAAATTATAGTGTGATTAGCAGTGGTGGTCCGCTGGCAGGGTGAAAGTTACAACTGGTAGTTCCAATACGAAGACGGGTAAACCTATTTTGCCACTTTAATTTTTAATGTAACTTGAAAGTAGAGATACAGGAATGAATAACAGAAAATAATTGTTGCATTTGTTTGCACTTGAGGTTTTAATAGTGCAGGTTTCTGTCGCCCCCAGTTCATGAAGCCACGCGCCACAACTGATTTTATGCAACAATTGTAAACAAGAGGATGAAGTGCGTGTTACGTTGTAGCGCTACTACTTACAAAAACATCACCCAAATTAAAGAACTATTAATTTAATAAAATATTTGGGATGGATTCACAACGCCGTACTGGCTTCGGTTCAATGCTTCATAAGCACACGTTAGCATTCAGTACATTTTAAAAAATATTTGCAAACCAAATCTACCTCATAATGTTTGCTTGAGATGGTAACGCAGCGCGGTCGTCCTGGATCGAATGCGAGACTGGAAAATGTGGGCCATAAAAAAAGACTCCCTTGTAACGAAAATGAACATTGGCCTTATTTCAGAAGCGTTACATGGTAACCATGGCGATGGTCAAGTCGATATCGAACCACTAAAGTCAGAGTTATGTGTACGAATGTAGGTATTGTTAGACCGCCCAAGAAGCTTGGCAAATGCAGTGCTTTACGAAAGATAAATCATTACTGTATCTCTACGTTCAAGTTATATTAAAATTAAGGTTGCAGAATAGGTTTGTCCGTTTTCGTATTTGAACCGCCTGATCTAACCTTCACCCTGCGAGCGGACCAGCACTGCTA
This sequence comes from Teleogryllus oceanicus, assembly GCA_964035755.1. Classification (NCBI taxonomy): domain Eukaryota; kingdom Metazoa; phylum Arthropoda; class Insecta; order Orthoptera; family Gryllidae; genus Teleogryllus; species Teleogryllus oceanicus. Next base: position 265,161,758 of record CAXIVR010000001.1, read on the forward strand.
ACCACACTATAATATGGAATAATACTGAAGAAAGGAAACGCTAACACTCGGAAAGCTTTTGTAATTTCAAGAAAGTTGAAAAGATATTATTTGAATAATATATGTTCACAAATGCATTAAATTATATAATATCCCTGATATGTTTACTCGCAAAAATACATACCTTTAATTCTTCAAAATTCAAAGTTTCTGCCGTAAGGATAACGATAATAATTGTCCGAACTTTTAATGTAGACTCGAGAAATGTGAAAGTGAAGCCGTGATCTCTAAGTGATAAAAAATGTAAATTCAGTATTATTATCCAAAAATGCAATTGAAGTTTTCTAAGCGATAACTCCGAGAAATTATTTGTTAGATATAATTTACTTGATGAGATATCTACAATGAATAACACAATCGAGATAAAGGAGAGAACTCGTTTTGTCTCCGAGAGTATAAAATCGGAATACTGACATGCTAAATTTCTCTAACATCATTGTGCCTCAGGCATACTTTTTAACACATTTTGGTGAAGAGGCTACTGCTCTGGGCTAATCTCGGTAACCGCCTTGGTTTTCATTGACGATTTTTACTCTCTCGTATATACCGTACGAAGATAAGTATGAATTGCTACAGTAGAAAAGATTGATATAGCTCGTATTGTTCGTCTTTGATATAGAAAAGGTATTTGTATCATGTACGTAGTATATTTTGCGTTCGTAGCATAGTGAAAATACACGTTTTTCGTGCCCTTGATACCAAAAATGTGTTTATTCTCAAAACGATTTCCTGTCTATCGGAGGGCAACACTAGCTTCTAAGCCTGTTGCACGCTTTATGGAAAATAAAGCAAAAGGATCTCATAATATATGTTCATTTATTTACAGTAATGTGTAATGATAGCTATTAGGGAAATACAGAGTGATTTGATAACCGCCAATCGACTTGCGCCAATATCCTGTGCAGCAGCAAAGACGCGCGGCACTTGCTTGCGCCTGCCAGCGACCGTCGACTTCTGATACGTACTAGAACTGAATCCCGGACGGGTCACGTCCGCCCTATAACCCAGTTCCGTGGTTTATACCATCTGGTCGCCATGAACTCACCCTCAACGTCTTGAGAAGAAATGGGAAGAATATTCCTTTCTTCAACAGAAGTCAATTGTTTATTTTCAAGGTCTGAAAAACAGATTCACTTCTCTCCTGTGAACGTGATCCACTCCAGCTACTACCTTTCGACATTCCCACAATCATCGTATTTTCGTATGCATTATCTGCCGACGAGTCCTTGTTTCATTGTAAGAATGAGATAATCATTGTCTGCTATGTTACAGTTTCTCCTTCGCCTAGAGGAGACTTTTACCACAGTTAAGCAATGCATGTCACCGAAACGTTCACGGCTTTGAAACATGGTCTGATAGCTGTCCAATACATATTACTGCTCTGCGTTTTCGCCTATTCTGGGTACAAAATACAACCAGAGCATAAAAAATATTTACTTCAAAATATTCATTATATATTCAATGTCACTTCAGTGTTAACCCAATTGTCAGTCTTGGCATATCAGTTTTGGAGGTTCTGCTTAAAAAACATTCTACTTAATACATACAAATATTTGTGATCTTTTTCTCTAATTTCACGTAAATAAGACTGGAGAGCAAAATACGAATATTTTAGACGTGTCTCTTTTTACTGATATAGTTACAGAACACATACAAGCTTTCTGTAATCATGTATCAGGAAATGGGTTATAATCCGCTTTAATAGTAAATTTTCTAGTAGTTATGTAAATAACAGCACAATTTGCGTAATTACAGCATATTGCCGTTACATTTCTTTTTTGTTGTACCGTGAATAATTTCAGCATTGTTCAATTTCTTACTCAAAAACAAAAGCGGACGTATGCCCTCGTTTTTCAAATTCTCGGGTCAAAATCACACCATAACTCTTTCCGAAGCGCCTGCTTGTGAAATAAACTGTTGCGAAAATTCCAGTGAAACAACCATTGATGCCTTCTTTTAAATGTTGTCAACCGATTCAGTTGCTATAGTACCACCGTGTTTCCTTGTGACTTTCTTGACAAGTCGCTTAGTTTAGCTGCGATATACTTAGATGGGAATGAATTTCCGATAATAACTGAGAAATTAAAAAATACCTAATGTTTCTTTTTGCAGTTGGTGTTGGAAATGCTCAGATAGCTGCGCGTTGTTTAGGCGTACGTGCCCAACACCAGTGTGCTATGATTTGCCTACCAATCAGGGGCAAATGTCAAGTGTCACTTGTCTCCTGAGATTTCCCATCAAATGGTCTTTGGTAAGAAGTGATAATCGTACCGCCACTCACATGCATCTATCTAAGAATTTCCAACACCAACAGCAAAAAGGGGGTACGATTATCCCAACACGCCCCTGAAGTTTGTAACATTTATTGTGAAACACGTGTGGTAACGGTAACCTGAATGAGTTTGTCACGGTAAGACCCTTTCGGTTCACCGTTTGGGGCAATCGAGACAGCAACCACGCGTCCCTGGCGGGAATCTGCTATCCTTCTAATTCAAATACTTCAAAGCTGAAATTAATAAATTTGAAAATCCTTTTAAAACTATTGAAAGCGCCGGAGAAACTACAGTAAACTAGTACAAAGGTATGTCAATTTTCGCTCATTTCAAATCATTTATTTGGAATCACGGAGCATTGTTAATTTTGCTAGCCTTCCAATAAAAAAATGCTATTGACATTTGCTTTAATTTAACATTAATTCGTTTCCTGAACATCCTTTCCCAAATAAGAATGCAGTATTCTGAAGTCTTGACATCTGTATAGTCTGTATGGGTGTTTTAAGTGTGACAATTATATAACTATTTGTGATAACTATCATAATGTTAAAACAAATAGCTCTGTGCTTGAGACGTATGGCAGGTCATTAATAAAGATGAAAACTTAATGAGGCGAGAGAACACTGCTTTAGGAACATGATCTTCAACGGGCTAAGGGTCGAAACATTGGATTTATATTTAGTTTGATATGAACGGAACGATTCTGTAGAAATCTGCGAAGTATTGATAAAAGGTATGAGAGAAACATTTTTGAGTTTATTTAGTAAAACGGAGAGTTGTACCTTATCAAATGCGAAGGTTAGATCAAACTAGCAACAGAAACACATAATATGAATGAAGATTAAAATTTGTTTAAATAGAGTACTAACCCATGTAACATAGATTAACCACGTGGTAGGTTCTAAGATGGTGCCATTTTATGTGCCGTACGAAGTATAGAGACAGACCCTACCACGTATTTAATCTATGTTTCTTGGGTATGTACTCTGTATAAACACATTTGTGTGTTCATTTGAATTATGTATTTCTTTTGTATGTCTTAGTTATTCATTTGCTAATTTGTTCGTTCAATTTCAATATTGTAGAGACACTAATGATGGAATGAAGTCCCGAAACATGTTTAAGGCTGAATTTTCTGTATATTATTATTCCTATTATTTATACCTCTTGTGGTTGATTACCTCTGCTGTCCTGAATTTACAATCATATAAAAAATCTTGGTGGAATGTTATTATGAAGAAAATCGGAAATAAAAAGTTTATAATTAATTAAGAAATACTATTTGCAGTGATGTAGGGAAGAAAAGATAGTAACAAAACCCAAAAATGAAATGTGGAATAAAATATGCAAGACTATTGATGAGCATGTGGTATAAAGGAAGGCCACTGCGCACGGAAAATATTAAAATCTCTTAGAACAAACAGAAAAGAGATAATGCCCGTAAGTCTTATTACCTTAAAAGAGTGGAAAATATATCAAAAACTGTTCAGCTAGGTCGAATTCAGTCGCTGTCTGGGGGAGAATTCTAGCGGCCGGCTGCTCGGTAGTTTTGCTGATCGGTAGTTTTCTGTGGTTTCTCCGATCAACACCAGGCGAATGCCGGAGCAGTACCCTCACATATAGGCCATGAACCGCGCGCGATATTTCCTTTTTCTTCCTTGTCCTATTCTCACCCTTTACACACACACACACACACACACACACTTACACTAACATTCTCTACACTACTACACATGCCGAGAGACCGGTCGGCGACTTAGAACTTGTCCTGGCTGGGGCGATGCCCGCTGTTGGGAGATATCTGGTAGGGGAAAACCCCGTTAGCCGACGGTAGGTCGGCGCCGGATCTGGCCATCTAGGGGGAGAAGACCATCACCACCCGAGCAAAAAAACGCCCTACACTTACGGGACTAATGACCATACTAGTTAATGCACCCGGAATCATTAACAATCAATCGATCTTAAAAACAGATCCGAATTTTTTCTTCAATTTTTTTTGGAGTAGAGTAATGTACTCTTATCAAACTGTTGCTGGTCGTATTTATCTGTAATTTCTTCGGCGAATTATCTGTAATTTCGAAAATTGCAAGTTACAAATAGTACGAGGAAGTATGTGCTGTGAGCATCTCTCTTTCGGTATCAAGGACCCACAAAACGCGGACTCCGACTAAACAGCGTATTAGAGGAAGTAATTTACTACATACAGGGAAAGGTTTTTCCTTTTTTTTATAAAAAGGATCCATAATACAAGTTTTTCGGTTCAAAAATCACTTTAGTTGCAGCATTACCCATACCTACGTAAATGCTACTTAAATAAAGTTTACTACGTAAGTACGAAAGACACGAGAATGTAAAAACTAAAGTATCTTTCTCTCTTTGCTCTCGCTCGTTCTGCTCAGAATTCACGGCTTATAATGTCCAGGCCCGGTTGGTGCGGCTTCAACGGACGAAGGATCAGTGATGAGGCGGCTCGTGCTGCTTGTTGCGTAACGAGGTGAGGAAACGGACCTATCCGATAGGACAATGCAGGGAAATTTGGATTTATGGCTATGGAATCAGTAGAGTGCCTTTGCTAACAGCACGACATCGTCTGCTGCACCTCTCGTGCGCTCGTGACCTTATCGATTGGACCCTACACGACTAGAAAACGGTGGCTTGATCAGATGTGTCCCGATTTTGGTTGGTAAGAGCTATGGGGGGGGGGGTTCGAGCGTGGTGCAGACCCCATGAAGCCGTGGTCCCAAGTTATCAACCAGGCACTATGCAAACTGGTGGCTCCATAAGAGTGTGAGCTATTTTTACACGGAATGGACTGGGTCCTCTGGTCCAACTGAACTGATCACTGACCGGCTATGTTCAGCTACCTGGAGACCATTTGCAGTCATTCATGGACTTCATATTCCCAAACAATGATGGAATTTTTATGGATGACAATGTGCCATGTTACCGGGTCACAATTGTTCGCGATTGGTGGAAGAACATTCTGGACAATTCGTGCGAACGATTTGGCCACCCAGTTCGCCAGACATGAATCCCATCGAACATTTACGTAACCTAATGTAGAGGCCAGTTAGTGCTCAAAATCCTGCACCGGCAACCCTTTCGCAATTATGGACGGTTATAGAAGCAGCATGGCTCAATATTTCTGCAGGGGACTTCCAACGACTTGAGCTCATGTCACGCCGATGTGTTGCACTTCGTCGAGCAAAAGGAGGTCCGACACATTATTAGGAGGTATCTCATGACTTTTTGTCACTTTGATAGTCACGCCTTACCATACTATGGCCATGCCATAGCGTCCAAGCCTGTTGACTATGGGAGCGGGAGGTCTGTGAGAAAGAGGTTGCAACCCCTTGCACCATTTATTGGCATTCTCTTTTGAGATAACCTTCCATTTTGTTACACAGCCATATGAGCATAGTAGTGAAAAGTCCCAACCAGTATTCGAACTCGGGGCCGCGTAATAGAAAGGGAGTATTATATTTAATTAAAATCTCTTTTTTGGATAATCATGATCTTTAACATTCGGAATACCAATTGTTCATTTCCTAAAGGTATTGATAGATTTCTTCCATTCGTTTGACCTCATGTATGAGATGCCTCTATCCCTGCTTATTTACAGACTATAGATTTTCATAAATAGTATATGCAGAACACTGATATAACGTTAGAATTTCTGATTAAATCTGCATCCCTCGTACCTTGCATCTCTTTCCTTCATGAATATGCAAATTATGTGAACATGCTTTTCAGAAACCGCAATCCAAACACGCGAGAAGATGTGGAGATCCAAGATGTTAAAGGCGTAAGCTGGAGCTTGCAGCGTCGCGGAAGGTAGTTAACTGAGTAATGGAGGTCGACGCGACCCCGTATCTGGGGATTTGAACGCTTACCTAGGGAGCGAGGAGAAGCGAACGAGCCAGGGAGACTAGTAGTTCCTACCTGCGGGTAGTCCGCCTTTGCGGCAAGAGCACTCAATCCTCTCTCTGTCTCTCACCCACTCTCTCACTCTTTCACGCTCTCTCACTCTCACGCTCTTTCACTCTCGCTCTCTCTCACTCTCACTGTCTCTTTTCTACTCGGTGCTCGTCGCCGCCATTTGTCGCCTGCCGCTGCTGGATCGTCCTCCTGTCAGCGCTGCAGTCTCAGAAGCTGTCTGCTCGCGGGAGCACCCTTCCCTCGCTGGCCCCAATGCATTCCCGTCTTGCGGAGCCTTTACCGACATTCTTCTCCGCGCTCTTCGTTTTCTGTATCCCTAGCTAGGTCGCCCATGCCACCCCCTCGCATATTTCACTGTTCTCGCCTCTCTTGCTCCGTGAACTCCGGCCCCGTTTCAGCGCAACGGGGATGTTCTTTAAGCCCGTTTCTTGGCAGAGTCCCGCGTCTCCTGGAGGACGTGATCCGTTCATCTTAAGAACCTCTCCACCCAGACGGAACTCCTATCGCCTGTTTCACTAGACCACTCGTTGTTAATCGCTCCTACGCTTCAACCACTTCTAGTTCCTACTCTGCTTCTTTTTCCTGTCCCAACTCTTCATAATCGTTCAGTGTATCTTGTCAGATGCCCGCTTATACCCGCAGATGACAGATGGTGTTACCTTGCGAGAACTTCACCACAATTTCGTTCCTGCCTCCATCTCGGCCTCGCACTTTTGCGTCCGTTTCGCCCGCCCCCCCACCCCTCCCCCCTCCCCCCCGTCCCCCCGCATCCCCTCCCGCGTCCCTCCACTCCCGCATCCTGTACCACGTCCTCTCCATCGTCCCCGCCCGCATCTCCGTTCCCATCCCCATCCCCACCCGCCACCGGCACAGCATCCTCCCTCGATCGATCGACGTGGGGGCCGGATCGCGCATCGCGCTTTCGCAGAGGCCCTGCACGTCGTCCGCGGCGAGGGTGGCGAAACTGGAACAGTAGCGGGGACGAAGGGGGCGCCGGAGACGGTGCAGCAGCGGCGGCAGCGCTCGATTGCTGCCGCAGGCGCCAACGCCGCAGCGGCGCAGCGGGCGGACGCGCTCGACTCGCCCCCTCGCCCCATCCCAGACTCCACCCTCGCTCCGGCCTCGGTTCCGCCCCCGCCCCCGCCCCTGCCTGCGTCCAGCCCCCAGCGCTTCGCTCACTGGCGCGCTGGCGCGCCCACGGGGAGTAATCCTTCCCGCTGCGCTCGCCCCATCGCTCGGCACCCCTCGCCGCTCGCCCGGCGCCCGGCGCCCTGGGCCGCTGGCCGCGTGCCGCGTGCGTACACAAAGGGGACTGCGCCGGGCAGTTGCGTCACCGGTGTTGTGCGTCAGCTCCTTTCCTTGTTCCCCCGCAGCGCTCTCCATGCTCTGACATTTCCGTCGTCTTCACCTGTTTAGGCGGCCTTTGCCATCTTTAGAATTTTCGATCGGTAACTTAGGGCTGTCACTTTCAGTTTTCTAGATACCCAATATCTCCTCTCAGAGATGCGTCTGCTGTGCGTGACGTTCAGCCAGTTGTCTTTCAGATTGAAAAGTTCATAGGACTAGGTATTTTAGGGACTGGGTAAACAATCTCTGGCGTAGTAATTTACATCGAACATTTTCTTCTGTGGACAATATACTTATTCTACAGGCAATAGGACAAATGAAGTTGTGTTTATTTGTAGAAGAAAAGAAAATGAAGAATTTACTGAAAAGTCCACCAAGCTGGTATCACAGAGGACAGAAACACAAAATTAAAATTGTATCTTTTTCACTAGCCGAGTAAATAGCTCTCTACAAAAATTAACATAAATGTTCGTTATTTTACAACATATTGCCAGATGACATTAAACAATTAAAGACGATTCAGAAGTATAAATTCAAAGTAAAATATTTTCTGGAGCACAAAGATTTCTATGTTTGCTATGTTGTACGAAATAAAAAATATATTGGATTTGCTATTAATATTAATGAATTACCTTTTGTATTGTACAATTCTAAGAGACTAAATGTTCTTGTATCGTGAATCGTACTTCAGCTTCGGGGCCAATGATCTCCATCTGAATACATACGTTTAAGTGGAGTCCAGACTAACTTGTACAATAACCCAATTGCTTGTTTGGCTGGCTCTTCAAAATTATTACTAAATCTCTCTGAGATCAAAAAGGGTTTCGAATTGGTGCATGTGTTTCTGGATATTCAAATCAGTTCTTTCAAATTCCCACCTCTCCGTTGCTCCGAACTGTGTCATTGCTTCCTTTTGGCATGTAATCTGTGAGTTTCAATTGTTTATTCAGATACCAATACGAAGAAAAATCAGGCATTATCTCAATAAGCCAGTAAAAATGGTGAGCTAACCTATCGACAGGGTAATATTTCTCCGTCCTCGCCCGACTTCTCTGTAGTTTCCTTCCTCTTCCTGTTTATCCTTCCTCTTCCTTATCCTATCCCCACCCTGAAGTATCCAAATAAACACACCAGGATTCTTAAAAGGATTTTATTCCAAAAACCAGGTACAAAAGCCGCTGTGCCGAATCACCAGAAGATTGTACAGAGAGAGAGTAGCCGTGTCGTCATAAACCAGAAGAAATACCAGAAGTTGCCGAGACACAGAATAGCCGTAGGGGAAGTCCAAGTTCCCAGCACCGTCGTCGTCGTCGTCTTCGTCACTTCACACAATAACACCACAGTACCACAACACTTGCCAGATACTCTCACTGCCTCAGCCGCTCACTGTCTGCCCTGGCGTTGCGCTGGGGCCCTCTTATAGGTCGTCCGTACTGTAGGCCCGCTGACTAGCTGGGTAGTCGGGGCGGGGTTGAGTTTCTCCCCGCCTGCTCGGGCGTGACGGCCGCGCGCAGCCGGGCTCGGCTGGCCCACACTGGTTGTCACCAACTGCCGCCAGGGGCGGTAACGCACCGCTGACATTACTCGGTGGCGGCACTTTCAATTGCGTGCGGCCGGTCACGACACACCCCTTACTTACTCACACTTATACGTGCATGTACAACACTGTCGGGAGCACAGTCGAGAGCTTTTCCCAGATGGGGCGGTGCCTCACTGGTGGAAGAAAACTAGTTGGGGAAAACCCCGCATGTCGACGGATAAGTCGGCTCTGGATCTCGCCAGCCAGCGGACGACGATCACCGCCATCTCCCGCGATAAAACATGCACGACACGTAGCGGACTAATGACCTAGTCGTTGACGCGACCGGAATCACTAATCAATCAATCAATCAATTCTTCGTCCTTTGGATGAAACAGTGTTTTTAGTTTCTCGTATAGGTAAGGAATATATACGTCCGTCAATGTGTATGTCTGTCTGTGAACACCACTAGCGCTTAAACCATACGTAGGATTTTTTCCAAAATGTATATTCCACGGTCGATCTGGGCTCGACTCGAAGCGCTGCGATTTTGAAAAACTTTCTTTAAAATTTGGGGTTACTTTACATGAACCGCCTGACATTTTCAAAATTTTCTCAAAAACGGCTCCAAATTTTTTCCTTAAATTTCTTGTAATAATATGTTAAAATACGTATATAAAGGTGGTATAGATCCGATTTTTACGGTTAACTCTGAATTTTCGAAAATTGCAAAATCTTGATTTTTTTCGACGTCTTTCTACAACTACAAAATTGAAGAGAGATTTTACCTTCAAATTAAATTTGTTGTCCATATTTAGTTCTTTCATTAAGGTCACGTACATTTTTTGGAAGTTTTAGTAGTTTTTGAGCAATACTGCATGCAAAATTTAAAATTTTAAAAAATTACAAAAACAATATTTTCTCAAAAACGCTTCAAATTTTTTTCTTTGAGCTTTTGGTAGAGATAGTGTTCATTCAGCACTATCTCTACCAACCATCTACTCTTATAAGGTGAAATAAACGGCATATTGCTCTATTCTTTTGTTTTAAAAAAATACAAAATTGTAATTTTTTGACTCGTCTCTCACATTGTTAATAATTATATTAGCGGCAATTTGTTCACATTATTCTATTTATGAGTACATGTGCTTTAGATAATGTCAGAAAAAGTTTCTTGAAAACTCAACAGTTTTCTGTTAAAATAAACTCAAAACTGCATTTTCAGAAATGCTCAAAAGCATTTTTTTTAAAGATGGCTCCAAATTGTTTCTTCATAGTTATCCAACGGGTAGTGCCAATTGCACTGTTAAAAATGACAAAATTCCATTTTGGGTTATTCTTTCTCCACATTTTTCAATGAAAACGGACTTTTATGACGACGTTTTCTCTTCTTTAATATTCTTAAAGTAATATTTCAGTTCAATTTTCAGAAAACCGAAAAATTGAGAAAATATAGTTTGGTTGGCGATAGATGGCAGCTGGCGAGAGAATGGGGCAAGTCCGTATACCAAGGAAATTAAAAAACGATTACGAGAAAGTCTGTGCCATTCTCTTGCATCACTAGTTTATTTATTTTGGTTAAACAATGAAGGTTTTCCATACAGATATACCAATTTAATTGATGAAAAAATACATTTCATTAGACCTGTTATAATTTTTTTTGTGCTTGTAGTCTCTTTTCTACTTTTTATGCTAAACAAATCGTTTTACGCTTACCCTGAACACAAAAAGGAAGTTTCGTGTGCCCTGCCACACTTTTTAATTTTACACCCAAACAGCAGAAATCTACCGGTTAGAACTCCATTACAAGAATATCCACCACTAATGTAAGGGAAATATGCATCTATTTAGTCTGGGATCCTTTTACTTATATTTTGTCTGTAGATATTCGCAATGATGACTGTTGCAAAATTCAATAAATTATTTTTCACATTCCGAAGATTTGCGTAAATTTCTCTTATATTATTTTAATGGTATACATACCTTTTGCGGCTTTCATACGCAGACAATCTTTATAAATAAGGTCACTAAACATTGAGAATTTCACGGAGACGTGACAATTTGCATATGACTTTGAAAATATGGAGAATTTGTTGAAAAAACGCATCTAAATATTCATGCCAAATGCAATCCGCAACACCCGCTATCATTTTTTAATATAAATCGTTAAATAACTCCAAAACGAAGCGTTTTAGGGTCTTAAAACTAAAATATTGACGCTAGAGGCCTCAAAGAAACATTTCCCACATCGAAATCTATACCATGAGATATTTTTAAACATTTTATTACTCTTCTGCTGGATTGAAGCTGAATAGTTTGTATTGACAAGGGGGTATTATATTGTTGTCAATTACAATGAAAAGCCTAGATTCAGCACCTAGATTTATTTACTTTTTTGTTATCAGGGCTCGACAATAAGGGTTATGCTGCCGAAAATTCGTCGTTTTTTCGCACATTACGTAACTTCATCTGCACTGCGCAAGTAGTAGCGATAATGTAAAAATCTGAAAAAAAATCACGATTTGTGTTTTGAGAGGAACGTTTGCGATTTTTTCAAGCCTGTTCCAGAGTTCACGGAGAGTAAAAATTGTCCTTTATTTTCAAAACAAATTTTTGCGTTTGAATTTGAAGCTGAGAAAATATCAAACTAGTGCTACAGAATGGAACAGGCTTTCCCGTAGTGAAGTTTTCTAATTTACTTTGTGTGTACTGGCTTTACGGTCATGCCCCATTCTCTAGCCAGCTGCCATGTATCGTCGCCAAAAGTACTTTTTTTGCATTTTCTTAATTTTTCGGTTTCCTAATAGTAGAACCTAAGAGTAAAACCTCGTCATAAATGACACTTTTCATTGAAAAAATTTAGAGCCGTTTTTAAGAAAATGCTCTTAAAGCGTTACTATAGATGCGAAATTTGAAACTCTTTTGACAGAGAATTTTTGAGTTTTCAAAAAAGGTGGTTTAAAGACATTTGAGGCACATTAACTCACAAATGCAATAGTTTTTACAAGTCGCTTGAAAGGTGCCTATTAATGGCGAGAGATGTTAAAAAAACACATTTGGTAAGGTTGGAAAAAATAAATGAATTTCCCATAACGAAATGTATTTCATTTTAAACAGTGCAATTAGCATTGTCTAATGGAAAAGTTTTAAGAAAATATTTGGAAGCATTTTTGAGAAAATGGCGTTTGTGCACTTCTGAAAATGCGGAATTTTATACTCATTTTAACAGAAAACTGTTGAGTTTTCGAGAAAATTTGTATGACATTATTTAAATTATATGTACTCATAAATACAATAATTTGATCACAAAGAGTAAACAAACTGCCGCTAATGTAAATATTAAGGACGTGACTCATATAAAAAAATTACATTACAAAAATTACACATTTTTGTATTTTGTAAAAATCAAAAGAATGGAGCAATATGGTGTTTATGATATCTTATAGAGTGCATTTACACGATCCCTTTCAAAACTTAAAAAAAGATATCGAGCCTTTTTGAGAAATTTTTATTTTATAATTTTTTTAAATTGAAAATATTGCAGGCAATATTGCGCTACTACGGTTTAGGAGATAGTGGTGTTCACAGACGGGCAGACGGATGAACAGACGGACGGACGGACTTTTAAAAAAAGCACATTCGTTTGCTATCAGGGGACACCAAAACGTGTATTTTTCGTTGAATTCTGAAAAGCGATTATCCACATCATTAAGTAAATTTCTCTATACTGCGTATATTACTCACTATACGTACCTATACGAGAAAGTAAAAAATATTTCTGATAGTAGTATAAATTATTTTCTTATTTTTCATATTTTTTCAATCACATAAAAGAGTTAAGTTAACGGAAAAAATTGAAGAAAAAACATGTTTCTGGCTGTAGAGGGGTGTGAATGGTGGTTCGGGGTCGAAGAAACCTTTATTATGTTAATTTATAGTGTAACTACCCAATGTCATTTGGTGTAGGGGAACTTTTTACTATGGTATGCGGAGGGACCTTTTGCCCCCCCCCCCCCATACAAGATCCGAAATCCGGCCTCCAGCAATAACGCTGTATGAGAATTAGGTCGGTCCATGCAGCATGAGAATAGGCGAAATAATACTATGAATTATTTCCATTTTCAGTTAAAACCGAAACACATTTATTGTTTTAGTATTATCACGAGAACCTGAGTATCTAACAAAACCATACACACATCTGATATGGGCGGATGCTGCAAATTTTTATTTGAATTTCTGCGCTCAATGAAAATTAGTACGATAAATATAGATACACATAGTTATTGTACACATAACCACAACTTGATTGTCGATTTTGTACTTCTTCTTTTGGATTCCACACATGTTGGAAAGTCTTCCATGCGTCCACGAATGCAGCCTGCCCTCGCAGCTCTCTTTCCGCAGAGCAGATCACCACTGCATCCCACCCCGCCCTCGTGCCTCGCCCCCTCCTCCAACCGTATTCCCGGAAGAGGATGCGGAGAGGGGCAGGACGACCCGCTCTGCGAATATAGGGAGTTCCGGCCGGCTGGGCGGTAAGTGAATCGCTTAAAAGACGATGCGAACGATGTTTATCCGGGAACCGGCTACAGGCACCAGGCGACGGGCCGAGCAGCCGCCCGCACGCTCGCGAGTGGGCGGTGCGCTCCTGGCGCTATTCACTTCGGGTTCTTCGCCCTTCCAATCTCTCCTTTCTCGCGTCTGCGGAGCCCCCCCCTCGCGCCGCTCCTCAACGCCCGGTTGTTAATGTCTCACGAAGCTCGCTTACCACTTCGCTATTCTCGAGCTGCGCCGCTCGCACCCATGATTTGTTCTCCTGGTCCACGTTTCCCGCTGCCATCCCGCCCCGCCCCGCCTCGCTCCGCCCCCCCCCCCCCCCCCCGCCCCACCCCACCCCACCCCCCCCCCCCCCCCGCCCTGCCCCGCCCCGCCCCCCCCCCCTGCCCCGCCGCGCCCGGCCCTCCCTGCCCCTCCACCCCCCACCGTCCCGCCCAGCCTCACCTCGCCCCGCCCCGTCGCGCCTAGCGCGTCCGGTTCGCGTTCGTATTTGCGTCGCTCGTTTGGCGGTTCCCTAGATAAGGTGATATTAGTGTTGTGCTAAATGAACGAGAGTGCTCTGAATATAGAGTTTAACAATTTATCATGCCTTTCGATTTACACACTGGTTCTCGCTATACACGTCTCTACTTCAGATTAAAATCGTATATCATGTTACTTTTTACTTTCTCGTATCTGCGTCGTACAAATAGAAAGTTATTAGTGGTGCAGAAAAGTGCCGATTTTTCGATTTTGTGTGTCCCTGAAGCCGAAGAAATGGATTTTTCTTGTTTGTAAATGCAGTAAGTTACTCTCTCTCTTACCTTCCCTCGAGTGTTGAAAAACCACATTTTGAGATCAGGGTTATCAGAATCTACGTTTCTTCATAAAAAATGATTTTCCCCAGGTGTCTGTCCGTCTCTCTCTGGCCATCTCCCTCTCTCCGAATGTCTCTCTCCCTCTCTCTCCGACCGTCTGTCTCTCTCCGACCGTCAGTCTCTCTCCGACCGTCAGTCTCTCTCCGACCGTCACTCTCTCCGACCGTCACTCTCTCCGACCGTCTGTCTCTCTCCGACCGTCTGTCTCTCTCCAACTGTCTGTCACTCTCTCCGACCGTCTGTCGCTCTCTCTCCAACCGTCTGTCACTCTCTCCGACCGACCCTGTTACTCTCTCTCCGACCGTCTGTCACTCTCTCTCCGACCGTCTCTCTCTCTCCGACCGTCACTCTCTCTGACCATCTCTCTCTTTGTCTCTCCGATCGTCTCTCCCTCCGACAGTATCTCTCTCCCCGACCAGGTCTTTCTCTTTCTCTCTCGCCGTAATTAAAGTGTTACATTCCAGTTACTTATTTGAATAATTGTGTGTAAATATAGATTCGGAATATAAATAATTCAGTGAACAACGGTACTGTTTTGTCCAAATAGGTGTTCTTTCAGAAACAATATAAGTAAATCATGTTTGTTAAAACAAAAGTGATTTCGATTTTTTTCTCTAAATGAGACTAATTCTATATAAAAGAGGCACCAGAACTTTTATTGAAATTGCAACATAATGCTTGTGACAAGTATAGTCGTATTTGTTGTCTTTTTGTCCATATTCAAAAGTTACAGCTCCCCTCAAGTTCACTTCGTCATAAAAGACCAGTTCAAATGTGCAAACGTTTTCGTGTGTGTTTAATTAGTTTTATAATACTACGTAGTCGTTACAAACAATACCAAAAGGATGTACTGTTGTAGCATCACTAGTTCAAACTTGTTTTGTGACATTAAGGTGTCTGTCAAACTTTTTATTCAGTTTACACTACTCTTGATATATTTTAAGCCGTTATGTAAAAAAAGTAATGTGACTAAAGTAATTTTCCTCTGGACTTCCTAACAGTTGTAGGAATTCAACAACCACAATTATGTAACGACGATCCTCATGTTTAGCAAAATCTGTAATTGTGTTTAAAATCATTTAAAAAATAAAGGAGATTCTTTTATTGGCTCTGAGAAGCTAAAATATTGATTACTGGGGACTAATAAGAAGACATACTGCGTATGTCTGCGTTGATGTTGAAAGTTGTTTTCAAGTGAAAAGAATCTTCTTTATATGATTATGTCAATAATGATGATAATAATAATAATAATAACATTCTTTTATTATATATTATTATTATCATTAATGCTTTTTTTAAATTAGTCATTATTTATACTACTGTAATAAATATAATTTACTTCATATGCTTAAGCAACTTTATACAACTTTATACAACTTTTCGGAAAACATGTTTCTATCAGCAGATACTAAAAAATATTCGAACTTCATACAGTTAAAATTTTTATTTGACGTGACATACGTAGGCCTATACTGTATAAAAACATGGTGATTATGTTTTTATACCGAGAGACTCGAGAATAGATGCATCCAAGCTGTAATCTGCAGATCACGTCATATAATAAAATTAATTATAATTACTTTCTAATTATTATTGGTATGTAATAATTATTATTAACTTTATTCCTCAGTTCAACCGTGCAAAAGGAATCTGTCTTTTGGTGTCTAAGAACCAGATATTGCTGTTGTGAGAAGGGAATTCACTATATCTCACTTGAGCTTACTGTAAAAACCGTCGAACAATTTGAGTAAGTCTGAAGTAAGCAATTTCTGCAATTTTTATGGATCAGAGGAACTGCAATATCTATTGTAGATGCTACTTTGCTTTTTGATTAATTGATTGATTGTTTGTTTCGTGTTTCTGGGCGCGTCAATGGAGTTAGTCATTATTCCCGTAAGTGTAGTGCATGTTTTTTTCTCGGGAGATTGCGGTGATCGTCCCCCGCTGGATGGCGAGATCCGGCGCCGACCTACCGTCGGCTAGTGGGGTTTCCCCCTAACCAGGACTCTCACGCCAGCGGGACACCGCCGGGACAAGCTCTAAGCTCCCGACCGGTGTCCCGGAAAATGTGGTAGTGTAGTGTATGTTAGTGTAATTCTGAGTGTGTAGGGGGAGAGGATAGGACAAGGAAGTGGAAGAACAGATCGCGCGCGGTCCGTGGCCCGTTTGTTAGGGTACTGCTCCGGCATTCGCCTGATGTGGATCAAAGAAACCACGGAAAACTACCGATCAGAGCAGCCGGCCGCAAGAATTCTCCTCCAGACAGCGACTGAATTCGACCTAGCTGAAAAGCTAGTGTCGAAAATGCTGCCGCTGTCAGGACTCGAACCTAGTACCTCCCGGTCACAGGCGCTGCAATGACATCAGTTGATGCAGGGAGCTACCGCTCCCGGTGCTACTTTGGTGGTTTTATCAATGAGGAGGATATCAGACTTGTTATAATCAGCTGTTTTGTCCGTGATAACAAATCAGTCCCAGTACATCACATTTATTTTTATTATAATTTATTATTATTATATTATTTTATTAATATTATTATTTTATTATGTTATTTTATTATTGTTTTATTATTATATATTATTATTATTATTATTATTATTACGTACGATAGTATTTTCATTTTTCTGAATTGTAATGCTATTTGTATTTCCGTAATCGAAGTAAATGGCATTTTGTTAATGAAACGATTGACGAAAAGAGGAAGTTTAATTTTTCATGTGATATTGTTCTTAGCCTTTTGTAACTCATGCTGAAGTTCATAAAATTAGTCATGCAATATTTCAGGAAGAGAGGAATTACATGGCAAAATTTAGTATCTCCTACCTCAACGGCGAAACTATGTTCACAGTTATTTCTGGGTCTGCGGAAGAATTACGTAACATGGAAAGGAAGAATACAAAGGAAATATGCGCAACGAGCTTTACATACAAATATTGTATACTGGCTCAAATAGAATAGAACACAACGCTGCCAGGGTATTCATGTTTTGCTCGCTTTGAAATACTGGTTTTGCACAGAATGTTTTTCATATACGTAAATGTTAATTTACTTTTCTGTTCATTGTATACTCTAAAATGCAATTCGATGGACTTTTATACTTTCTGGGTTATGAATTCAAGTAGTCAGTCGACTACTGTTCTAATAGTACAAGAGATAAATTCACAAAACGTTACTCATTTGAAAACGTTTGAAGTAGAGTTACAAATAAATCCATTGGTTTCCATAAATCCATCCTTTTCTTTCTTCAGAGGTAAGTGCCCGTTGACAGGTTTTGCCGCGATTTGTGCATTCCTGACCCATCTGAACAGAGATGGACTGAAATTTTCTTAAATACTGCTGCTAGACTTTAATTTATCGTTGCCCTGATAGATTGCAACTATAAATTTACAATCAAAATGTGGCATTTTTCTTCGCAGAAGCAAGCGCCATTGGAAATTTTGCTATGGTTTGTGCCGGCTAGCCACATCTGAATAGTCACAGAAGTGGTATTTATACAAATTTGAGACATTTAAATGTAAATCACGGCCGATCTTCCAAGTTTTCAACAAAGCCCTTGTCGAGTTTAGCGACACATTTCCGCCTATGACGGACTGGTGTGTTTCGCTGCTGAGGGGTAAATGTATCGTGTAAAATATTACAAAGAATAAAAAACTTCATTGTATTATTTTACATTGTACGTCGTTGAAAATTCGTGGTCGGATGTAAAAGTAGGCCGAAATAACTTTGTTTCAAAAATATACATCTTTTCGTTTTCCAATATTTGCCAAGGCGACTCTCAGGGACGGTTCTGTACTTATTCTATTGAAATCCCCTCCCATAATTTGGTTCTGAAGACGTCCGCGATTCAGCCTAATTATGACTATTATTTACATATTTATGTCATTGTAGCACCCGCCTGTCTCGCTGGTGGCGTGGAAGATTTTTCATTTTATCGTCCTTAGTGTGCAAACAGAGAAAGTATTGCAATCGTGCTCCTGAAAACGGCGAATATTTTTAAAGGAAAAAACTCGAGCCCTTATTATCGAGCCCTTGTAACGAAAAAGTTGGTAAAACTTGATTTAACACATATACTCTGACGTCCCCACTTAACTAATTGGCACCCACAGATAACTAATTGAATATGTAAACAGGTGCTCGTAAACGAGCTTGATTTTATCCCATGGAGGAAGAATAGAAATCATAGAAAAACATAGACAAGAAACACAACGCTCGCCTGCTCGCCCGTTCCCCCGCTCGCCCGCCGCTCGCCCGCCGCTCGCCCGCCGCTCGCCCGCCGCTCGCCCGCCGCTCGCCCGCCGCTCGCCCGCCGCTCGCCCGCCGCTCGCCCGCCGCTCGCCCGCCGCTCGCCCGCCGCTCGCCCACCGCTCGCCCGCCGCTCGCCCCCGCTCCCCCCGCTCGCCCCCCGCTCGCCCCCGCTCGCCCCCGCTCGCCCGCCGCTCGCCCGCCGCTCGCCCGCCGCTCGCCCGCCGCTCGCCCGCTATTTAATCATTTGCTCAACTGTTCACTTGTATTCTCGAAGACATGTTTAAGAAAGTGAAGTGGCGAAATCGAGATACAAATATAAACGGTCAAAAACCGTTTCATTCCATAACAGAAAAAAAACAGATAAGTGAATAGGAGAATATCACAAGCTTGGGCAAAATTTTGGAATCTGAAGTTTATATTAATAGATGAAACACAAACGATAAAAGTTAAAAATGATATCCTTGACAATTTTGTTCTCCTTGTACTAATTTATGGCGCTCAGGCATGGTCTATAACCGAGAAAAAAAGAGAGCAATACATGTAACTCAAAGATGGAAAGGAAAATACTAAGAATACCGCTAAAAGACCGCGTAAGAAACACGGAAGTAAGAAGAAAAACGGAAATAAAAGATGCAGTCCACTGTGCCCAAATACTGAATTGGAGATGGGCGGTACATATAATAAAGGTGAGACATGACCGCTGGGCTCACATTACAACGCTCTGGGATACGACGATCGGTAAACGGCAGGCAGGAAGACTTCGAACAAGATGGGCAGACGAAATGAAGAATGTAGGCGCTCTGTCGACCATGAACTGCACGAAACCAAGAAGAATGGAAGAATTACGAAGTAACAAAAGAACACTGATATGAACTTAAAATTGTATGAAAAAGTATCAACTTAAATTGTTAATCTAATAATCCCTCAACCGTGTAGCTCATGTGTAGGCCTTCCCATCAAATTAATGAACTATCCTCCATTTTGGAGAGGTCTTTGCCCTGTATTGGATTCCATTGGCTTTATTATTATTATTATTATTATTATTATTATTATTATTATTATTATTATTATTATTATTATAACTATAATTATTATTAATATTATTATTACTCATTAGATGATGATAATTGAGCCCATGGGTCTCAATGACTTCTGTAGTTCAAGAACACTTAATCTCCAATAAATAAAAAAATACATACTCCCATTTGACGTATATGGATTGTATACATTGCAAACAAGCCAGTTTTATACAGAAAAAAGTTAGGTAAAACTGTTCAAGAGTCCTCGTACATGAAGGAAGAGTGGCCGGATCATGATGGTTCTCTGCATACGGTCCAATTTGCGAGGTTCAAGTAAGCCACAACCGCATGCACCTCCACGTTGACATACTGGATAGATTTTTCTCACATATGTACTCCTTCATTTGACCGTAAAATATATATAGTTGTCAAATCGAGAGATCGCGGAGGCGGAGGGAAGAGTATGATTGGTTGGCTAATTGATTGATTGGCTGTTTGTGATTCCGGGCACTTCAACTGCTGGTATCATTAGTCCCGTAAGTGTAGTGCATATTTTTCGCCTCGGGAGGTGGAGGTGATCTTCCCCCGCTGGATGGCGAGATCTGGCGCCGACCTACCATCGGGGTTCCCGTCAACCAGATATCTCCAAGTGGAGCATCGCCCTTGCCGGGACACGTTCTAAGTCCCCTACCGGTCTCCAGGCATGTGTGGTAGTGTAGTGCATGTTAGTGTAAGTAAGGGGTCATAGGACAAAGAAGAGAATATCGCGCGCGGTCCGTGGCCTGTTTGTTAAGGGCGCTCCGACATTCGCCTGGTGTTGACTGGAGAAACCACGGAAAAGTACCGATCAGAGCAGCCGCCCTCTACAATTCTCCTCCAGATGGCGACTCAATTCGAGCTATCTGAAAAGCTAGTGTCGAAAATCCTGCCGCTGGGCTAGTGCCGCTTTGCTAATCCTGCTAGTGCCGAACCTAGGACCTCCCGATCAGACGCACTGCAGTGACATCAGCTGATGCACTGAGCCACCTATCCCGGTTTGATTGATTGGTGATTCCATGCGTGCCAACTGTTGATGTAAATTATCCATGTTTGCATGTTGTGCATGTTTTATCGCGGTAGTAAGTGGTGATCTTCCCACGCTGGATGGCGAGGTCCAACGCCCACCTACACGTACGCTAGCTAGATTTTCACCAACCAAACACCTCCTCAGCCGGGACACCCTCTAAGTTCTCGACTGTTCTCCCGACGTTTGTGGTAGTGTAGTGCATGTAAGTGTAAGTGTTGTTAAGTGAGGGATGAGGATAGGGCAAGGAAGAGAAAGTAATGATCGCGCGCGGTCCGTGGCCCCTTTTGTTAGGGTACGCCTCCTGCATTCGCCTTGTGTTGATCGGAAAAACCATGGAAAATTACCTATCAGAGCAGCCGACTCCCAGAGTTCTCCTCCAGACCGCGCATGAACTTGACCTAGATGTGTAGCTAGTGTCGAAAATCGTACCACCATCGGGACTCGAACCCTAGGGCTTCCCGATCATTGCATTGCAGTGTCGTGCATCGCATCTGTCAATGAATATTATAAGGCCCATCAGCTCCCAAAGCTACATTATTCTAATTTTACTTAATTTATTGAAAACAATTACCACTAATTGATTGTATCACTTCTAAAACAATATTCTTAAAGAGATAACAGATTTAAAACATGAAGTTAACATTGTTATTCTTTTATTAAGGAATTTTTGGGGAGGATTGGAATTGAAATTCACCTTCTCTGTAATAATTTCTGCGCCTGTCCCACTAACTCGACCCTTTGTACACATTTACAGTTAAATTACTATTAAGACGAGGCACGGAAACTCGCGTGTGAGGAACCAACCCCCAGCATTCGGCGTACTCGCATCATCAGGGACATTTCAGCACCGTCTACCAGCAATAAGATACACATGAATAAAATCAAATGCAATTAGCCATTGCTAAATTAATGTGGACATAATACTAATTATATAATATATTCCTCGC
Source organism: Teleogryllus oceanicus (assembly GCA_964035755.1). NCBI lineage: Eukaryota > Metazoa > Arthropoda > Insecta > Orthoptera > Gryllidae > Teleogryllus > Teleogryllus oceanicus. Next base: position 265,183,566 of record CAXIVR010000001.1, read on the forward strand.
ACGCAACCTGGAACGAATTTGAGGCCATTTGGAATATAATCTGATATCGTGAGTAACTTTTGCATCTTCCAGTGGACTCTTGGGTCGAATTAGCTTCAAACATAATGTTTCTCCTCAACTTAGCGTTAATATTTCAATTTAGTTCATATGAATGCGAACTACTAGAAACATGATATAAAAGTTAATAAAGTGGTGTCTGATTGAGGTGACGGTATGAACCAGGAGTTCACACATTAATATACGAGTAAAAACATAGTTCCTTTGAATTATTGAAACCGGGAGCGGTAGCTCAGTACATCAACTGATGTCACTGGAGCGCCTCTACCGGGAGGTCCTAGGTTCGAGTCCTGACGGTGGCAGGATATTCGACATTAGCTTTTCAGTCGCTGTCTGGAGGAGAATTCTAGCGACCGGCTGCTCTGATCGGTAGTTTTCCGTGGTTTCTCCGATCAATACCAGGCGAATGCCGGAGCAGTACCCTACCAAACGGGTCACGGACCGCGCGCGATCTTTCCTTCCACCTCCTTGTCCTATCCTCTCCCCTTACACTTACACACACTTACACTAACATGCACTACACTACTACATATTCCGGGAGACCGGTCGGGAGCTTAGAGCTTGTCCCGGCTTGGGCGGTACCCCGCTGGGGGGAGAGTCCTTGTTATGAGGAAACCCCGCTAGCCGACGGTAGGTCGGCGCCGGATTTCGCCATCTAGCGGGGGAAGATCACCGCCATCTCCCGAGAAAAGCATGCACTACACTAACGGGACTAATGACCAAAGCAGTTGACGCGCCCGGAAACACGAAAAAATCAATCAATCAATCAATTGAATTATTGAACTGTACTATTTGTAATGGACATAAATGTCTTTGGATGATGGTTGTGGGAGTATAGTGAAGTAAATTGTTTTGGTAATATTCCAAGCTGGTATATTAAATATTTCATTTTATTTATTACACATTTCATCAGTATATATGAAGTGCTTCACTGCGCAAATCTGATTCTTTTTAAATATTTAATTTTACTAGTTATAATTTACTTTAAAAATGTTATGTTTCTGAACAAATAACAACGAATTTCACTTTTTGGTGTTGTTAGAGGTTGATACAGTTTTATTTGTCGTTATACATTAGTGACCAGAACATAATAGGTGCTTCAATGTCTAACAAATATTCTTCTCATGTATTGTAACATTCTTCTCATTAATTTTACATGTTGGAATGAGCGTTAATTATCGGCGGTCGCTAAACTAGTGATTGGCACAATTTAAAAAAACAATTTGAAGGGCAATTATTTATTTTTTTGCGAAATTAATAAGCAATTATACATATCTAAATGAGGAAGTATTTCGATTTGGTGATGACCGGTTGTAGATGGGCCAGCTAAAGTCGTAAGGCAGTTAACTATTAATTGCGCAAATAATTTGAGAGTCGTTGAATTATTTTTGAACAATTAATTAGCATTTAAATAGTAATACATTGTGGCATGTTTTGTGATGCCAATTGTGATTGTGCCAACATAAGAAAAATCCACAGCAGCTGGTGTGAACCTTAGGGCCGAAATTGCTTGGTCTCGGACTCGGTATAGACTTTTGGGTAAATATTATGTACACAACTTAATGGAAGACATACCTGTTTTCTGTGATTTGATTACAATTTCATCCAGAAATCATGTAATTTTGTTCGTCATTATAAGATGAATACGTTCATGGTTTGGGTAAGGGTAACTGTGAACATATATATAGAGTGAATCACAAATTTCTGCGATGGAGGCTTCATGTAGAGAGGAGAAAGGAAGTTTATTGCATAGGTCTCCGGTAATGCTTTATTACACTTATCGAAACTTTTATTAATGTTAGTACATGAGACCCTGGTTAAAATTGTTGCCCGAATATTCATGTTGCGAATAAAATTTATGTTGATCTCAAACCTTTTGGCATCCGCAAATTATCTCCCACAGTCGCAAGTCGTAGCTTGACAGTATTCTGACCCATAAAACAATTCGGAACAACGGGCCTGATGTTACCCTCTGGAATAAATCTGCCAAGAAAATTTGGTTTATTGCTTTGCAGTCATCAGTAACAGAAACATGATGATAGAACACCTGTCTAAAATATACAAATACTGACAGCTAGCTTTTCTATAAAATAACAATGGTGTGTTTCAGAATTGAAAACTATTCCAGTTGTACAGTCAGCAACTAGCTCATTCTAAAAATCCCTCAGCAGATCGTTGGAAGACCTACGCTCGGAGAATATTATCATCAATAATATTATCATTAACCAGAAGGCAGTTATCGTCAGTACGTGCTCACTAGTCAGGAAATCTTTGGGGTGACATGCTAGATTTTGGCACTCGACTGTTGAAATTGTATTATTACTTTTAGAAACTGTGTTATTTTAATTTAATATGTTAGAATACCTGTAATATTTTGCATACTTCAAATATACCCATGTTTCCATGCTTTGATATTGAATGTGTTTCGTATCTGTGTGAGACCAAACTTTTGAGAATAAACAAAATAATAATAATAATAATAATAATAATAATAATAATAATAATAATAATAAAAGTAGTCCACAACTATGAACCTCGTCACCATTCACCAAAACTTATTCGACACGCGTGAAATCTTAATACTGCCAAAAACAATAGCGAACAATATTAGCTAAATTCGGTCTAACGAAACTCCGCTGTCCATTGTCAGTTGAACCTCCATTTGAGTGCTTGATCCTCAGGGCGCCACCTTCATAATATTCACGGGCTGGGCGCGCGTTATCGCTCCGTGCCACGCGCCTGACGGCCGGCGTGGGCGCGCCAATCGCGTCGGGCGCCAGCGGAGCCGGTCGGCTTGCGGTCGGCGGCGGAGCAACGCCGGCGCGCACGCCCCCGCTCTCGCTCTCGCTTCCTCTCCCCTCGCCCCCGCCCCCGCCCCCGCCCCCCCCCCCCCCCCCACTCAACACACACACAGCAGCCGCGCGCGATTCAGAAGCAACGGCACGGCGCCGCCCAGCGGCAGAGCAGCCGGCTACGGCTGTTTCTGGGCCAACGCCATGTTTTAATCCCGCTTTCGGCGAACGGACAAAGCCTGATGATTGTGGCAGTGCCGTGTTTGCAGCAGATTTCACAACGGTGTTACAATTCTATTTCAACTAACGGTTCGACTGTGGATTTATCCTATTCGCTAATGCTCTCTCTGGGGAGTGCCGGTCAATTTTTTCAGTTTCCTTGTTTCATATTCCACTCAGCAGCTGAATTCTGATCGATGAAAGTGATTTGCAAGTATTTCATTTGCAAAATGTTTTATTAGGTCAATGGCAACTGAGCCACGCCTAATCAAATTACAATTTGGATAATTGCAAAGTGCAAAAGAAAACTATTCTCCTTTTCCTTGTCTTTCTCCCACGTCATCTCCTTTTCCTTCTAGTAAAACACCGTGGTTACAAGTAAATCCATACATGGAGGGCGGCGCTTTCCGCAGTGTCGAACACGTCTGCAAGCTCTGCTCAGTGCCGCCCTGGGGAGTGGGCTTGCATTGCTGTGCTTACCAGTGTGCTTCATACAATCAAATGGAGCTTCCAACTCAAGAGCGCATGCACGAACTCCCTAATGCATTTAGACGGAGAACATCGGCACGCTCACTTCGGGCCGGGTTGCTTCGCCTATGACTCCATCTCTTTTCGTCGCTTTCTGTCCTTGTCAGCAACAGCGATTATGTTCAGTGCAGGGCCGCGCGCCTACGCGAGCCAGTGTATGCTTACTTCCTAGAATTTTGAAAACCAAGCTGAGTTCTGATCAGTACCAAGAGTGGTGATTACATAGTGTAATAATTACGATTAACTGTCTTTTCTCCCGGGTACACGCAGCTTACCTGGAGCCTAGCTTACTTTGAATTCACGCCACTGCACATCCCAATGTCCAACGGCCCTAACCGCCATCTCAGTGGTAATCTGCACAGCTTTCAATTAGAAGGAATGTGGTAAGGTGTGACCCCAAGCGATGTTTGTCTTTGTTGTCCCACTTCATATGAGCAGGTGTACTTTTCTTTAATCATAATGTTATCAACAAATTTGCTTTGCCCTTCCAGACGCAGCTATAGCTGTTTGAGGCTTTTCTATAATTCATATCGTATTTTTGAAAAATATTGTTTTAAATTATTCCTTGGAGTTTTAATGCCGCTTTTTAAAGAATTCAAATAGCAAAGAAAATCACTTAATTAAGAGCACAAAAAATTAATACACACTGAGATAACTTTCAATTTCTTGTGTACTTTTAAAACAAATTTAATATAATAGGAGTATTTGGGATGAATAGCATGTTCAGTGCACGGTTTCAAATTTAGAACAGTAGTTTTGTTTCGACTTTTTTTGAATTTCGACGTTTAAACAAATAGTGAGATATAGTGCTTATTTTGTACTCCATTTAAATACATTTAATTCCTCAAATTGTTGCATGACTTTACTGTCTTTATTGCATATGTAAATTTCATATAGTTTCATGCTGCATTTTAGTTTCAAAAAGTATTAATTTTGAAACTTCATACCACAAATATTTAAGAACTATTTACGTCATTCTAAGTGTAGATAAATGATATTGCTCGTAATGGTTAAAAAACTGCAGTCTTAGTAAACTAACATTGTCCATGTCCATGAAATAATTTACAAACTATGTACTTTACGGAGCGGCCACATACGATATGTTAAGTATCACACATTTATTTTATTTTTTAATTCTGTTATTTGCGTAACAACGTTCCAAACTTTCTTGGACGTTGAACGTGGAGTAATTCTTCTTGAACATATCACTCATACGCCAAATCAAGTCGTAAGTCATAGTCTTTCATCCCTATCGTCCAGGGACTCAGCGCCCTTAGTATTTGGGATTTCCAGACTGTCACACATGCCGGGACCAGCGATTACTCGAGTTGCTTAACTTCCGTTACTTCACGGAGCTTGGTCAAAAAGTTCGACTATCGGCTCAGGCATTTCATTGACTACTATAGATTCCATATAACCCCACCCGCCAAACGAAAAAGGTCTTCGACCACTAATGCCTTGGCTTTCAAGCATCACCAAAGACTAGGTTAGCAGTCTTTGAAAGTCTGATCTCGCCGACACGTTCGCTTGTACGTCCTTTGCATTACAATGCTCCCCGCTTGTATTCTTCTGAGCCCGTCTCGTCCAGCACTAGCTACGCACTGCACGTCGCATGCCAGAATTTAGTATTCGCTGATTCACCGCTCATCAGATTAAATTGTAATAGGTATATTTCGCATACAACTGTTTCCTGTACACTACAACAGTAAGTATTTGTAATACATTGGTAAATGACTTCAATACGATCGTAAGATTCCCTGTCACGTATTGTTTTATTTCAACATTTAACTACAGCATTTGAAGAAACGTGCGCTAGACTTTTTGATCGAACTTTTGCGGTAATCGTGCTTTCGTGAAATATGAAGTTTTAACTTCCACAATCAACTTCCACTTATTTCATCACAGAATACCGTGCATTACAAATATCCACTAATCATATCCCATTATTGTTCGAATTACTCCTACACCTACTCCTACCCATATCCATTTACATTATATATTGCTTTGTTTTCTGTCTGGAGCTGCTGTCTTCGGTCAGCTCATCGAATACATAGGGATTCTCTCCCTCCCTTTTCTTTCCCCCCGGCAATGAATCCACACCTAGACTAGCATTCCAGTCTCCCAAGACTGTTTTACACTGTCTGTTACCGTCCATTGGTGTATAGCTTCACAAATTTCTTCAACAATTTTTCTCATCTTGCGCAGTTGGCATGGACTACATTCGAATAGTGAATAAATCACTGAAATCAGCTTTCAACTTTACAGCAAAAATTCATTTTGGTGTAATTTTAGTACTCTACCTTTAACGCACAATTTATGATTTTTTTCCTTATAATTTTCCCGATTCGGTTTCTCATTTTTGTGCGATTCTGAGTAGTACTTTTAAAATTCTACAACTCTTTGTGTGCACCTAATCTTCATTATGCCCTTCCGACAATATCCATAGTCTTTCTTATCCTGCCTTTTTAGGTTTACTAATGGGCCCGTTTGCAACAGTGTCAAATAGGGTAATTCTTATTTTCACATTACTTTTACTTTTCTTCTCAAACTGTTTCCTACAAACATCCGATTGCGAGACTAACTTCATATTCATTACTTAAGACATAGCCATAAGGTGAAAACACTGGAAGTAAGCGTAGATAGCACTCAGCAGGGCTTTGAATCAATGAGGTGGTTTTCCATTGCCTTCTGATTGATTGATTTTTTCGTGTTTCCGGGCGCGTCAAGTGCCTCGGTCATTAGTCCCGTTAGTGAAGTGCATGTTTTTTTCTCGGGAGATGGCAGTGAACTTCCCCCGCTGGATGGCGAGATCCGGCGCCGACCTACCGTCGGCTAGTGGGGTTTCCCACTAAACGGGACTCTCCCACCAGCGGGGCACCGCCCAGCCGGGACAAGCTCTAACCTCCCAACCGGTCTCCCGGAATATGTAGTAGTGTAGTGCATGTTCGTGTAAGTGTGTGTGTGAGGGGAGAGGATAGGACAAGGAAGAGGAAGGACAGATCGCGCGCGGTCCGTGGCCCGTTTGGTAGGGTACTGCTCCGGCATTCGCCTGGTGTTGATCGGAGAAACCACGGAAAACTACCGATCAGAGCAGCCGGCCGCTAGAATTGTCCTCCATGCAGCGATTGAATTCGACCTAGCTGAAAAGCTAGTGTCGAACAACCTGCCGCCGTCAGGACTCGAACCTAGGACCTCCCGGTCAGAGGCGCTGCAGTGACATCAGTTGATGCACTATGCTACCGCTCCCGGTCTCCATTGACTTCTGCATTTGATGACGCCGCTCTTAAGAAGCACATTTTAACACGCATTTTAGCCATGCACGGTATCAGATGTAGTAGTTGCCTGTTTGCCCACGAGAAGCATTTCATTTCCCTCCTCTCACTCATTTTCTGATTAGTCTGTCGCGTCTTTTTCCGATTAGCCACATGGATACTCGCCGTCTTAGGCGTTATAGGCTCTCGTGAGAGGTTGATTTAGTTGAATGGATAAAACAGGCCATATTCAATCTTGCACATAGAACTGATGGTCTGAAACGTACCGTTCAAACATTCTCATTGTTATTTACGAACTGCAACATGGAGAGTAACAATACGGAACCTTAAACTTGAAGTAAAAGGTATCTAGTAGTCACTGTCTGTCAATCAGTGACGAATATAGACTAGAAAAGAATCACTTCTATTTCTGATTGATGTTCTGAAATCATTTCATTGTTGAAGACTTACCTTGAAAAGAATTTGCAATTGTGCTCGATGTTATAGATTTGCTATTCTTTTCCTGAAACTCGCTCAGCGGATCGCAATAGAAAAACTCCCATAGTACCCGTGAAATATTTCGGCACGCGATCGAAAACCCACTGCCCTAACTACTGGGCTTTCCGAAGTAGTTCGTTCTTTCCCAATTCAGCGCAATCTTTCGCAGCACGGACGGCGGTTCCAAGCGCAGACAAAGCGAGCTTCAGCGCGAGGTGTACCATTACGGGCCGGCTCTTTTCGCAGCATCTCAGTGGCGAAGGCTGCTGTTGCTGAAGCTGCTGCTGCTGCCGGCGGCGGCGGCGGCGGCGGTGGCGGTGGCGGGCGCAGGGGGGCCGATTCGGCCCGGAACGCGGAACCGCCTGCGGCGCCGCGTCCTGCCGCTCGGCAACCCCGCAGCCGAAGCCACAGTCGTGGATCTGCCGGGAGGCGCAGGCGTCGGCGGCCTGACTGAACGCCCCAGCGCACAAGCGCGGCTCGCACCTCCCCCGACGCGGGTCGCCAGGACCTTCCAGCTCCCGTGTCTTTCATGGGAACTTGTGGCGACACACAAGAGTGGCGAGCTCTATACTTGCATCTTAATGAGGAAACTAAAAGACAGGCTGCTCCTAACGTTACTAAGGGGCAGCCTGGGCCAGGCCTAGGCTCGCGGGACACTAGTGGCACGTCTGAGCTCGCAAGATAGTACTGGGAAGCCTGAGCTCGCAGGACCCTAGTGGCATGCATAGGCGCGCAGGACACTAGCTCGAAGGAAAAGACCCGAAGGCAAAGTTCCCGCTGATCTCGCTTTACGCAATCATAGCACTTTCACGTTCATATTATCAGTAGTAATACCACGAGAGGTTCTGAATTCATCTGGGAAACTCAGAAGTTCGACTGATATTTAAGAAGACTATTTCACGAATAAAATGATGCATAACTAATAAAAGGCGATGCATGAATAAAGTATTTTTTTTTAATTTATAACTCACCTGTCAGAGTGACAGGAACTGGATAATACAATTGTTTTGTTTACTTATATACTTATAGGAGTTCGGTGGACAAACAAAACACGACAACTACCAAATAAATAGACGTCACAAATACAATATAATTTTAAAATCACAATTCATTTACTCAAATTGTTCAAAATAAAATTTTCAAATGAAGTACGAAAGAAGATATTAATAAACAAACAAAAATTACACATTATTTAAAACAGCCATTATTAAATACACAGTTTTAAAAATTGTAAATTGGAGGATCGGGGTTGTTTTCATTTTCGTTAACTGTGTTGGAAGACGATGGAACAATGATATCTCGTAATTTATAAATAATATTCCTGTGATGTGAATTAATTTGGAGGTAAGGCTTCAGAGATGATTCGCTTGTATGGCGTGTTATTTTAATTACCCCTTGTTCTTGAACGCCAACTTGAATCATATTTGATACTACTTTCGTACGTGCAGAATGATTTGTAACTTTTTGGTGTTGATAAGACAAAAACGATAAGACAAAAGTGATAAAACGCGAGGAGGATTACAGCAGCGATTGGCTCTTTTAGCTACGAATTTTTCAGTGTGACTGGTCGATGATTCCGCGCGTCAACAGCTTAGGTCATTAGTCCCGTAAATGTAGTACATGATTTTTCCCTCGGGAGATGGCGGTGATTTTCCCCCGCTGGATGGCGAGATCCGGCGCCGACCTACCGTCGGCTAGAGGGATTTCCCCTAACCAGGGCTCTCCCACCAGTAGAGCACCGCCTCAGCCGAGAGAAGCTCTAAGCTCCCGACCGGTCTCCCGGAATATGTGGTAGTGAAGTACATGTTAATGTAAGTGTGTGTGTGTGTGTGTGTGCAAGGCGTGAGGATAGGACAAGGAAGGGGAGGGAAAGATCGCGCCTGGTCATGGCCCATTTGTTAGGGTACTGCTCCGGCATTCGCCTGGTGCTGATCGGAGAAACCACGAAAAACTACCAATCAGAGCAGTCGGCTGCTAGAATTCTCCTCCAGACAGCGACTGAATTCGACCTAGCTGAAAAGCTAGAGTCGAAAAGCCTGCCGCCGTCAGAGGCCTACCTCTCCCGGTTGATTGGTCGAAATCACATGAGTGAAATAGTCATCATAATTACTTCGGATGGAAAGGGAGTAAACTACGTAGCTCCCCGTCGGGCGAGAGAAGCGGCCCTACGCTTGCCTCCTGAAGTTTTGTCCCCAGTTCCAATGGGGATTACGTAGGCCCCGCGGGTTGCCTTCGCGTAGCATCAGCGCCTAGCGTCGCGCGGAAGAAGACGCCCCGTGGAGGCACTTCCTCTCGCAAATAATGGCGCCGCTCCGAGGCGTGGAACCTTCCCGTCTAATGGTGTACCCGCTGCGCGTTTACGTATTTGTTCCTTCTTCCAGGAAGCTTTCTCGCAAAGTGGAAAGCTTTTGGAACACATATCTGAATTATGAATAAGTAGGACTCGGATTTCGAGGTAAATACATATTTATTTTGCTATCATTTCAAGTGCTGCAAATGAAATAGGAATTGCAGCAGCGCTCCTTATTTTCCAAAAACCAAATTTTGTTTCTTTTAAAAACACATATTTTCATAATTTTCCACAAATAATGTTTCCAGTGAACCAAATATTATTACATAATTCGTTAAATTTTACCTAAATGAATGAATGCATTCAGCATTTTAAAGTTTAATATTTGTAATTTTAAAAAATGTAATGAAAGATTTTTTAGAATGTAACGATCACATGCCAATTTGTAACAAATCGCAAATCACATGTCAATTTGGAACTTCCTTACCTTGTTAGTGGAGTAAGTCCACTGCAGTACGCTAACAAACGGGCTACGGGCGACGCGCGATCTTTCCTTCTTTTTCCTTGTCCTATTTCCACGCCCTACGTACACACACTCACATGCACTACACAATCACACTTGTCGGGAGCTTAGAACTTATCCCGTTTGGGGTGGTGTCCCGCTGGTGGAAGATACCTGGTTGGGGAAAATCACTGCAAGCCGACGTAGGTCGGCACCGGATCTCGCCAGCCGGCAGGGAAAAATCATAGCCACCTCCCGCGATGAAAGCATACACTACACTTACGGGACTAATGACCTTAGCCGTTAACGCGCCCATCTGGATACATTTACGGATGTAGTCGCTCAATGGTAAGGGTCTGATCATAGTAACAAAATTATGAAATGGAGTAGGTTCTATATTATTTCTATGACGCATGAAGACGTGCCATCAAAGTGATGCCCTATCGCGCGGTGTTAGCTGTTATGACATTACATATTCACTTCATTCAGAAATCTGCGCATGCCGCAAATACGTGCATATAGTTATCTTCCTAAAAAAAAGAAAGTGGATTATAGAAAGATACTTTGACCAGCTGAGAAGATTTCCAGTATTGCAAAATAGAATTCGTGGCAAATCATCCATTGTGATATCAGTAAGGGTCCAATGTGCTTCAAAATAGAGCAAAGTACTTACGGGGATCCAGAACATCCATCACACTGTGTGCATGACCGCAGTAATATTCACAAAAGTGGACCTATGTTATGTATTATTTATCAAATCATTTTTGAGTATTTATTTTTTGTACTTCGAATGCTATTATCTTTAATTTTCATAAAACACAAAGCGAATTATTGTACCCACGCGTGGCTGCTTCAGTAAGGTGCTTACGTACGCACATTTTATGTCAGTGAAATTGCCAATTTACATGACACTGTTGATGTTAATTTCAGCGGAATTACGTAGCTTTCCTACCAGCATGGACAATTTTTTTATTCACGCGCAAAATATTATTACATTTCTCTCAATCTTCCACATTCGCTACCCATTCGTTTTGTCATCCACGTACCCATCCTCCTCTGCGGAAGACAGGTTGGACATCCCTACGAGGTCGATTTTTGCGCTTGTAAGGTCGCACGAGAAGGTATCATGTATGCGCATAGTTGGCAAGGCCATCTATTCCAACACCGCGAGCGAGTTCCGTTGTCTCCACACCAATGACGTCAGTTTATCCTTATCATGTCCACATCGTATGTACGTTATGAGAACATTTTTTCTGACATCTTATGCTTTTTTTGGATCTGATTGATTTGTATTTTATATTTAAGTGATTTTCCTTTCATAAATACATCGTAAAATTCATTCTATCTTCTTGGTTCCGAGAACTTCATGATTTTGAAAAATTTTGCAGCTAGCAATTTTTCTTCGCAGCTGGCAAGAGCAACGAGTAGCTTTTCAATATTACGACATATTTTCTGAAGACATCGCTATGTAAATTCTTATAGATAAGTATAGAACAGGAAACGAGGTACGTGACAAACTGAGGAGAGAATTTTATGAATGAAGTATGCAAATATATTGGAAAATAACAATCTCGAACAGTAGCTCACTCATAAGATAAGAATGCTTATCCGCGTATATTAAGAAGAGATTGAACAATGTTCTGGAATCTTTTTTTTATTCGCGAAATATTGCAACTGGTATAAATACATATGCCGCTCTTGTAATCACGAATTCAATGAGCGTAATAAAATGGATTCATACAGATATTTAAGGAACAGATAAGCATGTGAGAACCTAGGAACCCAATATCGTTTTCATCATTCTAAATCGACTGTTGAAAGGATTCATTTACAACCTGAAAGCGGTACCACAACAACACGTACTTAAACCAACCCATATCGTTTTGTAAAAAAACCCACAATCGTTAGTTTTGACTACACAGGGAGTTAGTGGATAGAAACAAAATGTATCCACTTTTTCGATCTCAGGACCCCTCAATACGAGTTTGGCTGTCAAACATTCGCCATTTTTTACGCATAATAACAATACTTTCTCGAAAGCAGTGTGTGAGAAAATGATAGAAAGACGAACCATTACTTACATAACCAACAGAAATGCTAACCTAATCTCACTAATGAGAAAGTGGTCATGAGAGGGTAGAAATATCAACACTGCAAATGTTGCTTTAAATCTCACCCCCTTTAATCTTACGAAGGTTCAGTTCCATCCAAAGCACATAAAGAAGTAAAACATGATACAGGTATTAAGATGTAAGTGGTATGATGGTAGATGTAAGCGGCTATTTTATATATATATATATATATATATATATATATATATATATATATATATATATATAGTCACGGAACACGCAGTCAAAATTCTCGCGGCGCGTCGTGCATTTGCAACTCATCCGATCAGGCGTCGTTGTCCCTATGTGAGCTTCGCTCCGCGTGGGCGTTACCTCTGTCCAGTGTTCCGGACGAGGGCGTTACCACGACGTTCACTGCCGATGCGCCGTCAGACTTGTCGAGTTCATTTAATTCAGTTGTCCTTTCTAGACTAATACTAGGACTGCACGTTAGGGAGCATACAGGCAAGCTTACGACAAAGAAAAAGATTGTGGATCTGAGACACAAAATCATATATTCTTTAACCATAAGTAAACTCATACAAAGAAAAACTGAACGAATGCCAATAATACCTCTACCTGGCTTCAACTAAATTAAATTTACACAAATAAACTATTTCATGAGCTCATGGTAATTTACAATGAACATTAAGGTTTAACGCTTCACTCAATAATGTCGGCAATATCATGCACACAAGTATTGCAAGCAATATTCTTTAATATTTCATTACAAATTTTATTTTGTTCCTCACTGAATTCAATTTTATTGAATGTTTAATTAAATCAGTTCTTTGATTTTTTACCCAATTTGGATAATATCCATTTAATTATGCAAGATTGTAAATATACCTGTCTTTGTTCACACGGGTACTCACGCTTCTGCAACGCGAAAGGGGTGAATGTACTCTGCGGGGCTGCCTGGGCGTAGCTACTGCGGGACCCCCAAGCGGGCGGGTGACAGGTATGTGCCGACTCGGCGCGGCCGCGCCTCCGACTCCCTGGTGGTTGTGACCCTTCCGTAGACCGTCGCGGCCTTGGCTGCGGAACCTTCCTCCCAAACAACCAAATGCGGTGCCGGTCGGCTGGATCCATCGCTGAGCTTGCCACTTCTCGGTTGCAAACTCTCGCACCTCGTTTCTTCTATTTTTCTTCAAGCGCGTCGATCGGAAACTGCGTGTTTTTGAATTTTCGTCGCAGTTATTGAAGTGTATTGGTAAATTCTAGCGGTGGATTGTGCTCTCGTGAGTTTTACAGCACGAATCAATTCAAAATGGCCCCAATGTTGGATTCTAGTTCCACTGGTGATGGCGCACATTGCACTATTTCTTCGTACCAGTACTCCTTTGCTCGCAACTTCCACCCGATCGTAACACAATTCTCTGCTATTCGACCACTAGAAGCGACCTGGTTCATGCACGTATTTTTAAGTTCATGCAACGATGGTTTATTTCCACCGCGTCAAATGCCAGGACTCGTGCAAGGGTTATTTCCTCTTACTTAGCCAGCGTAATGGCCAAAAAGAATAGTTCGTGAAACGATGGATAGCACACCGTAAAGCACTCCGCAAGCATGATCCATAGTTCTTCTCTCTTCTTCTCTTCTCTTCTATATATATATATATATATATATATATATATATATATATATATATATATATATATATTTCTTCGTACCAGTACTCCTTTGCTCTCAACTTTCTATCGATATATATATATATATATATATATATATATATATATATATATATATATATATATATATATATATATATATATATAGAGAGAGAGAGAGAGAGAGAGAGAGGAGAGATAGATAGATAGATATATTATTGCTCTGGATCATTTATACATGATAGATGCGACATAGAAAATACACTTTCATTCATATCTATCTTCAAAATTATAGTTTTGGAATATTACCTTCTTGCAATTTTCGAAAATGCAGAATTCGCCAGAAAAAGCACTAGCGCCAATTTTTACCGTTCTTTAATACACGATGATGATGATGATGATGGTGATGATGATGATGATGATGATGATGATATAAACCCTGATATTGAATCCCTAAAAGAGTAAGGGTCTCCTGACAGAACCCAGTGATTCTGCTTCTCTCTCTAGGTGAACCAGTCCTTAAGAGATTTAGTGTAATCACAATAGTACTACTATCTAGTACCAGCCTGCCTGTACATTTCACTATAATACAAACTGCATACTTTAATACTAACTGCACTCAGTTTTTAAATACAGTCTAGTGTCACTTTTGTTCGTCACTTTGTATTTCACTTCATACATTTACTCTTATTTTAGTTTTTCATTTCTTTTGGTCCCATTGCTTTCCTTTCATCCTTTAATTATGCCACGTGGCCACCCTATTTCCATTTTAGTTGTTGAGCCCTTGCTGCTAAATACTTTAAACCGCTCTGTTTAGCAATTTCTTCATTCTTTACTTTATCCTTCTCTCATATGTAGTATTTTCCTCTCCATGTTTCTTTGGTGTTTAATATATACAAGGAGAATTTTTTTAAATATTAGACCAGTTTTCGACAAAATAATTGTTTAAAATTATCTGTGTCATTCAAAAATCCGCAGGATATTGTTCTGAGCACCTTTACTGATTATACATTTGGCCCATGACGCACAAAACTCAATTGCCTCTACATTGGTTTATTTTCAGATCTCAGAAACATGGCCACATGCTTTCAATAGAACATCATTCTTGCGCATCCTAGATAATTTCAAAAGATGGTATAACAGATATTTTCAGAAGACTATATTTATTGCCCTAGAGGCAAAACATGCTTTTGAAGGTTAATTTACTTCCAAGCTTCAGAAAGTATTCAACCTTTTTAATATTCGGTGTTAGATTTGGTGAAATAGCTCCTAGTTTTATAAAAGTGTTACAAAACGAAAAGACCCAAAGTAGTTTTATACTAATATTAGTTAGTAGCATTAGTTTTAAAACACTAAAATTAAGACTCCTATAGTTTTATCAGATCATAATAATTTTACGTAACGCATAGTAAGCTGGCAAAGAGTTCACGTACGCACACGTTCACGTTCACACGTAAGAATATATATATATATATATATATATATATATATAAATTTATGACTAATAAATAAATTCATAGAATTGCAACCAATGAAAAAATATGACATTTATGGGTGACAAAATGGAAATATCTGACCCTTTAGCAAACGGACATCCAAGACGTTGAAGGGAGGACAAAAGTAAGAACATAATTAGTACCATTTATATGCATTACAAACAACAAGCACATCCATTTAAAGAGATCAAAGACAATAATGCATTTCTATTTGAAACTATACATCATTTCATAAAAGAGCAAAATGATACGTATCTGCATGATTATATGAAGAAATGAGACGTTTTAAAAATGTTAGCAAAAATATTTGGGGACACACCTCATTCTATTCTCTGTACAGTGTATGCTGAAAGGTTCATTAAAAGCATGAAACAAGGAGAATAGTGTCAAAATTATAAAAGTATATTGTTACATTTCATAAATGTATTGAAACGCAATACATTTGTAATATAATAAATAATAAATGTAAAATCACTTTATTTTCAAGTGATACGAATCATGTATCAAAAAGTTCCTAGTTCACTTATTTTTTTTTTCCTTTTTGTTCCTGTTATGTTATGGTGTATGAACTCGGATCCTGTGAAATGAAGAGCGACCGCTTCGCTTAACACATGCGTTTGCGACGCAGAAATCTGTGTCATCTGCTGGGAGATCCGTTTTACGCACAAAAATAAAATATTTGTGAGTTATTGTGTAAAGAATAATGAAAGGAGGAAGACTTTCAATACATATTTACTCGTTTACTTTAAAACGTTATGAATAGTGAAAAGAAAGTAGTTGTTCTTGCTACTTAAATAGTGGAAGATCATTTTCTTAACCATAAATTTAGAAAAAAAGGTAATTCATGTATCAAGTGTTATTCTTCTTTACTTGCAATGCACAATAACTGCTACAAGCAAAAAATATCATTATCATAAGAGTTTCACTATCAAAATTATAATATTTCGCTATCGATATGGTGATAATAAGAAAATCTCTTTATTTTTTCGATAAAGAGTTTTATTTGTAATCGCTGTTCCTTGAATGCTGCCTCAAATCACATTCATTTATGTCAAAAACAGTGAAAATGATTTGAGATTTATCTCTTACTGACTGCTGGTTTTAATTCGTTTATTTGAAATAGAGTGCCCGAGAAAATATATCTGCTTTTACGTATTCTGGAAAGAAAACATGAAGAATAAAGATGGCATGAGAAGAGAAAGAGGTACAATAAAGACTTGTATTGTGTTTCGAGAAAAAGAAGCATAAAGATCGTTATTGATGGGCTGATATACCTTTTGATGCTTATTTTGAAAGGCTTTCTTAGAAGAGAGAAGACGCCCCGAGAAGTGTGCAAGTATTTGTGTTCTTCCACATTCTTTCTGATTCAGATATTTTGTATGACTTGTTTGGACGGGAAAGGAAGAAGAATATCTTCTTTAAAATAAGCTGATGCATCTGGTGACTCGGTGTATTGAGATCAACTTTTACTTACCTTCACGGAAAAGAAAATAACGTAAAAGGAAACATTGGAAAAAACTCACCCATAAAGCATTTCTTTTGAATTATTTATGAACTTCTTTTTCAATATTGGATTAAATTTTTGGATCATTACTCACCATTAGCGAATGTATTAAGATTATTATTAATAAATTAAACTTCTTGGTTAGCGGCCGAATTAATTAACTTGGTATATTTTTAAAGTTGTTCCATTTCAATTTCTGTGATTTTTAAATGAAAATTATTCTAAAGCCAACAGAGACATCTCTCAAAAACTATACCGCAGCTTACATTTTCGTTGCGATTTTCTTTTGCATGATAGAATCACTTAAAAAAACATCCAATAGCTATTTTGGAAAAATGATTATTTATTGTGTGCAGGCGCGTCAACTGGCATGCTCGTTAATCCCGTATGTGTAGTACATGTTATAACTCGCTACATCGTGGTGGTGGTGGTGGTGGTGGTGGTGGTTCTTCTCTCCCGCTGGAACGCGTGATCCGGTGCCCAAATACACAACGGTTTGCGAAGTTCTCCTTCAGGTCTCTTCCCCCATTTGAGGCACCACCCGAGACGGGACAAGCTCGAAGCTCTAGACATGTATGATAATTTATTTCATGTAAATGTATGTGTGTATGTGTATAAGGGGAGGGGAAGGAACAAGGATGATGATTGATATCGATCGGAGAAGCCTCGGAAATCTAGCAATGAAAGCAGCCAGGTGCTAGAATTCTCCTCCAGATAGCGTGGCGACTGCACTCGACCTAGCTTCACTCGATCTCGCCACGGCCGATATTCGGAACTCTAGAATCTCTCGTTCAGAGGCTCTGCAAAGACAACGATAATGATGCTTCAGGACCATCTAAACCGGTACACGTCGTATTTTCGGGTAAAAATTATTCTAATCCCCTTCTCTCCTTGCTGCTTACCTGTTGCATGAATCCCGTGCTAATGGTATCGAATGAAGCTTGGAAAGGCAAGTCGCGCCGTTGATTGCTTTTACGTGCTACTGTCGCTTCGGCAGTATGGGTGCGGTTACAACATGCGCGTAAGGTTGGTCACAGCGTGCCAACGCGTACCACATCGCACGCAACAGTATCTGCCTCTCTAATCACAGCTGAATCACTTCCTGAAGGGGAGGAGGTTACCGTTTTGAACACTCACTTATTGATGCGGGTGTATTTATGTCGAAGCCCGCCTGTTGCGTATACAAAGATAAGTTGTAAAAGCATAGGAGATGCTCGTGGAAGGAATCGAAATGATAATTTTGCGTTTTGACGTTGATACTGAGAAGATGAATGTATTGTCAATTTTTATTTCGGTTTATCTCCAAGCA
The DNA here is from genome assembly GCA_964035755.1 of Teleogryllus oceanicus. Taxonomy (NCBI): domain Eukaryota; kingdom Metazoa; phylum Arthropoda; class Insecta; order Orthoptera; family Gryllidae; genus Teleogryllus; species Teleogryllus oceanicus. The sequence continues at coordinate 265,201,733 of CAXIVR010000001.1, forward strand.
ATACGAGTATAGACGGCTTTTTTAAAAATCATCAATATTATTAATAATTTTGATGGGATGTAAAATAGCAACTTATCACAATTAAGGGAAATTTGCTTTCGTAGTGCGTGTAGAGCTCATGAATGAATAAGATTAACGTATTGGCAATCTTACATCATTTCTCTCTTATCCGCCACAATTATGCATCTTCTGGCAAACGAAAAAATATATTATGGTATCTAACCGATTGAGGATATCGTACTGATCGTTTGCAATCTTTAGGCAGTTCTGTGTAAACTAATCTGACGCAGTAGAAATACCGTCTTGCTGGTTGTTCCACCTCCAAAGAATGTCACCTAAACATACTGTGTGGAATTTTTCTATTTTTTAAATCTTTGCATCCATTTTGAATTTCTCGCTAGTGTCCCATCTCCCTGCATCGTCTCTCGCTTTCTTTTGGGTCAAGTACTCTGTTTTACGTCAGCGAGTTTTCCATTTATCTAATCAGATCGTGTGATGTAGTTGCGATTTATTAGTTTAAATGCAAGTTTCATTTTAGCGGAGAAATGGATTCATTTTTTCCTATTTCATTACTCTATAAATTTCTCGAATGCTCTTAACATTTCTCTTCCTTTGAAAGACTGCTTTATGCACCATTCCGAGAATAATTCTTTGGATCTACAAAAATAAAAGGCAACAACAAAATAAGGAGGTAAATTATGACACCAGGGGAAACGCAACGTGCTACGCTTCTGTGTGTGAACTCGTTTGTCGAGCTGCATAACCGCCCAGGCGCAATAACATTTTTTTCATTTCTAGGGAATATTTTTCTCAAACTATAGTGTATGAAACAACGTACACGTAATATTATAATTCACGATATTGGGCAGATGTTTGTTTTCAATTCCTCACTATAAGACATGTTCCAATGTTTCCATAAGCTCACTTCAATTTTTAAATTAATAGTATAACAATTTCATGTATTTTAATTCAACTAATTTACATCTGGGGAACACTAAATGATGTTGGTTTGCAGAATGATTACGATTAACTGTAATCTCTAGTTTTCTGAGTCACATTTCCACTCTTGTCGCGTTTGCCTACTCAGACTAAAATGAAGAGGCAAACAATGTGTGAACATCTTTAGATGAATATATGAAGGGAAAGAGAGCATTGATTGAAATGTACTCGTGACGTTACCCCGTGTTTCCGCACTCGAGCCTTCGAAGAAAAGCTCTAAATATGTAGATGGGCTGCTAAAGCGGGTCACAAGGCTTCCGGCGGCGCCGCCGTTTGTTTATCCGCGCGCCTTGCGTAAGGCCGCGAGGCACGTGACGGCCGTAGGGGGCCGACGCTCGCCGAGGGGGACCGAAAGGACCCGAGAGGGCCGCAGGGATCCGACCACCGCATGGCGAGCTTGGGAGGGGGAAGCGAAACGGAAGAGGGGGGCACGCGGGACGCAACGCCCCCTCCCTCTCGTTCCGCCGGCCGCAATTGCCAAAAAATCCGCGTCCCCCTCCGCCGCGCCCCGCTCCCCCGCGCCGTTCCGGGAACGCGGTGCGGCGGGGAGTGGCCGGCGCGGGGGAGGGGGCGAAGGACGGGGAAGGAGAGGGGCAGGGGGCACGCGGGGCGGAGGGTGATGGGCAGTGGGGAGCCCACCGCCCGGCAATCGGGAGGCAAACCGGTTTGCTGCATACGTTCTGCTCCTTAAGTTCATTCACACCGCGCCGCCATCCGCGAGCGTCACCTCCTCCAGCGCCGCCGCGGCCGCCGCTCCGCGGGCTGCGAAAGCGGCGCGGCGTGGCGCGGGCGACGTCCACAGCGACGAGCGCTGGGCCCCTGCGCCGCCGACCCGCGATCGCGCCCGGTCGCCTACATGTTTGCAACTAGTGTGCTGGAGCAAATGATAGGGAAGTGCCCACGGAAATGTTAATGGTCAAACGAAAAAAACAACGATTATTTGTGTATTATTCATCTTGTCTCTGTTCGACTAGACTCTAACTGCTTCGAGAATGGATAACTGAGGTGTATAGTTCGTTTTAATGAAAGTTTTATGCTACTTTAGATTGATTGTCTCTCTTATATGCAAACATTCCGATAACTAGGAAAACTGTCTAAGAAACACCTACACACACGGCACTTGAAAGGAATGTTTAGAATACTGTTAAGTGCCTTTTTTCCGTTCTACAACGTAGTCTTTACGTGCAGACGGTTTCCCTAGTCGCTTTTTTCTCTCCTAGAGATCGTAGTTCACCTTTTCTAGGGAAGCAACCCTTGTCGAAACGGCGTGAATCCGACCAGTCACTAGCTGCCGCCGCAAGGAGGGTCGGCATGCTGACGTCACCGAGTCAGTGCCCTCAGTCGTTTCGTGCCCCCTCCTCCAGCTCCTCCCGCCGCTCCCGCCCGGGCCCCTCCCTCTGCCCGCGCCGCCCCGCCCGCGCCGTGTTGTTATCCTTCGCGCTGCGTGATGTCATCGATGGGCCGCGATTGTGGTTTGCGTATTGTCGCGGTGGCGGCGCCGCCACCGCCTCCGCCGCCACCGCGGTTTCGAAGGCAAAGGCGGCGGCGACGGCGGCGACGGCGGTGGTGGCGGCGGCGTCTGGCCGACGGTACGCGCTGGGCCCGCAGCGCCGCGCTGATTCCCTGATTCGCCGAGTGGTTCGGCTCGCTTCTGGCAAGGCGAAGACGCGGCGGCGGCGGTGGCGGCGGCCTCGCCATGAACGCCTCGCTCCACGGCCCACCGCCTCTGCGCCGGAGCCTTCCCATCTGTTTATAGGGGAGGCGGGCAGTCAGGCTGTGGAGGACTGTTCGGCTTCACGCGAGAAGGAAATGCCCAATATTTACGTTATTACATTATCACAAAAGTAACTATTATTAAATGTACAGATGTTCCTTTATTCACATGTCGTATATGCCGGCATTTTATTTTTGTGTTAAATTTTATACATGTATAAGTTTGTGCATACAGGATCATTTACTGTCATAATTTATATGAAAACTGATCTTATGACAAATGATCTTATTTTATGTGATTAACTATTTTATTTTAGGTATATATGCAGTTTCTCAACTTCATAAAATGTATCCTCTGTATCCAATTATTTAGCTTTTGTCTTGCGTCTGTGTTTTACTTTTTCTCCAATTAAAACCAATACTTACGACCCTTTGACATTATGAACACGACACACCATTTGAGAAAAAGTTCCATCATTTGAATGTTGCAATTAAAACTACTCCCTAGTTTCTAATGACCACGAGGCGCCATATCCAGAGATATGTTCTTCAGAAGAATTTATTTATACATTTAGTAACCAATTATTCGAGTCCCAGTAAACCGAGACTCCATCTGAGGTAGTCTCGGTCCGAATTTTCTCGGCTAATCAACTACTGTACGTTGAAAGATTAATACATTCGCAGTAAACGTAAATATTTTCATAATATGAATATAACACAAATTTTTTACTAATTTCCCCAAATAAATTCCGAAGAATGCGACAGTTTTGGAGAGGATAGGATTATAGATGGACAACTTTCACCCCGACAATGGCAGCATTACATGTACAGTATTACCATATTTTTAGACAAAAAATTGTGCTTGTCACTTATTTGTTTTGATTCAGTGTTATAATACATAATTTCGCTCATTTGTTTGTTTTGGTGGACTGTTAGAAGAATTCTAAATGAAGTGTATTCCTACTTTAATTGATTATAATTATGAATGGTACAATTACACACATCGCCTTCCAAATTGAAAATTCAAATTATTCGAATTTTTTGATTCATTATTACAATAGGTTTTGAATTCTCAAATTTCCTCTATGTTGTGAAGGAAAATGTTTGCTAGTGATATAATCGTTTTACAGTTACCTACTCTCCAGTTTGACCTAATCCTTTGGACTACTGTCGGGCTTACTGTCGGGCTTACGAAGTAAAGAAGTAAATTAGGTTCGTGTAAATGTATTCATTTCTCAAAGATTCCTAATAACCCCATGAATAACACTTTGGAGATTACCTTTGAAATTATTTGTAAACTATTTGTAATGGATGGGTTTATGGTGGATGACTCATTAAAGTCTTCAACCATTAATTACTCTTCTTGATCATGAGGTTACAAAACGGAAGTATTAGATGTGCTTTCCTCGTATCTTAGTATGTAGAGAGGGTACTGAGGAGGATACTATTTGCCTGCGTTATTCATCATACATTTAAAAAAAACTTATTACCAATATGTCACCTCATGAAGACGTTACTACGGCACAAAGAATCCTTTATTCACATCTGGAAAATAACTATTATTTGTATGTTTAGAACCTTCTCTTTTAGTTATTGATTTACTTTTGAAGTGTTTAGAATATAGCTTCTGTGCAGTCACATTTTCTATAGAAAATCTTTCTCTTATTAAATTCATTGGAAATAAACACTCTGTTCTTGATATATGATCTCTGAATCAATGACAATACAAAAGTATTTAGAAACACTATTAGTCAAAAAAGCAACATCCAAGAATCCATTCTGTGCTTAAAAGTCTCAATGGTCTCAATCAAAGGCGCACCCAGAATTTCTAGGGGTCTGGAGGCTACTGGTATATTGCCCATCCGACTAAATTATTTCTTTGTAAAGACTTTCGTTAATATTTTTTATTGTAAATTGATATATGAAATGACTTTTGTTAATATAAAAAATGAGTGGCTCCAAGAGCACTACCTCCTTGAGCCACTGGTCTCAGCCGTTCCTAAGTCTCCGGCGAACCACTCGTTTTCCATTCTGCACGGACGCTGTGCTTGCAGCTGCGGCAATCCCATTCGGAGCAGACGCCGCCGGCGCCGCCGTCGCCACCGCCGCCACCGTCCTTAAGTGGCTCTCCCGCAAGCGGTGGGCGAGGGTGAGGTGCGCGAGCGTGCGGGATGCTGTGACCCGATTTCACGGCGGTGGCGGCGGCCGCGGAGACACTCCCGCGCAGAGGATGCGCTCGCCGGACACAGGGCGGTTGCGCAATGCCGGCCGCCGCCGGGGTTATGCAATGCCCCTGAAAATCAGGGGCTGTTCGTTGGCGATCAACTGACGAGGCGGCCGGGCGCCGGCGCGCGCGGGGGCGAGGCGCGGGGAGGCCCCGGGGTGGCCGGAGACGGCCTTACAAGACGTCACGTGTCCGCCGCCGCGGGGAGTGGGGGAGTGGAGACAATATCGTTTGTTTGTTTTTTTGACCTCGTTCTATGTTATGTGGGAGTGTCTTGACAATAGGTTCATTGAAATTTTATAATGAAATAGTTGTTTATGCTGTCGTTTCGATATTATTTTCACCTTCGTCAGGTCAATTTGACAAATTGATGGTTTTACAATATTTTACAGAACTAAAATTTCGATATAATTTTGAATGTTTTGTAAAATATTTGTCTCATAGCCGTGATGAAAGTGAAATAAATACCAAACGTTGGCATAAACAAATTATTATTATTATTATTATTATTATTATTATTATTATTATTATTATTAAATTCCAGTTGACCTATTGTCAAGACTGTGTTCCATTTTTCCTCTTCTTCTTCCTCATCTTTTTCTTATTTCTTTTTCTTTCTTTCTTTCTTTCTTTCTTTCCTTTTTTCCTCCTCCTTCACCTCTTAGTTTTAGTTTTCATTTTCTCCATATTTTTCTTCTGTTTATCTTTTTCCCCTTTCCTTCTTTTCATTCCTCTGCTGCTCCCCCATTCTCTTTGTTATCTTTCACTTCCTCCCTGCCCCTCCTCTTTCTGATTTGCCTTCTCCGATATCCTGCTGCTTTCCATTGTTAACTCATCGAGCTCTAAGTTCGACCTGATTCGCTCTGACAAGTGGTTATTGCATCACACTTAGCCACATCTTGGTCTGCTGTTATTTCGTTTCTCAAGCAGTTGGCATTTCAGCTCTTTTATACATGTTTATGCTAATAGCATTTTCATTGTATTCTGATTGAAAGGAGTTCTCAACTTATTTCCGGGATAAAAGCAGAGGAGTGTGTAAATGAAATCAAAACAAGAATACAGTTTTATTTGAGCAGTAATGTGACATGTATTGCTTCCAGTTGAATTACAGCTGTCATAATAGCAAAAACAGATTATAATCGTAATTGTAGGTTAGTGACCATATTCTTCAATGACATTCAAGTACTGCGAAAAAGCGTCCTTCAAATTTAGTCAAGTCATCCATATTATTACTATTTCCTGATACCATACATACGAGGCAGCAAAAACTCCGTTATCGTAAGAAATGTACGCTTGCGGCAGTCGTGTTTTAATTTAGAGAGATCAAAATCCAACTTATGTCGTGTCGGTTCCATCAAATTTAGCTACTTTTTGACATATTTCTTATACTACTTCGAGAGCAGGAGAGCTACAGTCGGTAAACTATGTACCTTAGCACACAGCATTTATTAATTAGAGCTTGCAGCTTTTAGAGTCAGATTCGTAGCGATTGACTCAAAACGAATTAAAACTTGAACATGTGAAAAAATGGAACACCAACTTGAAAAAACTGTACTTGTGACGAATCATCTGCTAGAGTGGAGTTAATGCCCTTGATTTAATAATGTCAAATACAATTTTGCTGTACATAACATATCTTTAGCCACTTTACTTTAGCCACTTTAGAAATTTACTTACGCCACTCGTAATTTTGCTTGTAGATTATATACGTATTAATAATATAAATTCTCAATTTGCGTATTATATATCTAAGTTCTTCTCATGTTTTAAAAGAACTTGAGAACTCAAAATTCATTTCTGCCTTCTTTCCAACAACGAACGATTAAATAATATTGCCTATTTAGATGGTTGAGGGAATCAGTGCATTGAAGGGTCACTGTTTTAATGCGAAGTATCTAGTGCTCAAATCCAACGTAAATATGAATACAAATGTCCACCCTTCGATATCTTATGACGCGTCGTGTAGGACTTCGAATTTTCGCTAGCCCCCGAGACTGAGAGACAGTGCGTGATTTCCCAGAAAGAATCCTCGGTGGGGTTTTACGAGATACATCCTATAATGGAAAATGGTGCAATGAAACTCACTGACGCCTTCCTTTCAAATTTTACGTTTCCTTTGCGATCTGACTAGCAAATTCCACCACTACTATATGTACGTTGTTTTACATCCGATCTAGAACGAAATGATTCTTTTATCTTTGCAGTGCACGTCTCACGTTTTCCCCTCGCATATCTTTCTCCAGTCACAAATCATACATTGAAGATCCAGAGCACATTGTCACATTTATTATTATTAGAGGAGATCTGATCAAATCCGTTCTATTCATATGTAAGCTGTACATGGGCATCACGTTCCTGTTGTCTACTTCAACGCACCTAACTCCAACACGAATTAAAAACCAATAACCATTTGGCGCTTTCCTAAGCAGATTCACTAACATTTGTTAACATTAGGGCCCTTTACAGCTACCTACCCGTTGTTTTTAGTAGTTAGTTTTTAAAAGTTAACTTTTAAGTATATGAAATAAGAATAGTTATTATATAATGATAGTTCTGAATAAAGAATAGTTTTGGAAGCCAACTAATGCATATGAAAACTGTTACTGAACTGTGTATTCTAATAATCCATTTATTATTGATTATTTATTATTATTTATTATTAATTGATTTGTGACTATTTATTATGGAGTTATAGGAACCTATTATTAACCTATTCATGAGATTAAATGGATGTCGTGGAAAGTGTTGGGTAAATTTTCCATCCAACAAATCCATTGGATAATTATTGACAAAAGGTGATGGAAAACCGGAACTGAGAAAAAGTATCTGAAGAAGAATGCGAACCTACAGGATTCGAAACGTTGTATAAATTTTAAAAAGAGAAATACAGACGTACGAAGGCCACTTGTTTGCGAAGCTTGGGGGATATTGCTCCCCAGCGCGGCTTCGCGCCATCCGACCTTGCACCGGGAGCTGTGGCACAGTGCATCAACTGATGTCACTGCAGTGCCTCCGACCGAGAGGTCCTAGGTTCGAGGCCCGACGGCGGCAGGATTTTCGACATTAGCTTTTCAGCTACGTCGAATTCAGTCACTGTCTGAAGTAGAATTCTAGCGCCCAGCTGTTTTGATCGGTAGTTTTCCGTGATTTCTCGGATCAACACCAGGCGAATGCCAGAGCAGTACCCTAACAAACGGGTCACGGACTGCGCGCGATATTTCCTTCATCTTCCTTGTCCTACCCTCACCCCCTTACACACACACTTACACTAACATGCACTACACTATTACACATGCCGGGAGACCGGTCGGGGACTTAGAGCTTGTCCCGGCTGGGGTGGTGCCCGTTGGTGGGAAATACCTGGTCGGGGAAAACCCCGCTAGTCGACGATAGGTCGGCGCCCATCTCGCTATCCTGGTTAGGACGATCACCGCCACCTCCCGATGAAAAGGCATGCACTACACTTACGGTACTTATGATCTCAGTAGTTGATGCGCCCGGAATCACCATTTAGCAATCAATTAATCAATCAATCAATCCGGCCTTGCGACGGTCGGTGCCGCCGCGTGTCGCCGGAGCCTCGCAGCTCTTCCGCGGCGCGCTCTCCGCCACGCGTTGGAATTGTAAATTGCCCCGCGGCGCAGGCCACCGGGTCGCCTCTTCCGCCTCCACACTTGATTTGAAATTCGCAGCCGATGGTAGCGGAATGTGTTTTTCAAACGCACGCTGTTCGGAAATGCCGTTCAACTCGATGACAGATACCGTTAGCTTTTGACGGGTTGTTTTCCGGTTTGACAATATTTTTGTTGATAATTTCGAAAGGAATTTAGGGTAAATTGTAGCATGTGAAACAATGATTAGAGTTAAGAACTGGATTTGTCATTGAAGCATAGAGTCGTTTTATTAGAAAATAAACTGTTTAGAAACTAAGACTTTTCATAGTGGCTTCCAGATTTTACTAACTAGTTTTCTCAGAAAGCTCTTAAGCATTGGTACATATAGGACAATTCTATTGAAACTTAGGCTCTTTAACGCGAAAAAATGTTTATAATACCCTATTTTTAACAACAATACTCCACACATCCGAATATCTATTTAATATGTTGCCTTACATTTATATGTTGCATAAAATTACATTTTATAAAAGCCTCTAGAATTATTCAATTATAATGAACATTTGTCTTAAATCTTATTACACTGAAGAAAATATACCACATAGTTATAGTTCAAATGATATCTTTCACAGCAAACACATATATTGTCCAAATTTGTCTATGATTTATCTCGCTACTTATTTACGTCCGAATACAAAACCATGATCAATTAATCGTGATACTATTTACTTCCATTCTCAGCTGTGTCATTGTGTGCAAAGCTGACTGTAGAAAAGAAAGAAATTATGTGAGAAAGGATCGTTAAGTTAGGATGTGAAAGTACATGAAGACCAAATTATCTTGTGTTCATTCCCGAATTTTAACATGATTTCCCTCAACATTTAGTAATTGCTGAAAATTATTTAGTAATTGTTGAAAAATTCGTAACTCACGTAAAATAAGATAATTCTACTTTGCATAAATCAAGAGTGTCATTTCGAAAACACATCATGGAGAACATTACAATGTCTCCAAGCCAGACCATTTGATATAAACATTGCAACTGATCGCGCTGAAGACCCAGCTTTCTCGATTGGAAAGAAATTATCGGTGTGAATGTAATGCTTAATTTTCTGTTCAATTGTTCCGTGAAAGTCTGACACAGTGTTGTAATTGATGGTTGGAATACTATGATGGAATCTCTGAAATATGAACACTTTATAATCTGGATTTATTACAGAATTCGTTGTTAATCACGGCATAAATGGATCGGTTCTTTGTCAGATATTCCGTGCGCAAATGCACATGTGTGGTTTTAGAGCAAGAATGTTTTCAAACAATGACTTATTTCGCACATCTGGAAAAAATCGTTTAGCTAGCTTAGGATAACGTGTATTTTTAGCAAAATAAATAACGCACATGTGACTGCAATACATATAACATTATTCTGTAGTGATGAATTCCGTGCGCACGAATTCAGTCTTGTTTGTGTGTGCCACAAAGCGCGCCAATGAGATAGGGTTCATTCAAGAGTTACGTTCCTCAAAAATGTTTTATCAAGAGACACGCTTAAAATGTCATTCCGGATATGGCTCTATCAGATTTTCTATTTTTCTTACCCAAGTAACCAAACTATATTTGTTATGCTATTGTTGAAATGTTGAATTGTTGAAATGAACGTCATGTGTTACTTTTTTCGCAAAAAGTAATTAGTTAATAAACTAATTTATACAATAAAATATAGAGAACACCGGTTAAAACATTTTTTTGTCTGAAAATTACTAGTTTCCAAAAGTAAAGTAGTGCGCTAACATTGACGCATTGATCGACACGACTGCTTAGAAATGGCTAAATCCGAAGCTTGTAAGAGATTTCAACGGGATAATTTTAAATTCAATACAGTCCTTCGCACTTTTCAACAACTCATTATTTCCTCTCTCGGAATATTTATTCTAGGAATCTCTACGCATTCACGTTTTGCACTCGTACAAAAGTGTAGAGCCGCGTTTTGGCACAGATCCAAGCAGATAGTAGACAAACCCTGCTTCAAGTGACAAATGTAACTTGGTCCTTTCGGAACGTCGGGAGGAGAGGGCGCTACCTGGACGTAAGTCGAGGATGAGTTGCTAGCGATCGGAAAGCCAGGAGTTTCGAATCCCGGCAGATCGGCTGGACCACGGGATCTCTCCATCTCGAAGATCGAAGATTGGAGATGCAACAACTCCGATGGAATGAGTGGAGGAGAGGTTCCCCTCCGCGGCGGCCCTCCCCGCCCTCTCCTCCCACCGATCCTAACCCTCGTCTTCTCCCCCTTCCGCCCGCGACCCGCGGCGGCGCGGCCGGCCCGGCGGCCGGCGCTGCGACGGCCCCTCCCTGACGCGAGAGCGAGCTGCGAGCGGCGGCGGCACTCTGCCCGCCCCTCCCGTGCCGCCCGCCCGCGCCCGCGCCGAGCCCGAGCCCGCGACCAGCAGGCGGTCAGTGAACCCCGCCGCCGCTCCGCCGCTCAGGCGCTGCTCGCAGCTCGAGTCTTCGGCCGCGGCTGCCTGCACTCACCTGGCGATCGCCCGCCCGCCCGCCCGCTCCGCTCAGCGCGCGCACTCCGCGCTCGCCTTCGTCTTCCGCGCGCACGCTCGCCCGCCCGCACGCCCGCCCGCACGCACGTGGCCCCGCTCGCCCGCACGCGGCCCGTCCGGCCGCTGCCTAACAATGTCGACGTTGTCGCGCGGAGCAACCGCCGTCTCCGCCCGCCCGGCGGCCACGCTGTCGCCGCGTTAGGCCGCGGCGTTAGGCTCTCGTTCCCCGCGCCAACCCCGTGCATGTGGAGTGCGAGTGCGCGGCATCCCCGACGCCCGCGGCAGCCGACGCGCGGAACAGACCGGGCCGAGAACGTGCGGCCGCCCCGACGCCGTGGGCCTGCTCCGGGCGCCGACGATGCGGGAGCGCGCCGGTGAATGGCTCAGCTGACGGCGGCGCACACGCCCGCCGGCCGCCGCCGTCGACGCCGCCGCCGCCGCGCCGCAGCCGCAGCCGGCGCCGGCGCCGGGCGCACTTGCAGGTGATCGCGCAGTGTCTCCGGACATGGGGGTGCCGCAATCCCCCGACCAGCGAGTGCCAGGGTGCGAGTGAGTGAGTGGTAGTGCGCGTGCGTTTCGGGCGGGCCGGGGACACGTGCAATCACGCCCATCACGCCCCGCCGATCCCCTTCGCCATGGATGTGTTCAAACTGGACGGTTCGACTCTGGTGGCGCCACTCTCGGCTCGGCGCCGCCGCCGGACAAACTCACGGCCGACGTCAGCTTTGACGCCGGCTCCGAATTCAACCTGAGCTTCTTCGACGACGGCAGCACCGCGGGCTTCAGCGACCCCGGCTCCGTGGGGTCGACGTCGGCCGGGTCGCCGCCGCCTCCAGCAACCCCTGTGACGCCGGTGGCGGCCGCCGGGCCGTCGCCCAGCCCCGCCCCGCAGCAGGCGCCTCCGAACCCGCTGGCCGGCGCGCTGCTGCTGCCACCCCTGGGCGGCGCCACCGCCGCCGCGGGCGCCGCGCTCGTCAAGCCAGGTGAGCCCGGTCTCCTCTTCTCGACGCGCCGATCGCATGTTCTCTCAACGCCCGCGGCGATGCCGGCGGCCCAGGTTTGACGGACCGCACACCGGTAGCCTTGTCCCCAAATTCTTCCGGACTACTCTAACAAGTTTACTCTCCTTTCAAGTACATCTAAAAAGATGTGATAGAGATGTGTTAAAATCTGCTTGGATTGACCCTTTAAGATACTTATGCGAATTCTCACCTTAATTTATTTTTATACATGACATTTCTTATTGCCCTAAAGAATGACGGCAGAGATTTGAATGTCTGTCATCTCAACAGCCATCTTTTGTCGGAAGTATCTGGACTTACACTTTGAGTTTTACTGCATCATTTATGACTGCGAGGGAAACATCTTGATTACAGATCCGCACGTATGGACGTCTGCCCAGACGACGACTTCCTAAGAACACAGATATGACGGGCCGTATTCTTATAGAGCGTAGATTTTGCAACACAATGTAACTTCATTTGACTGTAAATGAAAACGTGTTTAAGCATTGCACTAAAAATAAGCAGCGGTTTGTGAGAACGAGAAAGGAATAAATGTTTTATGTATGATTCTCGTAAACTATTGTTTAGCGTGGACGCTCTCGGAGGTATTGTCGCCAAGTTACCATGGCAGACGCCACCTGCGCAGACGCGTGGACGCGTGGCGTCGGGACGTCGGGGCGTCGGGACGTCGGAGCGTCGAGGCGTCGGGGCGTCGGGCGAGCCAGGGGCCGGCGTGCGGGGCGCGGCGGGGGCGTGGCGGCGGCGTCGGAGCACGGTGACTGGGTCCGAGCCGCCGCGTCGCCCCCGGGCCCGAACGGCCCGCCCGCTCGCCCGGACGTCTCCTGGCTTGGCCCGGCGCGGGCGGGCCGCGGGGGCGGGCTATGCGGCAAGGGGCGTGCCACCCAACGAGGACGCGTCACGTGGAGGAAACGTTGCAAATCCATCAATTTGATGCTTAATTTTTAAGGAATGTGAAATAGTAAGGTGGATGAGAGGAGAACATTTCTCTGGTAACATTCATTTTACTTTTCAAGACTCTGAAATGTTAGTTTCTTCTTTGATATACAGATGTCAGATAGTGTCTTTTTCGCGAAACAGTTTGAACTATTTCCAACAAACGTTTCATTATCTAAGGGTTTACTCATTACTTGTTCTATAAGATGAATAAATGGAAAGTAAAAAAATGTCATACTGAAATGAACTATCTAAATTGCGCGTAGGAGCTTCTTGCCGTTTTGCGTTTTTTAGTTTTTCATTTGTTGTAATTGTCAGATTGTGAGTTAAACCACATTAGCAGGAAAGTATTAGACAAGAACTGAAAAACAGGTATTAATGATATCTACCATAGCTATAGCCTTGTAATTGCTTGGGAAGCACTACAAAAGCTATTTTTCAGACAAATCCTAAACATGATTAGGAAACAGCATTAAATTCATAGTAAAATCGTCAAATGCGCTTACGGGAAAAGACCCAAACAAATGAATAGCTAAACGCTCGAACTCAGTATATTTCAATCAGCTTCTTGGCGCCTCAAGAAGAAATAGAAGGATTTCTGTCTAACTCATTCAGCGCTTCCTATTCAAAAATCTGTGAAGGGGAGCCAAGGGATAACGAAGCATTATGAGCTGCCCACCCACAGCTTTCGCCCCAAGGACCACCACACTCCAAGCACCGCCAATACCTCTGACGGCCTTCCGCCCCCCTGGCGCATTCCTGCTCTTCATCCTTTCTTGCCCTCCCCACCCTTCCCCGCGCTAATACACTCCGACTCGCCCCGCCCAGTTGCGTCCCGTTCTATCCCTCCCAGTTCCTCCCGGTTCATGTCAGTCCCTTTGATGTACCCTGCCCTCTACCCGCCCTTATCCGCCGTCAGTCCATCGCTGTCCCAAGTCGTCAATGTCCACGTCTTCTTTGTTGCTGTCCTGTTCTTTGCGCCATCAGCACACTCTTGACATTTTCCCTCGTCCTCGTTGTTCAAATTCCTCTAGCGCCATTGTCACTATTTTCTGCATCTTCCATATTCTCCCCGTTTTGTTGAGTCTACACCCGTTGCACAGTTCCAGTTTCTCAATAACTTTCTAAGCTGCCTTCGTTCTGCTACCTTACACCTCCTCATACCCAATTATGCTGTTCCAATCATGCCTGCACACCTATCCTGACTCCGTGCCTCCCCACAGCATCACACGCATATTTGTGACGTCTCTTGATTGAAGACGCGGTCGACCAGACCTTACACCATCAAATGGCTCCCCATGATTCTCATCACGGTTCTTCTTCGAACCTGATCTCCATCTATTTCAAATTTTTCGTTCCTACTTGTTTGACGGCCCTGACTCAAGTAGTGTCGAAAAATGCTGTCGCTGCTACTGCCGCTGCCGCCGCTGCCGACGGTGACGACGATGAAGACGACGTCAACAATAACAACAACCCCTACTATACTCTTTACCCTCGAGGACATTCAAGTGTGTGTATTTGGTCACCGCTTTCCGACGCGTCCCCGAGTGACTACGCCACACATTTTCCAAATGCCCCTCCACTGTCATCGCTCTCGGATCACCCTGACTTTGAAGCGCTCACAAGATACTCTCGCACCGCCTCCACACCACTTCTACATCACCGTCACACTATCCCACGTTCCCCGATACCACCTCTGCACCGCTCCCATCGCCCCCATGTCACCCACCACACCATCCGAACACTTCCACCAAACATCGCCCCACGCCGCCCACTCTCCGCCGTCCCAAAACTGTTCCCCCTACACTATCCCTCACACTATACCCACACGGTCCCTTTCACCTTCCCTCACATAGTGTTCATACGCTCTCCTCTGCCGTCGTTTTCCTCTCCAGTCCATTCTGTTCTCACACATCTCCACACTGTCACTACACGGTCTCCACAATGCCTCCACTCCGCCTCCACACCACCCCTACTCCGTGCCCACGCCGTCCCCATTCCAACGCCACGTCGTTTGCGTTCGCGCTTCCTCGCGAACGTACTCTCCCTTTCTCCGCGGAGCGGGTCTCGGGCTCTTTCATCCTCCGAGAACCCTGCGACTTGAGAGTTCCTCATCCGTTTGATGAAACGTTAACTGCTGCGTTGTAACGCCCTCGTGAGAGGCGTTTTCGTCGGCCTCGGCAGCGCAGTCGGCGAAAGGGCCAGTGATGTCTGGATGCCACCCATTCAGGCGTCGCGCGGCGTCGCGACGATAGTCGAGGGGAAACTAAACGCTTTCCATAGGGCAGCGATTCGAACAGGGCTCTCGCTGCAATCGCTGTGCGCGTACAAAGTGAACTGTTCCCTTTGGCCCTCTGCTTGCTGGATGGTTGACTCGGGTTACGAGATTAGTTGTCGTCAGTTGAATTACGGAAATGTATTCTGAACATTTGACATTCAATTATCTTTGAGGTACAATGCATTGCTTAGGACTGGTTGTAATGTAATGCGGTGAATATTCGTCGAGCACGAATGAAATATGTGCCGGCCAAAACTGATCGTGTTATTATGATTCAGTATCAGTAAAATTTGCAGTAGTTATTTAGTAATTACAATAATTTTCACGAAATTTCATCGCTTTGAATCAAATACGTGATCTCATTTCATTTCAACAAATACAACTGAAAAGCATTTTTCATATCTCTGAATATTCAACGTAGAAACATTTTTTCTCTCAAAGCGTACATTTAGTTCAATGTAACACATCAGCAATTTCTTTGTGCAGATGTGTTGGCAGACCTCCAGTGATGTCTAGTATCTAGTTCCTGTGTTCTGTGGAGTATTTTCATCTTTCACCTTTTCTGTCTTTTCCGCAGCCGATCTGTTTTGTTGTCTTTCATACTGTCGCTTCAAATGACTTTGTCAATAATGCTGACCAACAATTCACTGTAACCCTCGATCCTTACGACTCGTTGACGTGCGCGCATCTTTCACATATTTCTGCGCGTTCTCAACGTTCACAACCTCTCTGCAATTTCACCTTCTTCGAAAGCCTCTCAAGTATTCCCGAAAATTGTGACGCTCTTTCCATTACAATCCAATTTTTGCGTGTTCACAGCATGAACATTCACAACTAGAATTGCCGAACATGTGAAGCGCGTATAGGATAAAACGTTAAACTCTAAATCTCGTTGTTCGCAAGCGATAAATTTACAAATCAGTAATTTTAAAATATCAGAAATAAATTTTAGTTGTGCAAGGAAAAATGTATATTTTAAATGTTAAAATATAAATATATTTCAGGCAATTGCAACGAAAGAAATTTGTAAAATAATGGAATATATACAAGTGTGAACATGGTAAATATGTCTTACCAATTGATCTGCAATGTCATTGTCTTTAAGATAAATAAATAACACGTAAAATTTGCGAAAATCAAAAAATGTCATCATTGGAATTGAAAGAGAGAAATGTCGTTCTGCAGTAAATCAAAAATTGAAGTATCTAACTTCACAACCTTGCCCGAAAGTGTGATATGTTTATCCTTTATTTCAACATTTGTCCTTTCACCGTGTATTTCAAAACGTTCGGTTCTATCTTAGTTTGCAACTCGTCGCACATTGCAGCCAAATCTCCAGGATTACCTCTCGAATGGGCTGGCGACCCTATCCGCAGTCCAGCTCGTCAGCCCTTCACCTCTCCCTCGCGTCGGCCCCCGCTGCGGCGAGCGCACGGCTCGCCTACTCAGCGCTTTGCCAATCGCGGGCGACAGGCTCGCGCGGCGCGGCGCGGCGCGGCGGCCCAGGCACACGGGTACCACAGGAGCTCCGAGCGGGGCGGGCGGGGACGGGCGGGGACGGGCCGGATGGGCGACGCGACGGGATGGCTAGGCGCTCCCGAGGAGGGACGCGAATCCCTCCGGCCCCGTGCTGCGAGATTTAGGGCTCCGGCGGGCGGCGCGAGGCTGTAAGAGCGCGCACCCAAACGGTCCCCGGCTGCCGGACCTCCGGGCCGGAGGGCACTTAACCGGCCGACGCCCGATCGCCCGTCCCCTCCCTGCCCTGCCCTGCTCCGCCCCGCCCCGCGTCCGTGCACAGCCTCTGCCGCCACGCCCTCTCGCCGACTCGCGCACCCTGCAGTCGCCCGCGCCCAATCCTCGCTTGCCAACTTCGCGCGGACCGCAAGTTGGGCGAAACGCGACAGTAAATCTACAAAGCGACGAGCTCGAAGCAATCAAGCCTGGGACTTGTACCAAAGAATCCGCTCCACTAGAAAACTATTACGTGTATTACTGTAAATAAGCGTACATATCTTGTTCTACCGGAAGAAATTATAAATGTAAACAACTTTCTTCTTTGAGTCGGGGTTCGCTGTATTTTCCATTTCCGCGAGTATTCGTTACATCCTGCTTGCGTGCTAATGAAAATTCATTAGGTGTGGTGGTACTTGGAGAACGTCCAGATCTGAAAATCACTTGACCACTCCGTCGAGGTGGAACAGTGCAATACTAATTGATCAGCACGACACTTCTTGGAAGGGTAATGTTTTCATAGCGGAACATTTTTAATATTGCGAGCTATATTTTTAAGAAGTCTTCAGACAAGTCAATACTAAATTGAACATTGTCTCAAATGTGATTACATTTGCTTCTAACATGCATAGCATATATATCGTCTTGAAAAGAAACAAATACTTAATATTATCGAAAAAAATATTACATGGATCATACAAACCAAAGCCTTTAATTGATATAAGAGAAAACACTACGTTAAATGTGTGCAAACGTCCTTTAAATTCAAGCCTAAATATTCCAAACAATTCATAATCGATGCAACTTTAATTATCACTGTACATAATTAATTTATTTTCCTTCGTCCTCTTCATTGAAGAATGACGCTCTTGAAGGACATGTTTAGCGAATGTAGAATTAAATATTGTTACATATGTATATAAATATTTTTGCTGCAACCGCCCTCACATACGCATTATCTGCGCGTGTCATCTGTACACATTTATCTTTCAAGAACGTTCCACCGCAACAAGGTATGTCATTAGATGACCATATCTTTGCGTTTCATGGGCACGTGATTATCACGCATTGTTGAAGTTACTTTCGCCCGCAGTGAACACAAACCTTGCTCTTCGAGACAACTCGGCAATTTGCATTCAGTACGATACACCGCATCCCAATGAGACCGGATATGCAAGCGCCGCGCCGATGATTGGTGCAGGAGCGCTCGGTGTGCCCAGGGCCTTTGTCTACCAGGGCTTGCGCGCACACAGACTATACGATACGGCCGGGCTCATTAGAGGGTAGACACGGGGATGAGGGCGCCCTTGTAACCCTAATCCTGACTTTGCAGCCCGTGTAACTTGCATGTCGAAACGTGAAAGAGCGTGCTGGCACAGAGTTACAATGACTCCCAGCCAGTAGGACTGTACGTTTTACCGGGTAAATCCGCCGAAAATTTTTTCTAGAAATTACTGTTACTCCCAACTTTGTAAAGTAAATTTTCGCGAAGCTGACGAACATGGGAACTGTACCAAAATTCAAAATCAGTTTTTATTTATTTCTTCGGATTTGCAAATCAACGACTCTTCTAAAGCTTTCAACTCCTACAAAAGAAAAGGTAGAAGTCTGCAATTCGGTGCGAATCTTCCAAAAAGTGACGATTTCTAAGAAAATGTATATAAAGCAGACGGTACGTTCGTCTGTTTTCTGGTAAACATGGTACTTGAAATCATTTTTCTTTTCATCGTACTTAATTTCAAGCTACGGTGGTGCTCCTTGGCGGAACGATCCTTTCAGAGGCACTGCACCACTCACTGTTGAAAAGCGGTATAGAAGGACAAGTGCCATCGACATTAGACCCACATCGTGGAACGTGTTATCGCGCTCTCTCACGAATTAATGAGTAAGTGAATGGAAAAGACTCGTTCCGATAATTTTTTGTTTCTAAAATTGAAAAATATTCATATGAAATGACATGGTTAAAAGTGAATGACTTCTCCTAAACAGCTGAAAGATGACAAATCGTTAGGACGAAAAACATTTAAAAGTCGTCCGGAGTGCACGTATAATTTTCGTCAGTGAAATCCCGCAGTTCCGCTTCCGCAGTCGCGCATTAGCATTCCCCGCAGAGAGATCTCCAAAGGGTACACAGAGCGCGCGCGCCTTCTCCACGAGAATGGCGGGGAGGGGCGGGGCGCGGGGCGGTGGCCGGGGGGGCGGGGCACGGAGCGGCGCGGTGCGGCGAAGCGGCGTGTGTGAGGTGCCGGTAGCGGCATGCCGTGTCCGCGCTCCTCCTTCCTCTCGCTCCCCCTCGCCGCCGCGTCCGCGAAGGCGCGGCCCCGCACGTGTGGCGACCGGCGATCACGTCTCTTTCGCTGCCCTCCGCTAACACCGCCCGCTTCCTCCGCGACCCGCCGCTTGTTGTTCACTTTCGAGTTCTCGTGTTTCCTGCTCTCAACTCTTCGCGCTGCCGTGCCCGCTCTCGCGCCCTCTTTCCGCCTGGTCACTCACCTTCTGGTTCGTTCTTTGCTCCGAATGTTGCTTTCGTTCACTACACCCAGCGGAGCCTTATCTTCTTGCCCGTACCTTGTACCGTCTGACAATACCTTCGACACCTCCCTTGCTTTCCTCGACGACAACTCACTCTCTTGCGTAACACAACTTTCCAACTTACGGCTCTTTTCTGTTTCCTGTTCTACTAACTTTCCTCTTCAACTTCTCTCTGTACCCTTCTTTGTACTCACATTCCCTCGCTTCTACAGTTGCATATTTGCATGACGACTATTTGAATACATCCTTACGGAGGATATGTTTGTCGAAAATAGAAAAAAAAAGTAGGGAAATTCATGGCACATGCCAAAATCGTTAAAATTCAAAATATTTTCAACGCTAACAAAAAAACTACACGATGTGCAATGTGGTAAAACAATCAACCACATCGATTTTGAAATTCTTAAGAATATTGTTTTGAAAGATAAATGATCGAGAGGTGAACGATCTTCCCAATCGCTTAGCAATTGAGCATGGGTTCCGGAGAGTTCAATCTCAAGCCCTGTGTTCTGAGTAAAAGAAGAAATTCTCTTACTCAGATGATAAAATTTCTAGCTTTCAAATGTTGTTAACTACGCTAATTGGTACCTTTATTTATAATTCAGCTATATATAGATAAAGAGAGGGGTAGGGATTTTGGAGTTCAAGAGAATGAGCACTAATTTTATTTCCCTCCTAAATGTCATATATATTTTTTACTGTTTTTTGACGATACATACATACAATATACAAATAAATACTTGATACATAAATATCATTACTCCTGACACCTTCGTTATCATTTATCCCATCGTCTTTAGGACTTCTTATTGTTTTCATGGCGTCATCTTATTGTCATTGTGTTACGAGTTTATGATAGCTTTTGTCCCTTTGCGATGTCTTCCCATTTCCTCGCCGTCTTGTTTCCATTGTTTTCACACCTCTCATCTTTTCCGCACCTCGACGTTTCATGCGTCAGAGAAACTCTAGCCCCTGCGTTAAAGGGTTCACATCTTCCGCGCGCGAAGTCCGGAGGCGGTGGAGGCGGCGGAGGCGTGTACGGCGAGACGCAGGTGGCCGAGTCGCGTCGTCGTCGTCGTCGTCGCGGCCGCCCCTGGCCTCGGCGAGACGCCCGCCCCCGCAGCGTGGCTGCTGCGCGCGGGCGCCTGGCAACGGGAAATCTCCGGGGGCTCCGCCTCCGTCGCCACCGTCTCCACCTCCGCACCACTCCGCTCGCAAGTCTAATGGCCAGCGCCTTTAATTTTGCATTCAGTAGGACGCGCAATCGAAGTCCGCCGTCAGTAGCCGCGCGGCGGAAGAGGTGGAGGCAGTAGCAGTGGCAGTGGCAGCGGAGGTGGAGGCGGAGGCGGAGGCGATGTCTGCGGAGATGTTTGCTCGATGTCGGCGGTGGTGGTGAAATGTACGACGAATTTTTGTGACGTTGCTGGGCGAAAGTGTATTAATGTTCTCGAGTGCCTCCTTGCCTTTACGGTATGTAGTATGCGTTGTCAAAGGTTCCTGCGGTTCTTTATAAATTCGGAACAACTAATAAGCGCAAGAAATATTTCGAGAGTGAGCTATGGCAATATTTAAAGTAATGAGAATATTTTTATACGTAAGAAGTAGTCATTCACCCAAAATTGTTAGAGGTATACACTGGGAGTTAGTGGTTCACTTGAAATTACCTTTAAACCAAAAATAAGGAGTGGCGTATTTCATTTTACTGTTTTTCCTCCGTTTATTTTGAAGAACTTAACTTTGATGTAAATATGAATCCTGAAAACAATATCAAGTGTTTACGCGGCATGGTCATGTCCTTGTCTCTCCTGAAAACACGAACCGCAGTTTGATATTTTCGGAAAACTGAACTTCGTCGATTCTACTTGTCTGTATCAAATTACGTTTTTTCTGGCGACATCTGGTACTGATCAATTTCGTGGAAAAGTTCAAACATATTTGCAAGTAATTGACCTCAATGTATCGTTGGAAAGTTGGAAATGCTTCAAGAGTTTGGTTATACTTGTTTCTATTGTGTCTTCGTTTCAAGTACATCCAGTAACACTATATCATAAATTTCGTGTTCTCGTCTTCTTGAACCAATGTGTAATGCGGAATACTTGATCTTTACTTTATCGATGTCACAACTATTGTAAATATTATGATTATTTTCACAAAGAAAAATCCTTGTTTATGTAAACATGTGTAGAGAATGTAAGGCGGTAGAGAAACAGCAGCCAACACGTTTGTCATCGTTTTGAGCCGAGTCATAACCAAGGTCTTAAATGAAAAGGATATTTTGATGATAATTTCAATAAAAAGTATATGATGAAAATAGCGGCATTAAGAGGTGAATGTGCGCGCCATGTTAGTTCTAAGTGAAAATGCAAATGATAGATATTCGACATCAAGTTATTTCATAATCTATTGTTTTTTCTTTCTTCTGAAAGATATAGAAAACTACACAAAGACAATGGTCGCTAAGCGCATTACATTGTTCGGGTTTTCTTTTAATGTTTATTATTGCAATATCAAAGGTTTTGGCATATTAAAGTGAACTTAATTTGAGCCCACACTCGAAGAAATCATAAAAAATATAACTACACTGACATTGCACGGGCGAATTGAAGCAACTGAAGCACTACGCTGTCTAGTAATTTATCTCATTTTATGAAGTCGTTCTATCCATCCAAATCACCAATCATGTTTAGCGTCACCACTGATCATCTGCTTCAACGTAGCAATATTACTGTTTAAGTTTTCGAATAATACATGTATGTAGTTATCAATGTTGTGTGAGTTATGGTTTGATATTGACTCATATATATTATCATTGTTAAGGATTAGAAATTTGTTTGTGTATTTTGATATTAACGTGTAATGTGACAACTGCTGGACCATTTTTTCAGAAAAGCGGACGCTACGTTTGATTGCAGTTTGCATGATAATGTATGTGGGTTGCTTTCAGTGCTGCCGACGTCCTGATGTTTAACATAAATGTATTCCTTTCTTAAGACGTTTGGACTTTAGACTTTATGAAGGGATCTTGTTGTATTTCTACCCATGCTACACGAGTAATGATATTAGACATTAATATGTAAATATGGAACATTTTTTGAAAATTTTGTTAATTATTTTGATCTATAACAATTGTTGAAAATGTCATTCTCTGTTATTTGGATGTCAGACATTTCCAATTGATAGTATTTTCATTCATTCCGTCTCTTAAAGGCCTTGACGTGTGTTTCCCTATTTATGCTTCGTATAATTAATTAATTTGTGTACGTGCGTCTACCGAGTTATTATAATACCACCATTAAACCAATCATTAAAATTTGTCACGGCAAGGTTGTTTATTCTGACAGTCTAATTCACTTAATGAATTAAGAAGCGACTGGCCAGTAAGATACACTATGGAAATTATTACAGCATGTTGCACATATAGCACTGTGCGGACCAGAATTTACCTCGAGATTTGGGACGTTTCAATGGAAGAGATACGAATATTTTAATAATGTATTACGTCAAATAAGTCATTTATACTGCGCGTGAGGCTTCTCTTGATGAAGAATAAATCTACATTTTTCTATCCGGAAGCAAAACCAAGGGCCATCTCAACAGTACCTCAAGGGATCGCTGGGAAACTGGACGAAAACCACGATCGATATAGATATCCGGCCCCCAGAACAAGTACATTATAGTACAAGTACAGTAAGTACGAGAACTACTTACATATTGAATAATACTATGTATAAAAAACAATAGATTTAGAAAATAATAAACTCTATATAGAAATTTAAAATAATTAATATAAAATTACATAATGATATTATTAAGAACAAAAAACAACAAAATAAGTTTTAAAAACATGCATGTCAATTAAAATTAAGCCTTCCAATTTTTTAAATTATTTTAGTAGGGTTGTTACTTCTACAAATAGTTTAATCTCATATGGACTGTCTCAGAAATTAGCTCAGGTTTCGATTATACCCTTTTGTTGGGTTAAACGGATTTGTTTCGTAAACTATTGGAACTCTGCCTGTTCGCGCTTTAAATTTCTGGATATTAAATCAATAAATGTATTTTGCCATATTAGTTTCTCAATGTATAATAAAATAATGTATAATAAGCATCTCTGTGACCAAGTCTGTTCCATTCCTTGTTTTGAAAATGTCTTATTACCCCATTAGAACTTATCACTAGATGAACCTGTATACCCGACAAGTTCTAGGTACTGCAACAACGAATAAAAATCTAATTAAAGTGGAGATCTCAAGTGACTCTATTAACGTAACAGAAAACAATGGAACGTATATCTTGCTACCGTGTTTATTTAGTAGGTGGAACATATGGAGAACGTAGATACCTTATAGGAAGTTATATGGGTCGAAACAGTTGCTTCAATACGCTCTTGCGAGAATTTAATGTCTTCTATATCCTCAAATTTATGATTATTACTTCGTGTGCAGGTTCACCTTAACATTATCCGCGTGTTGTATATACAAGAAGGACATTTAAAACCATTTATGGCAAAGAAATGTGTATTAGGGTTCATCGTTTTTATTTTCTACATAACTTTCAATATCTCTCTAAGAGTAGTAATTATGAAGTTGTGTAATTATGATTTTTTTATTCGCGCTTCAAGCAGATGCCATTAACTTTGCATAGCATGACCACTAAGACCAATGTAACTACCAGACCTAACACAGTGAAATGGGAAGCGCCCAAGACCATCTAATTCAATTCAAGAAATGTCACCAATTCAAAAAATCGATTTCGGAATTTTATGTACGGGTATTAAATCGATAGTTGTGAACTTAATCAAAGGAAGATATCAAACTCTTGGCGTTTGGGAAGATACTGTACAACATAAAGCATTTAGGCTCAATTCATAAGGGTGACTCGACATACGAGTAGAACATGGGAGATGCACACACACATATATACGTGATGGTATTCAAAATTTGCATTCATTTGTCTCCGCATAAATAAATAAAAAGCAATAATATAAAATTTGATATTGTTTTATGTTGCATGTCAGGGCTCTGGAAACTTGACAATTGATAATTCCGACATGGGTTTCACATTGCTGGGAATTTTTGAATTTGGCGTCATAATGGCTCATAATCCTAGGGCCTAATTTTGTAATTCCATGTGGACCGCTAGGGACCAACATATCGGTCTGTCATAGTTATTCGTTATTTCTGTCAGTCTCTGGCTGGGCGAATACGGGACCTTATTAAGATAAGGATATTATAAGGATATAAATTAATTAATTAATTAACCTTATTAGGTTGGTAATTGTCGGAGAATTTAATTTTACCTGATCATAGCTTGTGTTCAATTGCCGCAATTGTGAAATGGCAGACTGAGGATTTTCCGACCTTTGAAAATCCTCCAGCCTCGCAGGGTTTCAACCCGCAAAATGAGTATAGGAACCCGTAGCCCCAACATCCATAACATCGGGACCAGGCGAATTGCTTTACGAGAATTAAGGAATGTCTGATATTATATAATGTAATAATAATATGAAGTTGAATATCATTTAACCAATTAGATTCATTTCATATTTTATTAATGTATCAAAAATTTTCATTAGATGTAAATTGCATGCCTTTAATGCTGTCAACAACTCTAGTCATAATGCCTGAAAAACTACACATTGTCCAAAAACATCATCCGGAAATAAAGGCTGCGTTCCTTTGTCGCAATCTCCCTTCCTCTTTCCAACCGCTCTCGTAATCCCTTACCAACACCTAAAACACATCCCCATACGTCTGTCCTAATGCGCCATCCTAAGTTTTAGGCGGAGTCTGTACGCTCTGATACGCAGAGAGGCCTCGTACGCACGCGTCATTTCCAGAACCTCTCCAGTGATTCATCACGCGCTGGCCAGCAGCCAGGGGCGTGTGTCTGGGCTGCCTTAGGACTATCGCGGCGCTGCGACAGCGACAGTGCGACACCTAACAGTAGTGCGGTCGGTCGGTGACTTGCTTCATGCGATTGCGTCCCGCCGACTCTTGCACAGCGGCATGTCCTGGCACCCTGCCCTGCCCCAGCAAGTCATTTGGGTGGATCATCAAGTGCATTCTTGTCATTAGGATCAATTCATTAAAATCAAATTCTGCATTGTTTTTTGGCATAACTTTCCGAAGGAGTATTCCCGATATGAACCCACTTAAAATTCAAAGCAATCAATAATATCATTTCAAAAATATTTATAGGGGCCAAATTCAAATTGCCCCCCCCCCCCTTCTTTACAGATCCACCCCTGTTCAGGCAAAAGACACCCGCGAGCACGGGGACAGTTGTAAGATTATTCAATTACGCAGGGTACGATGTGCATTTGGAATGGTTATTAATCTTTTTTAAAATATTATTGTTATTATTATAAATGTTATCGTGTTTTGTTTCTGGTATCTACTGACTAGCATTACACAACATCTGTTTTTCGTTCACATTTTTAGTTGATTTTCCTCTCGTCAATAGTGTTGTATGTGGCCCCGTTAGGTTCGTTCATCTAATGAGGGAAATCCCTTTTTGTCCTTGAAGTGACTCTGTAAATAACTCTGTGTCATCTGCATAGGCAAATCATTCATATTTTTGTCCATTCTATGATGACCTAATGTGATCCTATTCAGAATATTTTCATTAGTTGGTCGGTGAGCGTATGTATTGCACTGTGTATTACAATGCTGACAAGTCTCGGGATGGGAATGGTTTCCTTTTTGTATAGAGACCAGTAGTTCAATGTATACGATATGGGCGACTGTTACATCATATCTTCCTTCAGTAATTCTGGAACTCGAAACTATGTAAAACAAGTAACTGTCATTAACCGCTCACAATTTTATGTCCAGAAGTAAGCCAAAAAGATTTTCTTCCGAAAAACAAATTGTTGATTTTGAACAAATGTATGAAAAATGTTATAAATGAAATAATGTGGCGTCATTTCTATTGTTCTGGAAGCATGAGAACATCATATAGCCAGAAACCTAAAATCAGTTTTGTTATTAACGATATTCAAAATGTTCGCAAATGAAGTTCACTTTCGATAGACGGTAAATTTGCGTCATTAGTGTGAGTATGACTTTTCGTAATGCGTGAGAAAATATTTGAAATAATGAACTAATAATTGCATTTTTGCTGGTGACCAAATTATGAGAGACACTTCCCCAATCTGTCAACCACGCTCAAAATAGCTCAAAGTAGCAACCATAGCTCAAATTACATAGAATTAGTAGTAAATTACCATAGTACTAGTAGTAAATGAACCATAGTAAATTACATAAAATAATCTAAAACTATATTTTTTTCCTCATGATATGTATTATAGAAATCGTTCTTAGTCATCATTCTAGTGAAATATTATTTCAAACGGGCAAGCTAAAATATAAAATAAAATAAAAACGCACTCATGTTCAAATTTAATATCAATTGCGACCTCAATGTACGGGATGAAAAAATAATGAAAAAGATGTTTAATTCCACAGTGTGATTAGAAGGTAATACGCAAGTATCACTTATCAATAGAATGTCCATATTAAGCTGTGACCGGGAGGTCCTAGGTTCTAGTCCTGACGGCGGCAGGATTTTCGACACTAGCTTTTCAGCTACGTCGAATTCAGTCACTGTCTGGAGGAGGATTCTAGCGGCCGGCTGCTCTGATCGGTAGTTTTCCCTTAACCAGGCGAATGCCGGAGCAGTACCCTACCAAACGGGCCACGGACCGCGAGCGATCTGTCCTCCTTCTTCCTTGTCCTATCCTCTCCCCTTACACACACACACCTACACGAACATGCACTACACTACCACATATTCCGGGAGATCGGTCGGGAGCTTAGAGCTTGTCCCGATTGGGGCGGTGCCCCGCTGGTGGGAGAGTCCTGGTTAGGGGAAACCCCACTAGCCGACGGTAGGTCGGCGCCGGATCTCGCCATCCAGCGGGGGAAGATCACCGCTATCTCCCCGCGAGAAAACATGCACTACACTAACGGGACTAATGACCAAAGCCGTTGACGCGCCCGGAAACAAAAAAATCAATCAATCAATCCATATTAAGTCTGGAAGTCGTAGCATTCCGTCACGTCCGGCGATAGACACTGAGATTATAGTTATGTCAGAGCATATCAACCAAGGAGTTTCTCTTCGCATAACTACACAGAACGAAATAAAGAAACCTAAAAGACTGGAGAGCTGGGGAATATCAAGAGACCTTTGCTTCAAAGCGAGGCGTACTTCTTCCTTACCCTACTTCGAGAATAAATCACGCAACTTTGGCTGTTAGGCAACTTCCGATTCTTCAAGTACTTCTTTCAAAATTTGCATTAAAGAGACGATAGTTCTGAATCGATAAAATCATGTTACGGTTATCAATTCTGCGGTATCGTTGTATAGTGAATGTATTTAGGATGTACAATAAATGGATTGTTAAAATCACAGCAGCAAATGTGTTGTTCCGTCCTCTTTTGGTTCATAATATGGTTATAATGCGAAAACTTAATTGATCTTCTATTATTTTAGTCAAATACATTTGTGGATTATGGGAAATAAATATAAACGATAAAAAATTACTAATTAAATGTTTCGTAGAAATAGTTTTACGACATAACTTGGTACTGGAAAAAATATCACCAATCAAGGTTCGATAATATCGATATTTTGTTGCTGTCGGTTCCTGTACCATGTGTCGTGTCGAATCAAGACTCACAGCATCCCTTAATGCAAGCATCACACACGAGCATCGTATCTCCCGCCGTCGACCGCCTCCTGGCCACAACCGCCCGGCGCGTGCGTTGGCACTACGCCTCCCAACCCGAAACGGAGAACAAACGCGCGCGCGGCCTTCGCTCAGGAGCGTCATCGTTATTATCGTCATCGCGCTCGTCATTATCCTCATTATCATGGTAATCACGGTCGTCATCGTTGT
Source organism: Teleogryllus oceanicus (assembly GCA_964035755.1). Lineage (NCBI taxonomy): Eukaryota > Metazoa > Arthropoda > Insecta > Orthoptera > Gryllidae > Teleogryllus > Teleogryllus oceanicus. The sequence goes on from CAXIVR010000001.1 coordinate 265,230,239, forward strand.
CGTCATTAGTAACGCTACGAGGCTGGCGCGGCGCCGCCGGTGGCGGCGGCGGCGGCGGCGGCCGTGTTGGCGGCGACCTTGCTCTCGAGTAGAGTAGCGGCCCAGTTCGCCTGGCGGCGGCCGACGGCGAAACCGAGCGACTGCGCTGGCGGGACAGAGCACGAGCAGAGCACGAGCAGAGCACGGGCCAGACGCGGGCGGAGCACTCGCTCGAGCGAAACACGGGGAATTTCGCAGATGTTTGTGGAGAGGAGCTGCTCCGGGACTTTCGTTCTTCGGGTCGGTAGGCACATTTGACCCTCTTAGTGTTCCTCCTGCTCGCTATTCACTGTACTTTGTGTGGATTGGTGTTGTATTAGGGATCACTTGTGCAGTTCCCAGCTCTAAAATATGAATAGCATTACTATGTCGAGTTACTTTTCCTAGGTTATGTTCACGTAACCACGTACTCTCTCGCATATACTCATGCAACTGTGGCTGGACGTTAAGGTGCCTAGTAATGAGATTACCTGTTTTGGCTCATGCGACAATAAAGAGTTTTGAGAAGAGCATAAATAAAATATGAGAGGCTAATATCTACTTCAATCTATTCATGTACTCTCTCCATATAGTCATGTAGCCGTTGCTGCATGTTGGGGTGTCTTGTAATAAGATGTCCTCCTTTGGCACATCTCACAATAAAGAAGTTTCAGGAAGAACATAAATAAAATGTGATAGGCTAATATCTACTTCAGTATATTCATGTACTCTCTCCGTATAGTCAAGGCACTCTCACCGTGGCTGGACGTTGCGGTGCCTAGTAATAAGTTTGCCTACTTTGTCACATCTCACAATGAAGAGATTTGAGGGAGAACATAAATAAAATATAATAGGCTACTATCTGCTTCAAACTATTCAGATACGATCTTAAATACCACGCTATATCCTGGCCTGAATACAACAAAGTTTTCATCATTTTAGTAATGGCGTTTCGCAATAACCAGTTTGGTGTAAATTCTCACTACCACTAAAGTATCCTGTTTTACCAGCCGCTATGGATTTTGTATGATCGTCTGCTTGCTTGCTTGTGTTGTATTCATGCCATGCTTTTCAAATTGCTTTGCCTTTTGTTGCATCGTTTAGCGTGGATGTGTTCACGAGAGAGTATTTAGCGCCACGAGACAAGGCTGGGCGAGAGGCGGCGGAGCCCTCGTCTGGGCATCGGAACTGCCGGTGTATTTCCTGAGAGAGGAAAAGAAAGAGGGGGCCGCAGAAGCCGGCTTCGCGAAACGCCACGTTGTCGCTGCGTCCGCGCGCGCTCTGTTGCCGCCGGAAATAAACACATCCTAGGCGCGAGGCGGGCGGGCGGGCAGGCGGGCCGGCCGGCCGTGCGCCGCCCCCACCGCAGCACCGAGATGCTCCGCAGCCGCAGCCGAAGCCGCAACCACAGCTCAGCCTCCTCCTCCTCCTCCGCCCGGCGCGGCGCCGCGGCGCCCGCCGTGGCGGCGTCCGCCAGTGTTTTACGCAGCCGTCTCCACGGGGCATGTTGGCTTAGTTAGCTCGGAGTAACAGCTGTTGCCTCTTCAGCGACCCTACAGGGATGGCCTAACTTCGAGTCCCGTCGGTGGCGGATTTTGGACACTCGCTTGATAGCTGCATCGAATTCAGCCGTTGACTGATTCTACCAGCCGGCTGCTCTGTTTTTTTCCCCTGTTTTCTCCGATGAATTCCAGGCGAATGCCGGAGCAATGCCGTAAATAACCAGTCAGCAACCGCCCGCCATCTTTTCCTTCTAATTATGGTCCCCGCTTTTCCGCGTGCCCACACGCATTTGTACTTGCATGCACTACACTAGCTCGCATGTTGGGAGAACAGTCTGGCTCATATTTTTGTTGGTGGGGTAGTGACCCGTTGGGGGCAAAATCTCTCTAACTGGCACGTAGGTCGGGACCGGATCTCACATTCCCGATGAGGAAGGAACACTGCCACCTCCTGGGGTATAACATGCACAAGACGGACAGGGTAATGATCATAGCAGTTGGCGTGCCCGAAAACACCAGATCAATCAATCAGTCAATCCTTACAAGGTACAGAGTACCACAGTAATAATTTATCTCCAAATTCTTCGCAGCAGACATCACTCCCCCTACCATTTCCTTTAGAATCGTATTCAAAAAATTGTCCAAATTTGGAGCCGTTTTTGAGAAAATCTTGTTTATATTTTTTTTAAATTGCCCATCTTGCACGCAATATTGCGCGAAAACGACTAAAATTTTGAAGCACAAGGGCAAGCATACGAAAAACGTTATTCTTTGAAAATAATTAAATTAGTTTATTGCAAATTATCTTTTGTAACATATAAACGTGTAAACTTACAATAACAATATTATAAATCACTGGCGCAACTAGGATTTTTCTAGAAGCCTGCGATAAGTGTAATCTCCAGTTGACTTGATATTATCTTACAATAAAGTTTTCATGTATTCTGAATTTAAAATTAATTTTTATTTGTTAATTCATATTTATTCATTATGTATTCCATTAGGATAATGAATTACTTTCACTATTACAGAAACAGTGTCTTTGTGAATATGTATCATTGGCATGTGGGGGCGCTGTAGACGACCCCTCCAATGGATACGACAAAGTATAAATAAACATTTCAACTGTAATAAAATATTAAAAAATTACGAGTAAAGTCTGCTCATCGAATTCAAATATTTGTATATGCAAGGTAGCGACAGGTGACCTTCACAACCTCCCCTTTTTTGCTCCAGGCTTTCTTTCTGTTACACTCGCACACTCTCCGTTATTCACCATTTGCATTGTTTACTATATTTTTCTTCATACTCCGGCCTCTATGATTTTCACACTATCCCCTGATGCTCATACGTAGTTCACTACACCCCATCAGAATCCCAACACAGATTTTTTCTTCCTTTGGGGATTCTTTTCTTACATCCGCTTTCTCCGCATTCGGTGCTATGTGTCTTAAAAGTTAACATCCACACGTCTATTCTGCTGTCAAACCTCTGAAGTACTTTCTCGCTTGCCACTCCTCTCACTTTCTCCTCATTTGTTTTTCGCCTGACATCTACCTTTGTGTAGTATGTAACTGATGTGATTTATATCATTGATTTGAATCAAATTATTTTTAATGATTAATTTTAATAAACACTTTCTCTTTTAATATTCTATTTGTTAAAATAGTTATGACACAAATATTCAAAGAAGTGCACCAATTATAGTTTTTTCAATTAATGTAACGATATAAAGTAGTGAAATAAAATTATCATTTTCACTGGTGTTGCCAGCATTTTCTGGAAGGGCATTACGTGTAGTGTCCACTTTCTTGTATGAAAAACTAATGTACTGTAGATCCGTATATACTCAACTATGCTATTGCTGTATTCGTGATGATTGTTTCTTAAGATAATTGATTGAAGCGTTATACACGAGTAAATTTATTTTATGGATTTTTTTAACAGTGTGAGTGCTACTTTTTGGAAAACCATTGTGTTGGTTTTGTCGGTAGCAACCACATCAAACTATTGCACATTTGGAATGTTTTTTTTCAATTTTTGAAAATGCATTGTTCACCTGAAAACCCGCGCCATTTGTATAAATATACTTTGGTTTGTTCGGGAAAAAATTAAAAGAAACATTTGAAACTGTTTTTGAGAAAATCTTTTTTTCAATTGACTATATTCCATGCAAAATTACGCAAAACTATTAATATTTTTGAAAAATTGTACTTTTACAATTTTCGAAACCGAGATTTTCATGAAAATGAGACCTGCGCAATTTTGAAGCGTTCTTTGCACTGGCCAAGGAAAAAGTTAAATCCAATTTTTGGTGCCACTTTTAAGAATATTTTAAACTTTGTTGAAGCTTCTTGTGAAGTTCTCCCCAAAAATCAAAATCTCGCTTTTAAATTGAAGGAACCGCGTCATTAGCCAGATCGATGGGGAAATATCGATTTTGGAGAAAATCGACCTAACGGTTTAGCGCTAGCATTGACCACTGTAAAACAGACAGGCTTTGGCCGTCAATCAACTTTTCGGTGGTAAAGACCCACAAAACGTGAAAAATTTGAGTACACAGCGCGATGACAGAAGTTATTTGCTACAAATAAAAACAAGACTATATCCATATTTTCTGTAGCACGAACCCACAAAACCAGTTTTTCTGTCAAAAAATCGCTGTTTTTGTTGTAGCATTACTTTACACTACTTAAATATGTGATAAAGTTAAAAATATAAATTATTAAAATATGTATTTTCTGTTCAAATTAATAAAAACTGTGATTGTGAATTTGTATCATGGGCTTTATTGTGTGGGGGAATCTTATATTCCGGAAGCTCTCCAAACCACTGAAACTTCCGTTTCGTAGATGATCGTGGTTCAGGTTCGGTGTATTGTCTTATTTATTCATAAGACAATACACCGATTGCAATTTATTAAAAGCGGATCTAAAAAGTATTGCACAAAGAGATGGATACGAATTTCTCGTTTAAATGTCATCCTTTTGGACTTATTAGTGATATTATAAATGCTTGATCAACCTCTGCGATTAACACTGTTAGGTAGGTCGGAAAGTTGGAAAATAATGTGGTAAGTAATTGATGTTATTATACTTTTACAAATTCTATTATAAGAATTAAAGAATATACACTATCATTTCAATAAAAATGACGGCTATAATATCGAATTAAATAAGGACTTGATTTTTTAATATTATTTTCATTAATTTTATTGCAGTCAGTTCATAAATAATCATTCACTGTCGTAACCTATTCAGTCACTACAATATTTGACTAATGATTGTTTCAGAGTATTAAAATTATTCAGCTAAATACTACTGCTAAAATAATATTGTTATCTAGATACATTTAATTGGCAATTTTTTATCAGTTTTTTTCTACTTTCTGTATTTATATGATGCACAAGATTAATAAAGCCCGTTCAATTAAAAGCGCGTTCTTATATAAATAGTGAATGAGACACATTATATGAGTATTGTGAAAGGATACTGGAACAACTTTTTCAGAAATGTTTCCCACGCAAAGAGCAGAAACAAAGAACAATTTAGTCTGCACCTGTTTGCGAAGGAATTTGGCTTAATTGCGCGCTTAATAATTTGCAGTTTTATTGCGTTTTCTGCCATACGCTCTGCCTAGTGCGAATAGCGTTCACTTACCTCTTCTCCAAAGAAAATTAAGTTAAAAGTTTTACCATTTAAAACGAAAAAGGTTTTCATCTTGTATGGTTTTCCTTTAAAAGTGCTTAGGTTACCCCTCGTATTATCATAATTCTTAGTATGTGGTCTCGTACTTTATAATCCCTCCTACAAAAGCTTCCATATTCTGGCGCAGAATCTAAAGCCATTCATGATTCCTTCTTTATACGAAACTTTCGAATAGCACACTACGCTGTACACCCACTCTTAGGCACGATGGCGTGGTCTTACAAACCTGCGCTCTCCCCAACACGTAATTCTACCCGCGCGCGTGTTTTCGGCCCGCTCTTCGGCTCCTCGCTCGCCGCCCCCACCGCCCCGCCGCCGCCCCGCCGCCGCCGCCGCCGCCGCCGCCGCCGCCGCCGCCGCCGCCGCCGCCGCCGCCGCCGCCGCCGCCGCCGCCGCCGCCGCCGCCGCACCGCCTTCCGCCGCGCCGGGTGCATCGACTCTTCCTGCGAGCCGCGTGCCTCCGCCGTGGAACGGGCCTCTCGCGGCGGGAGTGGGGGCGGAGCGGGGACGGAGCGGGGGCTGGGAGATGCCTCCTTCCTCGCGGGAAATTCGCGTGACCTTGCTCGGAAAGGTTGGCGCGGTGTTTCCCAGTGCTGCTACTGGTGTCGTCACTGCCGGGTGCGCGCCTGCCTAGTTCGAAATGAGGCATTTCCATTTATACTTAACAGGTTGGAGTAATCTAGTCATTAGCACCAAATTGTCACGCAAAAACGAAATATGTTAAGGGAATTGAATTAAGGAAATGTGTAGGAAGGAATTGTCGAAACCTTCCTTTAAGTAGAAACGGTCTATTTTTCTTAAGGTCTAATAATGAAAATGTATGAACCATTTCTAATATTTATATCAAGAGAAAATAATGCATATTTCCCTTAAAGCGCTGAAAGTGACTTGTTTTTCTAAATTGGGCAATTTTAAGAAATTCCTCGTGACAAAGTAACTTATTTTCCTATGAAAATATTATTTGTTACTGCTATTATTATTATTATTATTATTATTATTATTATTATTATTATTATTATTATTATTTCGATTAATGTAATTTCCGTCATTATCGTCGTTCTTTTCAAATTCGTCTAAATGTTCAAATTAGAAATGTTTTACATGACTTAGCATACATTATTCTACAATTTGCAGTAGGAAACACGCATCTTACTTTTAAACTGAACTACTGAAATGTCACTGATATCAGGGATAATCGAAATAAAAAATGTCCTGTATTGATGCTGGTGATGTTTCGAAGGGTACGTGTAATAGATGGAAGTCTGATTTCATCTTATTCGGACGTCGGAGACGACTCTCGATAATGTCATGATCGAAAATAAGAGTGCATGTGTTAATGAAGGATACTTGTGTCATAAAAAATATTTGTTTTCTGTTACTCTGTAAATCAGAAATAAAGCAACCTACTGCCTAGAAAACGTTATTAACCTTATTTGAATTTGATATTTGAATTTAAATCTCATGATATTTTTCTCTCTAAATTGAAGAATAATACTTTTAAACTGATATCATGAGTTTCAAAGTAAAATGAAACACTGAATTAATAGCGACAAAAACAAAACTTCATAACAGAACACACAAAAGCAATATGAATGTTACACAAAAGTAACTTAACACAAACAATTTATAATTCAAAATAAAAGTATGCTTTTCTATCATATTGCTACATTGCGGAGAAACAATGGAAATTTATTAACATTCTCGGCAAATGGATACACTCTATACACCTAAACGATATTCATTTTATAATAATTCCATTGATACATTCTTTGTTAATCTGGTATTTTGAATGTTCTGCATGTAAAAACTATTATATTATCATGGTCTGTGATATCTCCATTAGGGGTTTCGTCCATTCCGATTTCAACGGAAATACACGTTTTGGGGTTCGTCCGTCTGTCTACCCGTCCGTCCGTCCGTCCGTCCGTCCGTCCGTCCGTCCGTCCGTCCGTCCGTCCGTCCGTCCGTCCGTCCGTCCGTCCGCCCGCCCGCCCGTCCGCCCGCCCGCCCGCCCGCCCGCCGCCCGCCGCCGCGCGCGTCGTCTGCTGTCTGTCTGTCTGCTGTCTGTCTGTCTGTCTGTCTGCCTGTCTGTCTGTCTGCCTGTCTGCCTGTCTGCCTGTCTGCCTGTCTGCCTGTCTGCCTGTCTGCCTGTCTGTCTGTCTGCCTGTCTGTCTGCCTGTCTGTCTGTCTGTCTGTCTGTCTGCCTGTCTGTCTGTCTGCCTGTCTGTTACTATATATTAAAAAACCTATTACTCCGTGTATTAAGACTGCTATACTTATTGATACATTTATAGGGCATAATATAAAAATTAAGGTCGGTAGAGAAAAGTACTCCAAGAGTCTGACTGATGAACATTAAAAACAAAAATGACCAAGGGTCTTAATCTTATTTTTAGTGAACATTCAGCTTTATGTTTGTATTTCAATTGAATTTCATTTCAAATCAATTTCAGCCTTGTAACATTTCAATAGCATTGCGATATTATTTTGTTTTACAAAAGAGCCGTAATTGTGATAGGGGGTCACTCATGTAGTGTTTCATCTTTGGCACCTGCCAGTGACATTTTTTATGCAAAGTAATATTGTGTTCTCAATGAAACTAATGAGATTTTTTGTAACTAAATCCAGAGCAAAATTGCGCATCTTTTTTCTAACACACTACACGTTTCTTATTAAAATTATGTTAAGATCTTGGGGCAGTATCATGATAAGCCACACGAACCACAGTCCAAAGTAACATCACGATATTGGAGAATTAGTGGCTTTTTTTGTTTCTATAAATGTCAAATTGATATTTTTAATAGGACTGGGGCAGTAAAAAGGCAATACGTAGTTCGACCAAAATCGATATATTATATTTAGGAACAGCCGGAGGCTTCATGTTCTTGATATTGCCTCTCTTCTTACTGCCTCAAATCCTTCAGTCGTATCGTTCAAAAATTGAAATTCAAATATACATGGTTTTAAATAATATATCGTGTTTCCTTGGAGTTTCTAAGGTGTGTTAGCCACAGCGGATCCCTTGCGATGTTAAAAAAACTAGCATTTTTTTCTTGCTATGTATGCTGTTGTTGAAAACGTCTGAGATAAATAATGTTTTTGACTAGAGAAAACCATGACACGAAATAGTAAACTTCTCAAAATACATGCTGAGAAATAATGAGACCGCCAACTGAGATTCTTAAATTACATGAGAAATAACATGAGAAATAATGTAAGCACAGATTCCTATTTAATTTTTACATGTAGCAACGACAGCAAAAATTTGTATTTCCTGTAAAAACATTGTTTTGGCAACAGTGTGTTTTGTAAGAAAGTTCGCAGTTCATAATCCCTCCGTATTGTGAAAGAATTGCCGTCTTTCTTAATACTTTCCGAGAATGTCCTAAATTATTACTATGTCTGCGGTCATGTACTTCCGACCATATGTACAAGCCTGCTACGTTCAGCATAAAATATACAAACGCTGTAAAATGTACATTTCCCAAAGACATACACCGAACGAGGTGGCTAAGTGCATCAACTGATGTCACTGCAGTGCCTCTGACCGGGAGGTTGTAGGCGGTGTCCTGCTGATGGGAGATACTTAGTTGAGGGGAATCCCCGCTAGACCACGGTAGGTCGGCGCCAGATCTCGCCATCCAGCGGGGGAAGATAACTCCACCTGCCTTTGAAAAACATGCACTGAATTTACGGGACTAATGAAATCCGTATTTGACGTGCCTGTAATCACTAACAACCAACCAACCAACCGACCCACCAACCAAAGGCGTTCATATCCCATACATTCATATCCCAAAGACAATACAGTAATGCGGAAGAGCATGGTAGTACAATTTTTTGAAAGGCTAATCACCACAGCTTCTTGCACATCAATATTAATAGTATTTGTAGTAACTTAGCACCCTAAAATTTCACAGACTGTTTACCACAGTAAGAAAATAGAATTGTGAAGCCCACTAATAAGCCGTAATTGGTGACGACCGTATTATAGCGTTACTCAAGCTGTACATGAATCCTTCAGGAAACAAGAAAAGAAGTAGTTGCGGAACACCTCATGCCAAGCAAAAATTCATTTTCTGTTGTAAACAAGGGGATATCCGACATTTACCACTAATGTTTGCATCTTTTTTATTTATTATCCATCATTTTATATTTATTATCCATCATATTCTTCATAAATTTTACTTAAATTAAACTTCTCTCTCGTACTTCACACAGTTTTGACTACTTTTTGACGAAAATAAATCCAATGCCGTTCAAAATTGATTGATAGCCCTCTGATCTTTTGAAAGTGCCAAACACACACCTGGAATAAAAACAAATGAGGTAAAAACTTTGGTATCATGTATTTTAGACATGTCATAATGCAATCCTAAACTTTTTTCGTAATTTGTTACTTATTAGCCGGTATTTGCTTCCCGAAGTAATGGTTTCAGTTTTCGACAGTCTTCTTTTTGTCATTGCCATCAGCATTGGTTCGTGTTTTTCGACCAGCTGCGACCGGGTGCGGTGGACCGGAGCATCAACTGAGATGATTGCAGTGCCTCTGACCGGGAGGTTCTAGGTTCGAGTGCCGACGGCGACAGGATTTTCGGCACTAGCCTTTCAGTTAGGTCGAATTCAGTCGCTGTCTGGAGTAGAATTCTAGCGGCCGGCTGCTCTGATCGGTAGTTTTCCGTGGTTTCTCCGATCAACACCAGGCGAATGCTGGAGTAGTACCCTAACAAACGGACCACGGACCGCGCGCGATCATTTCCTTCCTCTTCCTTGTCCTATCCTCACCCCTTACATACACACACTAACATGCACTACACTACCACACATGCCGGGAGACCGGTCGGGACTTAGCACTTGTCGCGGCTGGAGCGGTACCCCGCTGGTGGGAGAAACCTGGTTGAAGAAAACCCCGCTTCGGCGCAGGATCTCGCCCTCCAGTGGGGGAAGATGACCACCACCTCCCGATGAAATAACATACACTACACTTACGGCTATGATCTCAGTAGTTTACGCGCCCAGAATCAGTAATAATCAATCAATCGATCAGCTGCGTTTCGCTGAGAGCCATCATTGCCGCTGTCTCTGCAGCGAATCTAACGAGAGGTCCTAGGGTTCGAGTCCCGTCAGTAGCGTATTTTTTACCAGCTGTATAGACACGTCCAATTCAGCCTCTGTCCGCAGGAAAATTCGAGTGGCCGGCTGCTCTGATCGACAGTTTTTCGTGAATCAATAGTATATTTGTAGTTTTTGGGAACCAGTTCAATCACATGTATTGATCCAAATTACGAGTACATTTGCTTTATGACACCAAACATTTTAACGCTGCTCAGTGAAAATATTTCTCGTACAAACGTATTCATGCATATGAAAAAGGTTTTGGAGTTGTTGGTTTGGGTAATAGTGAGTTGAAGAGATGCATGTTTTCTGGTCAGTATGTGGAACCAACCTAGGTCATGGTTAGGTTTGTTGCTGTTCTTTTTCCACTGGTTCGTCCTGCCGTTGAAAGTCAACTGCTTACGTAGTCCTCCGTCAGGGCGGCAGTTTTGTTTAGATTCATCTGTCGAGTAGCACGTTGAGAGTGAAAGAAGTTATGGCTCGTTGTTAGTAAACCGAGCGGTAAGAAACAAAGTTGTTGCGACGTTTCAGTGCATTGAGGTCGTTCTCTATTCGTTCAACTCCATGATTTACTGCATGTTTAGGACTGTGACGTCAACTCAAAAACAAGTCTCGTGAACGGCTTTGCGGTAACCATGAGTAACGGTTATGATACGAATGAAGAATGATTACGAATGTTTGATGTTTTATAATTTCGTTTGTGACTGATCACGTTGGCAGCGCTGTTTGTGCGTGATGGGGTGCACTTACGCGTTTACATTCAGTTTCCGGTGAAGCAGTTATCATGGCAGTTATTGGAACGACACTTTTAATGGTTTTTCATGTTATGAAGCTTACTTTTCCACTTGATATAATGATGACGGTGAATCCTACTTCCAGTTTTTTTTACGAGTCAGAGAGACTGAAGTTTTTTTTTTACTCACATTTTTTACTATTTCAAAATTTGAAGTACAATTGTAATTCTTTCCACAGCGCGAACGGTCCCAAAATTTCATTCTGCCAAGGCTACAAATAATAAAAATATGGACTTATTCAGCGTTTATTCCAATATTCTCATTTTTATTGATAGTTCATTTTATCGACTTTATTTATATCTCAGTACATTCACTTTCTTATAAATGTTCTTCCGTAGCAGTAACAGTATTTCCACATTTGAACAGTCTTGAATGGTGCGTACATATGCAAGAATATGTCTCTCTTACACCATATGACAACTTTTATCTCGCTAGTAATTGCTTTACAGAAAAGCGTTTGGTTAAAACAAATCCTGCCACGCACCACGTGTTAATGAGATGAACGCTTTCGTCCTTCCGTGATCGATTCGGAATGCAGGTGTAATTCTCGTCGTAGATATTCTGTTAAGAGACCAACTCCGCATTAAGGAAGCTGACCAGTACTCACGTGGCGGTCGAGAGTACGGAGGAAAACCTCGCGCAGACCGGTCTGCCTGGGCTTCGAACCGGAATCTGCGGCGGGGCGGCTGGCTCGCCGCCGTGTCCGGCAAGCTGCCGGAGTCACCTTACGTCTCCCCCTCCTCCTGTTTCTCCCTTCCCCTCTTCCCCTGGGATGTTCCACCACCGCTGCCATCCTCCGCCACCCTCCTCCATACTCCTCCACTCTCCTCAACCCCGCTTCTCTCCCCTTCCCATCCCTTCCACCCTACTCCGTCCAACAGTAAACTCTCCACCGCCGTCCGTCGCCCTCCACCGCCCTCCGCCGCCCCCCGCCGCCCCGCCGCCCTCCGTCGCCCTCCGTCGCCCTCCGCCGCCCTCCGCCGCCCTCCGCCGCCCTCCGCCGCCCTCCGCCGCCCTCCGCCGCCCTCCGCCGCCCTCCGCCGCCCTCCGCCCGCCCTCCGCCGCCCTCCGCCGCCCTCCGCCGCCCTCCGCCGCCCTCCGCCGCCCTCCGCCGCCCTCCGCCGCCCTCCGCCGCCCTCCGCCGCCCTCCGCCGCCCTCCGCCGCCCTCCGCCGCCCTCCGCCGCCCACCGCCGCCTTCCATCACGACCTTCCGGTCTCCGTCGACCCCATTCGAGCTCCCGTAGTTTGTACTTGGAGTCCGATATCGCAAGTCGTGCGCAGCGTTAATACCTAGCCCACCGACCGTACTGAGTAAGCGGAGATCGTCTCGGAGAACACATTCGCAGTTCTGCCCCAGAGGAGCACAAGGAGGATACCCTATTAAGCCCTCTCGGCGGCGGGCGCGCAATCGGGGAGTAGGACCCAGGCCAGTCGTGTGGGCGCCTGCCAGGTCATGAGTACTAGTGACGATGTAACTAAAACGTGAAGAATGTTCATCATGATACTGTAAGGTATGTTGAAGAATGCCTTCAAATACATGCAGCCCGTTTATGACTCAAATTGGTTCGGATCGAGTTGTTGATCGAGACAATGTTGATACGCATTGACGTTTCAAATGATTGGAAGCTCGAATATTTTTGCAACGACCTAGCAAACCTCATTGTTTTGCACTAAAATCTCTATATTTATTAATCTGAATCGGAAACGTTTCGAATTTACACAGACAGAGAAAGTTTAAATGAATAAATAAGGCTACAGATATGTTGTAATAATTAAATTAATAAAAATAAAAATAATGAATATTAAAATTTTTAAAGCAAAATATTAAAACAAACCAAAGAATTTAAATCCTAAATATTTATGAAATCACCATAAAAATTGGTCTGTTTTTGTTTCTTTGGTTAACATAAACTCTGACGAAAAATAATATTGCAAAAATACTTTACTTCTGTTTTTTAAGTGTTTGCAATGTGTTTAAAACTTCAAATTTAAATTGCTAGTATATTCGGGTTATGTAAAATAAATTATTGAATGCAATCATCTGTGTGATGATATTCTCTTGATTCTCAAAACGAATGAGTGAAAGTACTAAGTTCAGTATTACATCTGTTAACGTCCGATATGGACAGAAAAGGTTCATTTCCCAAAATTACCTAACATTTTCCTTATCGTTGTTGCCTCTTTAGAGCAATTTTCTGCTTTTTCTTGATGGACTGGTACTGTCGTTTACGTTGCTGCTAACACGATAACTCCTTAAACATTAAAATTCTGCAGCGACCTGACCGAAAACCATGTATCCTACTCTCCAGACGTGGTTCATAAATGTCGTTGAAACTTCTATGACGATGGACATTTATAACCATAATAAAAATTCGATCCATGAGAGTGAACCAAGGGTAAACGTTACAAGAAAAAAAACTGCGTAGACCACCAGATAGAAGGAATGTAGTTTCCTTTAACAATAGAAGAAAAGAAAATATATATAAATAATTCAATATAATGCAATACCATAGAAAATAAGTAATTATTAAATTCATTATTCACCTTAGTTTCTCATCCAAAATCTCTTTATTCAGAATTTGTTCGGCAAAGGTTACAATGTCAAATCCGAAACATTTTTTTAAAATTTTTCCATTACTGTATTAACGAAATATTTTTATACTTATTGTGTTTTGTTTAATTTATTTTATTATGTTCTGTCTTCCCCAGGGTTGGGCAAAATACTTTAAATTTAGTATTTAAATACTTCGTCAATTTACTTTTTAAATTAGTATTTAAATACATAATCATAATACATTAGGTTTTGAATTGCTAAATACATACGTATTTAATATACTTCAAATACTCAAAATACAGTAAATACATTAATTTTGCATTATAGGTTTTTTATTGCAACAATATATATAATTGTCAATTATAATAAATTACAAACTGACAGTCATAAATTTCTGAACAATAAATAAAAACTTTCACATATAAAACACTTTTACTTCTACTTTCACAAAATACTTACAAATATAAAATGATATTAAAAATATAACTGTCTCAAATAAACGGGATTTCCTTTTAAAACGACTAGTTTTTTCAAATAAATTATCAAACAATGAATCCCTGGTTGGTGAAGGTATAAAATCCGCGAAGGAAAACAGTGGTTGAACAGACGGTGATGAACATAAACTAGTATTGTAAGGAATAAACGCTTTTTTTACTATCGGATGATTGTTCAGCATTTCAAATGATTTAGATTTATCATTTAAAAATGAAGAGAATTAAAGTTAAACTGTTGAAAGGATCATTTATTTTTGTTTCATTGAGATCCATCCACTAGCAGAATCAAACAATAAGAAACTATCCTCATTATCATCTTCATCATTATTTAAAGTATTTTTATTATTTCTTTTTTATAAATACATCTATTTTGTGTATTTAAGTACATCTCTAAAATACATATCCACAAAACTCAAAACATACAGGTATTCAAATACAAAATGTATATAAAATACGTATTTCAAATACATGTATTTAATTACTGCCCAAACAAGGTCTTCGCCCTTCTGTCGTCATCCTGATTTGTGTTTTCGCGGATTACACAATCGCCTGGAGCATACAAATAACTGATTTTAATTGTGACGAACTATTATTAATATACGGTTCATAACATTAGTACTGAACATGATTCTAAAACAATGACAAAAATGGTTGGAATGAAACTTTTAACAATATTAAAAGATTATTTAATATAATGTTGATTGAAATAACTAGAATTTCTACTACAAAATATATGTTGCATATATGCATGAATTCCAAATTAGTTAATTTTAATATTACAAATTAATTTGTATTGAAAATATGCGCGTTGGGGCAGAAGTCATGAGAACTATTTTTTCTACAAGGAGTATTATCGGACCGCACAATTTCATTCGTTTCGTGAAAGAAGTGCTGCAGTAGGGTGTGGTCACAGCAACAGATGGGTATGTGAATGTCTCTATTAGCACAGAGAGCGACGTGCAAACAGTTGTTCGACAACCGCCGTGCAAGATGAATGTGACTTGACTGCGAGCAGCGCTCATTCTTCAAGACAGCCGTTTTCCATGGGCGAAATGCCTGAGAATGTCACAGATGGTGGAAGCTCTTAGGAATAATGCCCTTCCGTACCGGACAGTCGCGAGATAAGCAGGAGAATTTCTGCGAGGACGCGTAGCAGCCGGTGATCGCCAACCAACGTGACGACCCGTGAGTGTGCGGATCGATGTGGCACGTGCGGTAATCGAGCATCTGCGTAATCGAGCCTTTAGAGCGGGTATGTAAAGCTCGGGAATGATGTGAACTCGTATATGTTCTAGTGCTTTGTAACATGAAACCAGTACTGTCATTTCAAATATCTTAATAAATATTAGAAAAACAATTTTGGTGTGTCGCATGCACTTAGTATATACTTTGTCTATGCACTTAGTTCTCCTGTACTTTCTTCTATAATGTATTACTGCAATGATATAATACATAAAGTAAAATATTTAAATAAAATAATAATTATATAAAGTGAATATTGAAAATGTTCTGTGGGTGGATTGAATCACGTGTCCGCTCTTCTATGACAAACTATTTTTATACTTACGTGGTGTCTCAAAAACAATTAAAGTATTAGCGCATTTAAAACATTCTTGAGAAACTTGTTCCTTTATTCTTGTGGCAAAATTGCTCATGACTCTGGGCAAGAGGTGGTAAATAATATTTAAGTGATAATAATTGCTAACTAAGATCCAGACACTGGGATGCTCTTATGTTATAAAAAGTATTTGTAGATATATCTACTTTAGCTCACGGATGCTATAAACTTTAACTAGTAGAATAAATTGTCATGTACATCTGACAACATACTTGCAAATGCAACAGTATACGTAAAATAGCTATTTCAAAAAGATGTACTAAAATTTCAATGTTCCTAGTACGAGATTTTACTAGGAGATTTTTTTATTGTTCAGGATGTGATTAATTTGCTTGGGAAAAATTTTTCGTGTATGTGGGCAAAATGTGGATGTGGGCACAACTTCCCTGTTGTGGTGTCTGTCGCTAGTTTCGCATATCATAAAACTTCATATGGAACACATTTGCTAATTCATAGTCCATTTCAATAACAGTCTCTTCACAAAATATACGTACATTTTTTCATAACGTAATATTTTATGATTTTTCTTTTTTTTATGAGCAGAATAATCTTTAACTATAATGGGAATGCTGCTGTTTTATCTCTATATTGAATTGATTTAAAGGCTGCCAGTGAAGATCGAAATGTAGGCAGTGTATTATATAGTATTTGGTAGTTTTTTAGTTGCACGCTTTACAATTTTAACACATTTGCTATAACCTTGCACCTTGGTATTTAATGAGAATATTCATAATGCTTGTCTTTAGGTATTCAAGTATCGGAAGTAAAAAGCGACAATTCAATGAGTAATTATTTCAAAGTAACATCACAAACTCTGAAGTTCATTGAAAATATTTCATTTTACTGAACGACCATAAATATTTTACACTTCTTGTAACGGGGATAAGATAACAAAGATGAATTTTCCTAAGTGCCTGTAGACAAAATGATAGTTTTGAGAAAAAACGCAAGTAAAAGATTGTAATGCTTTAATTTACATAGTACATTGGATGCGTATATCCATTGAAAAATATTCTATCATGGGCTCTTTGAGAAAGTAGTACGTATGAAGTAACTGTCGGCGTAGTTGAACATATTCAGGCTATTTTGAAATAACGCTCACTCGTGTTAAAGAAAATGTATATTCTGAAAAATTGTAGTAAAATGAAACATAGTTGTATAGAGACCAAATAAAAGTAAAAAAAAGAAATCTTTTGCATTTTACTTGAAATTTGCTATAATTTTCTGCGTAAAATATTCGATACAGTACTTGCCAACGATTTCTTGATATCTATTACCAGAAATACCAAACAATACAGAAGAGCTACATTTCTGGAGCAGATCTTGCCGCACAATGCAAAACATTGCTTGTTTTAGTGAACAAAAAATAATAACTTTGGGCAGTTTAGCCTCATCAAAACAAATTTTATGGCTTGTTGCTCTCTCAGCCTGAATCAGTGAAAAACCACTGATTGACAGTGACTATTCACTGATTGTGGTAGTTATAAATCTGCCACCGGCAATCAGTGAATTGAACTGAATGAATCAGTGAAAAACGGGTCCACTTTTTGAATCAGTGAAACTTCACTATTTGAATCAGTGAAACCTTCACTATTTGAATCAGTGAAACTTCACTATTTGAATCAGTGAAATCTGTGCAACTAATTGAACCAGTGGAATTAATAGCTGTTGCAATCATGAAAGTAAGGCTTCACTTATTTGAATCAGTGAAATATTTCATCGCTTCTCCAGTACTGTAATGCACAAACCCAAAAATCCTACTACTGAGAATCACTGTATCGCTTTAAACAAATGCTTCAAAAACATAAAAATTAATAAATACAATAAATATAATAATAATTTATATCTGTATTTGAAGTATTTTTCCTTGATATCTCAATAGTAGGATTTTGGGTTGTGCAGTATAGTACAGGGGTAGCGACATATAGTGTAAAGTAAGTCAAAGTTAATTAGGCACAAATTTATTGAAAGATTTTATGGGAAAATGATCTTCTTGAACAGCACTGTACATATTAACTACAAAACAAATACAATAGAAATATACATATTATGGCAAAGATATTGAGTCAATATCTTAACTCAGAAAAAAAATTGAAAATTGAGGTAATAACAGACCTGTATCCTATTTCATATGAGCAATCCATATATCTGTTCATTTATTGCCTTCAACATTATCACGTAGAAAAAATTGTCCAATGTTATGGTTTAGTTCCTTAAGTCACATTATCCTTGGGGTAGGAAGAGTTTTGTTACATCATTTACTTACAAACAATTGGCTTTTCAATGAAAGGAATACTGGTAAAGAGATATGTTGGAATTAAGGTAATTTTAAAGGGAGATACTGCCTTTTTAAGTGAGATAGGAGAATACAAGTCTTTATTTAAACCAATGAAAACATACAACAGAGAAGAAAACCGATGTTCAGGAACTTTTCAAAACTCACTACAGAGAAAAATTGGCCTGCAGTTAACACTCTTCATTTTATGTACATATTATTGACAATTTCGGTGACAATACAACAAATTCTGAAAAGAAAGATGGGAAGAAAGTAGTGAAAGAAAGGACTCTTATAATTTAAATATATATAAATACATTTCAATGGATTTTTATGTGAATTTTACAATAAAAATAAATAAAGGACATTAAATCTGTCAAAATTTTTAAAGTAAAAATACAAATAAACATTTAGTATTATTACAAGTATGTGGCAAGTTTTAGGGCAACTTAATCAGCTTCCTCTACTAATTATAATTTTCATAATTAAAATCAGCAGCATTGCCAAGCTTCAAATTGAAATGCTAACAGCACTGCATGCCTTTGTTTCTATGTACATATATACATATATATGTATACACATGTATATATACACATATGTGTATAAAGAAAACAAAGACTATTGTGTATTGTTTCCTAAAATTTCGAATCTGCCATGGTACCGAACAAATGACTGATACCTGACACCGCAATGGAGGCACCTGGCTACTGATTTCAAAGACAGGAATACAATTGATGAATGATGATCAAGAAGCGCAAGTTCTAAGCTATTAATTCACTTGAGGAAAATCTGGATTTCTTTATCAGAAAATCTATCAAAAGTATATTTGGATAAAGGAAAATTTGAATTTTACAACTAGTACATAGAAGAGACTACAGAGGAAAAAGTTGAAAAATCTACCTGAGTACTTCAGATGAAACAATTGAGAAACTTTTAAAGAAAGTTTTAGAAGATAAGCAACAAATATCTGAAGTAAAAGATTTGAGAAAAATTGCCAATGATTTTATTATCAATATATTTCAATGGATAAACTCAAACGCATGCCAATGGATAAATGAGTGTGAACGCTGTTTTGTGGAAGAGAAATTCTAAAATTTTCCCTTGACAGACTGGTACTCAAGTATGATTTTGAAAAATACAGTAGAATCAGAATGGAACAATTGGAAAAAGAACGCATGCATAAAAGAAATCGGAGCTGTTCTAAAACAACGACAAAAATGGGGATAATAAGCCAGCGGCATATTTTTCGAAAAATTGAGTGAAGCTCACAAGGAAAAAGAAAAACAATTTACCTTGAGTGCTTGACAATAAAAGAGGTTGTGATATATTGGCAACATTGGCTACTTGGAAGAGAATTTTTGGTACACTCCAATTATAAACTTTTAAAAAATTTAAATATAAAAGCAAGAACACATTAAGAACTGGGTGATTTGACATACTATCGGTCCCTATACAATTTTAAAGTTAAATATAATGCTGGAAAATTAAACCAAGAGGCAGACTGTTTAAACAGGCATCCAGTTCTAGAGCCTGATGAAAATTCAGATGACATATTAAAAATTGTAAACCCAGTGAAATTAGAAGACATAAAAAAGGATCAAAGAAGATGCACAGAACTACAAAACAATAAGAAAAAACTAATATTCTAAAATGAAATTTATTATAAAAATTGAAAAGAAGAGAAAACTCTCATTATCAGAAGAAGTTAGTAAAATATTACTAAAATATGTACACAATACTTATTGTTACTTGGGAAGAGCACGGATGATAAATAAAGTAAATTACAGCGCAAAATATAAACATAAACATAGAGAAGATTTGTGAAACTTGTGACATCGGCTTAAAGAATAAATCATGAAGAAAATCAAAATTTGGATTAATGTCACACCTAGGTCAAGCAACGTACCCTTTTAAGATAGTTTCTATAGATACCATCAGAGGTTACGGAGGATCCGGTCAACAAAAAAATACCCACACCTACTGGTCGACCATTTCACAAGATATGCTTATATTTTAACATCAAAAAATCAAAACGCTGATGATTTTGTAAAACTAACTGAGGAAGTAACAAAAAACCATGATATCCAGATGGTACTAACAGATCAATATCCAGGAATAAATTCAGAAGAATTAAAACAATTCCAAATAAAAAAATAGATTTTTTACTGCCATAGATGCGGCAATGGTCTCAATGAAAGATTAAACCAGACTTTGGTGAATAAAATAAGATGTATTATGAATGAAACTGACAAAAAGGCTGCTATTCCTATGGACAACTATTGTGAAAAAGCTGTGAGAAATATGAGACAGAACATACAGTGACATAAGTCTCAAAAAATACTTTCTAGAGGGTAAAACCATAAATAACCTACCACATGAATTAAAATAAAATGCACAGACGAAGATTTAGAGAGAGAGAGGAAAATAGCACTCAAGAATACAATAAAACCTCATAATGACAACAAAAAATATTCGACCAACACAGGAGATAAATTGAATTAAAAAAGGAGATCTTGTGTACATAGAACATGAAAGTCGCCTGAATATGAAGAAATTAGATGAATTGAGAATTGGGCCATACTCGATATTGGGACAATCTTTAAGTCAATCTATGAAGTCAATACCAGACACAGAACAAAAGAATCAAATTTCTATGATATAACAAAACTTAACTCCAATAGTAGAAGGTTTTGATAATTGAACAATTGCAGAAGCATTGTTCATTTCCCAGGAGGAGGGTTTATTACAGAAACCCAACTGAGTTTTTATTTCAAATTAAATACTCAAAGGATATAATCATTATATACTGCTAAAAATGAAAAAATTGCTAATGTTGAGTATGCCAAATTTGTTGTAAATATTAATTTAAAAAGTAAGTCAAATGCTGCCGTGGGTGAAGGAATATTTTATTATTAAAAAGGGCAGATGTTAAAACCAACCATCACCCTGAACAAAACAAGAATATTTTTTCTATCCTTTCACCCATATCAAATATTGCTGGACATTTTTCTTGAAGGTTTTTCTCCTTTCCAATTCCTCCAGATGCAAATTAGAGCCATCCTAAAACAGAAACATAGATAGGTCAAGAAGTTATGTGAGGAAAAATGGTTACTTTATTTTCAGATTACATAAAAATGTAAATGAGTAAAATATAATGTGTTTAGTGACTAAGGAAAGCAAGGAACACTGATCAAAATAAATCAGTATTACAGCAGTCTTTGGCAAATTAAAATACCTTTCAAAATATTCACAGTGTTATAGTCCTCAGTTAGCTCCTGCACTTTCTCTTACACTTCTTCAAAACTCCATTCCTGGACTGGTGTCATTAAACTAAATTGGAAAAACCAAAGAAAGAGTTAATAGTTTGCTGGCTCTGCTGTGGTGTAATCGAGAGCATTTTGGACTTTTTACAACTTTCATAAACGAAATTATACATTGCACGTCAGATATTTCACACTGTATCACCAATCAGTTACACTAAAACTCTTTAAGTTACATAAGAAGTTTTAAGTTAATAACAAAAAAAAATACGTGGTATTTACCACGTGTTCATAACCTATATCTTAGTTTGGCTAAATGTTCACTATAAAATAAAACGTCTCACAGTTATCAACAAGACGAGTCACAGAAAAGCGAAAATACTTACCTAACGCAATTAAAACAATCTTCAGACACAGGTCAGTTTTCTCACAGGAAACGTCTATTCCACTCGTGGGATTTTGCTTCACAACGCTTCACAACAGACTGTTGAACAGAGCACTTGGACGATCAGTCGGCGGCGCCACTGACAATCAGTGAATGCTGGCGGGCATTATGAAAAGGTTCACATATTCACTGATTGTCAGCGAAACTACACGTTTCGACTGAAGAAATCAGTGACTTTGCGCTCACTGATTGAATCAGGACAATTTCACTGATTCAGATTCAGAGAGTGAGTCATGTACCGAGATCCGTTTAAACAGACCTCCGGAAAGAGAGCCCTTTACCATCAGCAGATAGGTCCTTAATCAGGAGAACGTCCCGATTATTTGTACACACCAGCAACAGTTGTCAGCATTAATTTCCCCAAAACACGGACTATAACATGCCCTTTCGAAACTGCTCCATAAAGAAACGGAAAGAGACCCATGAATGAAAGTATAAACAACTGTCATGTCCCGTGTGGGATCCCCACCGACAGGAGATGCAACAATCCCATTGCGCCCGTGGGTTGCCCACCCCCATCGCCCCTCGCCACCTCCCCCCGCTCCGCCGTCTGGAGCTCCACCGAATCGCTGAATACGTGATGAATTGATGTGAGTCCTGGAGACGAGCGATTCAGTTGTTCCGCGATGCAACCCCGGTCCAGCGGCTCTCCAAACACCGCTCCGCCCCCTGTCGCCTCTCGCCTCCCCTTACGTTGCGTCGCGACACGAGGCTGCGCGTCGTGGCTGAGTGGGTGCAGCTGTGCCGCAGCCGCCACACGAACCAAAGCCACCGCCGCAGCCGCCACCGCCACCGCCGCCCCTACCGCCACCGCCACCGCCACCGCCACCGCCGCCGCCGCCGCCACCGCCACCGCCACCGCCACCGCCGCCGCCGCCGCCGCCGCCGCCGCCACCGCCACCGCCACCGCCACCGCCACCGCCACCGCCCCCGCCACCGCCACCGCCACCGCCACCGCCACCGCCACCGCCACCGCCACCGCCACCGCCACCGCCACCGCCACCGCCGCCGACGCCGCCGCCGCCGCCGCCGCCGCCACCGCCACCGCCACCGCCACCGCCGCCGCCGCCGCCGCCGCCGCCGCCACCGCCACCGCCACCGCCACCGCCACCGCCACCGCCACCGCCACCACGGCCGTCGCCGTCGTCGTCGCCGTCGTCGCCGCCGCCGCCGTCGCCGCCGCCGTCGCAGTCGCCGCCACCGTCGCTCGCTCTGCTGCTATTCTGTTGCTGCTCTGTTGCTGTTGTTTTCGGGGGGAAGCGCCCTGTTTGTGGAGAGCCGCCGGCCGGAGCGTCGCCGCTTGAGCAGTGGAGCTGCGCCGCCGCCACCGCCATTGCTGCCTCTGCTGCCGCCGCCGGAACTGTGCCGTTGTGCTTCGAGCCTTTGCGCTTGCCCCTGCTCCGACCCCTCTCGTGTATACTCTGCGTGCCAGTTGCACTGAACATGATCTCCATTGTCCTCGCAATTTACATGCACGAGGGTTGAGAAAATAAATCACCGTTTACGGTTTTCGTCGACGTATAGGAATAACCATTCTGTTCTCTTGTAATAGTTTGAAGACGAATTGTATCTCCTTAACTGCATGTATTCTTTTTTCTGTGATCATATCAAATTTTGTTTTAATTTGGCGACTCAGTTCAATACGTCAAATTACGTAATTTTGCATTTCGGAATGAATTTGGAATAATTAGTACCATGTGAGAGTCCAATTTTCATTTCCACAAACATCATTTTTGTCGACTATTGAAGTTCAGTGGTTCACCTATAGTTCATTCTGCATTTCGTTGTTTCACCGTTTTAAAAAAAATTGCTGTATTAAGCAAAGTTTTATGCAGTGTCTCGTAACCTGTGTGTTGTACTTGTGCATTGCAAAACGCATGAATCAATTCATGAAATATTGTGCTTAATGCTGATTTATTTCCAAGGCTTCGTTACAATTCTCTAGTTACTCAGACGCAGTTAATTGAAATAATGTCGTTATTCTGACAGAGAAGCAAAATACTTGACTGTTTTGTCATCGTTATGACTATTATCAGCGTTTTGCGTGTTGTTACTTTCATGAAACGGAGGCCATTTTCAAGCTGTACTTCTACCTGATCTGAAAATATCTTAGGCGCATATAATACTTGTGTCGAGTTCCTCTTGTCCCCAAACTATTGTTAAAACAGACGAGTTGTCTCAATATTACTTATTTTCTTGGTATGCGGGGATTCCCCCAAGGAGTGGTTTTAAATTGAATCAATTTCCCTGGTGTCAAGCTAATTTAAAATTTCTCATTGTACCTCCTAAGGAAACAGTTTTACTTCACCACCTTTTACCTTCATAGTAACAGAACACATTGAAATCGTACTTCGGATATCGGCGTTTCTTCGACAGAAAAATTGAAGAAGTCGTATTTCTTCTTCATATCTGAAAAAATATCCAGTAAAGTACTTCCTCTAACACGTCGTGTAGTCAGAACCCATGTTTTGTAGGTCCTAGATACAGAAAAATATATTGACGGCAAAACGACTGTCTGTCCGTCCGTCTGAGGTCAACGCTTTCATCCTAGACCTATGTATACCCTGCGGTCAACGATATAGGCGCTATTTTTAGCTAGTGTCAAAAATTCACCACCTTCGGGACTCGAAGCCTACAACCACCCCGTCAGAATGCTGCAAAGACAAATGTAATGTTGGCTCTGAGCTAAACTCAACCGGTGTGTCTTTAGGAAATATTTTCTGTAATTTTCTTTCTTCTTCAGGGGACTGCTGCCTCTCCTTGCGAAGCCCCTTTGAATATGTAATTGATAAGTAGAGAGGATTTTAATGAAATGTCTTGTTTTTCCTTTCTTTTAGAACAATTCCGTTTAGTGTAGAAATTAATTTTATGTTATGGCAAAAGTAATTTACTCATATTTATGTGTCTTCTTTGCGTTTTTTGTCGATTTCTAGTAATAAGTCTTTTTAACTGATTTTTCATGCATGTTTTGCTGATTTTATCGATTTCCATATCATTTTAATGGTACTGGCTACAAACAATATTTACGAAATGCAACAAATGTTCTCCACAGAATTCCTGAGGAGCTTCCTATTCGAATTCTTCGGTCAGAAATTGTAATGACAGCCGTTGTGAGTACGCCTATCAGCGCCATTGGCGGTGTAGCAGATTTCGGGGTAACTAAAGACACATTTACTTGTAAAAAATTGTTCAAACCAACAGTTTGCAAGCTGATTTCAGTAGAACGAATGGAAGAATCCTCGATTACATCAGTAACGTCTCCGACAGTTTCAGCTGTTCATCCCCACTGGTTTGATCCCATTTTTTACGTTATTTCTCTTTGGTTTTGGGTATTTTTAAAACACTTTTAGAGCATTTTATTGATCTTTTTGGCGATGTTTAGGTCATTATAATCCGCCCCCTAATGATCAGTTTTCTCCAACATTTATATTTTCGAAACTATAACGCGATAACAGACATTCAAATTAATTTAGTTTTGTAGGTATTATTTTTTCATATTAATTTATTTGATT
This sequence comes from Teleogryllus oceanicus, assembly GCA_964035755.1. Lineage (NCBI taxonomy): Eukaryota > Metazoa > Arthropoda > Insecta > Orthoptera > Gryllidae > Teleogryllus > Teleogryllus oceanicus. The sequence goes on from CAXIVR010000001.1 coordinate 265,255,534, forward strand.
GGCTTGGAAAAGTCGGTATCGACAGTGAATCGAACAAATACGTTTGTGAAAACGTGGGAATGCCGGCTATGTGTAAATTGAAAATAATTAGTGTCTCCGATAAGCGTATCGGGCTGTTGGCGGGTTCAAATACGGTGGAAGTAGTGGATTGTTAAGGGCTAAAATATCTTCGTATGCTGTCCTTCCGAGAGTAAGTAAATCCGGCTGTCTCATATTGTAGATTTATTGCATGAAAAATACCCTCAAGCCTAAAAGAAGCATCCGTGCAAAATTTAAATCGCATGTTTAGTCGCCCGAGTGATACGTTCTTTCTCCGACAGATGTTGAAAGGAGCGTAGAGAAATTTGCGTGGTCAGATGGAAGAATAGGCCGGATAGCATGAACCGCTCCGTAAAATAAGACTTCACTGAATTGAATTGAAAATAATGGGTGCAAAGATCGAGCCTTGAGGTACTCCTGCTGTGAATAGATGCGGATGGGGCATCATGGGTAGGCGCAGGGCGACGCGGCGGCGCCCTTTAGGCAGGCGCGGGTTCGATCTCTGCGGAGGCCGGACGCGCTCCGGGGTCGACGTTTCGTCCGGGGGTCCACGCCGCGGCGGGCGGATGCCGGACCGGTTTGCCCCAGAGATGAGCCGCATGCCTGTTCCTCTCACGGCGCTCGTTAAATTGAATTATTATTATTAGTTTGATTTATATCAAAGACTAGGAGATGTTTTCGAGTTTTTGTGAACTCGAAACACTGTCTTTGAATATATAATTGTCCAAAGCCCTCTTTGTACGTAAGGACTTAATCAGAGGGTTATGCAGTATCAAATTTAACTTCCAGTCTGCATGCTACACGACTCGTACTTAATACTGTCTAGCTTGCATGCATTTACATTTTTTAAATGATATGCACGTTTTATATCTTTTTAATATTGCTGATTTTTTTTATTTCATGGCATCATCGACAGCCATTCATACCTTGAACACAACCTGCGAATCCGATAGATTCATTCACGATCTTTATCAACGCATAAGTTTCGAGGCAGAAGTGAGTCTAAATGTGGAAGTGATAAATCGAAGAACACAGTGAATAATTGCTGAGCGTCCATTCAGTGCACGTCTCAGCAACCTGTTTTATAGATCCATATTTAGCAATTCCATTTTTTTTGTTTTGATGATTTACACCTGCATCTGAAATCTTGGATGTTATGCTTCGATAGGCGCATTACAATGAAACCTTGAATCACTGCTAATTTCCATTTGCTCATTTTCCTTCTATATCGCTTTCATATTTTTAAGATTACTTCAACCATATTTGATCCATGTGATATGAAAAGCTTTCAGAATAATAAAAAGTGTATATGTGTGTATGTGTGTGATAGGAAATTAGACCCTGTTTCAGTAACGTTAAGAATAAAAATACTTATTTTTCTCTCTCGCCGTTACTTCGTATGAAGACAATGTATTGTAATCGAGCGCCGGAAAACAGCGAATTTTCGAATTGAAAACTCTTATTACCGGGTCCTACTAATAAAAATGAGGATAATTTGTACTTGGAATTAAGGCAATTTATAAACAAACTTTCTCAAAAATCCGCTCCAAAACTTTTTTCAATTTTTTCCCACGGATACAACAAGGAATGCTTAGGAAAATGATGTAGTCTGATTCTTTATGAACTCTGCAAATTTTCGAAAATGGCATATTTCGGTATAATGCGAGAAAGTATGTGCTGTTGAAGTACCACTTGTCCATCTTCACCTTTTCATTACAAATCAAGCAGTAGAAAACTTTAAGCTAAAAGTTTTGGAATTTTCAGACATTTGGCGGTAACATTTCACCAAATCAAAATTGAAGTTATGAAATTAATTAGCGTTGACGTGGGAAAACAAATTTTTAAGAATGTTTTTAATATCAAAAGTATACTCTATTAAGAAACAATAAAATTTTCCTTTAATTAAGGGTCTGATATTGTGATACTTCACATTAACTGAGAAAGAATGCCCTTTTGAATAATATGAATGAGAAATTAAGTATACACTACCTAGTTAAAAATTGTTTGTTTAATGATTCAGTCCGTAATTGTTTCGACATTTCATTCCAGATTCAGGTATATGAAATTGGTGAGGAATAATTATCGTCTAGAATCCGTAAGATACTACAATTTTATTTATTTACGTACCCGACGAACACCATATGAACGTACACTGTTCTTGTCGTAAATAAAACTCTTAAGTTTTAAAATCTTAATATCTTTGACTGGGGTTGATCGAATCGTGACGAAGATGGCTTTGGAATCGTGAGTAATTAACAAGAAGCACTTTGGAGCCTGGCTCAAATATCTCTCGGAACGCCTCCGAGCAGGCAAAGGGTGAGTAATGAGGAGCGAGGGAAAGGAATTCTCTATAAAGATCTCGCAAAAACCAGAGATGGAAACTCGTCGTTAATCTAATTTTCATCGAGAGAACTTTTAACTGGTGATGCGTTGCATACTATTTCGATAATTAACTTAGTTTTTCAGCACTGTTCAAGTTGCTGTAGTACATTTTTAGACTGGCATACTTGACATAACTTTGAAAATAATGAAAAAGGTGAATTTCAAAAAAAGAAAATTCATTGTAATCTGAAATATTTTAGCCGTCATTTTAGAGAAATACACATGAAACAACGGTCGGGTTGCCTCGATGCTTGTGAGATTACAGTTTATTGTGTGTATTAGTCTGAAGCGAAGATTGCATCATGCCTAAGAAATTTCCTTGCGATAAAATGGTTAATAGTGATGGTCTATTCAAAAGAAGTCCTAAAATATAATTAATTATTTCATTTTAATAAGATACTATATAATTTAAATAATATATATTTTCCAAACCTTTTTTTTACCCTCTGCTTAAAACGAAATAATTTTTTTCTAGTGTGAGAGACCGCATCAAAGTAATAAAATCACATTAGGTATTGTCAGTTCTGCATGTTTATGAAAGAAAACTGGAAACCGGAGTTAAACAAGTTTGTAGTAGTAATTTTTAGAAACTTTCATAAAAGCTTATAGTGTGGTAGTTGTAATGTCGCCAGCGTCCTTTCTCATTCAGCAACTTTTCCAGACAAGTGTTGCGTTTTTTACACCAAACCTGCTTGAGAAGCTTAGTAAACTACGGCACCGCAAGAGTGCGAGTTTTTGTAATCCCGCTTAATTGCGCGCCCATCACTGCACTGTGTGGCAAGGTGTGTCGCGGGCCGCGTGCTGCCCTCTCCGAGTCAGCTCGACACGTTGGAACTGTAAGTCTCGAGGAAATATTTGAGATGGCGGATCTTCCAGTTCTGCAGTTCTTTTGTTTCCGCGCTATCTCACATTCAAGAGATGCGTATTCGAGAAAGCAGTTTATTCTGCACCAGGAATGTCAATCAGAATTGTATATTTCTCTGTTTTCTTTCGCTTTCAGTTTTACGTATTCCACTCTGACGTATCATTGCCGATAAGTTTCCCAAGAATGTGCACATGAAATGTTGGTAGTACAATAAACAATTCACTAGTTCAGTTGTAACAAATAAGAAAGGTTTTAAGTTTAGAAGACGAAATCAACTTCCATGAAGACCAAAACGTCATCAACAACAAGCAGGAGCGCATAACTTGCTATTTATAAGCGTTGTGTTTTCAGAATATAATTGCAAATTAGAAATGTTTCCGTGTATTTACATAAAGTTTAACGTATCTGTAAACTACGACGTTTCAAGCACGAATGTTATGTCTTTCTTTTTAAAACGTTTCTGTAACTTTTTGTAATTTAATAATATGAAAATAATGTTAATAACTTAGACAGATTATTTATGTTCTAGCGTAACCTACATGTTTGTACACCAGGTGTTCCGAAGAAATCATATTTATTTTCATGGTGTTTGAATTTTAAATATTGTTTGCATTTATAGAATTACCCGTTTTATAAAACACATTCTTGTTGCTACCATTGATAGACAGCTACCTAACTGATAGCTTCATTATCAAGAGAATGAGTGTCAAAATCTTTCGATATAATCAGTTGTTGCGAAACATTCAATTTATGCCTGATAATTGATTTAATGTCAAACGAATTGGAATATACTGCAATTATATTTTACTTACTACGAACTCGCATAACTACGTATAACCTTCAAATTTTCTCTACAATATGAGATATTAGTATCACGTTGAATTTGACTTCTCTAGCCAACGCTTGTAAGACACAATTTTCGTTTATACTGTTTCCTATAATCTACATTTTCTATCAACGATGATCGTGATACTTCCATCCAAAGAAGTGATATCAGAAGTTTTAGAAGGAAAGAAGGAAGAATAAGACAAAAGAATGCTCAGGGAGAGAATATCCCCGGAGTGCGCCTGAGAGATGCGAAGCACGTGTGAATGTAGTACGCGTGCAAAATCGAAGCGCAATTAATTCGTATGAGATATTGGATCACGTTTTACATCAACGTTCAAAGCTGCAATACACGGACTGATCCTCTGGTAATTGAAAAATAATTGTTGCGCGAGGCGCGAAGTACTCTTATTAACGACTTAAAAATTGCTCAACAAATATTTTTCATTGCTTTCATTCGTCACCTCTTGGTAGGATTCCCATGAGTAGGAATGTTATAAGTTTTGTGAATTATTTCTCATTTGCGAGTAATTTCCGAGTTTTCATAAAGACTTTTTTTTGAGTCATGATATTTGAGAAAGTTCTAACGTCAATTGCGGGAAATTTGAACTATGAATTTCAACACAGTATTCCAAAGACATTGTTTCGTTTTTACGCTTAAATTTGAATTGAATTATTTGAGACCGTTCCATTTGTCTCATTTCATGGAATAAAATCGGTAAATAATACCTCTGACTGAATTAGTGTCAAGGTCATTTTCACTTGGATGAAACTTGTCCTGAAAATGCGGAAATGATATTCTAGAAAAATTCAAAGCGTGTTTATTAATCATGTGACAGACATTTACGTCTAGCCAGGAAGAGAATACTTTCCTCGCTCAGCAGATTGGAGAAAGTATGAGCGGCGACTCAAGCACCGGGCTGTATAAGGTGCTGCCAACTAGTTAAGTGGTAAGGCGTCCACGAGGAAGAGTGTCAAGCCGGAGAGTTGAAAGATGTTAGCATAACTGATGATCATTTCAAGTCTCCTAGGCGACGTGGAACGGTTCATCTCCATTTTTGAATCAAATGCTCTCCCTTGACACATAAATAAAATAATGGTGATAATAATAATTATTATTACAGTAATAATTATAATAATTATTATTATGTAATAATGATTATTATTATTATGTAATAATAATTATTATTATGTAATAATAATTATTATTATTACAACAATAATAAAAAATCTATCCCAGAAATATAATTTGCAATGGAATTTCTGTTACGGCATTTTCGCAAAAACATATTTCTTCCTTGTTGGTGTTATTATTAATGTAGACCAAATGATTTAAAATGATATATTAATGTAATTGCTTGTATGAAGAATTTTTTTTTTTTAATTATTAGGAAGCAGTTTTAGTAACAAATGTAATATGTAAAATACCAGTAATTTATAAGCTCTTCACTAACACAAAATCGCACTATATTACTCAAGGACTGTTCGGGAGAGAGGGGAAAATAAAGCCTTTGTGCTTGCAATGGATGTTGGTACGAGTGCAGATGCACTCGACGCGGGGGTGGAACCGCCTGTCACCGGCGCAGGCAACGACCGCGAAACCCAACGGGCAGTTGGCTGCCTTGCCCACAACTTCCCACCCGCCAGCCCCGCCCTCCGACCCTACTCTCTCCCCCTCCCCGCCCAGCGTCCCGCGTGCCACTTCCCCACCGAGCGGAGAGAACGCTCCTCTATTTGTGCTGCGCAGTTGTGCAAACTTTTAGTAGTGTATGGGCGCGACGGGGCGTCCGAAAAGCACGAAGAGCGCAGGGGCGGAGAACTTGGAGTACGCAGGACAGAGAGGGAGGAGAATTCTGGAGCAACTGGAAACGGGTGACCGGGGGAGGCGAGGGAGACATTGCGTCTGGCGAACGGACTAATGGGAGGGGAAGAGGCTCAGCTGGTCATTGAACAGGGGTCATTGAGTAAGGCTCTCCACGAATCTGCATGACAACTTGCAGGCATGTTGTTTTTCTCTTCGTCTTTAATTGATTTATTCTTCGTCGAAAACAGTAAAAGCGGTATGTGACGTATTGGGGGAAGTTTAACCTGCGCACGTTTTCTTGAATTCCAAAATTACTCTTTTACTATACATGGTTTAATGGTGTATGAAGGAACCAAATTTGAAACCAGATTTGAAAATTAGAAATTTTTGATTCTGAATAACAGAAATCTTACCTGTATCGGTAAACAACGGAGTTGATTTCATAGCATTGCTAACAAAATATAAACCGACATTACCCGCCCTACTCACACAATTAATAGCAAAAAGAGAGTTCAACACGGTTTCTTCCTCTTCTTCTCATTCACCTACATGTCCTTTTAGTTTACTCGTATCCCCTTCAACCTTTCTCATACCGTATTTGTAACTGCTGAGATATACACTAAAATTAATGTATTAATCTATTTGAGCCTTCAATTGATGCACTTTAATATTTCAAATTGTTTATAGATCAGGCATCATACAGATACAAAATAAGTGGACAATTTTCCTTTCAAGCGCTTTAATTTTTTGGAGTGTCTACCTTGAAGTTTTCTTTGCGTATATTACTACACCATCATATTTTAAAAGAAATAAAAAATGTAAACCAATGTTTGATTCATAAAAATGTAATACATAATATATATTAATTTTCTTCTGAAGCATTAAAAGTTGTTTGTGACGGTTTAAGAGAGGAAAAGCAACTGCCGTCTCTGAGAACTTTGGAGACCCCTAGCGGAGTGGATGAGCCTCTAATTGCCCGCCGGTGATTTTTCTCTGCGTAAGAATCTTAAATTCGCTTCTCAGGGCGTTCCGATAAGGCCTTCCGCCAGCGAGAAGAGACCTTTATAAAGTCGATGTTCCCCCTTCTGTTGAAACGGTCCCTTTCTTCACGTTCTGAAATCTAATAGTTTTCTAGTGCATTAGTAACATAAAATGTTGACGCCGTCTATTTCTTTAACTTATCTACTATCCTTTTCCTTTATTCCAATTGTTTGGCGTACATATACGTTGTAGACTCAATAGCGGCGCCAGAATTTCTACGTCATCTCAATTCTTTGTAACATAGAATCAATGAAACCTTGTTTTTATTCTATAATTTTCGTGGAAGAGCGATATAAATTAACAGGTTGTCTTTTGTCATTCACGGATCATTCTGTAATAACGTCATACATATAAGAAATTGTGAGATACATTCCCAGACTGACAAATTAATATAATGTAAGTTAAAAACATTCTGGCAAAAGAAACCTCAATATAAAGTTATTTCAGTAATGTCAAAAGTAACTTTGGTACCGAAACATGCAATTTGTTTCATGAGCTGGAGGTTTTCAAGACCAGAGTACAATAAAAATTATCTTATTATGGCGTTGATGATCACTATGAGAACGAAGAATATACAATAAAACGAGTAGAGTGTCTCATAAAAGTAGTGGCTTGTGAAGTCATACATTTAGTGGTCATATAGTCGTCTGCAGCAGCAAAAATGTTGCCAATCAAAACCACACAAAATGGCTTTCCAAAAAGTAACGCACACACTGCTCAAGAACAAAAAATATTCTTGTACAACATTGCAATAAATTATATTCCTAACAAAAAATACTCCTCATGAATGCTGCAAAACATAAAGTAGTATACAGGTGTCCGCTGAGGAAACGTTAAAAATTCGAAAATAAGCTCTTAAGATCATTTTAAGCACATTTTTTGTAATAAACTATTAGAATATTTCGAATGGCTGAGCCGCAATAAGCATTCAAATGTTGGTTTGAAAAAAATATTTCTAGGCAAGAATTTGCATTGCAGAAGCATAGAAATACTTCAGAAACATGTAAATTGTATATTATTTACAAAAGAAATGAATATATTCGTTCAGAAAGAAAAGTAGCCCTGCAATAAGAAGAAGCAGTCGAATTGTGTAAATTGAATGCTTTTTTTTAAATTTGTGAATCAATTGTCTTAAGAGCTTATTTTCGAAATTTCGACGTTGCCTTTCTGGAACACCTGAATATAAAGTACAACAGTTTTTTACATACTTATTCAAAAAAATTGTTTTCCGAGGCATAACACGTGAATAGCAAATATAGTTAATGGCGGGCGACCTCTACCTATAAGCCTTGCTGTCTCATGATATTAGCTGTGATACGGAGTATGATATTTAAATCGGTACACGCAATATGAGAATAAGCAGAATAACACCATCAGATATTTGCACTTCTCAGTGAAAATTGAAACTGTTTTGTTATTTTTGTATTTTCTCGAGATCCTGGTCAATCTGAGTTTACCTCAAAGCCAGCATTGCAGCTGTGTCCGCAGCGTCTTTGACCGAGAGATCCTAAGGTGCGAGTCCCGGCGGTGGCGTATTTTCTAAACTAGGTACATGGCAAGGTGGAATTCAGTCAGTATCTGAATTTTTCCTAACAATAACCGGCAGATACCGAGCAGTACCTTTCCTTGTCCTACCTTTTTCCAATACTCACAATAATAACTATATGCACTACACGACCACACATGTCATGAAAGCAGTCGGGAGCATAGATCTTGTTTCAGCTGGAGCAGTATTCAGCTGAGGGTGATAGTGCGAGAGCAGATTCCCTCGCAAGCACACATGTAGGTCGGAGCTGGATCTCACCATCTAGTGGAGAAGCCTCCAGGCATAAACATTCACTACATTTACGAGAATAATGACCATGTTGACTTGCCCGAAAACATCAAAGAAATAAACAGTTCTTTGGTATTCAACGAAACCTTAAGCACCTCTCACATGCCCGGTGGATGCGTAGTTCTATTTCAATTTCAGCGTGCATTGAAAATTAGTAATACGGATGTGTACAGCTCTCCTATTATCAGTGGCAATATTATTGGCGTATCATCACAACATTCTGAAAGATAATTAATGGCAATAAAGACGATCGCTTGCTTCCATAATCCGATTTGCAAGATGACTGCGGCGTCACCTTGAGCAAATGCTCTCCCTTTCGCCGCAAGCCTCCGCTCGCGCCCTCTCGCGCTCTCTCGCGCCCTCTCGCGCCCGCGCCGCTCGCGTTCATTTGGAAAAGCCTTGTCGTCACCGCGGCGCCGCGAGGCGGGCGAAGTGACAGGAAGCGACGAACCGCACTTCCCCGCGACACTTCTGCGCGCCTATTAGGCCGCCGCGCGGTGGCTTTCGTCCCGCGTCTCTCCCATCCCGCTTACGCCCCTGACTCCGCCCCGCCCGCCCCGTCCCGCCCCGGCCCAGCCCGGCTCCAAGCGCCGCCTCCCTTGCCTCACCACTCCGCGCCGCACGTCGAATGAAGTTTTAAACCCCCTCAATCCACGGATCCGACGGTGTGGGTAGGCAAGCGAGGCGATCGGAATAAATCCTGGGAGAGTCGGGGAAGCGGAGAGGCGAAAGCGACCGCACGTGCTACCACCACAGCCGCAGTGACGCCACCGCCACCATCTTAACCACCTGCGGCAGCACCACCCCTACCATTACCTTAATCACCAACGCCACCACCACCTCCTCTTCCTCCTTCTCCACCTCTTCCACCACCTCCACATCACCAACATCTCCATTGCAAGAGCCACCGTCGATACAGAGCCACTCCTTCGCCTCTTCATCTCACTCCCATGATAGGAATCAACTTCACTTTCCAAACCCTACCACTGCCCTTTCGACTCCTCTCACTTCTGCCTTGAGCTATTCTATCGCCTTCAATATCCCCATCTACCCACATTATATATCTACTTTTTGTCTCCGCGTCTTTACGACAGAAGTCCCTTGTACGTCCACCCTCAGTGACATCTAGCGCTGCTGCAACCCTCAAAATAGAACGACGACTATTGTTCGCCTTTAAAAAATTCTCTTCATCCTTAAAATGGCCGTTGTCACCTCCCCTAGCTCGCCATCCTGCGGAGAGCCATCTCTACACAGCCCGCTACCGCGCCCGACCGCCACTTCCGTCGCCGCCACGCCGCGCCGCAGCCACCTGGGGGAGAGCCATCGGCGCGAACTGATGAGGCAGGCGGGCTGCCGGGTTGAGGTGGAGAGGCGGAGAAGAGAGGCGAAGAGGTGGGAGCGGGCGGGGCCGTCGACGACGAGCAATACGTCTTGTGGGAAGAACGGGTTCTCTTCCTGCAGCGCCTGGGGGAACGGCGTTGGATGGGCGGGAGGCGGCCATTGAACCTTGCGCGGTCGGGCGCTGCCTCCTCCGCCGCCGCCGCCGCCGCCGCCGCCGCCGTCTCCCGTCCCCCGCTCCCCGCTCCCTCTTGTTCCCCGTCCCGCCGGCGCTGTCGAGCTCGAGCACTCCCTACCGATCTCCAACCGCTGGCTGGCGCTCGCCGGCGCGGCGCTCGGTGGCGTGGCTTCGGCGGCGGCGTCGGAGGCGGCGTCGGAGCAGGCGGCGGCGGCGCGCCCCGGGGGAACCTCCCCGTGCGAGCAACGGCAGCCGCACACACCAACGCCGCGCCCCTGCCCCGGTCGATCGAATGGCTCTCGATACCGCATTTCGGGCCGAGTACACAATGAACGCGGCGCGCCGACCGAGATCGCTGTGCAGTTAGCGAGGCGGTCGCCCATACGGGATGCACAAGTTCTCCCGAAAGCGGTTTATCGGCCCACTCCAGCGTTTATCGGCTCCTACCTTGGAGGGTTTGAGCACGTTCTAGTATCCAAGAGAGGAGTTCTCAATTTCACTTGCGACAGACACTTTAACATATCTGTTAAAGAGGAATTGGAGATAGACCGTTCATCGCAGTACGCACCCTCCATATAATTTGTAGACAAGAACACTGTCACTTGTTAGGGTGTTCGCTTAAGAGCTTCCAATTAGCCTCGTTCTTCTTCCTGCACCGACTCCCGACTGACGCCTCCTGCTAGAACGACGGATGGTAAGGGCAACGCCGTTGAAAACCGACTGTCAGTATTTAAATAAATTTGTACAGACAATATTGACATTTTTCGTGTCTTCTTCTTTTCCATACACTCTAGAGATTGGCAGGAGACTTTTCATTTTTCAAATTTCCTTTTGATTTACACACTCACCCCCCCACCCACCCACACCACACACACACACACACACACACACACACACACATATATATATATATATATATATATATATATATATATATATATATACACACACATACTGTGTTTCAATTAAAATTCATTAGAATTTCTTCTAACATCGTTCTTCCAGTATGCGTGATAAGTACAGTTCTTGCCATATATTCTCTTCCACAGTTGATCGGTTCCTTCATTGAATCCAGCGTTCCCTATCTTGCAAAATTTAATGGTATTTGTAACAAATTGTGACTTTCTTTCGGGAAAATATAATCCTATGACTGAATGTGCGTATTTGGCGATCCATCTACCATCTACATACGATATTCTGTATACATAAGAGCTACAGAATAAATCAAATGTGCACTGATCATAATGACCTCAGAGCTTTCGAAAGTGATATTATTTAAATTCCTAATTATATCTTTGAATGTTTACATTTATGGAGATATTAACAAAACTTTCTTAGTGATGTTTTAAGAAAGTGTTCTAAACGTAGTTTCGCTATTATCATTTCGGATGTTTTCGTTTTCTTATTTTTTTGCATTGTCTGGTTATGGAGATATTAAAAAGAATAATTTTTGTCTGCTATAGTGTCCAGAAAAATGAAGCTTTCAGGGAAGATAACACTTTCTTTGTAGATGCGTCTCGTACACTATATCTCGATTTGAAATTATTTGATATTTGATGTACGAAAGTGTGGTTTTGAAAAGCAATCAAGCGTTCTTCCTGCCTTTCTATAATGAAAAATTAATTTAAATATCATTTCAACATCTTCCCATAAATTCCTCCCAACAAAACCTTCAGAAGACAATTGCGTCAAGATAATTCCTGCAGTACAATGAACAGCACGGAGTCTCTCCACGTTCTCGCAAAAAGCGCGACTACTGCAGGAAAAAGGACAATGCGTTATTGAACGACGAAATGTACCGATTGAGAGCATGCGCACGGGCGAGCGAGTGCGAAAAATTGCGTTCGTTTTCATCTGGGCCGAACGCTGCGCCTCCCCGCAGCGAAAGCGCGTTCACTTTCGCTATTCATTCCGATCCGACCCGCTGGGTCTACGGGGCTACGCGTGCTCCGACGCACGCGTTTGCGGCAAGCAGTGCCAAAAGGCGCAATACACAGGGAACATCCAGACGATCTCTCCTTCCTCGTGGTAAAAATGACTTTTATCTGTATTGAAACGATTATTAAATATTGGGTTCTCGCTGCTATCGAAGCGTTCCGCGAAGCTTCTCCTCTCGGGAGACGTTCCGGAATCTAGATCTTGGGGGATGAGCCATATGAGAATGTGGCAGTGTTCCAACCTTATAGATACAGAGATAATCAGTTTTATCGGTCTCTACAGAGATCGTAAAACCTGTGTTACATCTCGTTCGGCAATAAATTCGAACTTCACTTTATAGTGTTTTGAATGTGTTATTTCTTGAGCAATGAAAACATATTCGAGATATTTATATGACTAATCGTTATTCACTTGCGTCGTTCTCATCCTACAAATCCGGGGCTTAAGCATATTTCCCTTATTTCATTGTTGTACATTCTTTCGAATCAACTTAAAACATTACCATCCCAATCGAAAATCACTAGTATGTATTCATAGCATGTTTTGTCACTTGGAGTCTTATGAAGTAACTCAAAGAGTTGAGTTGTCAATCTTCATATCTGTAACAACAGTCGCAATTGATGTTGATATGTGACCTGTATTTACACGACGAACAGACGATGCCTGACCCATGCATATGAAATGACGAGCGTCTCTTCCTGGTGCATTTGTCACTGTGCCAGAGGCTACTTAATAGCCACGCAAAAAGTTGCGATAGCCTGATTGATGGGAGTATTGTGACGCGTAATTTGCTGACTACCACTATTACAAGGAGAAGGAAGCGAGTCTTGCGTACGGTGGACGAAGCTGCGTGCCACGTAGTCGCCACGCAGTCTCCACGCGGCCTATGGGTGGGGTTCAGATCTGGTCTCGGCGGCGGCGGTGGCGGCGGTGGCGGCGGTGGTGGCGGCGGTAGAAGCAGCAGCAACGAGCGGCAGCGGCGGCGACGGCGGCACATCGCAAAACCGCAGGCGCTCGAACCGGCAACAGCGCACTCACGTGACCGCGCCAGTCACGGCTCGCTGCAGTTCCGGGTTCGATCCCCCGAACGAGCAAGGCGAGCGGCGGCGTGGTCAAGTTCAAGAGCGGCGTGGCGGCGCTCGCTGCTCTACTCGCGTTCTACGGCTACGAACCCCCCGTGCGCGGGCCTCGCCCTGCGGCGTGCCCCTTGCCGCCCGCCGCCCGCCACCTCCACGGACTTCCTTTCCACTCTCTCCGTGGGCGTGCGTTGTCGCGGCGGGAGCCGCCTGCCAGGCGGGATGACGAGGCGTCTCGTGCACGCCGGGGGAAGGGGAGGGGTGGGGGAGGTAGCTCAGTCGACTTCTGAGCCGATGGACTCAACTGTGAGACTTCACTTTTCTTTGTGTGTTGTACTGGGAGATGTCTCCACACTTTCGCAAATACCATCCACGTGTGCTTGTTTAGATGCTTTTGTACTGTTTGAAGAGATTCAAAGAGAGAAGGGCTCTTAGGGACTGAAAGTGTGTCAGCTTTAACCTACGAATGCAGAATTGCATACCGGCCCTTTTCCTGTTGGAAAAACAAACGTGTTCTAAAAGAGTAATTTTCTAATCGTAGAATTCAAGTCGTCTGAACATAAAAAACTTACACTAAGTTATTATTTGATTTCTCGAAACCTGATTTTCATTGACCTTTTTAATTTTAAACTACAGAGCTTTCTAATATTGAATAGAATGCTTACAGTATCCAAAACGTTTAAAACTAATTTTATTTCTATTCGCCAAAATGGAAAACGTTCATTGAGAGAAAGAGAGAGAAAGAGAGAGAGAGAGAGAAAGAGAGAGAGAGAGAGAGAGAGAGAGAGAAAGAGAAAGAGAAAGAGAGAGAGTTTGGGAAAAACCAGAACTGTAAAGAGTCACACTAAAAGAAGCAAGAAAGCAAAGAAGTATTAGTATGATTCGCGTAATTCGTATACCATTTAGATGCACATACGCATCTGTTGTATACATCTTGGAAGCATTGCTTGCTCTCGTTCCATATTCCATTGTGTCACAGTTTCGAGAAAAGCGACGTAATGAAACTGATTTCCTTTCTTACGAAGTGGAGGCTGGATACGAAACTTAAACAGTTTCGTCTGGTCCATGGAATGTTCTACCAGGATTCCGCGATATTTTTAGGACTAAAGCAGTCAAACAAGGTACTCTTCTAGTCCAAACTTGTGGGCTGACAACTCCTGTGAGAAGTATCTCCCCTCTTACCTCTACCCGGCGTTCCCCATATCCCCCCTCGTTCCCCTCGGGCCCCACGCCTTCCCCACACACTCTCCCCCTGCTCCCGGCGCACTCGCCGGCGTCGTTTTCCGGAGGCGTTGAGGACGCCGCGGCATGCCGCGCCGACGAGAGCGTTCACCTGCGCGGGTCCCGTTACGGGCCCGGCCGCCGCCTCCGCCTCCGCCTCCTCCTCCTCCTCCTCCTCCTCCTCCTCCTCCTCTGCCGTCGCCGCCTCTCGCACCTCCATCTCCATCAGCGCCTTCACCCCCCAAACCCCCCTTCCACTCCCCTCCTCTCCTCCTCCACCACCTTTCACTTCCACCTCCACCACAGCCTTCACCACTATCACCAAACCGCCGGGGCTCCGTCACCACTCCTCCGTCACACACACACACACACACACACACACACACTTGTGCGGTTGCTTCCCGACACCGCAGTCTTTCGCTTCGTTTTCGCCTCTTTCCACGCAAAAGCCGCCTACGCAGACACGAGGCACGGCTGCGGAGGAGCCACGTACAGAGGCTCTGGTGGCACCCCCGTCTACTTCATCTCCTGCGGCAAAAGACCCGGCGCTGTAGTTACCTTCATTGCCACTCCTTCCTCACTGCGCCTTCACATTTTCCCTTCGCATCGCCGCGCTAGTTTGTCCCTCACTTCCTCTTGTATGTTTTCACAGATGCGTGTGCAAACGAAATACAGGAAGGAAGGATGCCTGTATCGCAACCTGCTGCTTTCTGTCGTTTTTGTATCATTACCTCGCACGTCTTCATCAAATGCGTTCCCTTCGCCCCAACATTGGAAATAAAATTGTAACATGCAGCTTTATAAGAATTCAATTGGTCATTAAAGTCATGTGATGTGAAGAATCTTCTTTACCTTTAGAATAATGATAACGTTGTTCGGGATATAACAGTCTCACAAAGAATGTACGCTCAATTTTTTATGAACATTCGACTCTGCTAGTGAGCCTCAAAGAAGGAGAAAGGACTTTTTAGATACAATATTATTATATTATATACATCGTAATATTAGGTAAGCTTCATTATGTAGCTAGGATTTACTGTATGTTTAGTAATGTTTGTAATATATTGTGTGACTTTTATTGTTTGCCTCATAGTTTAAAACACGAACATGGACCAAAAAATAAATTCGGAAACATCGTTTAGAAAAAAATTCTGTAAATAAATAAAAAGCGTGAATAATACATTTTATTTCTGCTGAACTTTATTTGGACGTTTTCTCATTTTGACTGTCTTAAAAAAGAGGACTCACAGTATAAAAGAAAGTATTTTCTATATTTTCCTCATGGTGCACTTCAGATCTGGTGGAAATTCTCTCATCTTGCTTCCTCTGAACGTTTCCCACCACTAATACCGGTGCGGCCGACCTGATTTTCATGATTTTGATCTTACGTAACTACTTCGTCTAATCTCGAACACGGCGCACACTTTGTAAGGATTTTTATGGCAATTTTATTTTTACTTGTCTTTCCCATCACTTCCCTTATTGAGCTCGAATTCTGAGTCAAGGCACAGCAGGCATCTCATCCTCCCCTCCCCGTCTACCTACTACACATTCCTAACTCGTTCGTACCTCTCCCTACTCCCTTTAATCGTCACCCGGAGGCAACCTCTAGAGGTTTGGAGACGAAATCTTCCTGCCCCAAATCTTAGGTCACCGAGGTGCGATCGTTTCATGTCAACTTAGTATTAAAGAAAGTCGATTTGTAGCCGGCATTTTCCCATTCACCGGACACGGCTTCGTTTCATCACTTGCACGATTTCAATTACCATTCGTCATTTTACAATTCCCTTGCCATTGGCAATTGCCATTTCTCTCAGGGACATGACGGTACGCCCGGCGAATACAATTGCAAGCGTGGGGCTCGCCCGTACCCCCTCGCGCGGCGCCCATCTCCGTTCCCGCCTCGATTCCCGCCGTCTCCCACCGGGTCTCCGCCCGCACGTGCGCCGCTGCCGCCCGCCGCCCTCTGCCCATCGCCCTACGCCCTGCGGCGGCGGTAGCATCCACGCCCGCCAGACCTGCCAGGGCGGCGCGGGCGCGGAGGCGGGCGCGGGGCGGGCGGCGGCGGCGCGGCCGAGCGCGTGGCACGGGAGCGGAGCCGCGTAGCGCCCGCCCCGCTCGTCCGCGCGCCGCGCGCTCGCGCGTGTATCGATCCGCGGGCGCAGGTCGATAGCGGCGGGGGCGGAGTGGTGACGTCAGAGGCCCGGCCGGCGGCGGTGGGAGCGGGGGTGGTGGGAGCGGCGCGCGTCGGAGTCCGGGATTCGTGCCATGCGGGGCTTTCCCTCTCGTTAGGGGCGGCACGCCGCGCGCGTCCCCTCCTCGCCCCTCCGCGTCGTCCCTCCCCGGTCCCTCCCTACCCGTCCCCCTCAGCGCCCCGCCCCGCGCCGCCGAGCGCCGCGCCGCGCCCAACCTCGTGCGGTTTCGACCGAGGGTGGAGCGGACCGCCGGGAGGGGCTGCTGGGGGAGCGCGAGCCCGGCGCAGCGGGCCGCGGGGCGCGGGGAGCGCGGGTGGCGTGGGGAGAGGGAGCGAGGGAGAAGCGCAGAGCAGGTGCGCGGAACGAGGAAGCGGCCCGAGATGCGCGCAGGGAACGGCCCGGGGAAGGGAAACGAGAGGCTGAGCCGCGGGAGAAAAAGAAGGCAGGGGAGGGAGTTGAGGAGTGGAGTGCGCGGTAATGCCCGTGCGAAGCAGTAGGAGGGGGGAGGGAGAGTTAAGTGAGAAGATGCGAGTTTATCTAAGAGCATCGGATGGTGGATGCAGCAAGAGGGACTGCATGTAAAATGAAGGGCTGCAGGACGAGATGTGTAGAGAAGCATTTTCGGGGAAAAGGAGATAAGGATAAGGGAACGAGAAAGGGGGCATTGGGAATTTCACGTGACGGGAGAGTACTCTTCGAGTGACCCTTCACCTGGTGACCGGGTGAAAGTGCGCGAGCGCAGCGCGGGGCAGCTGAGAGAATGGAGCACGGTGCAGGCCGCTGGTTGTGGAGGCGGGCGGACGGGGAGGAGCGAGGCTGTGAATGTGTGTTGTGGTGCGCGCGGCGCTAGGTGCGAGGGGCTCTGGGGGCGCGGGGCCCGCGCTCACGCACGGCTTCGGAATCGCCACGTGTTGCGGGGTCATCGGCCGCGCTCGCGCAGGGAAACAAGTCGCGCGCGTCGCCAATAAACAGCGGCGCCGGGGACGAGCTCTGCCGGCCACGCTGCCAACTAACAGCCGGCGTAATAATAGCCGCAGCGGCGGCGGGGCGGGAGGCGTCGCAGCGCCCAGCAGCGGCAGCGGCAGGCGCCCACCCACCCACCCACCCGCTTGCCCACCCGCCCGCCCACCAGCGCGAGCATACCCACCAACCCACCGACCCATCGACCCACCCATCTCCCTCCCGTCCGCCCGCTTAACTCCACAAGGAGTGTGCCATTTGCCCTCCTACTTTTATTTTCCTCCTATTCCACTTTGTCCTTCGTGAATCCATCTCCGCTTGTATGTGCGTCTCCACCCTCGCTTCTACTGCTCCCCGCCGCCAACCGTCCAACCTCTTCCCCCCTCGGGATTCCCCGCCTTCCGCTCCCTCCACGCCGCTTCCGCCTTCGCCTCAACCTCACGTGCTGAATGAATAACCTGCAACGGCGAACGCGCGTGTGCCTCTTGAGTAATCTGTTTTACATGAATGGGTCGCGGCCTATTTTCATGATAAACGCGAGATTCAGTTTGACGCCACGCCCACCCCTAGCTGTCCCCTCTTGCGGCTTGGCGTGGCACGCGCCGTGGCATGGCGTGGCGCGGCGTGGCGGCTTGCGTGTCTCCGAGAAGAACCGGCCGGCCCTTCGCAGCTGGAACGCGTCCAGGCAATCGCGCTGTGCTCCACTGGGCTAGAAAACACCCTGCGCTATGACGCCGCCGTTTCCTTTAAGCCGTTGTTGCCGTCCCTGAAGATATCCTCGCCGGGACATCGTATGCCCTACTTTAGAACTACTTCCAAACTCTCGTCTTCTTCTGCTAATGTAGTCTCACTTCCTCCCCTTCTTAGAAGATGCGTTGGGTGAGATAATGAAGTAGATTTTCTTTTCGTAAGTTGTCCACTCTTTATACAAACTGTAAATCTGTCTGAGGGAATATAAGGCGGTCAGCATAAATCTTTTATACTGACCGCTTCTCATTCAGCCATTTATCTTTTATCATGTCCTTTGCTGAAAATGTTGCGTGGAATTTAAGAGGTGGTTCCTTTGTCTCTATCGAACGGAGTGTAAGTGAAATCGAAATGCATTATGATTTTATCTCTCGATGCATCGTAATTACGAGTTTTATGATATCAACAACATTCTAGAAAGCGTAAATTCTTACATTTTCTCAAATGTACTCTTATTTACACAAAGTAAAAAATCTAATTAAAACGTGTTTTAGATTTTTTATCGTATTCCTGGTAAATAATTTGTGAACATACGTATGTTTTGCTACTTTGATGCGCTTTTTACATCGTGCGAAACCGAACAATCGTGTAAAAAGTGGAAAATAATCGTTGTAAAAGATTTAGTAGAAGATTAAGTATAGTTTGGGAAATTCCAGATTCTGCAGATCTGCGATTTCGTAACACCCGCAAACATTTAGCCGGCTTTACCTGCTTTTCACTTCCACGAGACGCAATTCATGTTTAACAAGGTTTCCAATGGAAACCACTACCGAAAGTAAAACATTAACGTGGAGTAAAAATGTAAACAATTCTATACTCGAATTTATTGGCAAAAATTTGTACTCTACTCTGGCATTTGTTTATTACTTTGTAATCAGTAAAATTTCAGATACTCATTGCAATAACACCGCATTCGAGTCGTTTTTTTACAAAAAGTTAAATACATTCGGATTTTAATGTAGCCCCCTAAGAGCAAATCAAAATATTTCATTTACAGCTATCCCCTGCTGGCTATTTCCTTCAGTTCAGGTGGCTCAGACCATCAACTGGTGTCATTGCAGCGCCTCTGGCGGGGAGGTCCTAGCTTTCAAATCCCGACGATGGCAGGATTTTCGACACTAGCTACATAGCTAGGTCGAATTGAGCCGCTGCCTGGAGGAGAATTGTAGATGCCGGCTGCTCTGATCGGTAGTTTTCCGTGGTTTCTACGGTTAATATCAATCCAATTCCGCAGCAGTACCCTAACAAACGCGCGACGGACAGCACGCCATCCTTTCTTCCTCTTCCATATCTTATCTTCTCCCCCTACTTACACGCACTTATAAGTACATGCTCTACACTACCATATCTATCACGATGCCAATCGGGATGTTACTGATTCTCCTGATTGGAACTGTGCCCAGCTGGTGGGAGGTACCTGAATGGGAAACACCGCTAGCTGACCTGTAGGTTGGCGCGGGATTTCAACGGGAAAGGACACCACCACCTCACGCGATAAAAACTAGCATTGCATTTACGGGTCTAATGACCATAGCAATTGACGCGCCCGGAAATAAGAAATAATCACCGGTAGGTCAGTGCACCAACTGATGTCACTGCAGTGCCTCTGGCCGGGAGGTCCTAGGTTCGAGTTCTGACGGCGGCAGCATTTTCGATACTAGCTTATCTGCTAGGTCGAATTCAGTTGCAGTCTGGAGGAGAATTCTAGGGTCCGGCTGCACTGATCGGCAGTTTTCGAATGCCGGAGCAGTACCCTAACAAACGGGCCACGGACCGCGCGCGATCTTTCCTTCCTATTTCCTTGTCCTATCCTCTTCCCGTTCATACACACATACTTACACTAACCTGCACTACACTACCACATATTCCGGAAGACAGATCGGGAGCTTGGAACTTGCCCCGGCTGGGGTGGTGACCCGCTGGTGGGAGAGTCCTGGTTAGGAGGAAACCCCACTAGGCGCCGGTAGGTCAGCGCCGGATCTCGCCATCCAGCGAAGGAAGATCACCGCCATCTCCCGAGAAAAACACTACACTTACGGGACCAAAGACCAAATCAGTTGACGCGCCCGGAAACACGAAAAAAATCAATCACGCAATCAACGAAATAATCAATCAATCCCAGTTGTTCTAAATCCCTGTGCGTGTAATAATTCATTAATGTATTTTTCTTCCGATAATGAGTTTCGCTTTTCATTCCAACTGTTCTTTCACTGCAGTTTTCGATATTGATTTCATCGCCCATTCAACTGTTAGCATGCCATACGTCCTTGACTTGTCAATCGCCAGACGATTTTTAATGAAGCCGGCTCTCACGCCGTTCCTTTGTTGTGTTCGCATGTCAGGAATAAATGTACCATTTTCCGCACTCTTGGCGCTGACTATTAGCGCAGGTTCCTTTTTGCCTATTTCCCTTAATGATGGATAGTCTATCACAACAGCGACGAGCTACTTCCTGCCAATTGTCTATTATCAGTATTTATTCATTTATTCTATACCCTAATATTTATGATCGATATCAATGCTACAACGTAGTGCTCTTCGGAAATTTATATGATTTACTAAGCTTTTTCTGAAAAATAATGCTTGTGGTAAATATATGTATTAGTGACCCAGGGAGCTTCTTAAATAAAAGTTTGAATCAAAATGTTTGATTTGTCGCTATAGATTTTAAGAAAACCATTAATTGCTGTTATCTCCTAAATCGACTGGACGATTACTCCCTACATGAATATATTTTGTTACAGTATGTTAACAATACGTATATTAAATAAATGTTATATGTATTGTATTATTTATTAAATAAGTTACCATCCCGATTGCCGATTTCAATGACTTTCTTCTCGTCCTGCTATTTCAGAATCGTTCGTCGCCCCTAGTTTACCAAACTTGTTCCATTACATCCTCATTTTTTAGTATGGAAGTTGGTTAATGATTTCTTGCACGGTATTTTTCGCGTTTCCTTTCTCGCATTTCCAATCATTTCCATGTTATTTTGTTGTAAACCCCCTTTACGGCAATTCCTAGTAATTATTCTATTTCTAAGGCGTCATTATTTCTATTTTACACGAAAAGATTCCATATACTCCAAGAGCATAAACATCGCATCTACGACGCTGTGGTTCATTTGGGTTCCTGGTGCAGGCGTGAAGCCACGGTGCACGTGCCCCGCAAGGCGTCATGCCCCTTGCTCGTCTCTACTTTTCAGACAGCTCCCGGGCTTTCCGGGGAAATGTTCTCATAATTTGGCTAAGACGACATTGGTGCAGTTGCTTCGCGTAGTTCGTTGAACTTGCAAAAAAATGTCGCGTGAGTCGTCGCTGCCGCCATCGTCGTACGCGTTTCTGCCATGTGTCCATGTCGTCAACAGTCGTTGACTTCCACAATTTAGGCTATTAAAGAAGCGGGATATATTCTCCAAAAATATTTTCAAAAATCACTTTCAAATGTATTCGTGTGATATGTAATAGATAACTATTTGTTTTGATCATGTTTAAATGTCTGGACTGTCATGAAGAATTAGGTTTACTGGCTACAGTTGTAATCACCAATACGCTGTATGTTGTTTATTATGTAAAATATATTTTATTATATGCATAAAATACTACAACACATGTACCCTCTTAAAAGGAATACACGAAAGAATCTCGGAACGGGTAGGGGGTGAGTGTAAAGGCAGGATTGAGGGTGCCGAATGATTGATACCGGAAATTTCTTTGGTGAATTGTTCATAATTTAGTTTCTTGTGCCTGCCGGTAGCCGGTATTGAATTGGAAGGTTGACTGGTCTGATCAATGTCCTGATTATTTCCAGACGAATGCTGGAACATCTAATGCAACGGAGCATACTCCACTGCGCTCTCTTCCCTTCCCAACATCTGCCCCAATCCGGACTGGGATGTCCTATGTCCTGTAATTCATATCCGACATATACCGTCAGAGAATAGGCGAACATTAATTCATTTATTATTATTAACAACTATATATATATGGTTGTTAATAATAATAAGTATTATTATTATCGTAAAAATGTTTGATATGAAGTAATGGAAACGGAGAAGTAGAAACAGCGAAAACAAAAAAATGGTCAGGCGGAGAAATTGAAACTGAAGAATAAGCTATTGAATACCAGTTCCATTTTAACATCACTATGATTTTATTTTGATATGTAATTTGTACTTCAATTGAAAATTGTCGGGATTTGTAGATTAAGGATTTACCTTCTTGATTTAATAGATATTTAGCTACCAGACTTTTAGATAACAAGAAAGAATTGTACGAATAATAACCAAATCCCACTCACGTGATTCTTCTAGGCCTCTCTTTATTAATCTGGGAATTACCACCATTACCTTGTCTGTTAATTTACGAATCAGTGGTTTTTGTCAAAAATGACTCACTTAAGAGCAGCAATATATTTTCAGAAAACACCGATGTCCATAACTATAACACTCGACGCCGTAGTCATATTCATCAGGTGACAGTATCAACAGTTCATTACAAAAACATTCACATACAATACATGTACATCATTTTACAAACTTTGCCGGATGACAAACGATTAAATTCGATAGAAAAGTTTAAATCCAAATTAAAATTGTTTCTGCTGCATAACTGTTTCTAAACAATTAGAAACTATACTGAGCATCAAAAGGAAAGTAACATTAATTTTAACAGTGATATAATGTATATTTACCATTTGACTGTATAATTCCAAACAACCTGTAACAAGTATTCTACCGCAGCTTCTGGGTCATGACCTCCATCTCGATCAGGTTTTTCGGCCAGTTTCCCTGATCCTTTGAGCAAATGCTGAGATGACTCCTTGTTTTTTCTTGACATAAATGTAACTTAATTATCTGTGCAAGTCTTCTGGAATTCAATGGGAAATATAGTTATTCTAATTATCATTCTCCATGTCGCGGCAGGAAGTATTATTCTTGACGAAGGACATGATGAGGGATAAGAGCCCCAATTTAGTGCTGATTTGCCCCTTGAAAATAGATTTTATTAAATCGGAGCGAAGTATTTTGTTAACAATCCTTGCAAAAAACGCTCATTTTCTTTCTGTATTGAAAATTCAAGTAGTATATCCTTATGGTAGATATCACAGAATTTTGAAAACGCGCACAGAATTCACTTCTCCCCATAGCACGTCACACACATATTTTAACTGTTTTCGAAGTAAAATAAAAAGTAAAAATAAATAAATAAAATAAATGATACCGAAGTGTAACGTTACTAGTAGATTTTTGTCGGAATTGTACAACAATATGTTGCAGAAACTAATTGAATGGGAAGCAGTGTTTTTATCTAACCTGAATCATCGCGGGTATAGGAACATTTTAGGGTTTCAGGTGAAGGAAGTTTATAAGAAGACTTCTTTGTCATTCTGTTATGCTTCATCACCCTCGGTTTTTGCCAGTAATGCATTGCTGACAATAGTACATTCAACTTAAAAAAACAATAAACCGTCTCACGTTATAATGATCATTGTTTTGTTAGAAACTATAACACTGATCAACGATGACCCTCACCCCTCAATCAGGTTTTTATTTAGTTCCCATTGATCCAATGAGAAAATGTTGAAATTTCCTATGCGCTTTCTGAACAGAATGTAATACTCGTACCTTTACTTTCCCTTAAATATGATATTAATTTCAAAATTACCTGAGTTTTGAACTTCGTTACCATGTTATTGAACCTTTTGTTATTAAAACACTATTATTAATGTTATTATTGATATAATGCGAAGTTCAAATGTTACCATTATAGAATTTTTGCATTCTTTCTTTTTTCTGCGCTTTTAAAATACTGTCATATTAACATGAAAATTGAAAGTAAACCTAAACAAACTATATTTTCAAATATGTATAATTCATTATGGTTTGGAACCCTTTAACATCTGAGATCATAGAGACCTTTGAGTGATGATTTAATGAATAGATGATAGCAGTAATGTTCATGACGGATACATGGTGGAATTTGGAGCAGGGAAATGGAAGACTGGCGCGGAAACCAGCCGAGAACGCGCTTTGTCCACCACAAATTCCTCATTGATTGGGCGGTGATCGAACGCTACCCCCTGTGGTGCAAGGAATGTTTGCTAGCCACAACGTTACGATTCCACTTTGCATTATGTAGTTAACCCATAACATACATTTCAGGCCGGATCTCAGTCGGATACCTGATCCATTCTGAAACGACGTAAGTCTGGTTACCAAAACAATGTGTTCAACTTTTGGCTCGTATATTTGTGTGATTTGCCTAAAAAAGGATTTATCATAGATTCCTCGTGAAACAGGGAAATCAGCTTAAATGTTTTTGAAGATAAATATACTATTTCCCAAGTAAACATAATTTTCAGAGTAAAGTGGGAAACTTTTCTACCATGCCACCATTAGGAATCAAATATTTTTCAAGTTTCTATTTTCAAAGAACGAAATATTTGTTTATTATTCTCCTGTCAAATATATTATTTAAAATAGAAACACTGTGTTTTTCCATAACGTTTATAAGTATTTACACTCTTTAATTAGTGTCATTCACGTTTCTTTCTACGATGTTATGGAACTACTTCCTATGATATTCTCAACATAATAGGTAAATTAAAAAAGTAATTATTCGGCAGATTTACATGAATTTCCGGATAGATTGTTTAAGTATTCTGTTTACACTCGTTTACTCATATTTAATGCATCTTTGTGCACAGAAATATTTCCAGATGTTTTCAAAAGCAGCCAAGATTAAGCTGCTCTTGGAAAAGGCCACAAAAAATGTCTAATTTCTCTTTAACAGTTTCTTCAAAAGCATTTAAGACACTTTTCTACGTATGAATATACATCTTTCTTAGTAAATACGAAGCATTTTGAAATTGCCAACATGGATTTAAGGAGTCAAAATCTACGGACAGTCATATTTTCTTTTCTTAACGAAATCACATCATCGATGGATCTCAATGAGGCACGAAATAGAATATTTATAGATACTTCAAAAGAATTTGACAACATTGGTCATAACATTTTACTTTCAAAATTATCTTCGTATGGAATCCGTGATATTTTTCTGTATTGATTATGTTTGACCCTTAAACAACGAAGTCAGAGAGTAGAAATTCCGTGCTGGAATGAAGGGATATAGAAACTCACCTTTCCGATTCATTGCCAACTGCACATGGGGTACCCCAGAATACGATTTTAGGCCATATTCTCTTCCGAACAGACGTAAACGAATGCACTGATCGATTTATTTATTTAACATCGAAAACAGTTTCAAAAAACCGTGTTTCTTTGCTGATGATCGCATATTCTTTGCAATAAATGACAAGTAAATAGTACAATATCAGGTGCACCAAATTGGTTTCATAATAACAAGTTAATTATAATCAAAGCAAAACGGTTTCAACGGAAAACGGTTAGAATTTTTCATTTCAAATAAACAATTGCATATTTCAAATAAATTGAATTGAATATAACTGCCTTATGTTAAAGAAAGCTTAGGGTCTCTCCTTCTGTCATACCTAAATTGGGATGTCCGTTTAAATGAATTGAATATAAAATTAAGTTCATTATACCTCACGTTCATAATTCTTTCAAATTCCTTAATTCTGCTCGTTGTGTATATTTTGCGAATGTTCCCGCCTGAGATGAATAATTTTCTGAAGAAATACTTCCTTCAGCTCCAAGATTATAGAAAATAATTGTACAAATAATAAGCAAATCCCACCCACGTTATTCTTGTAAGCTTGTCTTTATTAAGCTAGGAATTTTACCATTTACTTGCCACTTGATTTACAAATCGGTGGATTTGTCAAAAATTATTTACCCAAAGGGGAATTCAGTCAATACGTAATTAAAACACAAATTAAGTATGTAATTAAAACACTCATCGTATTAATCATATTCAACAGCTGTTAGTATAAACGACTCCCTACAAAAGACCTACAATGTTTTAAAACCAATTGCCAGATGACATTCAACGATTAAAATCCATTCCCAAGTTTAAGAGCCAAATATTTTTTTCTTCTGCACAGCTCTTTCTATATACTTAGAGACTTTACTGAGCATTAAAAATGAAAATAATATTGATTTTAACAATGATTTTTAATGTATTAGTTACCATTCACACTGTATAATTCTAAAATAATAAATGTGTCTGAAACAACCGTAGCACTTCTGCTTCTGGGTCAATGACTCCCATTTCGATGAGATTTTTCATCCAATTTTCCTGATCATTTGAGCAAATGCTGAAATGTTCCCTTGTTTTGTTTCTGGACAAATGTAGCTTCACTATCAGTGTACGTTTTCTTTAGCTCTGTAGAGAATGGTGTTATTCAAATTATCGTTTTCCATTTTCTCACGGCAGTAAGTCGATTGCGTCACGAAGAGCATGTAGGGATAATAGCCAAACTTTGAACGTTATTTGTGTTTGCAAATAGTTATTATATGGAGACGAATATTTTCATACCAATTCTTTCCAAAACGCCCTTTGCTACCTGTACTCATGGTTCAGAGTAATATCTATATGAGTTCCGACAGAGATCCCAGAGCTCAAGGAACCGTGCACAGATTGCACTTCTCCCCGTAGTATATCTTACAGTTTGTAACTTTTTGGCGTTATAAAAGTAAATAAAATAAATAAAAACATTAGTGATTTAATAAATCCATTGGAGCACTAGTGTCCTAATGAATCTTCTTATAGTATCGAAATGAATAGACCAACGAAACACAGTCGCATCGTCTTTGGCTCGTTTGTTAGGTTACTGCTCCGGTAATTGCGGTAATGATCAGAGATACCACGGGAATCTGCAGATCAAAGCAGCCGGCTACAAGTATTCTCCAACTGACAGCAGCTGCACTCTGCCTAGCTATGTAACCTCTATTTGTCGAAAATCGTATCACCGTCGGGACTCGAGCTCTAGTACCGTAAACCTGGGTCACTTCGTGCCGCGCAGGTGACTTTATGCCATCGCGCCTTTTCAATAACTATTGCCTCAAACTGTGTAGTGTTGTCTCCACCAGAGGCGTTCGTGGATGCATAATGCACCTGAGGAGTGGAGCTATCGATTACACCTTTCAGAAACTGCGTGCTCATTACTGTGTTCTCACGTTTTTAATTTTTAATTTGTCATTAATTGACGTTGTGCTCTTCTACCTCGGAAATCGGACCTCGGAATCTGTGTTCCAACACAGAATACAATACCTCTAAAAGAGAATAAAGTAAGTGTACAGTTTTACAGCATTATTCATGAACATAGTGTTGTAGTAACTACTTTCTGCCTTTCTTTTTTTATTTATGAGAGAAATACATTGATGAAAAATGAAATCTTTGTGCCAATAGCTCTTGAAAATTCAATACGATAGTTTCAAATTTTTGACACTGCTCTTTAAATTAGTTAAATTATACATTTAGATTTGTGAAAAAGAGAAATTATCTGATTCACAACTAATGTAGTGATGATTCGCCCCGTAATAGCACACATATTCATTATCTTCTTAATCCATAACAGGAGAATTTGTAATGAAGGAGAGCTGTTTCTTAGACAAGTCGCTGCCTTTGAAAGTGATTCAGTATGAGTAAATGGCTTGCAGAAATCCGAGGGATTTTGGAAATGACCGCAGAATAGGATGGTTTTTTCAAAATATAATCCAGAAAATTAAAACCTTACTTAAAATCAAAAGAGGACTCTTCGCTATTCCGGAGCTAAAAACATTTGGGGGAATGATATTGTTATCATTAACAATGTCAAAATGTTTACTTAAAAAATATGTACTAAATAAAGTTTTAAAAATTGTAAATTGTCGATTGTACCGTGCATCGTGCAGCACTGAACGACGCGCAATAAAAGAAAATGGTATCAAGTCCTATGAGATGTCTTTATGCCAAATTTAGGTAGCATTTTTTGTTCAAAGATACTTATTTCAATAATTTTCACCGCATAAAAAAGACAATATTTTTAAATTTCGTATGCTACTATACATTTGTTAATTACGAGAAGAATAAACAAGTTATATACTAAAATCGTCTTACGTGGCGCAAAGTCTTGCAGTGCGATTTAGGTTTGCAGGGCAGTTGCAGGTTTACGGTATCGATAATTTTTGTAATATAATATTGTAGTATATTTTGTTTAATTTGTTTGTGTACTTATGGATTTAAGACATGTTTACTGCTTTTGATGTAAACCATTTCGAAGATCATTGTATATTATCCTTTTATTGTAGTTGTTTTCTTGGCCTGAAATGGCAAACTCATTCCAAACCATTATACAATCACAGCATTAATACTTATCGTTTTCTCCCTCAATAGACTTTCCACGGCAGACCAAACTTTATTTAGAGATTTCTCTCACACGATTTCTCGCACATTCTATTCATAAATTGCGAAATATCATAGGAAACACGTCGAGTGAGGACGCTCAATACTCCAACAACACTACGCCAGCACATTCACCCTTTATCCTTAATCATCACACACAATTAGAGGCGGCTCAAGTGACATGGCTGGCCCATGCAGTGAAAATTTTCGGACCCTCAAATACAAATTAGAAATAGAAGTTGCAAGAAAACTCCCAAATCGAAAAGTAATGAAAAAAATTCTTATCATTACACTTTAAATAAATTTAGTTAGAAAATATTTCACGTTGAAATTAACGTTAACGGAAATGAAAATTAACGAAAATCCGTTTTGCTTTATTTCTTGCAAAATCAATAATTATTTTGGGGAGTGTCAATGCTATTTAAAATTTCCTGCACAATGTACAAAATGACCAAAATACTTCTTTTCCGATTGTATTCCTTAAATGATTTTTACTCGCTTTAAAGTTGAAAATAATCTTTCTCCGGACGCTTCGGGAATTGTGAGAAAAATCTCCTATATGATTTCAATATGTGGAAAGGTACAAGGCATTTCCTTGGCGGTTATGTGATATCTATCGATATCACTATCACGCGAGTAATCTGTACTTATTTCATTAGGCTCTGAAAAGTGTATATTGCCTTGGTGCATTGTTGCCAAATACATACATTTTGTAAACAAAAATGAAAGTTGCAAAAATGTTGCTGTACCTTATGGTATTCCAACGCCCCACGCGGCCGCTAATTCGTTTGCCTTTTAACCCTCATCTTGTACAATCCTGAAAGTTTCCAATGATACCAAATTCCAACAGTTAAATGCCAGTCTAAGTAAACTGTCTGATCTCAAAACTCCCAATTAAGAAATTACCAGGCTATGACCTTGTCTACATTATCAAAAATCTGACACGAAGGTCGATTTCCTACTTCAACTCCATTTACAATACCGTAGTTCACAAAAGACTTCCCATTAACCTGTATCCGTACAATCCCAGTTCATATTCTTAAACTCAATGAGCCTTCTTCCTGTCCTGAAATCTATCGCCCAATATCTCTTCAGACCACCCTTTTAAAAGCTGTCAGAAAAATAAATTCACTCCCGTCTGTTGAAGTTTCATGTACATCCAATTCATTTCCCTCATTTCCATTATATTTACCCAGAAATTCTTTACATCTCATCGCAGGTTTCGATTCACAGAACACATCACATCCAACTATCACAAATGTCAGCATCTGTAACAGTAATTCATAATAAAGCACGTGCTTTTGACAATATTAGGCAGCCAGGACTCCTGAATAAAGTACCAGTTAAATATTACTCAATAGTTATGGTGCTATACAATATATGGTATATTACAATACGTAAGATTTGCATTATGCACTTTTTAAACATCATAACTTCTTTTTTTTTTTTTTCAAGATAAGCAACTTGACCTCCCCACCTTTTCTCATTAAAGCAGGAGCGACGCAACGTGGGGGAACTTCTGTTCAGTAAATATCTCCATGACATTCTTCAACACATTCCTATATTTCTAATCTTCTCTTCTAATATTCCTATTTGTCGATCACTCAGTCCTTTTCGTATCCGCCTGTGACAGTGAAACCACACTCGCCAACTTATACATACCTCAACCAAAGAATGTACCTAAACCCAGATAAAAGACCCAAAACAGTATTCACATTATGAGGTCTCTGTAAGACCTCTTCTCTCGCGCATTCAAACTCTCCCTTTCCTTGACACAACTCCCAAACCGTTCCTGAAGTTTTTTGGAGTGTACATTGACCGTCGGGTATCTTGGTCGTATCAGACATATTTGTACTTGGTTATAAAAAAGGGCTTATGGAAAAATTAATTATATTATATTATTTACCCTACAGTTCATCATGACTTAAACCAAGCATGTCGAGGTCGCGGACATGGTAACTAGCTTTCTAGAGTTCCGGGGAACTGCATCTAGAGAGCAACTGGCGCATGGTTTAAAAGTAAGGGTTGTACAAAATGCTCTCCGCTGCGGCGATACTTCATTGCATACCCATGACAGTCTTTTTGAGAAATCTTTAGAAAAGTCAATTGACAGTTACAGCCCCAAAAGCGACAGTAATTCCCATTTCCTTTACTAAAATAAAGAAATTATGTACTAAAATGAAGTACATCAGACATATTTGCAATTGTCAATAGTTTATATTAAAATATTTTGTTTCAGTGATATTCAATGTTAATTTATTATTCTTGAGGAGTGTTGGTGCTACTTTTGTAAAACAGTTTTGTGTGGTTATGTTCAGCAGCATTTTTGCTTCTGCAGGCCACTAGTTTATAATAAATACAATGGTAAATATAATCATTGTAAATATAATGTAATGAAGTAAATATAATATATTATATATGTATTCAATAAATGTTATTTAAACATACGTTAATATTACGGTGGATTGTATTTTACAAAAACAGCCAATTCTAAGCAATTGACACAACATCCGAGAACCTTCAATCATTCAAACATTTAATTTTCATGATTATAAAGACTGCAAACGAGTTTCCTTCGATCGCTTGAAGATTACTGTACCTCATACCAAGATTTCATGCTTGATCATCCGATGAGTTTAAATATTTAAAAGACGGAGGGTCACATTTCAGATTTGTGTTGAGAACTCTTTATTATTTTATTCTACTGTGGTTAAATTTTGAAATTGCCAAATTGTTGGGAATAATACTACTTTGTGAGGAATGTTAGGCTTTAGTTTTCACACTCGCAAACACATTTGTCATTATAAATAGTAGAACAAGTTTTGATATGTCATTTTCAATATGCATGTATTATACGTGCCAACCTCCCTCAGAGATGGAGTTATTTAATGACACAATATACATCGTCTACGACGAGTTTACAATATAACAGGGTATGATCACTTATCTCTTGAGGCACTTACTCTCCTTGTACAGAATGTTAAATAATGTATAGAACAATCCTTAACATTATGTTTGATTCCATGTAATACAATTAATGATATAAAAGTTTAAAATTTTTTTTAATTTAATTTTAGTGAACCTGAATTATAAAAAAAATTAAATTAGTAAAATATTACTTCCAATACCTAGTCTGAATTACAGTCAAAAATATTTTGAATTGTATAATTATTTAGATTTTAGGTGCATTTTAATAAAGCACATCAAACTTTTATCCGCATAATTTTGAGCTATGCATTTGAGCTCCCTATTTTCTAATCTAGTCAGCTTAATCGATAATATAGCTTTGACAATATCGCAGAGTTGAAAAGGAGAGCAAGATGATGTGAAAGAGTTGAATGTTCATGGAAACGAGGGACAGTGCCTTTGACGTCCATGAAGTTAAGGCAATTCAGAAAAATTAGACCGAGAGCCGCATTATGGATATTTGACACTAGCGAAGAAATTGAGGCATGTGGATTTCTTCAAGTGGTCAGCTCCACGAGAGAACGACGATGTTAAGAACAAGACAGCATATGGATTTCACTGGAATGTTAATGAATCAATAACGCCATTCATCATACTTATTACAAACTATTGGCTTGTAAACAAAATAGGAAGGAATAAAAGGCAGATTCATTCAATAGCGAATGGCGGGAAAGGTGTACGAATTCATTAGCATTTGGATAGAAATTCTGTGTGGCTTAGACTTGAAGTGGCGTTGTCGTGGAGTGGCATAGAACCATCTCAGCATTCTCCTGGATGACCAAGGGAAACCACGAAAACCCAGATCAGGATAGGGATTGAACCCGGACCTCCCAATTGGGAAGTCAAAGCGCTATGCCCTGAGTCACATCGTTTGGTCCACCTCTAGTAAGTGAAATTCAAATCCTTTGTGCGATTTGTGGGGCAGATCCATGTGGAATTTGCTGTGGACAAAGCGGGTACGCGTCAGATGTCCTCAGAGATCTCCCGATTCCTGCGCCTCTCATTGTAATGCTTTACCATCGCCATTTATAACATGCCATCTAATACACCTATCAGTTAAATCTCTGATCAATCCACGTATGACCATGAGGTATAGGTACTAAAAACGTAATAAAAATATTACGATATTGTATTATGTAATGCATCAAAATAATAAAATAGTATTGTCATGATTAAAACGCGAAATGTCGTGAAAGAAGTCATGAAAGAGATTATCACGAAGCTGTGGGATAAAATGGCAATTCACAAAAAGAAACAAGCAAAAGCTACAATCATATGAATAGGAGTTTAATGTACCTCAATCGTGTGCTTGAATCTTCAAGACAAGAGGACTCCATTGACGTAGTCACGTTTGTGCGATGGTGCACGAATTACAAACTTTGTTTCACATTTTACACAATAATGGAATCTGATAAATGACGCTTTGTGCTTTCAGATCGAATTTTATAAGTCTTAGAAGAGTAAAATGACACTAAAAAATCTTAGCCAAGTCACATTAAGATTACATTGGAATTCCTTAGGAACCCTCATGAAAACTCTGAAATGCTATCGATTCACTGCTTTTGAAAAGGGAATCAATCACTTGGTCTTTGCCCTGACTGATCCCCTTTTCATGTCCCCACGTGATTCAACGTTCTCGAAGATCAAAAGGTCAGGATTTCAGTCGCATGTATAGGCTGCTCTTGCGTCATTAGTGAATACTCGCCATATCTCTGCAATGCTGGTCATATCGGAAGGACAAAAGAGCCCGGAGTTAGCCGTGCAATAGGAGGCGGTTCCCAGAGTTCAAACGCGTCGGCCACACCACGAGCGGTGGCGGCGCGGGCGGCGACAGCATCGCCAGCGCGTCGGAAGCCGCAGGTGTGCTGGGCGGCGGCGGGTGCATCGAGGTTCCGAATCCGCCCCCGCCGCGAGCCCGGGAGGGCCCCGCCGTCGCCATGGAGACGCTGCTTCTCTAATACGGCGCGTCCCGCCGGCAGCCTGTCGCTGCTCTTATCTGCGATGAGTTGTCGCCGGCGCTAAAGCAGGCAACGACGGACGCGGCATGTGGGACGCGAGGCCCGTAATCGCAGGCCGCTTTGAGCGCCGCCGCCCCGCCCCCTCGAACGATGCTTCATCGCGCGCCGGATCAACGCGGAGTTGCTGTGCCCCGCTGATGGCTGTCTGCCTGCGCGCGGGTGGCTCTCCAAAGCGACACGCGAATGTTCATAAAAATACGCGCTCTTTCGAATAAGAAGGGGACGATGATTCTAAAATACAGTGAGAAATGTCATTAAATATAATTCAGATTAATCTATTGTACATGAAAAGTAATGTAACCTTGAACATTAAAAAGAGCTTAATATATTTGTACATTAAATTGAATGTAAAAGTTCAAATCATCGTAGATTTAATGTAGAGGTTCTTCCGTTTTCCCTGCCTCTCATCATTCATATCGTTACTTCATAATCACCGGTCCATCAAGATTATTCATGCATTCATTCAAGATATGACCATTAAGTTTGGACTATTGCATCCAAATGTAGATGTGTGCATTAAAATTAACATCGGTTCATGACACTTACTTTAATGTACATTTTATTAAAGTAATGCAGACATTTCTGTCAGTTTAGACTAAAATATAGCCTGGAGTAATTTTGATTATAAATTGTATTTTTAACTTTTAAAGATTACACTTTTTATTTCTTTATTTTTTATTTAATGTCAGAAACAGTAAATAATGTATGTGACTGGGAAGTACATTTATTGCCTAGAAGTAAAAAATATGGGATCGTAAATGACCGAAAAGTAGTGAAAGCATTTGCTAATTCAATTAAGGGTTACAGCGAATAAACCGATTGAAGTGGTTGTCAGTTGTTAATTTTTCATTTAATGGATTCTTTTAATCACTAATGTCAAGGTAAACGTGTGGATTAATTTACGCTTTTTTACGTTGACTAGTGGCATGCAGCACCAAAAAAAGCGGGGGAATAAAACCACCCAAAATGATTTTCCAAAATGTAGCACACACTGCTCAACAACTAGGAATACTCTCGCATAACTTTAATCTGATAGATTAAATATTTTAACAAAAACAGTTTTCCCAAATACTTGAATAACGTAGATACACAATAAAACAGTTTTTTACATGCCAAGAATTAAAAAAATGCTGTTTCATAGAAAATATTAATTGGCAGCCGACCTCTTCTTTAGTACCTTGCTGTCGCATGACTTCAACAGTCTCAAGGAAGGGCGCACTGAGTAGAAGAATTCAGTTAGTAGTGCAGTATGAGAATCGGCGAAATAACATTATATATGTATATATGTGTGTGTGTGTGTGTGTATATATATATATATATATATATATATATATATTAATATATATATATATATTAATATATATATATTAGTGATTTAGAGAGATTATAGTTTGTTCCTAATGTGTATAGATTTTAACTGAATGGGAAATTCGAGTGAGAAATAATGAAATATTTTTCGATGACGTAGAAGACGTCCGAAACTTTTTACATATAGTTTCATTACAATCAGCACAACGCCACTCAGTTGCCATGGACGTGCGCCTTGTTCTATCGCAACTCGTCTTGTGGAAGGTTTGAGGATTTTATGAGCACAGTAAATCTGGACTTAAAAATGAATCGAAATAAACGAAAATATATAATTCCATATTATTATACGTATTTTTTTGGAAAAAGAGCTGTTAGGGCACAACTTATGAGGAAAGAATGATACTGAATGTTACCTTAAAATATCGAGTACCTCTGTGATAAAAACCTTCATTGTGTCCAGAGTCGTTTTATTAGGAACAAAATCGCAGGACTCGGATGTTTTCCTGTTGATAAGTGATCGAATGTTAAAATTTGACGTGGATAATCCCTTCGCATGGAAAGTTGATCCGTCCAATATAATTTAACTTCGCAAAAAAAACCTTCTATGGAACGTTACTGCTATTTCTTCATTTTTTTAGAATGGGTGTAGTCAAAACATGGGGGTGATTAAAAAAGTATCACCAAACTGAATATTTATGAAACGAATAGTTCAATAACAAATATAAAATGTACGTCTTTATTGATAAAATCTCTTTTCTTTTCACAACACTTTCCACCCAGTTACCCCAACTGATTTATTTTCCACAAAAGAAACAACATGTTTCGATCGTGTCTTCAACCAAAAATGCATTGCTTTTACACAACGCCATCGTTCTCAAATAGCCGTCTTCTCAAAGCGATTTTGTTAGTCCAAACGCATGGTAAAGTAAAGGAGCCAGATCCGGGCGCCTTGCGGCATGTTCTAGGATCTGAAATATCAGTTTTGAAGGAATTAAAGAGCTGGAGCTGCTGCATGGGGACGAGCGTTGTTGTGAAGGAAAAGAGCACCTCTTCACAGAAGCCCTCTCCAGCGGCTACTTATTTCTGCCTTGAGCTCCTTCTGCGACATTGCGCTGTACCGGCCACTTTCATTTTCTCAAGTGTTCCTGATAGTGCTTCCAAATTGGCCCATTAATGTCCCGGAAGAGAGTGGAAACGATTTTACCTGCGGAGGGTTGAGAGGAGACCCCTAGGTTGGCCAGAGCGTTGCTCGGCAATGAGTGACATGACGTCCCGTTTTAAAAGATCTACTCATTCGTACAGTCTTATTCACTGAAACAGCTCTCGCCGTGTTTCCTTAATCCTTTTATGGATGTCACGCGTTTTTGTGCCTTCTGACCACAAAAATCTGATTACTGCTCGTTACCCAATCTACAGTGCACATCGCTAAAGTTACCATGACCATTTTCAACTGACATTTTTATTTATTTGTGTATTTGTTTGTGTGTTTATTTATTTATTTATTTATTTATTTATTTATTTATTTATTTATTTATTTATTTATTTATTTATTTATTTATTTATTTATTTATTTATTTATTTATTTATTTATTTATTTATTTAACATTAAAACCAGTTTCCGGAATATTAAAAAAAGCTTCCGGGTCAATGACCCATCTCGATCAGGTTTTTCGTCCAGTTTCCCTGATCCATTGAGCAAATGCTGAGATGGCCCCTTGTTTTGCTTCTGGACATAAATGTAACTTCATTTTCTGTGCACGTCTTCTAGAATTCAGTGGGAAATACAATTATTCAAATTATCGTTTCCATGTTGTCGCGGCAGGAAGTAATAAGAGCCAAAATTTATTGCTTATTTATCTTTGAAAATAGATTTTATTACATGGGAGTTTTTGTTTTTTTTTTAAAAAAATTTTTTCCCTTTCAAAATTCAAACAAAATTTATTGCTTGTTTATCCTTGAACATAGATTTTATTGCATGGGAGTTTTTTTTTTTTTCTCCCTTTCAAAAATTCAAAATTTAAGTAGTATATGAGTAAGTGTAGGGATCACAGAATTTTGAAAATGTGCACACAATTCACTTTTCCCCATAGCACATCATACGCAGTTTTTAACTGTTTTTCTGACGTAAAATAAATAAAATAAATAAAAAGTTTAAATCTGTGTATGACATTCTATGGGGAGAACAGCCTTTTGCATAATGACTGTTGGCATATCTTTACACATCATCAAAGCATGTCACACATCCTCTAAGCGAAGTCTTTCTTTCGCGGGAGTATTGACAGCGTGAAGGGTTCAGTTCGTCTAATTTTGTGAATTTGGTGTTACTTTTTTAACACCCACTTTTTTAAAAATTATATTGAGTTGCATATCCTTCTAATGAGTTTAAGCAAAGAACTCGAAGGTTCCAATTAATAATCTCGTCCAAACCAAAAATGTGCACGTCTATTGGAAATAAGGTTCTAATCTCTCCTGTATATCCTTTCTGATGCTCTAATTTTCTAGAATATGACTAATATCAATCCATTCTACGATAAGTGAGGTACCTTCTTTACGAAAATAATGTTGTTAGATGTTTATGGTCTACTACCGTCTACCTGGCGCGTTGCTGCCGCAGAAGAAATAATTGTAGAAATATCGTTTGAAATTTGAAAGAGCTATCTTGTTCTTTATTCTTATTTTAGAGTTATATTATCTCTTTTCTCTCTCCCTCTCTGTCTCTCTCTCTTTTTCCCTTCCTCTCTCTCTTTCCTCCTCTCACTCTTTCCTCTCTTATTCCCTCTCTTTCCCCCTCTCTGTTCACTCTATCTTTCTCTCCCTTTGCCCTCTTTTCCCTTTCCTTTTCCCTTTCCCCCTTTTTTTTCCTTCTTTTTCCCTCTCTTCTCCTCTTGTGCCGCTCCTCCTTCCGACTTTCCCCACGCACACAGCAACACTCGCAAAAGAAGTTCAGGTTGATTGGAAATTGCATTTAAATAAAGCGACATTTTGTGCTGCAGCGCCATCTAGCGGAGTTACAATAATTGTACTATGCCTATATCCTTCCTACAAGTGAAAGCAATAAATTGACTAAGTTTTATTGCAATCGGTGAACAGTACGGCTATGAGTATACTGTGGTTCTATCGCATCGCTGCTGCCTCTGGCGGAATACATTAGGAACCAGTCTCGTAGCGATAGGAGAAAAATAATGAGCGTAGTGCATCTACCTGCATATTATTTAAATTATTTATTTTCCGTATTTGCGTTGAATTAATCTTTACCAAACTTTGCAAGGACATTGCGTGAAACGAAGAGCCTGTAAATTTTTCGTATCAATTCATACACTCCTTTTTGTGGAATCGATGTCGATTACATGTCGTTGAATTCACTTTTATTAGTATAGATTTGTCCATCTACAAGGAACGGTTTCTGAGAAGAATCCGTGCGTTCATGGTTCCATGACGAGTAGATACTGATGATAAAGAGGAAAGGTTACCTATATACTAGCGAGGTCGTATAACGCTGCTACAAGTTTATTATTTCCATTGGTTGTACGTACACACGGTATCAGAATTAAGCACATACCCTTTCCTCTCTGCGCTCGCCTGGAATTAAAATTGGGAGGACAATGGAATGAAAGAGAAATGAGTCTGAATTTCGGCCCCGAGTTGCGTCATGTGTGGAGGTACTTTTACACTGCGTCGACTCGCATCATTGTTCCCTTTTCGCGGTGGCCCCGAGCGACGCTCTCACTCTCGCAAATGCCAATGCGCAGTCGTCGTTTCCAAATGATATAATCAATGAACAAGCACGCGGGAGCTGTCTCTGCCAGGAAAATGGTACATGATAAATATTTTTGTCGGTGCAGCACGTGTGTGTAGCTAAACACGATCTCCGTTAGTTGCAGTTTTATACGTCCGTCGATAATCTGGGCATTAAAAAGAGCTCTTGGTTTTCCGCTCTGAAAAATGAGTGATATTATAATAACTAAAGAGAAAAATGATGTGTGAGAGGGATAAAAAGAGCAATGAATATGAAAACGTGGTGATGGGTAAATGCAAAACGAGGATCGGATAATGAGTATCATACCGACTGGAATGTAAGGTGGTAGAGAGTGGCTTAAAGTGAGCTGTGCAGTACAAACAATTTTAGCGCTTGGAGAACATCCCTTTCGTAATATTTTAGTTGGCGTATTGTTCCTTAAAATGTAGGGATTTTTCCCTTGATCAGTTATGGCAGGTTCATACTTATACAAAAAAAACTAATAATATGCGAGTTCTCTCTGAGAAAATATGAAACTAACAAAAATCGAGAAGAAATCGGGAGCAAATAGTTGCAATTTCTATTGTATTTGCTTGTCTGGAGTACTGGAAGGATTTTTGACGTTAAAGAAATTAATTTGTGACGTAGTGTTATATTTTAAGACTTCAAATAATGTAATGTTAATAGTTAAAGCATTTGTTTATAAAATGATCATAAATATTATTCCTTTCAAATAAGTAGAAATCAAAGAATCGAACTACTCAAAAAACATTATTAGAAAGAAGACACAAAGTGAATATTTTTTCTATCCCCTTCGTGTTTTATAAGTTAACCATATCATGAAGCTGGTTCAGGCTTACGTATTTACGAAGTAAATTATAAAGATAAAAGAAATTCTAAAAATTACTTTTCAATTGACGTTATTTGTTAGAACAAAAAATCACATTATTCCGTGCGGGACTCCCTGTTTTGGAAGAGGATAGCTTTCCTTGAATTCTTGCCGTTATTTTGATTTCATCTCCCATACGTGAGGATGGTATATCGGGACAGAGATAAAAAGAGAAATTAAATATGATTGAAAGTATCGCTGAAAATCAAAAACGTTGACTTTCTGAAAGTAACCAATAATGTTACATTATATACCTAAAATATTTTAAAGGTTTGAACAGACGTGATTTGAATTAATTAGTATGAAAAACCCAGCCGATGAAATTCACACAAGCTGGGCATTTTAAAAATGAAATTGGAATCTTCTCTTATTTCAAAAAAGTTTTCTGAAGAACATTCAAGGAAGGCGCCAATGCGTTTTTAACTTTTTTGACATTGTCAAAGCGAATCATTTTCGATATTCCTGCTATTATGAAGAAGAAAAATATTTGCAAGATCGCGGCCCTAACAAGGTGCCCAATAGGCATTTGTCATGTGATACAGGAACGGTGATGGACTCCCAGGAAATTTGAAATGAATTTGAATGAAATCTTATTCGAAAGTGGTACAGGATTTATGTTTATAATATAAAAATTAGACGAAGTCACATCATTAGAATATTTTATTATCTAAAGCTTTTTCAGCCTCATTGCTTCCATTTTCAGTGCTACCGTTAAGATTGAAAGGTAATTAAAAATTGAAATATGACATAAATGACGTAAAATGAGAAACAAATAAATAATTAAATTAATAGAAACCCAAACAAATAATTGAACATTGATTCTTGAGTTTGAGTCGGAGTTCTAAACTGTTAATTAGATTAAAGTTAAGATGAATAATGAAATAAAATGACATGAAAGAATTTGAGGAATAAAGAAAAATTAGCCGACAGCTTTCGCTTATGATGTTACTACATCATCGGCGATTGAAGCTTTGTGAACCGAATCACATTGAAATTAGTCATTTACGTGGGTACAGAAAGCCAGCATCAGTAGCCGAATTGCTTAACCATGATCCGTGAAGTCACGGCGGTTAAGAAATTCGAAACACCGCGGTTCTTGGATGGGTGATCGTGTGGGAATCCTGGGGATCTAACGGCGCCGGGCCCCTGACCGAAGGGATAAAGGCAATGTCTGACTACCACTGTCGCTGACTGACCAACTTAACGGAGGATTACTTCTTGTTTGATGCCAGTAAGGAACGTTGTTGTGAAAAACTTTTCTGAATTTTATAAAGAAAGTCAGTGTGTGTTTGGCGTGAGAATGAAATGTTGAACTGACCACTTTTGAAATGAGTATACCAAAGAGACTATAATTCGAGTTTCATGCGTTCTATTTTTAGTACGAATTCATAGAAACTTACAAATATATACTCTTGGAATAATTCTCAAAAGTGTTAGCTCCAGGTGGTCAGGTAATAGGTGTAGAGTGAATGGTCAAACATCTCCCAGCTGAACTGAAGCAGAAGATCGGTTGTGAGCGAAGTATGTGGCCGACCGTATCACCAACCATCCTATAGTCCGGATCTCGCCCCCCCCCCAGTTTCCACCTTATCTTACATCTCAAGAAATTCCTGTCCCATCAGCATTACGAGAATCACAGCGATGTAGAATTGCAGGTGTCTGTTAAACACTGATGCTATCTGGAGAGGCAAACTTTAACGACACAGAGATACAAAGAGTTTGCGGGTTCAAACCCGATCGAATACGTGGATTTTTAAGGGCGAAAAATCCTTCGTACGCCTCCCTTCGGAGGGGAAGTAAAGCCGACTGTCCCATGTAGTAGATTTACTGCATGTAAAATACCCTCAAGCCTAAAAGAAGCCTCTGTGCAAAATTGAGATCCGCCTGTTTCGTCCCCCAAGATCCTCCTTTCTCCGCTAGCTGGTGAAAAGAGCATAGCGAAATTTGCGTAGTTAGACGGAAGAGCGGGCCTGATGGCCCGAGTCTCGCCACGTAAAGTAAGGCACTAACTATTAACGAGCGAACATCACGGCGTATTTATACGCCAGTTTTGGGTAGAGATTTTTATAACTATATATTTTTCTTTACTTCTAGTCACTAGTATTTAATAATTAAGTGAATATATAATCTTCTTCACAATATGAATTACACCTCTCAGCATCCTACTGTAAACAGCTATATATCTCTCTGTGCTTCCGACTTGGATTCCAATCCAAAGCAAGTTTCCGCTATTTTTTGTTGCTGTAAATACTATAAATATGTTACAAATTATGACACAATATATTATTCTTTGTAAGAATCACGTGAAATTCTTTCGTTTTTATGGTGACCTCTCCTCCCTTCCGCATTTGCTAAAATGGAATAGTCTTACAAAAGGATACAATGGTCTGCAATTAACGAAAATCTCATTAAAAACAAAAATATCTCTTTTTGCCTCTATGTTTGTTTATTTCGATAATTCAGTGTTCAGACATTCAGCCACCATTATCTCCATAGTCATTGGCTTCAGTTATGTCAACTATCACCAAACGCTGTAACATCTAGTAATGATTAAATGTAAATTTTCATGAACGTATGTATTACTGACTAGAATTATTTAGTAACTGCTATTTCTTCACTATTGTACAAGAAAAACGTGTTAGCCTGGCTCAAAATATAAAAGTTCTTATATTTTCACGAAGGCCACCAAGGACTAAGTTTATTTTCCTTATCTTCTCCGCTTGCGAAACCCTTTTCTTCTGTGCTTTCATCCTCTTCTCAGTCCAAACTTGCAAACTGCTCTCCTATTCCTTTGCGGCCGGTTTGAAAAACGGTAGATTTTTAAGGAGTTGCACTTCTTATATTTGACTTACATTGCTGTTTAATTTCACCGGATATCTTCACCATTACATGATTTTAACTGGGTCGTATTTATTAAAATTCATGCGAGTGGGTTGTATCTCCTTCCTCTTTTTCGAACACTTATTAAGGATTAAGATACTCCTCAATCATATTTTTTTCCACAAAACATGCATGCATTTCATGCATGTTTTTACAAATCATGCATATTTAGAATTTTTCATTTTTCATAATTTTCGTTTTTGGGAAAGCGATGTTTAACTACCACCTTTTTTCTAGAGAAATCCCAAACTTCATATACGTGATTGTCGTTATAATGGTTTTGACAGCTTTTTGGAAGCAAAACTCAGTCCAAAATTCAACGTCGAGATTTGTTCTACACTTGGCCACATAATGTATTCGGCTCCTACCTTAATCCTTCGGAGGCCTTCTTAATCCGTACTCGACTATTCGATGAAATAATTATTCATTCTGTAGTGTGTTTAGTCCATTCCACATTTATGACTGGCAGGGTTGGTCTTCAGTGAAATAGTGACCAAGGTTGCCTAGAAGATAACACACCCGTTTCTTATCAGAACAATTCTACATGAACGCGTCCATAAAATATCACGAAATAAAAGCACGTTATCACAAAATAAAAGCCGCATCATATGGCACAGATTATTATGCTACAGGACATTTTGTACTAGAGTTAACAAACAGTGGTTTTTAAATAGTTGTAGCTTTCTTTTTTAATAAGTTATATGTAATTTGAATAAGTACATGCTCTTCTTACAGCTTTTATGTAAAGGATAGTTATGTGCGTAAGGAAGAAACTTCTTCATTAGAA
This sequence comes from Teleogryllus oceanicus, assembly GCA_964035755.1. Taxonomy (NCBI): domain Eukaryota; kingdom Metazoa; phylum Arthropoda; class Insecta; order Orthoptera; family Gryllidae; genus Teleogryllus; species Teleogryllus oceanicus. The sequence continues at coordinate 265,298,872 of CAXIVR010000001.1, forward strand.
CGTTGTTAGATCGTGTGAATTACTGACGTGGTCTATTTACTATTTGTTGTCTACTTTACTGTCTATTTACTGCCTCCCGACATGAAATTCGGGATGCGCAGCATTATCACATGCTTGATAACCCTTCGGTGAAAAAAAGGTTTAAAATATTGTTGATGTTTTTTCACTTCATCTTAGCTCTATCTTTCCTCTTCATTACATGTGTAGGACGGAATGTAACACATCACAAGATTCTACCTTGCTATTGTAAGTCCATGTAATATTGATCTTGGTTTTAATGCTAGAAAAATTCGTATCGTAAATGATTTTCGGATTTATATATTAATATTTATAATTGCTTCCTCAGAGAATGATGGGTTTGACGCTCTCGTTACTTTAAGTAAAATTTACTTGTAAGTTTACTTTAAGTAAAATTTACTTGTAAGTTTACTTTAAGTAAAAATACTTTGCAAAATGTTTGTTATATTTTCTGTTCTGTTTTCGTCGTGAATAAATCCTCAAATACTCGCTATCCTCGATGGTTCGGTCTGAATAAGGGACGCTTCACAACACATAAACGTGTAGCAACATAATAAAAATATTACAAAGGAGAAGTTCCGCGAACAAGGATTGGTCTTTCCCTCTGTTCGTCGTTAAGCGCGCACCATGGAAGGCGGCTATATATTTTTAGCACAGGCAAGCAGCGTTCGCCTCGCGCACCTGCCGGCGTCTCACAGACGACACTTCACGGCGCCTCCCCGCGCCCCTTCGTCGCGGCGCCTCCCCGCCTCGCCCCCGCATCACTTCCCCGCGTCATTCCCCGCATCACTTCTCCGCGTATCCTCCACGCGTTGACTCTTCCCATCGCCTCTCCACATCCCTTCCCCGCGACCCCATTCCGCGGCCCCTCCCCGCGACCCCTTTTCGCGACCCCTGCGTCGCCGTCCCGCGTCGTCCCTCTGTGCAGTCCCGCGTTGCTTCCGGCCCCCCCGTCCCCGCCCGCGTCCCGCCCGCGTCCCCGCCCGCGTCCCCGCCCGCGTCCCCGCCCGCGTCCCCGCCCGCGTCCCCGCCCGCGTCCCGTCCCGCGTCCCGTCCCGCGTCCCCGTCCCGCGTCCCCGTCCCGCGTCCCGCCCGCGTCCCCGCCCGCGTCCCCGCCCGCGTCCCCGCCCGCGTCCCGCCCGCGTCCCCGCCTGCGTCCCCGCCTGCGTCCCCGCCCGCGTCCCCGCCCGCGACCCCGCCCGCGTCGCCGCCCGCGTCCTCGCCCCGCGTCCATGTGTGATGGAGTGGATGGAGAATCGTGCTTGGCGCACATGGCCGCGTCTTCTTGAACGCACGCGCGTGCGCTTGTGAATGCGTGCGGATGCGTACATGCGTGAGCGGGCGTGCGAACGACAGTGCGTGCCTGCACGCGCACTCCGTGTGCGCGCCGAGCATTGGTGGAGGAGGTGGCGGAGACGGGGTGCCCCACAGCTTGTGGTGGAACGCTTGGCTGGCGCAATCTGCCTGCTCTCTGCGTTGCACTCGCATGTTCCATTAAAGACGGCTGCTCGGATGCTGGGATGGGGGATGTGTTTGGAGATTGGAACAAATAGCAATGATGCGACAAGTGACGCTTGGGTGTTGCGTCTCCAGAGCCAACGCTTCTGCGACCACTGTTATTATTGGTAGATTTAATTGGAAGAGGAGTGCATGAGACGTGAAATTTTCAGTAATTACGGGTGATAAAGTGTCATTGCTATAACCCATTAGTTAGTCATTGCCAAGTGGTGCCAAAACTGGTGTGGGTGTTTTAACGTGAATGCGTTTGTAAAGAGTTTCTTTTTTGGTTATGATAGATTCTGTAAATGTTTATGAAGTTGGGAGTATCACACTTCTGTACATTATTTCCGAATGAATTAAATATATTATAAAATTTATACCACTAAAAACATAGGAAAATAGATGATCTTGATAAACAGCAATATCTGTGAACAACTGAATGTGAATTGTGCTTTGTATGTGTACCCGCACGTACAAATCTATTAGCTTCCAATTGGCTGTTTTATATTTGTCACATTAAATATACTTTTGTCTTTCCCTTCATGTTCCGGTGTATTCTTGAAATTGTGAGAGACTTCTATACTTTTTCCCAGAATTGATTTTGGAAGCCGTATCGATTGAAGTGCTGACGCCTACACTTTCTCTAATCCTGTTTGGTTTTCATTTAAAAGTTTCGTATTCACATTTTGCGAAGAAGCACCTGTGAACTCTAAAGCTCGGTGTAGCACACCTGTCAAATCAAGGGGAAGGGATTAACAGAACGTGACAGTGAGTGAAGATTAGTGTTTCATTCATTTATAGGATATGAGAGACAAATACAAAAACTATGAGTCACAGGAATTCCATACACCTGTCATTCATCTACAATAGTCTCTAATATTGTTAATTATGTGGGTTTGGTTTGCGACTGGTAAGCTAACAGGTATTTATGAATTTCTGGTTTCCTTATGTATGATTATTTTCGGTAATTTTATTTCTGTTGGAATAGGGGTTTTAATCCAGATCATTATATTCCTCTTCTACGACCCTCAAATATTGTACGACTAACAATCATATTCACATATGTGAATATATACATCCGTAAACAAATAAATTAATATACTATTACTGACCAATTGAATGTCAGCCTAAAAAATTAATTATTAATTTGCCTCATATTATGAAAAAACCAAATATTTTCCTGAAGAATTTTCACGCATTGTACACGTGTGTAATTGTTCACAGATTGATAGAATTATAACCTAACAGGTTTGATGTAATCAATCAGGAATATCAATGTAAAATATATTTCCATCCCTTACATAGGCTTCGATAAGATAAAATGGAACATGCCTTTTTACTTTTACCCTTTTGCTCATAATTTAATCATGTTCTGTTTTTTGTTTTTTCGAAGTGTCGAGGTTTTATTCGAGAGAGAAATTATCGTGAAGGGCTTAACTACTGTGACTCTTT